>CM060831.1:65077500-65752500 GCA_030762175.1 Metallyticus violacea
TGCTCAGCAGTTCCTGCATCCATATCTTTTAGTACCTGAGACAAGAGTGTGGATTAAATGACATACCTAATGAAAATAGAAAGAGTTCTAGTACTTAGCTAGTAATCTGTTTCGCGGAATATTTCATGAATTTTTCTTTTTAGTTCCAACTTCAGTAGCCAAGACAGTGTTGAAATACAAGTCCATTCTCTGATGAATTCAGAAAACAGTAGCATTGCTCATTGAATATGACCACCATACCTGCTCAAAAATACTCAACCAAATACAACATTCTTCCGCATATTTCCATTAATTTTACCTTTTTAGTGTTAGGGCAATGTATCGATGGAACATTTCCTTAATGACTGACAGTTACAACATTTAATGACTTTAAGATTAAAGGCTCATTATTTATCTACATCTAATCTGACTTGCATCAGGTTACCAAAGGTTTTCACAAAGTTTTGCAAATGCCTTCTCAACATGCAAGTTAAGCGCTGTATAAAAGCATTTAGCCTCACATTCCTTTAAAATGTTATCCTCCCCATCTCTCCTCACATACACAAGAGTAGGCGTTACAGCCACTTATCAAGGACACTGCGGCATTCCGACTGGGTATTGTCAGCGGAACTGAATTTATAGTTTGAACGAGATCCTGCATCTTTTGAAAAATTTTTCCAGCGATGACAGATTTCGCCTGAAGGAACAATTAGTGCAAGGGTAGGCTGTTTGAGCACCAAGATTTCAATTCAAATTTCTGTAAGCAGATACATAGTTTTGCAAAAGTTGCAGAGACCTTGTATAAATGTCCAGCACGTAAGTCCATTTTGTGTCTAAAATCATTTATAGCACTTAACAGTTGACGAAAAGTATAAATCCTCCTTATCGAGAGCAATGCTCTTGTCGAAGAACAGCTGATTTTGGGTCGTTTTCAGCCATCTACACCAATTCTGTGTGATTTTTAGAGGGGTATTGTAATAAAGCCTAATTTTATACGTTTGTCAATGGTTAGGGTCTTTTGGTGAAATGTTTTGAGCAATTTCATTTTCTCCATATTGGTTAAGGAATGTGGAAATCATTTTCATAGATTTTCTCAAATGTTGCTGGAGTATATGGCAACTATTCTCTTTAGTGCCTCACTCTGTGGATTGTTCTCAGTTCACAGCTTTCTGAAGCTAAGGAACAAGAATCATATTTTAGTCTCTCTGAAATCGTTGAATTCGTTTTATAATGGCATAACTTGGTCACCATTAAACACTGCAAGTCTTTTATGCATTTTCCCACTTTGTTTTGCTTAATTTGTGTGAAAAATCTAGAAATACACTTCTTTCTTCACCACAATTGACCTTAACTCTATACAAAGCATCAACTTATTTGTGCTGTCCTTTACTTCCATCCTTTCTACTAGTACATTTCCATGCCATCTCCCATAAGGACTCAAGGCTGCAAGTGAATTCGAAGTTGTTTTGCAGTCATAACCAGTACTGAGTGCGTGAATACAGTGCGTCCCGGAAATATGGTCATGTTTTCTACTGAAAAAAGAGCTTTCATTATCGAAGTTTATTTTCCCACAGGTAGCTAGCCTATCTGAATAAATGTGTGTGTGTGGATCAGGCACAAAATAAGATTGGAGCTACCATACACACGGTGTCATACACAATACAGCAATGTTTGAGCAACAGTTTTTTTCATCGTTGACAGGTACGAAGGGCGAAAGGGGAAATTGGAATTACAGCGTAACGGAATGTGAAAACAGTTTGCTTTACGTTTTCCTGATTATGTCGTTACGAAATATCTTCGTAGGAATGTGGATAAATGTCGAGCAATAGGCTGTACAGAAAGAATGAGTGGTGTCAGACGATTAACAAAGGTGACATGATGCTGTTGAAGGATACAGTGAAGTCCTAGTAAGTCAGTTAAGAGACTAGATGCAGAAATTTGGGTTTGGTGCTCATATAGTTCTCATGAAGATATTAGGAATATTCCCATACAAAGTGACCGTAGCTCATGAACTTCAACCGGTTAATTTCTTAGCGAGACTCCAGTGCTGCATTGGTTTCAACAAACATAACAAACGAAACCCTTTACAGGAGATCTTGGTTTCGTCTCTGGGTATGTGAATAACCAACTTCCGAATATGGAGCACAGATTTCAATTGAATTTGTTGGTACATCATAGGGGTCATAAGACAAATGTTTACGATCAAACTGTCAGTGTCAAAGTATACTCTGAACACATTCCTAGAGGACGTTCGTAATGACGAGTTGTAAGCGGGATATTTCCAACAAGATGGTGCTACTGAACATACTGCAGGTGCTACAATATAATTCTTGACAGATTTCTATAACAATAGGTTAATAAGTTCAGAATTATGGTCCCCAAGGTTGCCCGATTTGAATCCTTTGGAAATGTCTTATGGGGTTACTGTTAAACATTGTTGTATGCTAAACATTCAACAGCAGTAGAACTGAAGAATCATTTTCGATAACAATAAACGCAATTTGAGAGGGAACGCTTTAAAATGTCTTTGATAATGAGCATAAAAGAGTTTAATCTCCATTGAAATGAACGGAAAATATTTTTAAAAAAATTAGTTAAAAATACAGAGTATGTTTATGTTTCAATTTACATGCAATCCATATATGGAATACTGGTGCTGTACACATATACATTGTATAATGAATATGTCAGTGTGGACAGTTAAATTCGTGATAAAATATCCCTATTGTTTTTTTTATTATTTACTGTATTTTGATTAATTAGAATGAAAATATTTCCTTGTAACGTACTTTCCTTCTCCCCTAAATCTGTTAAAGGACTATGTTACATTTTGCACTAAACCCTATTTACTAAAAGCTGACATGCTAAACATTACATCCTTCCAAGATAATGTTGGATGGTAACTACATGGATAAGGCACTATGATTGGACATGGACAGTAAGGTGTGTACATTGAAACAACCGCCTCACATTGTCTTGTAATGAGTACAGCAGTTTCATACACAATTAAAATGGTTATGGCTTGAACATCCTTCTTGATACTTTTATGTAATAATAATCTAAATATCAGGCTGAACTGAGCAGATATTTTGTGCGAAGGAGGATCTTTGTATTACGTGCTTTGTTGACATCATATTTCTGGTTTCGTTAAACATCAAGGAAGGGAAAGCAAATAGTGTTTGCGGATTTTAAAGGTATAGCAAGATTAATATTAAAATGTTAGTTAAAATAAATTATGTCTCTGCAGCTCAAGTCCGTCGTTGACAGTTGTGCTAGTCACATTTTATACTTAATATTGTTTGAACAGTGCAATATTTTAACATACATTTTGGCATATTGCGCTTTCTATATGTAATCTCTGTTTATATTTTGAACTTCATTAGCTTCAAAGGACTTCTGCTTTCCGTATCTTGATATATATTAAATGACACGCTATTATTTCCCTTTATAAAAGAGGTCATTAACCGGAAAGAAATACCTCAGTCGCTGAAATGGGTGCAGCATTCCTCTTGAAGTTAACAAGGTTAAGCACACATTTACAAACTCTGTATAAATATGACATAAAATTTTGCAGAACAAGTAAATTTGCTAAATAAGCTGAAATGTTAAGTGAACAGACAGAAGTATTTGCCCAAGGGTCAGTGTTTGCAAAGCACATAACACTGAACATCATTCAATGACTTCGCAATGCCACAAGCAAACGAATTGCATTCAAATTATCCCAACCTCATATAACAAAGGCTACCAGCTTATGGTTAACTTCGAATAGCTTAAATAAGTGGAAATTTACTTAAGTTGCCTATACAGTTATTTTAAGGGCAAACTTAGTAGTTTACTACTATTGAAACAAGCCTGAAGAGCTAAAAATATATGTATATTAATTAAGTAGTCTTGTACACTCAAATGGTCTTTGCAAAGTACAAGCCCTGGTGTTATAGTGGTAACCACATTTGCCTCCAAAGAAACAACCTTGAACCTTCAGTACAGCTTCATAATTAGTCACCCAATTAGGACTAACGAAATGGGATCAATCCGCATGTTAGGTTATGAGTTAGAGCTAGATAAGAAAAACTGAGGTCAAGGCCAGAAGCCGATTTTAAGAGCTGTGGCTTACCGTGCTAATGCTCTTATCATTTTAGATACCATGCCCCGTCCGACCACAACTCGTATCTCTCCTATTTTAATTCAGGTTTTGAGGACATATAGACTCAAACGGGAGATATTCGCAGTTGTGGTGATGGCATGGCAGTTAAGGTGATAAAACATCGGCAGGGTAACCCCGAAGATCCGTGGTTTTGGTGCCTAGAATTTTCCTATCCAACTCTAATTCCAAATACAGGACTGAGTTAGTTAAACAGAATATAAATAAAACAACTCTTGTGTTATATGTTCAGTTTATTATATCATTCCGATGAAAACGAAAACAAAAAGCAGAAGATAAAATAATCATATCAATGTATTTGCCGTGAAAATTCTGGAATATTATCAGTTTACCAGGAGCGCTCTGGGCAACAGCTAAGAGTAACAGTATCTGGGAAGAATGCGAGCTTAGTGGAGAATTCATGAAAAAGTTCGCTTCTTTTTTATCTCTCGTATGGTGTTCTAAATAAATCCCGGGGCAGTCACACAACCGGTATTGCATTGTCCCTGCATTTACCTTTAACGAGCTAACTTTCTTTCCTTTAAGAAAAGTGGAAAAGACAAGTATAGATCACAATGACGTATCTTGCGTGAGAAAGAGAGTATGTGGGGAGGGGGGTCTACCATATTTATGCCTACTGTCATGTGTATAAAAATGACAAACCATGTATCTGTTCTCTTAGGGATTTTTCCATGGACAGACTGGGTAATAAAGAAAGGGTTAGCTCCCAAGGGGAATAATATGCAGCGTTCGCGTTGAATTTACAACAACAACCAGTAAAAATGTCAAACATATTTCTACCCTTGTCACAAATACTGTGAACAGCAATAAGTAGTTTAGTCATTTTAGACAAAAATAAAAATAATATGCCTAGATATAAAAGAAACCTAAGCATTAGTTCATCAATTTCAAGTAAACTGTTTATGAAAAATACAAGAAAGACTGGAACCTGAATAACATTCGATTATATCCTAAACTTTTATGTCCAGCTACCTTTTGTCATTTACAATTGTTGTTTTAATTTACAATATTAGCAGCTTTATTTTTCATGCTTTCTAACCCTTCTATCGTTACTTTACGTCTTATATTTCTTCCTTTTCTTTTTGGTAGAGCATGATTAAAAATAAGTAGAAAAGTATTTTTATTGGTACAGATATATGTATATATGTCAATTTTATCCAAAAATGTTATTATAAACCTTTCATTATTGCTGAGATTCTATCTAAGATCTTATAGCCTTAATAAATGATTTCAAAAGTGAAAAGTTAATTTGTTTTTTTAAAATAACGTTATCTATCAAAATTATCAGAGATGTTAAATTTATTATTGTCACGAGTGGCCGAGGTCGTTAAGGTGCTGACTCGTGAGCGGGAGATCTGGGGTTCAAATACGCCGAGAACGTCCTTCCTGACTGAGGATTTTTCCAGGTTTTCCTCAGTCCTCATTAATGGCAAATGCACAGGAGGTACCCTAAACTTAAGTCTTTAACGATTCCTTCCTTAAAAAAAAATATTTTCCCAATTTATCATTTCATCTCACCTGTCATCATTGTCCACCACCTTTGGTGCCTCAGTAGTGAAAAGGGCCTTAAACACTATTAAAAAATGTTAAATTTATCTAGAATCAATCAGAATTTTGAATAATTTAATCGTAATTATTTCGTGAAAAATAAAATAAATGCAATGGAAATAGATGGTATTTAATAGTTATTTGTGAAATTCATAGAAATAACTATATAATTAATAGTTATCTATGGTATAAGAGAGTGGTATAATTATATTTAAAGTGTCAGTTTCCATAAGTATATTATACCTATTTGTGACAAAAGTAAACTGTGATCGATATCAACCATTTTGGTGGTTAAGGGTATTGAATAAATAATTTGAAATAGTTGGATTTGTTTACAGACGACATTTATTCCGAAAGTGTTTTGATTTATGCTAGAGGGGCTTCAACTATGTATAAATTCAGATTTCCTCAAAAACGTAATTCTTTCCTTTTCATTAATTTGAATATATGTTTAACGTTGGATTAAAACGTATCCAATTAACTGCTACATTGTTAGGTCATAAGGACGACGAAACTACAGACAATTTGAAATACTTTGTAATCAAAAAACTATCTTTCCATTCCCACTTTAGTAATCTAGGGGTAAAGCTTGGGACTTGCTTTCGAGAGGACCCGAGTTCAAATCAGTTGAGGCCCTCCGGACAGACCTAAGTTTTCTTTCGAGATTTCCCCCCTGGTCGCTTAGGCAAATACTGGAATCAATCTTTCCGTTCCATAAAATTTTATTTGTTCCATTTTATCCCTATCATCAGAATAATGTAGAAAAACATCTGCACGTCTATTGATGTATTGAAAAAACAATAGAATATCTCAGTAACACTTGACTTTGACGAGCAAAATCTACATATCAATTCTTATATAGAACTGGTTCAGATGTTTTACCGAAATGATCATAGAGTGGTTTGTAAAAATAAAATTGTTAATTTATGAAATTAATGTGCTTATTCTCAACTTTCTAATACAGAAGGCTTTGTTGCTTTATTTTTGTTGCTTATTTGGACGTACGAATGCACAATAGCCTTAGGCATACAAGAGGTGTCGTTAAGATAAAGATAATTCCACATTTTCGCTTTTCCATTTTACTTCACTTGTTATGTTATTATTACAAGTATCGCTGCAAGAAATTTGAGAAGGAAAGTTCGCCCTCTGCCCTGCTTTCTGTTGTTTCCATCCCGGCTATCAATAAGATCAAATCTGAAAGTGGACAATGGTAAGGGCTACACTTTCTACCCATACCGAGTTGTGCAATGGTGCATAGCGTACTGGATTCAGAACTCTTGTCTGACGGTGCTATCGTCCGTCTCATATTTCACGTATCACTGCTAGAAGGAATTGTGTACTAAAATGATTTAAAAGAGACTAATTAAAAAACGGAAGGAAATCCAATATAATTGTGCACCCGTGTTCTATATCCCATAGACGCTCTTAGTGACAAATCACTGAACACAAATAAGCAATACTAATTCAAAAGGATGAAGTATAGATGGCCTCTACAGGGAGTCCATAAAGTCCCGTTTTTCCTATGTAAAGATACTAAACGTATAGTTTTGTTTCTTTTTCCGATTATATGAATTACATGATGGCTGATACTTCAAATTATATTATTAAGCAACTTGTTTAATTGAGAGTTATGGGTGAACGAATCAAAAAGAAACCGCCACTGGTTTCTGGCCGAGATCGTTAAGGCGCGGACTCGTGAGCGGGAGGTCTGGGTTTCCATTCCCACCAGGACCGTCTTCCCTGACTGAATTTTTTTTTTTCAGATTTTCTTCAGTCCTCATAAGTGGCAAATGCCGGGGAACTACTGTAAACTTAGGCCTGGAATGCTTCATTCCTTAAAAAATACTCCTTGTCCTATTTATCATTTTATCTTATGTATCATCTGTGTCCACTGCCTGCGGTGCATCATTAGTAAAAGCGGGCACTAAACACTACTTTAAAAAAATCAAACAGGAAAGACGATTGAAGAGGTGCGCACCGACTTTCCGCAGCGTTTTCATCGGAATCCTCCTTCTCTCAACACTGTTGAAATGGTAACATAAACTCTTCTACACAGATAATGTAAAGAATAACGCAAGAAGTGGCAGACCTTCCACCAGAGGAGAGCAATGCAAATTCCTCAAGAAGTCAGTGGAGATATCGCAAACGAAATCGACCCTTAAACCAGCTGAGGAATTGGTCGACTATGCAAAAGATGCGTTCATATCGGTCTACACCCGTTCAAGAAGTCGGTCCTGGTGGTGTAGTGCTTGCCTCCTAAACCCAAGATCGCGGGTTCGAACCCGGCCAGGACCGATGGATTTTTTCGGGCGTAAAAATCCTAAGTATGGCTTCCTTCGGAAGGGAAGTAAAGCCGTGGGTCCTATGTCGTACATTTACGGCACGAAGAAAAACCTCAAGCCTGAAAGAGAGGCCTCTGAGCAAAATTTGTCGGCCGTTTCACGCGCTGAGTTGCATGGGATGCTGATGACCTGAGATGTTAAAGAGCGTCCATAAATAAATCATTAAAAAAAACCGTTCAAGAATTTTATTATTTTGATTTGGATCTAATAAAGAACTTGGCGGCGTATTATCTTTTGCCATGAGAACGACTTTTGATAATTAATGGTTTATATCACAAAAGAATATCTTAAATTCATTTTCTGTTCTCAATCAAAACTACTACAAAGAATTATCGATCGATTTGTCTGTTGATAATAGGAATAACGATACTTTATGACCTCCCTGTAGTGAGTTAGTAATATGTCTCAATAGTTCTGTTTTATGAACCTCTGGAACCACTGTTTTAATCCAAGCAAAATAAATGCTTGTTTACAAGTGTTTTCAGATAGTAAAATGGGCAAACATCTGTACTTTTGCTTTTATGTATCTCTGATTTCAACGATATTTCTGAGCAATGGCTAATTTTCTTTGCACATGTAGTCTATTGTGTATGATTCAATAGCACAGTGACATAAAGTATGAAGAGTATTGTATTTGTGAGTACTTTCAAGCTGTTTATTTGAATTTTTCTCGTTGTTTCTGTATAATGGTGTCTCTTAAAGCAGTTTACGCTAGTTAAAACTACAATTATTTCTCTATTTTGTAAATCCATTAAATTACTTTTAGCTGTCTTTTTTCGTCGTTATTGTTTTCATTCGTTGCTGGAATCTTATCATTTGTCTCATTCTGGCATCTGACAATTTGATTTTTCAAACGAATTCTGCTGGACTGACTTGATCTACATCTTGAGCATACGATAAACAGAATAATTCAGGCATTCTGTTTATTCTTTGTCGTATATTTTCAATTAAATATTGTCGTAGCGCACTCGCTTTTACTAAATATAAACAATTCTCAATATAACTGGCTGAACATGGAGCTAAGCTTAACTTGCTATGAAGTATATCTTTGACTCCTTAATTTAATTCATCAAAATAGCAAACCTGGGTCGGGATCAAGGTATCTCTCAATTATTCTCAGTAACTTCACTTAAACCATCACGTTCATTATGTGATAAATGGTTTGTATCTACATCACTTTATTGCCGGTCTACAAGATGGCCCTTTGGAGCGTATGGCGGCACGTCCTCTCTCCAAATTTGAAGCTCCACTCCATTAGCAGTCACCAGTAGTTACCCCACTATGCATGCGCAGTACCAGCCCCCATTTGTTTCACGCGTATTTTACATGATAGAAACCACTTCGCCGCTTATCGCGTGCATACCTAATTGTTAATGCCAATAATAACCTCCCCCCCCCCGTATGCCATAATATTCGACCTGCACATTTCTGATGCACATCTTTTGTATAAATCATTTGCGGGTGCGTATCTCAAACATTAATCCGTCACCTGTACCCTTCTTGTAATATGTTTGTTGTTTAGTCCGTATTGTTATATATTTTCTTATGCAATTTTAAACAAATAATTACATTATTATTAAATATATATTACTTATTTAGACACAAGTTAAAACAAACTCTACCACTATTAGACTAGGTTGGATATTTTTACCGTGGCGCAGAAAGATTAAGCCGCTGACAAAGTCATTAGTGTATAACGAAAATAAAACTAAAGCATATGAAGGCTACAGGACTCCTTTGTCATAATTTAGATAATTGTATAAATCAAGAGTTCATTACCGCCACGGGTGGCTGAGGTCGTTAAGGCGCGGCTCGTGAGTGGGATGTCTGGAGTTCGAATCCCACCAGGACTGTCCTCCCTGACTGAGGTTTTTTCCAGGTTTTCTTCAGTCCTCATAACTGGCAAATGCCGGGGAGGTACCCTAAACTTAGGCCTAGAACTTTTCCTTCTTTAAAAATCCTTTCCTAATAAATCATTTCGTTTCATGTATCATCAATGTTCACCTCCTGTTGTGCCTCAGTAGTAAAAACGGGCGTTAAACATCATTGAAAAAAATGAGTGCATTGGTATAAAGTCATACTAAGACAAATTAGAATGAACAATTGTTGTAGTTCAAGTCACACTGCAATGAATGGTTGCTGTGTTGGCCACAATAATTATTTTTAAATTGTAAATTATTTTCTTTCATTACCGAGCGGGTTGGCTCAGACGTTAACGCATATTTGGGTTTTGTTTTTCTCAGTTCATTTTAGGAAAGGGAAATTGTCGAGTTATAATTCTCTGCCACGGATTGATATTTCATTTCATCTGTCTGCATGTTTGATTTTTCCGTGTTTGCGATGTCATCGAGGCGGCCCTCCCTGACATAGGACTGAGCTCCTTCGTGTGCATATTTAGTCTATTTACCTTCAGAGTAAATAGCTCCCCAACAGACCACTTATCCATACATAGATATATAAGTACCAGGGTATATAAGTCGAACAAAGCAAGACAATTGAATACTCATTTCAAGGTAGAGATATCATTTTAAATTTCAAAGTGGGCTGGTTGAGAGTAAGGAGGGAAACCGAAAATATATTTTAGGTTAATTTTAAACTTTCTCATCAATATCTAAATGGCACGTTTCTGTTTAAATTAAATTTATTATTCGCGTGGACAAATTTTAATTTTTTTTATTTGTTTATTTATGGACGCTCTTTAACATCGCAGGTCATCAGCGTCCCATTCTATTCAGGGCGTAAAACGGCCGACAAATTTTGCTCAGAGGCCTCTTCTTTCAGGCTTGAGGTTCTTTTACGTGCTGTAAATGTACGACACGGGACCCATGACTTTACTTTCCTTCCGAAGGAAGCCATACTTAGGATTTTTACGCCCGAAAAAATCCATCCATCCTGGCCGGGCTTGAACCCACGATCTTGGGTTTAGAAGGTAAGTATGGTTACCACTACACCACCAGAACTGACAAATTTTGAAATGAAACCCCTATTTAGTTCTAGACTTTTGAGTAAGCGACTAGGAAGCGTTTCATTTCAGGTAATCTATAACAGGGTTCTGTTCTCTTAAAAGATATACTTTTTTTTCTTTTAACCAAAAAGAGTCCCATAATGCTGAACATTGACATAATGAGAACATGTAAGGGGCTATTGTTTTTCTCTCGTGAGAGAGTGCTCTTTTAAATGACAGTTATGATACACTAGATGCCTGTACTAGCAACCAGATATTACTTTTGCCCTTTGCATGAAAAACTTCACATCGATTACCCGGCAAATGTTTCGAAAGCGAATGAAAACAAGATCCTCAACGCAACGAACAGAAGCATAATGGCATAAAGTCACGCTAGACCACTTAACTGAGCGATCGCTGCTACCCTTTTCATGTACAACGTAATCAGAAAAAATCTTCGTTTATGAGCGAAAACACTCCAATTATAATTTAGGAGTAATATTCACTGTATATTAACACACACTATCAAACTAAATGCTCTAATTTAATGATAGTTTTATTATTTATTGTTGATTCTTAATAATTTAAAATTATATCTTAATACAATATGTAAGTTTACTAATAAAAAGCCTCACAGTTTCCTTAAATTGTGTATATTTCCCTTATTTCTGAAAAAAAAAAAGTTTACAAATGCTTACAAATTGGCAATTTTTCCTTATGGATGTAACATAACCTCCAATTTTCACCGAGATTCTGTCTTTTGAACATTAATTGTCCCCAGTTCTTTAGTTCCTTACGGATTCAATTTTTAAATTTTTGTCCGCATACTAAATAGCTATTAATTATAACATAATGGCAAACCTTTCATGCAACTGCTCAAATACAGCAAGCTTCATGCAAATCGTGCGTTGAAGTCTCCAGAGATAATTCTGTCTAATGAGGTTTCCTTACAGTGCTGAGTACATACCATTTTTCTGTTGCTGGCAATGGTTATCAACGCATGGAAGCAGATATTTAGCCTTAGTGCTAAAGCTATCAGGGAAGTGATTGCAAACGTAAAATGTTGATCGGCTCCGCTGTTTCTCACGCTACCCCGGTGTTTATCTTGCGTGGAAAGGTCGTTCATCTGTTGCAGCTTTCGTGACTAGTCCTCCAGGGATGATCACAGCAGCTTCGTGTCAGTCTGTGGAAACACGGAAATCTCAAGTATTTGAAAACATAAGAGCAGTCTTATTATTTACCAGATACTCTGTATATCTCTAAAGTTTTTTTACAAATTTATTTCGTGCGTAATATTAAAAAACTAGCAAATATTCAATAGATAAATAATGGTTACTGTTCTTTCCTTTGTAAAAATTAATGGGTTTTGCCTAATGCTGCTAATATAAAACGTAAAGAGTAACAATGAAACAAAGAGTTATTCAGCGCTCTATAATTATTTAAGAGATACCTCTCTCTCTCTCTCTCTCTCTCTCTCTCTCTCTCTCTCTCTCTGTTGTAATAATGTTTGGCACCCAAGAATAGACAAGGTTTGTGCTCTAAAAGGTACTGTTTTTCCAGTTTGCAATTACAACACAATGATGATAGGGCATTTATATATTTCAGCTTCATTTTAGATTTCTTTTGAAGTAACCTGTAGTCAACTAATCAGGAACTTCACATACACCATAACTTTAAATGAATATACATACTTCTATCTTGAACAGAAAAATAAGAGGAAATTGCCAATAGCCAAGAGAAAAATTTTTCTGTTTTGTCCCTTATTATCTTAAAGCGTAACTAAAGTTGTTATTCGGTCTTTATATTAAGTAGATACAGATAAAACCAGGAATAAATATTAACGCACCCGCTTAAACACCAATAAAAGAAATTGCTATAACTGTTAAACGAAAAATTTATTTATTTGAAACTTTTTATTTATGATTTTCTGATACAGTAACATTTGCAACTAAGGACAGGTTGACAAAACTTATCTGTAAATATATTGTTTTTAATTATATATAAAACCGACTGTTTTCGATAGCCTGTAATCCATTGCCGTAATCAGAGTTTTCCTAAACTCATTTTCTTTGGTTAAATTCAATTTTAAAGTTAGAAAGTTTTCACAAAACTGCTTATTTACACAAGACAAAATTTCCCAAAACTCTCTATCTACAGAAACATTACAAAACCTCCTTAGGAAGAAGTGTCATTTTCCTATTGATTTCTTTCAAAATAATGTAAATGTTGCTGGTAACAGTAAGTAAATACATACAACAATGCACAAACCAATTTGAGAGGTTCATTACTTATCAAATTATCATATGAGGTGTTGAAAATGTGCGCCATCATTCTCCACACATTTTGGCATCTCCTTAGGAAATTATTCATCACTCGCTGTAGTTCGTTTGGAGAAATTCGAACAATTTCCTTTCGAATATTATCTTTGAGTTCTTGTATGGTGTGCGGGTTAGTCTTGTGCACGCATTTTTTAATTTACCCCAGAGATAATAATCATAGGCTGTTAAATCGGGAACCGCGGGGACAAAAACCCCTGCTTATAACTCTGCCTTGTGGAAATTTATTGTGAATTACTCTCATGGAATTATTCGCAGTATGAACAGTGGCAGGGTCCTGTTGAAAAAATGCATGAGTCACTTTCCCTGTCGGTTATCTTTCTGAAAAAGAGATTAGTTTGGTATCAAAAGTATGCTCAAAAAATTGGCCCTATAATTCATTCACCACGGTTTACCATGTATGAATCGTACATAAAGACACGTTGTGCCGCTGTAAAAACACGAGGCATAACACGCGTTATGAATACTACCAAATTAAGAAATGAACAACAAACAAACACTCGGGAACAGCTGCGCTACGACTGCGACAGCCAACAAGTAAGCAAACAGGCTTGTTACCCCCTCCATGGCGCGGCAAACGAGTGGGGGCTCGTTCATAGGAAAAGTATCACTGATCTCATTGTACAATTGTGTCTGTTAACTTTTCCTATGTGGAAAATTGACTCGCCAGAAAAACACACATGATATAAATACAAATTATCTTCGTCAATTATTCCAAGTCGCTCGCAACGTAGGCGAACATTATGCCTTTTATCATCAGGCTTCATTCGCTATATTATTTAAAATATATTTACTCACAGGCGGGACGTTTTGTGCCCAATATTATGAACCGTACTGTGAGGAAGTCAGAGTTACAAACCAGTTTTTCGTATTGACTGTCTTGGACTTATTGCAAAGCAGGTTCGAATGCGTTCAATGTTATCTTCAGAATGTATTTTCTTAGAATCCTTACTAGTTTTCGACAAAAAAATACCTAATTGCTTGAAATGTGTAACCCACATTATTATTCTCATATAATCAGGAATGTAATCGTGTCTTTGAAGAGCGTATTCTCGACGAAATCGCCGCTGTACATACTTCACAGATTTTGTTAACCAAAGAACGCACGATCTTTCTGCTCAATCGTCCACATAGCATTAGCTTTACAGAATTATCAGTTTGCTGTTATTTATTTATTTATTTTTCAATTTCAGTGACAAGCATTGTTACATAAATTACAAGATCTAAACTTCCAAATCTGGGTACATTTATTTGCGTATTTAGTTTAAGTAATATTCATTTCTTTTAGTGTTTTAAACTCAACACCCTGTATTTAATATTTATGAAAGTCTCTTTTACGAACTTTTGGCGATAGCATATTAATCTTAGAAATTGAGAAGCTGCATCGGCATTTTTTACGTTTTAAAGTGTTCTGTAACACGACACGCAGCATTTTTGTTTTTTTTTGCAATTGGTGGAACTGTTGTTCATTTTTTTATTTTTATAAGCACGAAAAAGGCCGTGTCAATTGTTATGTATCTTTTAATGCTTGAATGAAACGAATTAATGGTAACAGAAATTAGCCCAAAATCCGTCAATCTCTAAAGTTATTTGTCTTTTTAGTGCACAACAGAAAATAGTAGGACATCTTGGAATGGAGCACGGGCCCGCTGGTTGACTAGCAGACGTGTGTTGTACATAGTTCTAAGAATGTGTTTATAAGTAATTCATTGCTTTAGTAGACATAAAAAGAAATAATTGATACAGAGCTTCTTTTTTGAGGATATCTTCGTCCTTTCTGTTTTCATCTACCTTAAGTAATTGACGGATGTAGCTCGTGTATGTTAGCCAACACGTTTCGGAATGCTGAATTTTTCTGACGAAATCTTCTTTAGAGAAAGCAACGCTTCCTGTAAAATGTGATTGTGCATCACACTGTTGCATAGCCCTAAGAAATACATGGCATTACAAACTTATTCATTTATATTCGTGATTAATTCTTTGTTGTTCCTTCTTTTAGTCCACATTACCCCTTCTGTTTATTTTTCTTTTTGAGTTATTTCCTGACTATAGTCTTCGTTTCTCACGCCATTTTCCCCTCCTATTGTGTGTTTATATGTGCGCGAAGGCGTGCGTTCATATTACTTTATTTTTAACATTTTATTCTCTAAATATCTTTCCTTTACCTCCCTCCTGTTATACATTTTCTTGGTTTGGATTTTAATATTTGTTTACATGTTACTCCACGTTTCGGTTTTCATTTTTTCCATTTTCTTTCTCCCCCCTCCTTTCGTAATCTCTGGGAGGATGAACTATAGATTTAGGGCACAAGAGCCACTTTAGCATTTAATAAGTTTTCACTGCCTCTATTTTCCTCTCTTATTTAAACGCTTTCTAGAATGACGCGACGTTATACCTCACAACCATTTTATCAAAGTGCTTGACTTTAGCAAGTAAATTGTCTACCTTTTGTGTGCGCATCCTTTCTAAATGTGTAAACTTTGTATTATGTCACGTACATGTTTTGTTTTCTTTATTTAAAACAAAATGGCATATTATGCATTAGGCTAGGTTGGTTAATATTCTTTATGCTTAACTGCTACCGGTCTTGTGTAGATAATCCTGTCGTATGACTTAAAGATGTCTTATAAGCACATAAAAGTTGTTTTCGTGACATTAATTGGACTGGCTTAGTACACATTGTACTACTTTCCAGTACATTTGAACCGTAATATCCTTTTTGTATGATAATGCTTTCCTTGTCTTGTAAAACAAGTGCTTAATTAATGTGAAACTGTTCAGAGCAGTATTTGAGTGGATGGTAAGAAATATTAACTTAGTTATACAACCAAGAAAATAAACTGATTTGTATATATATATTTTAAAGAATAAAAAGGTTTTGTTCTCATTGGATAATCAAATATATAAATAAATAAAGGCAGTCAAATTACATCATAAGATAAAATATTTTTTTAGTAGTGTTTAACGCCTGTTTTTACTACTGAGGCGATGCACACTGATGATACATGAGATGAAATGATAAACTGGGAAACGATTTTTTTTAAGGAAGGAAACGTTCGAGGCCTAAGTTTAGGGTACCTCCCCAGCATTTGCCAGTTATGAGGACTGAGGAAAACCTGGAAAAAAAAAAAAAAAAAAAAAAACCAGTCAAGGAGGACGGTCGAAACCCCAGACCTTCCGATCACGAGTCCGTGCCTTTACGACATCGGCCACCCGTAGCGGTCATATATATAAATAGATGTATAATATTTACACCTATTATATAACTCACATATAAGTTGATGTTTTTCTAAAGATTATGAGAATGCGTTTTTTAATAATTGCTTATTCTTGAAATTTTTGTTATGTTGTTTAAGACAGATTATCATTTAGGACATTGCAATATTTTTACTGGTTGGGTGGCGGACTACTTAAATCAATCGTTTAGGGTTTTTATATTAATATACTCAATGATGAGAAATGATTAACTTCTGTTAGTTACGCATGTCTTGTAGCTTCTAAGCCTGCGGCGTCTACTTATTCGTTGTCACAAGGATGTTTGTGCAATTGCATCCATATTGAGTTTATTTGTTTATTATATCTTTTCATCCAGATCATGGCCTTGTTAACTTGAACAATTAGTATTGCAACCAGAAAGACGTTTAATGTTGCGAATAACTTCGAAACGTTCTCTGAAAGGTAGGGAAATAGACTTTTTAAACTGAATATTCAGGACAAGCATTTTTGTTACTAATTCGTCAATATAAGTATTTTGCGTATTTTTTATAAACAGTCATCCGTTTTTGATCCTCTAAGGCTTAATTGTATAAAAATTTCTAAATGGAGATTACTTTTAACTGCTATTTTAAAAGTAACTAGAAATTAGAACATCATTTCTGTTGGATAAAAATAACCTCAGACTGCGTAATCTCGATTGTGTTTAGAACGAGTTGATGCTCAATTGTTTAACCTGAGAAAATCAACATTTACTCAGTTTACCCGCCTCCTAGACCTTTTTTTTTTTTTTCCTTAATATGTCTTTAAACATAAAGACATTTAAAGCAAATGCGAGTGGCAAATTTTAGTAAACGTGAAAAGGATATTATTAATTTGGTGCTAAAATTTCTGGGAATAATAAAGAAAAAAAATTCAATCTCAATTAAGGATAAAGAACGTACTGCATACACATGTCCATTACATGGCCCTCTTCGGTTGACATTTTAATGAACTAAGGTCTCAGAGCTAGAAATTTTATGGATGGTTCTACTGGTTGTTCTTTTCACCACTTTGAATACATCTTCAATAACTATTTGAAAGCTCCCTGTCGCACAGAACCTTAAAGTTAATAGTATCATGAACATCGAATTCAAAGCATGGTTTCACTTAGTTTGTGATTGTAATCGGGAGCTCAACATCTGTTCCAATTCTTCGACATTTTTTGTTAAGAGAAATCGCGTTTTGAATTTTTTGTCATTCAATTCTAAGAACGGATTATTTCGGATGAAATGTCGGAAAGCAGAAATCTGTATAATATACAATATACCGCTTCTAAGGTTAACCTGACATAAATAACAATTGAACGCAACTCTCTCTGTGATTATTATGCGGGATTAAAATAAACGTAAATAAACATTTTATTTATAAATGAAGTCGACTATTTAACTATTACTACACTCTAATTTGTGAAATTTCGCGAGTTAATTTAATTTGAGGTTAAGACGAAATAATCTTAGATTAATGTTTATACAACCAAAATTTCTAACTTAAGTGTAACTGTTGGTAATTTTATATCCTAACTTCAAGTTAACTTTTTATATATCGGGCCCTCAGAGATATTTCGGTACAGGTACAGGTTTTTATTTTGTTTGTTTATTTATCTGAGAAATGTGAATCTCAAGTTCTCATGAAATTGTACGTATATTCTTGCTTAAAAAGGCAGTAAAGATAAAGTCAATCTGAAATGTGAGCACTGCTCTCTCTCGATTTTGGAAGGGGTAAATATGATTCTTCATATGTGTTAGATTATAAGTGGTAGCCATCTTCACAACATAACAGGCCGACACAGGTGACCGCCATGACTGACGTTTAGCAAATTTTCCTTAGTCCTCGTCAATAGAAAATGTCAGATAGGTGTTGTAAATACAGACAAAATGTTTCCTTCCCCAAAATGTCTTTACAACTTTCTCATTTCATTTTATTTATCATCATTGCCTATTGCATAAGATAGAATACTTATTTTTTGTGCTAATGTGTCTGTTTCTATTCGGATTCCTGTATTCGCGTTACAGGAAAACTAGAAATACGTTCTTAAGCCAGTTGATTGTAACCTGCGGAGCATTTTAAAAGCAGTCAAGGTTGCTCCACGTAATTCAGATACCAAAAATGTTGAAATCGGTGCATATTTTTGGGGAAAAATGCCATTTTAGCTCTTTAAAGCTATAAAAAAAGCATGTTCATGCGTTTCTATATATTGCTGCAAAGCTATGATAAACTTGAATGAATGTTTGAAGTTGTAAAGCATAATGGTGTCTACCGACTGTTATGACCTTCCCAAGAAATATTAGTTTATTTCTATTTTGTTTATTTTTTATTGGAAACCAATATGTTTGGATCACTGATTCATATGTTTCACTGCTTAAAATTTTCTTTAGTATCATTCAGATTGTTGCCTTTATAAAAGATGGTAATCATCTACAAATACGTGCGCTTTGAATGATAATCTTTGCTAGCGATTGCGAAAAACGTAACATAAAAAAAAAAAAAAAAGTTTGCTACTCAGCTTTCCGCATCTAGTGCCTTTTGGACAAGATCTGAATCTGATTTGCTACAAGCATCTTCATTTTTCATTCCTTCCTCATAGCTCCATACGCTTTCGCGATGTCGATGATTGGTGTGTTAATGTTGGGAATTGGTGAAAGCGTCCTTAATTTCTGCTACTAATGTTATTATTATTAATAATAAACACTCCAGCGGAGAGTGATATTAATGAAATCTTTGTAATACTTTGTTAGAAAGAGAGCTCAACCATTTATATTATCAAGATTTTTTCTGCCGTTACTTTACTCACAATATGTATATGAGGATATTTTCAGGTAAGAATTGATCAGTAGATGATTTGGGTGTTGCAATCATAGATTTGTTTCTCAGTTTCATAGGAAACGTTTCTTTTGTGCATATGCATGTAGATAATCCAAATTTAGGAACTGATCAGTCAAAACGACGTGTAAATGTACATTGTTGTATACACGTTTAGAGTTTGTTACTGTTATCTTCGCCATATTGTTATGATTTTGAGATAGGATGCGATTTACACAATTAAGTGCTAGAGGATTCCTTTAATATACAGCAAGTGTTTCCATTGTTAAAACTATTGGAAATGTCCGCAAAAGTTTTGCTTAAAATATTCATTTTTGCGTTAGAATCAGCGATAATTTAATGTATCTTGATTTATCCCAGGTAAATCATTTCAGAATAATTTGAATAGTGTTTAACGCCCGTTTTTACTACCGAGGTACCACAGACAGTGAACACTGATGACACATGAGATGAAATGATAAATTGGAATAGGATTTTTTTAAGGAAGGAAGCGTTCCAGGCCTAAGTTTAGAGTAACTCCCCGGCATTTACCAGTTATGAGGACTGAGGAAAACCTGGAAAAAATCCCAGTCAGGGAGGACGGTTCTGGTTGGACTCGAACTTCAGATCTCCCGCTCACGAGTCCGCGCCTTAACGACCTCGGCCACCCGTGGCGGTTTATTATTTCAGAGGATGTGTTGTATTGCTTAAGTTTCTTTTTTTACTTAACATAAATTATAGGTTAGAAGAGAAAATTTAGTCGTAATTTTAGTAGGTATGCAAAAGTTAATTTACTGCTTTCTTTATTTCATATTGGTTTGTGTCAGCTAGTTTTAGGAATGAACAGATGATGGGCAAAATACATTAGCAATATGAAATATAAAACCATAAATTAAAACAACGAAGCTTTTCCAGGATGAAGCAGAACTTTAGAAATGCCTAAAACCGCCACAGGTAGCCGAGGTCGTTAAGGCGCGGACTCATGAGCGGGAGGCCTGGTGTTCGAATCCCACCAGGATCATCCTGGGGTTTTTTCAGGTTTTTCTCAGTCCTCATAACCTGGCAAATGCCGGGATATACCCTAAACTTAGGCCTGGAACGCTTCCTTCCTTAAAAAAACATTTTTTCCCTATATATCATTTCATCTTATGTATCATCAGTGTCTCTCGTCTCAGTAGTAAAACGGGCGTTAAACAGTAGTCAAAAAAAATCCTAAAGATTTATTAGAAGGTATATGGAGCAATAGTAACATTTATTAGGCCTTATGGCGCTGAAATTTGGGGGTTGGGGACAAAACAACAAACCCTGGCACAACGCATCAAAAAGATTATTAGAGATACAATTAGGAGAAAATATTGTTAGGAATTAAACAGTCTTTTCGAATAGCTGCCAAACTCAGTATCCAGGTTCTGGTTTGATTCAGATTTGGTGCTTATCTGTGGGTAGTCTTTGTGCTCGTATTCTGCAAGACTCCAGGATTACATCAGCATATCAGGGAATCCATGCGATGGCGGGTTAAGGATGTATCCATGCTAAAGGAGGACATTCTGAACATTTCACATGATATTCTGTTTCCCACAGTTCTGTTTTGAATATTCTCCTATGTGGTACAGGTTAGAAAGAGGGTTCTAACATGGCAATAAAACAATTCCGGACCCATGTTCATATTATAATTTTATCGTGTTTTGTAAACTAATAGGAATGAAACAACGCAAGAGGGAAAAGAACTTTAGGAGGGAAAGAGATAAATAAAGTTCTGAAATATGCTTTTGTCACAGCCTGTATGTATAAATGTTAATAAATTTGTGGACAGATTATATAACATCAATTTAAAATGCCTATCTCAATATATATGTACTATACACATAATTAATTTGGAAGCCTATATAAATACTTATCAACCCAAATTCTCAATTATTCGTGATTATTTCTGCAAAACAATCAAGTGTAAATGCACAATAGTTATGTTTCATTAACAAAAAATTCTTCTTTGTTTGATTCTGATGGAATTACGGGAGAATAACTTGGCACGAAATTAGTAATATTACTATTAATTTTATATCCATTTCTATTGGGAAACAGAATTTTATTTTATGGGCTTAAGATCGACATTTAGAAAGTTGGACATTGCAATAATTCAATAACACTGACGCATTTCATGTTAAACCTGTAATATAATCTTTAGAAAAGGTTTAATAGCACAACTAAATCAGAAAATACTGCTTTCCCCTGCAGCCACCATGATAGATATTGTAATATGTTCCGATTAACACTGCATATCGAAATGTACCACTTAATACTGAAGTCATCTATTTATTTCTAAGACATTCTTTTGTTTTACAATCAATTGTTTATCAGATGAATACTACAGTTTTGGAAATATGTGTCTAAATAAAATGTTTATTAAATTAAATGTATCAAGAATAAATATTGTAATAATTTCTGCTAACAAGAACGAAGATTATGCCTTAGATTTTATAGGTAAACTATTTGCATGTAGAGAGAAAAGTCAATTAAAATTCTCATTCATTTGAAGTTATGTTCAGAGTTAAATCCCACGTCCTGTGTTTTAACAATGTCACAAAGCTCAAAATGTAACGCCGCTGCTGTAACAGAAATAGAGCTGTTCAGTCTCATCTCAGGTTTGCGTGGGATTAGAAGCTTGAATGTTGAAAACTAATTCACATTTTATGTCCAAACTCATCTAAAACAGCCGTACACATACAAAGTGCCTCCTAGCAAACTTCCATCATTCGTTTATAATGGCGACATTCAGTTTCACACTAAACAGGCCGAAAACGTGCTGTGAGGCTTGAAACAATACACCAGTTTGTGTAAATGTAATTAAAACATGGCTTTGTAGAGACGATTGGATTTAAAACATACAGGAAGGGTGTATGGTTACCCTGGTTGTCTTCTGTAATTCAGTTCGCAATATTTCTCGTTATATTTGATAAAATTTCAAGTCACTCTATTTACACGAGTTTTGGGTTCGATTCCTAGTCGTGTCAAGCTATTTGCGTAGATCTTTAGGCGCCAAAGACTACAAGCTTATTTGCGTAATCATTAATTCATTTCCGTAATACCACAGGCTTACACTTAAAGTATTCATGTTCACAATCTACGACCAATAAAATCAAAGCAAAAATAAAGTCGGTTCTAGTCTAGTGGTAATTGTACTTGCCTTTTACGGGTGAACAATCCTTCACGCTACCGGTTTCGCGGCGTGCGGCCGGCCGGCAAGGCTGACTGCTCTGTCGGCAATGTGCTACTTCCGCAAGATTTCAACTAACACCGAAGCTCGCGCAGCGAAGGGGAAATATACTCCCCACCTTCGCCGACATAGCGACATAGTGCTGCCGGCCAGTCCCGCGGTTGCATCAAGCATTGCTCACTCTCTATGACAAGGTGTCGCGGGTTCATATTTTTTTTCAGGCGCAAAAATCCTAAGTATGACTTCCTTGGGAAGGGAAGTAAAGCAGTTTGTACCATGTCGTAGATTTGCGGCAAGTAAAAGAACCTCAAGCACGAAAGAAGAAAAAAATGTGTCAACCGTTTCACGCCCTGGTTTGAATGGGACGCTATGAACTGAGATGTAAAAAAGCATCCGAAAATAAATTAACC
The DNA here is from genome assembly GCA_030762175.1 of Metallyticus violacea. Lineage (NCBI taxonomy): Eukaryota > Metazoa > Arthropoda > Insecta > Mantodea > Metallyticidae > Metallyticus > Metallyticus violacea. The sequence continues at coordinate 65,100,490 of CM060831.1, forward strand.
TATAGCCGTTTTTAAAATTACGGAACATTTTTTGTGTAATAATATTTTACTCTATCATTAACCTCTTATACACATTAATAAAAGGAAGTTAGACTTTTTAAGCAAATATTTTAAAATATCAGTTTTTAACATCTTCACAGTTGATAAGTTTTTAGGAATATTAGGTTATAATGCATGCATGAGGCACATTATTTTGAAAACATATGGGCATTAAAGTGGTTGCCGTGCTCCCCCCCCCCCCCCACAAGTATTTCTAGTGATAATTACAAAGCAGTGCTTCCCAAGATTTATCTTAATTTTCTTCCAATGCGCATTTTCCGTTAATACCAAAATTGCAGAAGAGGGAAAACTAATAAAGATGGAACAACGCAAGAGGGAAAAAATTTAGGAGAGTGACAGGAAAATAAATAACGAGAGATAAATGACTTCAGCTGTGCTGCACGTGCTGCCATCCTATGCCAGCTGTGAGTATTAAGCACAACTCTCTTACAAAAGAAGCGGACGCAAATCGACTTTCTATTGTATACCAAGGACTGTGGCTCCATCTGGCGTGTGTTGTTGGTTTCTCTAGTTAGTACCATCTGCCATGCCATAACATTGCGCCAATAGCCGATCAGAGCTTTCGAACTAATTTGCAGTAGCGTAACGTCTTTAAAATTAGCACACATTTTATTATTTTTTGAAACATGCTTTTAAATCATTGCACTACCAGTGAGACCAGCGAAAATTATATTTCAATTAATTTCAGTTATTTCGTTCTCTTTCTTTCTTTCTTTCTTTCTTTCTTTCTTTCTTTCTTTCTTTCTTTCTTTCTTTCTTTCTTTCCTTCTTTCTTTATTTCTTTTTCTTTCTTTCTTTCTTTGTTTCTTTCTTTTTTCTCTCATTTTTATTCTTTTCCTCTTTTTGTCGTAATCTTAAAACACTCTTTCAATTGATAACTTGTAGGAAATCATAGAGTTTAAAGTTACAGTAACTACTTCAAAGGGATGCTTATTAAACGGGCATTATAGTAAAGTCTATTAATAACGGAAACCCGATTTAATCAAATTATCGTCGTTTTCTTTCTTTCTTATACATCTTACATGAGTGTAATAACACTGTAGCAAAAGTATTTACGCATTAAATGCTGCTATGCAGATTTAAAGAATGTGAAATAAGTTTAAAATAACTGGTGTCCTGCTGGAAATAATACAAGGTAACATTGTCAGAAAACTCTGCCAAAAAGAAAAGAGTCAAAAAAAATCGAAATTGTTTTTTCAAAAAAAAACTATTCATTGAAATCTTTCACATGATTAAATACATATTTTTTCTCCGTTTTATTTTATTATCCCCCCTCCTTGCTTGCACTTTTCGTTCCGTTGTTGTTGTTGTTGTTTTTTTTTTTTTCATCTCTGAAAAAGGCATCTGTTGATTATCCAAAACTGGCCTGTTCACCTATATTTCAGTTAACGGAAGTGTCACTGTATTTATTCTACAAAAGAATGATTGTTAATGTCACTAAATAGTTTATCTTAATTGAAATAATGGTATTTTTTATTTTTTATACGTTACTACACGATGAATAATGAACATTACTTTAGAATGATACGCATTGTTTAATGGAATCTCACAATTATGCAATCTCTGCAGACTCCAGAGGTCTCACTGACGATATTAGCAATACTATTAGAGCACATTTCAAGGCAGTCTAGATGTCGGTTCTGGTAGTGTAGTGGTTACCAAGCTTGCCTCCTAAACCCAAGATCGCGGGTTCGTACCTGGCCAGGACCGATGGATTTTTTTCGGCGTAAAAATTCTAAGTATGACTTCCTTCGGCAGGGAACAAGGGAAGTAAAGCCGTGGGTCCCGTGTCGTATATTTACGGCACGACAAAGAACCTCAAGCCTGAAAGAGAGGCCTCTGAGCAAACTTTGTCGGCCGTTTCACGCCCTGAGTTGAATGGGACGCTGATGGCCTGAGCTGTTAAAGAGCGTCCATAAATAAAATCAACCAAAAAAAAAATAAATAAATAAAGGCAGTCTAGATGAACTAGCCTCTTGTGTACAGTAGTCAGAAAACCAGGGAATATTGAAGTTTCAGTTGCCATAATATTCTAGGGCAAAATGGGAGGAGTAGGCCAAATTGCCTGATCCAAGGAAGCAGGGCCAGATGGCTCTTTGTAATTAAGAAGCGTTCTTCTTCGGCATGTAAATGGAGGCCTGCATAAAGTAACTAACCATTGATTCAAGGAAAAACCTGGCGGGGGAGGGATTGACTCTTGCACCCACAAAGACCTTGGGAATGGATTTCCTTGCTACTTCACTCAGGCAACTAAACAACATTTGAACAAGTTCTGTCTTTTTTAAAATACGTAGTAGGCATTTTAGTTATTTGCTACTCATGTCTATCAATTACAGATATTGTCGATACTTTGTTGGGATTTCTTAAAGAAAACAGGCTTTTTCCTCTTGGCCTTCCTGTTATAAAGAAGCGATGAATCTTGAACATACCCTCTGAAAACATAAAACTAATATACAAGTATATTAATTTAATGTTTCATAAGCAACTCCATTATTTTTTGCAATGTTTAGAAAGTTTTATCTATTCCGGCACAAAATATTAATTAATTTAGTAAAAAATAGCACTTGTTGTGCCACATTATTACTCTAATATTTAGACATTTTTATTTATTGTTTTATAAATTAAAATAAAAATATTTAATCATTCTATCTCGTTTTGTTTGTTAGTATTAATTTATTTATATATAAAATTCAAACACTGAGATATCGTTTTAAAATTCAACTAAGGTTCTTTATAGTCTTTGCTGCTGAAGATTTTTATAACTGTCATATAAAACGTGAAGAGGTCAACTTTCCATCTTAGTTTTAATTAAAATGACTTAATTGTGTCTAAGTAATTGAAGAATCGTCTGCTTGATCTAGTAGTTGGCTTTGCTGATAGATTCCCAGTACCTGCTTAGAAAAAATTTAATTAGGGAGATCTAGAACCGCTTCTAGAGGCGTCGTGAGGACAATTGGGGAGCTGTCTGATAGATATTAGATCCTTCGACCTCTAAAGCCGCGTGATAGATAAATAACGGGGTATTGTGCTCATTACATGCCCTCCTTCAATAATATCCTTTGTCGATGCTATAATAGAGGGGTAGGAGACGCAGGTATCGCGCTAGATATTGGGTTGTTACTGTGCTTGCTTTTAACTTTTGTAAGTTTTTTTCATACCAAAAGCAAACAATTTTATTCTTTTTAATAAAATTCAAAATTATAAATACAAAATTAATATATAGTTGTTAAGATATTTTTGCAAATATAACGGGATGCAAATATTAAATTCTTATCGTCAGCGTACAGTAGAATCGTTAGTTTGAAATCCTTTAACTTATATCTGATATTGCTTTGTATTTCCCATGTCCTAATAGCATTGTCAGGTTAACGAGTTTCAATTGTGTTTTAATTTATCTGTTACTTATTTTTAATTTGTACAATATACATTTTGTGTAAAATGAATAGTGCTGGTATTTGTGTTATACTCGGGGTTTTCCATAGCATTAATCTGGAAATGTATTACAGTTATTAACATAATAAATAATAAACATAGGGTTATTAAAGTTTCTATGGTTTTCGAATTATATGTGGCAAAGAAACCTCTCTATATGTAACCTTTTCAAAATTCAATAGGTCTTTCTTACTTTTGAAATCTCAAATGTAATTAATATAGAATATAGTTCTAGAACACAGTAAAGAAAATAACACCTTTATAATTGCTGCAATTATTTATTTTGGATAACAAAATAAGCTCTTGGAGGAATGTGAACGAATATTATTGGAATTTTAGGTGTCCTAAGGCTGTGTTATGCTTTGGTTTCTGATACAATGAAATTCCCTTTGCAATAATCACCATGTATTGTTCATTGTGATATAGTAAAAGGGAAGCTGTATACCAATGACAAATTCTTATGAAGAACTGCTCTGTCCCCGGAACTTTACGAAAAAGTCAACAAATATAATATGGTTTCTCGTTAGCGGAAATGTAAAAGGTAAGGCAGAGACGCGTGGGAGTAGGGTCAACGCCCCTCAACTGCCGCTGTCCAGATGACGTTATTCGTCGTGTTTTGATGGTTTTTACTCGGAAAGGTTATGTTTCCTCAGCAGCGGCTCCGCATTTTAACCAACACGCCCCATCAACCTTTGAATTGACGTATTCGCCATGAATGACCTTTAATGACACCATTTGCATCCAAGAACCAGAAACGCTTCAAGACATTCTTTCTGTCTCACTGTTGGTTCATTTATTTGTCAGTTGGAACGCACTACACCAGTGTTTGTGATGATGGATTAGTAACTGTGAGAGATGAATGCCTCAAAATTGCGTTATATATTTATTATTGTACAATAAGTTGTACTGATTTTTTTCACTACTAGAATTTGTCAAATATTCTTTTCCTTCCGTATTGCAAAGTTATTTTACCATAGTCATGTGCTGGGGTTTATTTCTTTCCAGCATACTCCCAAATTTAAAATTTGTCTTGGTATCAACGAAAGGGTGTCGAATTCAGGTCGTTAAAGAATTTTCCCTGTGACATGGTGCAAAATGTAAAGTTCTATAAACTTATGGATTGATCAGTGAAAGCTTTTTCCCGGGTTTGTGGGCTATAGATTATCCGATGAAACCATTGCAAGAGACTCTTTGGTATTTTCATCTCTGAAAATTTGCATTTATTGATTATTCGTAATTGATCTGTATCCTATATTTCTATTTGCAGAAGTTTTGCTTTATTTATTATAAAAATATGGTTTTATGTAGAAAACAGTTCACTTTGATTAAGCATTAAATTTTGTCGTAAGTTGATAGAAATGGCAATATTTTTATTTTATTCGTTCTCTTCAGGCGTCGTTGAAGCAGTTTGGTCAGCGTGCACAAAAACGATTAAGGGTCAAACTCTGAGTCATATACATTCAAAACTCATATATATATATATATATATATATATATATATATATATATATATAAAAAACAATGTAACACTATTAAAATGTAACTAAAATAACAATAACTAGTAAAGCAGAAAAGGATAAAACACTAAGAAAAAGTCACAGATCGCTATATTTCGAACACTGCTTGAGTTCTTCTATGGCAAGAGACAAGACTTAGAAGAACTCCTCAAGCAGTTGGAAATATAGCGATTACTAATCTGTGACTTTTACTGAGCGGTTTATCCTTTTCTGCTTTTCTAGTTATTATTTACAGATATGTACTGGGCGGAAAGTGCTTTTGGGCAAAGGCATCAATCAGGGCTGAGTAATTTTTCATGGCCACCATTCGCCACTCAAATGGGAGTTTGTAATAAAATTAAATTTAAAAAAAAATAAACCCTAAAATAAAATTGATAAGGTAGCTCGTTGCTTTACATAATTTAGAGGTTATGTTGTATGAAATGAAAGTTTCATACCATTTCTGATACCTTATTAGAAGTCAATAGATTCCCAAACATTGTATAATTTAATTAATAGAGCGGTTATTACTAAAGACAACATCTATGGTTAAAATGTCTACGATGTATATTCTGCGCATTATGCAAATATTAAGAAACGCAATATTTGGATTATTTACGATAAAAATGTGTACCAGAAATGAAAGTTCGCTCTTATTTCATTTTGTCCATTGGTGACACATTAATGTTTTCAAATAACAAGCTGCAACAAAAGAGCCGCCACTGATTAAAAAAGACAAACATACCGCCTCCAGTAACAGGCTCTTTTCTGTTTAGTTTCTCCCTTCATGGCAGACGTGATGAATTTCTACAAGGGACGTGATTCTGTTATGAAATATCAGCCTAAAGTTGTTCGAGTCTTGTTGATTTTGAAAGACTGACTGCCATGACTGCAAAACAGCTTGAGTATTATTATTTCTGAGTAATATTAATAACATTTAATACATTATTACATTATTTATTGCATTATTATTACATTTATTACATTAAATTATATTTATGTGTTATTATTATTTAAACTGCTAAAAAGTGAACACGCTCTTTTAGAGCAGACAATCTCGACGACACTTGTAAAACTAGGAGTAATAAATCGAATTCCAAATGACAGAGTATTTCAGAGATTTATTTCAAAATGTGCAACAAGCGGTAGCTAGTAATACGAGGTAAAAGCGATTTATATGTACAAACATTTAAGGAAAAGTGGAGAATTTTTAAGTGCTAAATATTTCTTAAAGAAGTTAATTAAAACCGTATTAGTTAGTCATTTTAAACAAGCTAATTGTTGAAAAGCATTTAATTTCAGAAACTCAACCTAAGTTTTAAATTCGATAGCTATATTGTTTTAAGAATAAAGTATGGCATAGAAAATACATAAGAAGCTTTTAATGTTCTTCCTTTTTAAACTAATAATTCAAAAAATAACCTCCACCATTACACTTGGGATTGCCACATGTACTATATTCATTCTAGCCCACTTTGAAAAGAATGTCTAACTTTAAAAACATTTGCAAGTAAAGTCTATGGTTAAAGTTAAATATTGCATTTAATGTAACTTCGTAACCATGAGTGTAATGCCATTTTCCTGTATGAGTGTTGAGTTATGTGCATAATGTTTTGTTTTGTTTTGTTTGTTTGTTTGTTTGTTTGTTTTTGCAAGTATGCAGAAAGCTACCCTATCATAAAATCTGACCTGGGAATTTCTGTTGCCTGTAGTAAGTTGCCTGTAAAGATGACCCAAGCAAAACGAAGCTTATTGCTATTCTGTTAAAGAATAGTAAACCAGGGTAGGCACAATTAAAACATATGGCAGACAACTACAGGGATGAAAAGACAGGCCGATAACCTCTTCAAGGGAAGAAGCTTCAGTTGGTATCTACACGTAAAAAGTCACGTAGACCATGTTTATTTATTTTGTAACTTTGTGGCCCGCAGTCAGTTTTGCAAGAGTATTCACAGGGGCAATATCAGTGCAAGGGCTTTCTCAGTTCCATTCAATTAGTGGAAAGTGGTAATTAGTTTTGAGAGAGTATTAAATGGATGAGCTTTATTTGTTAAGTGCAGTAGTGAAATAGTTTATGTACAATAGTGTATGAACAATAAATTGTGTCATCTTCAATAACGAACAAAATATTATTAATCTCAAAAATTCCTTCCCCTATGGTCACAGGACTGTCTCAACAGCCGTAGCAAAACTGTAAGACAGCGGTAACCATCGTCGAAGAGGAAGAAATTATTATTTACCCCCGAGATTACATACAACCAGTCAAATTAATTTCCTTTTTCCTCCATTCTAGAACATATATTTAATTAACATGGGGGGGTCCTGCTTCATTAAAAACCGCTGCATTATCAATCTTGATCGGCTACATTATTTAAGTATATAAAAGAAATTAAAATAAGAACACATTCAATCAAATTTAAAAGTAACATATATTAACGAAAAATTGCTTATTTATTTGGATTATTAACGGAGGCTCTTTATTATCTCAGGTCATCGCATCCCATTCAAATCACGGCGCGGAACGGCCGACAAATTTTGCTCAGAGGCCTCTTCTTTCATGGTTGAGGTTCTTTACTGTGCCGTAAATGTACAATACGGGACCAACGGCTTTACTTCCCATCCGAAGGGAGTCATACTTAGGATTTTTACGCCCGAAAAAAGCCATCGTCCTAGCCGGGATCGAACCCGCGATCTTGGGTTTAGGAGGCAAGTAGGGTTACCAATACCACCAGGACTGGCTGGCTTTTCTTGATAAGCTGTCAGATTCCATAGTAATCTTGGTCCAATATAAATAAAATTATAAGCACATCCAAAAGGAAAATCCCCACACCCACATCTGCTGACACACGAGATTGTGCAAGGAGGAGAAAGGAAAGCTTTTCTTCAACATAACGTCTGCCTCCTATTAGAAAAAGATTCAGTAACATCTGTTCGATCAAGAAGATGAGATTGCAGTATGACAATACTCAGACGCTTCCTAAGGACACGAGAAGGTAATAAAGGGCATGTTTTAACACGTGATATAGGAGATATCCTGCATCAGCAATACATTCATTTCACCTTCTGTCTCAAGAGAGGAAAGAAGCTCTAAAGGTATATGTTCCCATAAGGACGGAGTTGCAGTCACTGCGAGAAATCTTGCTCAGAAGCACAAGAAAATTGCAGCTGGTATGAGTACATCAGTAGGTGTCATTTGTCGGTGACACTAGAACCACTGATATTGCACGTACTGTGCCGATTATTTTACCATCTGAGATACCATGCCTTGTCCGATCACAACTGCGCCTCTGAGTCTATGTGCACTGGATACTCTGAGATTTTCAATGAATCTTGGGTCACAAATATTTTAATGTTTCTAGTCGTTTCGGTATAAATATTTGCAGCGAGATAACCTAATTGATCTGCAGAATATATAGACTCGGAATAGGGGAGATTCGCGACTGTGATAAGGCGGGCAACATAGTTCATATGGTAAGATCGTCGGCACGGTAATCAAAAGACCCGTTTTTCCTATCATGTTTTGATTATAAAAGCACTTTAAATTAAAAAAAAAAAAAACTTAACATACCGCTTGTGTGAAAAATCACATTTTATACAAAATATGATTTCACCCATTGACTAACAATAATGGTGATACTATACTGTGATCCAATTTTGTTCCACCCTTCTTTTAATATTTTTCCTTGAACGTTCTCTTTGGGTTCTCTGATGTTTTATTCTTTCAGTATTTATGTTAAGATAGAGACTGATATTTTTCTGTAATTCTACAAGACTAAAAATCTGCAAGATATTCTTGGATTAAAGCCAATATCTGTAAAAATGTTTTAATCATTACAGTAGTTTTTTTTTTTTTTTATCATCGATAATGGACAGAAAAAGACATTTAAAATGTGAAACATTTCTTATGCTGCTACAAATCCAACTCAAATGCCTTCCATTAAGCTACAAAGAAAATTAGAAAGTACAAAAATGGCTATTAATTATAATGGTGTTTACTTAAAAATGCGTAATTTGATGATGAAGTACCTTGTTAATATAACTGTTTCATGTTCGAGAACTGTTTGACCCAGGTTATAACTTGCAATTCTGCTTTTATTTACTCGCCCACCCACATAGAAGATTCTCTCATCCCTGTCATAAGAAGTTACATTGCAATTACAAATCGCTTACCAAAGGAAGCATTTTCTTTCAAACTATACTTTATGCAAATATCTTAACTCTCGGATGATTAAGAACCAAGAAAGCCGTTACTGAGCGGCGAACATCCGGTAACAGCAAAGTATTTAATGCCAGTCCGTGACTTTTTCGATAAGGCCTTGAACATTCCATTCGAGTCAGCACGTATAAGGAATTACCTCCTGCTAGCAGATGATGCACGACTGGTAACGGAGGGCAACGTCTATTGTATTGACACCCATGCTCTCACTGCCTGAATAAACACTCCCAAGATTGCTCACGTCAGCATAGATCTGACGTAAAACTTCTCTCAATTACAGGACTGTATTTTAGCAATAATAATATCAAAGTTAATTACAAGAAAGGTTTACAGATAAACCAAACACATTTTATTTTAATATAACACATAATGAGACATGGGAAAGACGCTCAATATTAAACGGTGGGTTAGTTTATCACATATAAAATCTACTTTTCTGATTCTTGTTTTTATTATAAATCTTAAACGCCTGTACGGGCTCCGTCAAAGGACAAGTTCCCTTTACATTTCTAATCGCAAAACTATGATCAATATAGCTCGCACACCGTATTATTTTTATTTTATAATAACTAGTGATGTATGTTACAGAACTGGTTTGAAATGGGTCTATCTACAGTCTTTTCATTTTTTTTAACGAAATTTGTATTCATTAATAATTTTTCGTTTCTCTCCTTATATTTTTTCTCTGGTTTATTTACCCTGGCAAGAGTTAAGGTCATCGGACCTTCGCTTCCACTCTACCGGGCAAAGAAAAAACAGCAAAAATATAGAATACAATATACATGGTTATATAAAATACAGAAAATGGCAAGCAAAATTAAATAAATAAATATACTGCATGCAAATACGAACATGTTGTTAATATAGTTAGAAAGTTGATAAAGATAGTGTTAGAATTCCATTTGTTCTTCAACAATTTTTCTCTAGTACAAAGGGAAGGAAGAAATGAGGAGGGGAAGAAGAAGGAAAGAAGGAGAAGAAGTGAAAGACTAGCTGTTGCAATTCCTAGAGTTGAGATAACAATTTATCTACATTTAAATTGCTTTATTGTTCGACAATCTCTGACTTCAGGAGGAAGCGAGTTCCAGGTTCTGGGAACTAACACGCTGAATGGGTTTGGGTAGAAATGTGCTCGGTGACGAGGGATGGGCAGTAAAGTCATATTCCGGGCTCAAGGTAATAACAGGTATATGAAGCGAGAGGCGATATACTGAGGGGTGGGAGTACGGAGGATTTTGAACAGGAGCATAGGGAAATGGAAAGTTCTTTTAGAGGAAGTCATGGCGGTCGATTTCGTAGAGGTGTCGCATGATCGAGTTTACGAGTGCTGAAAACGAAACGAACACAGGCATTATGAACGATCTGCCCCGTATTCAGATTAGAGTTCAAGAAATCACAATAATCAAAGTGAGGCGTAACATGCACTTGAATGAGATTCTTTTTGAGTTGGTCTTTTGCTACATGTTTTAATGTGTGAATTAAAGAATAATTTTATTGTTTAATAGAAACATTTCAATTCAATACACTACAGTAAAATGTAACCTTACTAATGCACTGTAATTAATAGGCACTGACGTATAAATAGTTCCAAATAATGCAAAGACTTGAGTTACACTGATTTCTTAACCGCAAATTAAATTATTATTATTATTATTATTATTATTATTATTATTATTATTATTATTATTATTATTATTATTATTATTATTATTATTGTGGTTAGGCTTTCTATGACATCTCGATTTATTCCTTTCGATTGCGTTTTGATAAAATTGCATTGTCAGGGTGCAATAAATATTGAAAATAGAATATATGCAGAATAATTTTTGCCTGCATTTGCAGCTGAGTCAAGGTCACGCAGGTAGCCTGTCATAGCAATTTTCTTGCTTATAGTTGCCCATAGCCAGTCGCAATTTGTTGTTATGGGTAAAAATCATCTCTACCCGTGTTATTAACTGAGGGCGGATTTCTATTACCTACAAATTAGATGTATACATGCATTTAAGACCTAAAAATAAAAGCATTACAAATAAAATAAAAAATACCATTTTTACTCACACTCTAGACATTTTTATTTTTAGGTTATACATTGTATCTAATAGACTCATTTATGAATATTAATTGTTTGAAAGTTTTGTTCTAAAAATAAATCTTAGTCATTAATTGAGATTTGTGGATGGGATAGAAAGAATGGTTTTCTTTTCAAGAGAAAGAGATTTAAAAAAAACAACATTTCTACACTCAGGGAAAAAAACACACACACTTTACCCTCTCCTGGCTTGCTTTTCTATTGCACGACTAATTTTATTTTCCTCCACAGAGCCAAACGAGGACTTCTATGTGCAAAAGTTCACCTTCCAGAGATGAGACTAAAAATCTGCAGGATTCTTGGATAAAGCCAATATCTGTTAACATATGTTAACATATGTTAACACATAGAAGTCTTCGTTTGGCTCTGTGGAGGAAAATAAAATCAGTCGTACAATAGGAAAGCAAGCCAGGGGAGGGTAAAGTGTGTGTGTTTTTTCCCCTAAGTGAGGAAATTTTGTATTTTTATTCTCTTTCTCTTGAAAAGAAAACAATTCTTTCTATCCCATCCACATTTCTCAATTAATGACTAAGAAAATTGCCCAGTGAATGATTGGCTTCAAGCCTACGTTTAAAAATTTGGTGAATTGAAAAACACTCACATGCATTGTTTTATTAAGTAAATAATTAATTGTTCAAACTTTTCTTTGACGAGGGCAGGATGAAGATGAATCACTTTTTATCAGATTTATTTTTAGAACTAGATACAATGTATAACCTAAAAATAAAAATGCCTAGAATGTGAGTCATGTATATTTTAAGAATCGTATTTTTAATTTTATTTGTAATACTTTTACTTTTAGATCTTAAATACATGTATAAATCTAATTTATAGGTCATAGAAATCCACCCTCTTTATCCACGGATAAAGATCATGTTTACTCATAACAGCAAACTGCGACTGGCTATGGGCAACTATAAGCAAGAAAATTGTTATGACAGGCTACTGGCATGACCTTGACTCAGCTACAAATGCAGGCAAAAATTACTCTTTGCATATTCTATTTTCAAAATTTATTGCGCCTTTTATAATATTTGTTCATTGCAAAACACTGGAAAGAGATTTTAAAACGAACTTTACAATCATTGTATACAATTATGAACGTGCATTCTATCAAAACTCTCAATATATATATTTAGCATGAAGAAAACCTTATCTCTAGCACATAAGTTGCTAAAGAAGCAGAATAAAGCGGGCTCATTTATTTTCCAAGACTTAATTGCCAAAGCTCATGAAATGATTGTCCGTTTTCCATAAAATATTACTAGTGTTTATATATTTATAAACATTTTTACAGTTGTAGGCACTGCATTCTCTTTAATTTAAAAGATAGCAACTCAAATCCAATATCTTATATTTTTATAACAGATTCAAGCTGGTAAAAAATGTATATACACTATTTAAGACAGTTTATCGATCAAAATCGGCGAACTTGTATAGCACTCTATGTAAATCATTACGAGATTTCCTTCATTAATGATAAATCAATATTTCCTTATTTTACAGGTTTGTAATGTGGGCGGAAGCTTGTGATGACAGCAGCATCGCCGCAGGGTAGCGTCGCGGCGATGAGGCGGCACGGGGAAGTGCCCAGCTCTTTGTACATGCCCAGCCCGGTAAGTTCTATGAGAGCTGAGTGAATGTCAACAAATGTTGGCTAAGGGCGTTAAGCTTTTAATATGAATATTTTTTTTACTAAATTAGGAATATTAGTGTGTTTTCAAAAATCAACCCCACATCAAATGATAATTTTCCAACAAAACAATAAAATCTGCTGCCAGTAACCTTAAACACACCATGATCTACATCTGGGACATTGCACAATGAGGAATACTAATGCGTGACCTTGAATGTGTAGTGCGACTTGAAGTAATTTTTTCAATCCAGTGTTAAATAAAACTGAGTCAAATAACATGATTTTTAAAATATAAAGTATGTGCGGAAATAAACAGACGAAAACTAACATTGGAAATCTTGTAAACATTTCTCGGACGCTCTGTATAGCAAGATATTTCACTGCAAAGATAGCAATTCATTTTACGTTGTTGTTAATAAAGTTATTTCGTCCAGTTGTGCATTTCATAGTATCGCAAAATATAAATAATTCTCGCTACCCAAACACCATACAGTATTATTAGTAACTAAATACGAACGTGCCTTATCTGTTTTGAAAGATGTGTCTCTTAATTTTAATGAAAAATATTGTGTTACACAGCTTTTTAACTTGCTGTTTCTAGGGCTGCTATATAAGAAATCGTTTCTGTTATGTTTTCCGCCATGTTGAAATCTGCGAAATACGAAGACATCTAGTAATTTTGAACCAGTTGCGTATTTCTTTATAATAAGTTAATTGGGAATAAACCTCCGTTATTTGTTTCAAGTACAAAGTAAAAAAAAAAAAAACATCTGGTGACAGTCAGAATGAAAACCAGAAGCGTTTTGCTACTTATGTACTTGTATAACAATTTGTTTATCTGTATCTTTTAATAATAAACTTTTGACTATTCATATGTCAAACTGCTCTATTTATTTGTCATTTATTAGATTGAAATGGATTGTTAGGAACTGAGGAGGATATTTCGGTATATCAACCCTGCTCAAGGCTGGGCGTTTGGGCCTTCATTCCCGGGCATCTTTGGGAAGAGGGGTTGATATGAGGAGACAATGGCGGTGAGGTTTGGAGCCTCTGACATTGTGCCCCTCTCCAAAGGTTAGAGCCCCATAGAAGCACTATAACAGACACCTGGATAGAAATCTTACAAAAGTGCAAGCAACCGCCACACTGCATCAGCCCACCTCACCCTAGCACTTTAGATTCTGTAACAAAACAAACGAAATGAAATAATATGAAGAAATGGGAGAGAGGAAAATACGGAAACGAAGGATCTATCCCAGCACTCGTTTAAGCGACCAGGAGAAATCCCAAAAAATCCAATTTCAGGTTTGTCGACCTACCCCAAGAGATTTGAAACCTCCCAGTCCTTGCGAGTCCAGCTATTTACCTACATATGTGTTAATAGATTTCCCTTTTACCTTTCTTCATTATATTTTCCTTGGTGTTTCTTTAGGTGTCATTTCATTTCCTTTTCCTCCTTTTCTTTTCTTAAATGTCCACCCTCAATATACCAATTTATTTCCACCAGTATGTAAATCTTTGTACCTTAATTTTCGCCCAGATTCAGAACTCTACAGTTTCTTTCAAAGTGTAACTGGTAATAGTGAATAAAAAGTTTTAAAATTAAGTATTTCGTTTGATGTAAAACAATTATTATTTGTGATATTAATATATGTTAAAAAGTGTGCTTTATTTTGTGAACAAAATTAAATCTTTTTAATACGTGGATCTTTTTAATACAGTTTTTAGACAGACCGTTTTATTTACAAATAAGTTGTCATTATAAATTATAAATTTATTAGTTATCCCGAAACGGTCCTTGTTTCAAAAAAAAAATAATTCACGTATTTCTCACTGAAAGAAACATAGAAGAACCTTTACCCAAATCTCTAGATAACGTTTCCAATATAAATGTTGGTAATTAATGGTTTTAAATGCATTTTTCCATTGTAAAATTACATTAATTTCGGTTTTATATTTTCTTTGTATATTATCTAATGCGCTATTTAAAAATGTAATTTTCTCGCTCTGAAACAAGTTGTGCAAAGCACTTAAGCATTTGCAATGCTGGGGTTAGCTATTATTTATTTTCTTCCAGCCTGACAGGTTCTAGGGTTGCGAACATAGCAGATTGTAGTGAAGAATGTGAACATTAAAATATATGCAGTACATTATAAAATATATAACCGTTTCGTTTAAATAGATTAACTATTATCGCACTCCACAAAAAAAAAAAAAAAAACCAAAGTTGGTAACACTGGAGTGTTATAAAAAGTTGTAGCACCGAGTGTACAAAATTCAGTTTCTAAATTGGTTAAAAGAGTTACTTTTAGCACAAACTGTCTAAAAAGGACTGTTTTACAGTTTAAAAAATAAAATCGGTTTCAAATTAAAATATTTGACGTGCAGCAAATTGTTGAAGCGTTTAATTAGCATGTTAATAGTAAATTCTTGTGCCTTTAAATATCTCCTCCTTATTATTATTATTTCCTGAACTGTCTCCTTCACCTTTTCCATGTCAGTGATACCTCTTTTTTCTGCTACCATCTAATTCAACACATTTCTTGCAATATAATTCTTTATTCTTCTATCATTACTGTACCGATCTATATAGCCGTTTATTTAAATCTTAATAGGCATGTTGTTCACATTTTTTATTCCAAATTTAAAACCATACGGATGTTTTTAGGGAACTCATTAATGTTGATTAGGAGTTTAACTTTCATTTAATTTGCCACACTATTATTCCACTTGTTAAAATGCTCTTATCTTCCTTTTGCTGCTATTGCATGTATGCTCCATGTCTACTATATTTTTATATTTATTATTAAATATTTATTTGAATTTAACATTCTATCTGATTTATTCCTTTTGTAGTAATTAATTACATGCATATTCTCGAATAAGTCAAGAAAATATAGAAAAGAATAAAAAAGGAGAAATAATCCAGGTAAGAAGACGAAAAGAACACAAGAATTTTCCCAACGATCTATAAATAATCACAGCCCAAAAAGCCGGGGTCTCACGTATGTACTTTACGTTTGTATGTCATTAAGCTAGTGAAACAGGAAACTTGATGCTGTACTGTTACGTATGAGTTTCAAAATTAAATGTCCCACGGTACTGTGAGTGCAACAAAGCTCGCTTCCTGTAACCGTAGGCTTCCGGCAAGAGAGAGGCTACATGCTTGGTTTCCGCAGAAGTGGAAAACATCCTCCAAAACAGGGTGAGGGGCGTTAACTTACCTTCAAGATCCATTTGGGAATTTTGATGATACCACTTTGCCATTTATTACTTAATGTGTTCTTCCTTCTTATAACACTAGGTAACAACATTAGACGAAGTTTTTATTTACCTTATTTCTATTGTTTATTGCTTAATTTTTGCGCTGATTATGATTATAAATTGTTTTTTCTCCAATGTCCGCATTTTAGTTTAATAATACATCCTTAAATTCTATTAAAACTACCAAAATTACGTGCTCGTTCAATCTGAAAACTATTGTCGTTTTAATAAGCGAATAAAACTGAATATTCAATTAAATAATACCCTGAATTAAAAATGAACATCATAACTGCTTTACATTTTAAATGCTTTGATCCCTCTGCACATCCTGATGAAAGCTTTCACCATGTTCCTCACTTACATCTTCTAAATTTGATCTAAAGAAATCAGCATGAGAAAATAAACAGTGAATTACGACTGACGTACATGATAATATGTATCAAATTGTCAATCATTTCCTTGTAACTCTCACTTTTGTTGCCCAAAAATCATTGCACTGCAATTCTGAAAGATTCCCAAAAATACATTCTCCAAAAGTCGTTACATCTACAAGCTATTTACAAATAAGCTTGTAAGCGTCACAGAACTTTGTCTCGAAAACAATTTTGTTTTATTTGTTTAGATTGAAACATAACAATATTTTATGCCGGCAATTTATACTCTCTGGATACTGACAACAATTAGCCGTATTTATAATCACAGAATTGCAACTAAATCCACAAACAGGAAAAAATGTATAGAATATACGATATGTCTAAACTAGCTGTTCTTAAAATTGTTCCGCAGACACCCAAAGCCCTCCTAGGAGCTCTAAAAAGCATAGGATTAACGTTAATAACGTTTATTCTTAAGTGTATAGAATATAAACAATTAATTATATGTTACATTTTTAGTATTGGATATTTTTGGATATTATTTAGTAAATTAGAACCAAATTTAAGGCGAACTTTTCAAATAGTTAAGCACCAGATAGAACACTCATAGATACTGTCATATTTTCTTGGCAACTGTCATTTGCCAGCAAATGAATAAAACCAAGGTCAGGATGGTACAATGAGAGTTGAACCAGGAACCTACGGAATGCAAGTCGCTAGAGTTACCGCCTGACCACCCCACTCGGTATGTAGGGCTAAAGCAAATCTGCCTCACGGCGTTATAACATTGCCCTAGACGACAAGTGACTCTACCATAGTATGCTGTGTCCGTATCTAGGGACACATTTTTACAACCTAATCTGAGCTTGCTGAAGTAAAGTTATTTCATTCCCACCTCCGCTTTAGTTCAACCTTGAATTTAATTGTATTAATTAATTAATTAAAATAAAAAATAAAACTGATTTAATACTAATATTGTTACGCTAATACAGAAAAAGTAAAACATTAGTCGTATAAATAGACCTTGTTTTCGTCATAACACGACCGAACGCTCATAAAAACTAAAGGTACCTAACATTTCTGACAATTGGTCCTATATTGAGCGTATACAGCAGGGTTCTGAAGTTAGAAATAACAAAGCATCATGATGTAAAGGGAGGGGGAGGAGCGGATGCTACTGCCATCTTTTCAGTCAAAAGCGTAGTTTAACACTTAAAAACCGGTTTTACAAGTGATACTTTCGAAAAGCAAATCCCAGATATGCTCATAGAGCAATGAATTTAAATATCACTACAAGGCGGTAGAAAGTTCTGTTAATGGCAATCAGTTTGATAACCGCTTGAATTGTGTAACTTTTGCAACTGTTCCCTCAAGTCTCAGAATTCTCATCTCCGATACAGTTTCTCTCAATTGCCCAGCAAATACTGAAAAGAACAGGAATGTATGCAATGATTGATTTCGTTTATTTATGGACGTTCTTTAACATCTCAGGTTATCAGCGTCCCATTCAATTCAGGGCGTGAAACGGCCGACAAATTTTGCTCAGAGGCCTCTTCTTTTAGGTTTGAGGTTCTTTATCGTGCCGTAAATGTACGACATGGGACCCACAGCTTTACTTCCCTTCCGAAGGAAGCCATACTTAGGGCTTTTACATCCGAAAAAATCCATCGATCTTGGCCGGGTTTGAACCCGCGATCTTGGATTTAGGAGGCAGGTATGGTTACCACTATACCACCAGGACCGACACAATGATTAATTACATTGAATAATGTTGTTTTTGGCTGCACTGGATAAGATGGGTGTATCGATTTGGGTAAAAAAAAAAAGAAAGAAAGAAAGAAATAAATAAATAAAAAACTAAATTAAAAGGTATAAGTCGAATTCATCTTATAAGTCATTAAATGAAGTTTGATGTAAAAGACTACAAAATTTAAAGGATCAGAGAAACCGCCCAAGATTTTTAGGAGTTGTGTGTAAATTAAACGCATTTCACTGACACGGGTAGCCTAGGTTACTAAGGAACGAGAGGTCTGCGGTTCGGCTCTCGCCAGGACTGTTCTTCCATACTAATTTTTTTTCAGTCCTCATCAATGGCAAATGCCTGGAACGCTCCCTTTCTCCCCAAAATGGGAATTTCTCATTTTATAATTTTTTCTCACCTATCATTATTATCAGTATCAAATCTCAGTGGTGAAAACGGGAATTAAACCTTAAAAATAATCTTATCGTCATTCCATATGTTCGTATTTACACGAATCACGCAAATTCGTAAGCATCAAATTAACTGCAAAACAGCATACGGGGAGAGCTTACATGGAAAGTTGTAAAGTGTGACTCATATTTAGTTTATACGCTGCTCTTGTTCATACAGTAATGTTCTATTACTTTAGCTCTGTCTGCTCTTCTATTAACACCATGGTTTTTCTCGTATGTTCTTGTTTTACAAGAATATGTATATGGATTTTCGTCTGTCGATCGCCTAAATGAATACAGTGAGGTTATTTGAGTTGCGAGCCGGCATAGCACGACCGCATATTGAGAAAAACCAGTCAAGGATATATACTGCTTGTGCAGGTAGCCACTTTGATCTCGTAGATTGAGGGAGTTGTGTGTTTGGTTTTTTAATTAGAGTTTAACGTCTGTTTATTGTGTTTCGTGTCTTACTAGGTACCTTCATTGTGTGATTAAATTGTGTGTTAATTATTCTTCGTTAGATATGCCACTATATAAATATAGTCTTGGAAAACGGGTTCTTACAGAGAATTAGTAAGGCTGATAATCATGTTCCAGGTAGAAAAACGGTTCGCCAATTTGTTAAATATTTACGAGAGAGAGAGGGGGGATCTCTCAATTATAAGAAACGTGTTCTGAACCGCCATATTCTTATAGCTGAAAAGTTTACTGAAATACATAAATTTCCCACATAGATTCCGGCAACGTATTGCCACTGAGGGCCATCATTTTCAACATCTCTTAAAACTCAAGTTACTGCTTATTATCATCAGTTCTGAATACAGTATCACTTTATGCCTTTAGTAAAGATATAGAAAACTGTTCGCCAACTTGTTAAACAGTTACGAGAAGAGACAGAAGAAAAGTTTAATGAAATACAGGCACTTCCCACGGAGATGCCGGCAATGTATTACCGCTGAGGGACATCATTTTATTCGTCTCTTATTACACAGGTTAATTTTTATTGCTATCAGTATTAAATACATGCTTTTAGTTAAAAAAATAAGTACTAAATTTAAGTTGGGTGATTCTGTCTCGCCTTTACCAGTTGCGGCAGCTGCATTTCCCCAGTAAGCAGCCGCGTTCAGGCGACCCTTAGCTCAAATAACGTTCTGTATATGTATTAGTACAATACAGTGCTGGAGATTAATTCTCTAATATCGTTATAAGCTGATCACAATTATTCCATTTGTAACACCTAGACAGATTCACTCTCTGTTGCGAAACATGATTACATTTTTTCCCCCGTGGATTTTTCCACATAAATTTCATATTTTACATTCTGCATCTTCTCTTTCGCAGCCTCCAGCATCTTATTATATCTTTTAGTGTAAAATAGCATTATTTTGCAGTTAGATGGCGAGCAAGCGCACATAGCAGTTCTCATTCGTTGGCAATACAAATACATAATACCTACAAGTCACTTTAGATTCTTGTATGTTCCAGATGTGACGTAAGCGCAGGATGATCTCTTTAATGCTGACAGGTTACGCAATTGCCTTCTTAAAGAGGCTGCCGTTATGTTGCGCAGGAAGTTGATGAACCGGTACTAGAGGTCTTCGAACTTAACTGAAAACCTTTGCTTCCAGTAGCAACAAATCTCAACACTTCCGACCTTTAGCTAATCGATCGTCAGAGAAATTATATTTCTGATCTTTAGTTTAAGACTGGGATGCTGTAACCTTCTTTGAATGCAAATGCACAAGGACAAAGGGACAAGTTCTTTACGTATTTGAGTAACTGTTGTATTCGACAAGGAAAACCGGAGTATTTGCAGCCGTTAAGTGACCGTCGTGCTGCACAAAGAGGCATCTCATCTTTCTTCTTTCTGATGTTAGTTGTTGCTTGCTTGGACAGCGAAACGCATCAGATATTTTGTGCGTCTGAGTGAGTATTGTTTGCACACAGTAGCACCGTGGCTTCACTTATGTAACTTGAGTTGCGTCTGTTGTGGATGATAACAAAGCATGGAAGTGTCAAATATTTTAACATATGTGATAAAATACATCATTGCATCATCGTTGCAGCTTTTGAGTACTACAGTTATGGGCCGCCTAAGCGCGGTTGCTTAGTGCTTACTGTAGCCGCCGCAACCAGACAAAGGCAGGTAGTCCCTACATGTAAACTTAAGTATTTACATTCTTACTGTAAGCATAAAATGATACTGTATTTAAAACTAATGATAATAATAAGCACTAACCTCATTATAAGATATTTTGAAAATGATGCTCCTCGGCGGCAATACATTGTGTAGGAAATTTAACTTTTATTTTATATAAGAACGCTGCAGTTCAGAACACGTTTCTTGTCATTGATAGATCTTGTCTCTCTCGTAACTTTTAAAAAAGTTGCCAGGATATTTTCTTGCAAATTGCCTTACAATTTCTCTTCAATAATCCTTTTCACATATGCATCGTTCATCAAGACTGTGTACATGTAATGCCATAACTAAGTAAGACTAATTAGCATACAATTTCCACACAATTAATAACATACGAATGACCTAGTGGAGTGGTTCAGGAGAGAATGCTTGAGTTTCCGTTGGGCTATTCTGAATTTCAGTTTTTTCGTGGTTTCTCCTGGTCAGTTAGGCGAATGCTGGGATGGATATTTGCATTTCACGAATTTACCACTCTCCCAATTCATATCATTTCATTCCGTTGGTTCTGTTACAGCGGCAAGGTGGGCTGGCGCGGTGTAATGGGGGCTTGCACTTTAGAAATGCTCCTGCCCAGGAATCTGGGATGTAAGTGCACTTTCCGAAAGGTGCACATATCTCGGAGAACATGTTACGGATTCCACCTGCGTCCGCGCAGTCACCGCTCGTAGATCCTGACCGCCCACTTAGACCATCATCCCTTCCTCCCGAGGTGCCTCCCTTAGGCAGCGTGTATCTTCCTCCGAGTGGATTATCCTTCCAAAACATGGACACAACCATTCACAGATAAAGCCTACCTCAAAATAACCACAATAGCATTACAGTCCTTGACAATTGGCTTCTCCCATTATGCAACCGCGCTCTGCTATCCCGTAACCTTGTTGTTGTTACAAGAAACATAAGTTCATTTTTATTTCCTCCCTAGTTGTGTTGAGAACCTGATATTTGACAAGGAAACGTTGTTGGCAGATTATATTTGACACTTGAATATTACTTTAATCTTCGTGGCAAGAAAGCATATGACTTGTAAGAGCATATTAAAGGTTTGAGTCCCTTTAGCAGCAACGTGAAATTTCCAAGTTCTGCTGGTGCAATAGTAACCAGGCTTTTAGGGTATTTAAGTATCATTTACACAGAAAAATATCCCGTCTTCGTTCTTCCAATAAAGCTGTTTAAAATTGATATTAATTTTTTCAAAGATTACATTTAATATTCAGAAGAAAATAAAAAATGTATGTCAAATAATTTTTGCACATACATTTACCTTCATCTCCTGCCGCAGTAATACAAAATATAAATATCACACAGTATGTAACATACAGAATGGAAGGGAAGCCAGTGTCATACTTTTATGGGGTGATTTCATATTATAAATAGAGTAAATTTGTCTAACACCATATTGATAGTTGCCGTGATGTTTAGCCTAAAAAATTAATTTTTTTCCTTATCTTTCATGTGCTGTAATATATTAATGTTCGAAAGTATTATTTTCCATTTATAGTTATGGATAGACAAATAGTAATAGAAAAGCAATGCCCTTTGCTATAATTCGAAGAGTTTTGACGAAAATTAATCTAAACTGTTATATGGAACATGTTAATATTCTCTTAATTTTAACAAAAATTTAAAAAGTTAGTAATGTTAGTTATGAACCTGGTTTTGCAGCGAGGTTATGCCAACAAATACTGAATATCTGCAGTTAGTTAAAACTATAAGTTAACTATGTAGAGCACCAAGTAATGTTGCTTATGTCACGAGATAAAAATATATATTTTCTTGAAAACTATAAAAAAATTGAGAAAGCTTGCGTTGTTTCTCTTATTAAGCTCTATTACCAACCACATTTATAGTACTATGGTCTCTTCCACTTTAAATGGCTTGCTGTAGTTAAATGAGAATTCTTTCTTTCAAAAGCAACTCTTCTACATTTTCTCTGGGTATAACCGGCATGTATATTGCACAAAGGAACAGGTCATATTATCCCGCTATCCATTTTGTGATTCTTGCGTTGCACAAAGAAACATTTCATCTCCGTCCTTGGCAACAATAAAAGCATCGCCTACCATATGTTTTTAGCTGTTAAGTGATCATTGTATATTTACTGTGGGCCTAAACATCAAAGCTCTTGTGTAGACATTTAGCATTTCCTTAAGACTCTTGGGGGGGGGGATGGGACAGACGCTCTACTTGTAAGACATGGAACATACACAAATTTTCCGAAACGAAACACTGGAAAATAAAACAGTATCCGAAACATTTGTATAAAGTAGATCATTTGTTCTTTTTGTCTTACAAATTGAGCATTCAACTTAATGGATGGTTTAATTCATGCGATATAGTATACATCAAATGTTAATCACCCCGATATTCTGTAGGAAAACACAATGCGCGTGCTACTTCTTCTTCTTTTTAATGGTATTTAACGTTCGTTTTTACTACATGCGGTGGACACTGATGATACATGAGGTGAAAGGATATTTTTATTTTAGGAAGGAAACGTTCCAGGCCTAAGTTTAGGGTACCTCTCCGGCCTTTGCCATTTATGAGGACTGAGGAAAACCTGGGAAAAACCTCAGTCGGGAGGACGTTCCTGACGGGAATCTAACCCCAGACCTCCCGCTCACGAGGACGCGCTTTAACGACCTCGACCACCCAGGAAGGTCTATTTTAAGTCGGATTTGAGACTAAAAATAGTAATAATGCAACGCAATGACACTAAATAATATATCCCTCCAAAAAGGAAGAAAACGAATATAAAGATTAACAACAATTAGAATATAGGGAAGAATAAGAATATCTGGTTTATGGATAAGAATATACGGAAGTTTATCATTGAAATACAAAAGAACACCTTAAAATTTGCTGATGTCAGAACAAAAAAGCAATTAGTGCAAAAGATTTCTATACAAGTAATTTAATTTTAGTAACAATATTCTAGTTTCTGCAAGGGATCCGGTTACGACAAAACTGGTAACATTAATTTCACTAAGAAAAATATTATTACTGAACGATGTACTCGGTAAAACTCTTTTATGCGTTAAAGACCTAATACAAGTTTATCAATTCATGCAAGACAGAGCACCATTTCACATCTTTGTAAAAATAATCGCCTATCTTCAAGCAGATTGTTTAATTATCTTCCTCTCCGATTTATAGCCATTATATTGTTTACATTTAAACAAATGGAATACTTTGTAAGGAACTATCCGGAGAAGGTAGTAAAAATTACGAATCGCAGCTTTAGATACCGTACCGCATAACTAACAGCTGTCCTCCGCTTTCTAAGAAACGTCTAAAATGGAAGTAGGGCTGCTTTTAAAAAGATACCATGTAGGGGTGATGTGTAAATTTAATTTCCTTACTGGCATCTCATTTCTTTTAATTCATATTTTAATTGTACTAAACATAAAGAATGGAGGGGAACACGGTGTTTTGAATAAAACTGATTATAGAACTTAATAAAGGAAACAAAAGAAATAAAAACGTTATATCTTTTAAAGTTTTTGAGAAAAAAACGTAACGAAACATAAAGCATCTGTGCTTAAATGTTCAGAATTGGATGATTCCTTCCCTTTAGGGAGGCAAAGTCGTAGGGTTCGCCGCAACGACAGAAGTCGAATATCTTGTAGGATATTGTTGGTATTGAATGCTGACGTACTTCATTCTGGTGAACTTCTCCATGATTAAATTAAACATCTAGAATGCACTAATTGCAGATTATCGTTATGTGTTTCTTTGCATAATCTAACTGCAAAATACCGCCACGAGTGGCCGAGGTCGTTAAGGCACGGACTCGTGAGCGGGAGGTCTGCGGTTCGAATCCCGCCAGGACCGTCCTCCCTGACTGGGTTTTTTTCCAGGTTTTCCTCAGTCTTCATAACTGGCAAATGCCGGGGAGGTACCTACACTTAGGCCTGGAACGCTTCCTTCCTTAAAATATATATATATCCTTTCCCAGTTTATCATTTCATCTCATGTATCACCAGTGTCCACCGCCTGTGGTGCCTCAGTAGTAAAAACGGGCGTTAAGCACTACTCAAAAAAAAAAAAAAAAAAAACTGCAAAATAGCAATGCTCACTTTTTTTAATGTTTGCTCTAATAACAATAGAAAAGGGCATTATTTGCTTCCCTGTCCATTATTATAATCGGAATGTATTAATTCATAGAAAGGTAATGAGCAATAAATGTTTTTTCGGCCAAAGACTACGCCATCAGCCAAAATTGTATTGAAAAGTTTGTTTCATTCATAACATAGAATTATTCCAAAAATGTTACACTGACTTTGCTTTCATTTTATGTACAATTTCGCTCATTTCAGTCGGATTAGTCCATATAACATTTTACAAACAACAAATTGACAGTGTTTTTGTACAGCTTCATTTTAAGCCTAGTACATTACAAATAAAACATAAATACAGATAAAGCAACGTATTTTGATATGAATTTTAATTAATTCAGCAGCATTAAAACTTTTTGAACTGTAAGCTTATTGTATTTCGACCTATTGTATAGCAGGGGAAAAAGAACATTAACTCCTGTTCTTAACTATTTTACGTGACTACTTGAGAGTTATGCTGGGAAAAAGAAACGTTATACGAAAACTTTTACCGTGGTCCACGAGTGTTGTGTAACACACAGAAATGACACACTTTTATCATAGTCGACAGTTACATTGGAAAAAGAAACCAATTGGATCTTTTCAACTTTAAGTGTCACTTTACAGAATGAAACCAACGGTTTTACCGCAGTGTTGTGGCTACGTTGAACATTTATATCTGAAGGTTAATGATTACATATTTGTGTATTAATATAACATTCTAATTGAGGGAAAAAATCATTTTATTTTTTCGTAAAAGGTAGCCAGTGAACTTTGCAAAAATGTTTTAAAAAAAACTTTATACTTCTGCTTGTTATATGTGTTTAAGTTATAGTTTAATAAACGTAAAAAATATAATAAATAGATGACCTGAGATGTTAAAGAGCGCCCGTAAAAAAAAAAAAAAAGTTTGAATCTAAGGTAATAGCTCACTCACTGCCAAAACTAACCTAAACAACGGTTTGTGAATCCAGAAAAATCGATTATACTTAAACCTGACCTACTTATCTTTTTTAAAAAAAATTCAAGGAAAAGAACCGTTAAGTATAAATTATATATTTGATGACAACACTTCGTATCCTATGACAATTTCATAGGAAAGGATCATCAAAATGATTAATGTTTTTAGAATAAAAGATACGCTTCTTTATATGGTCATACTTAAGAGAAATATAATATTTGTCCTAAATCAAAACTATGCCATGAATTAAAATTACTTTTACAGCAGAGGATTAATAGTATGCTATCAATAAGACTGTGAATACAAATGTAACACATAGATAGCCATGTTGTTATGTCACAATAAGGAAATGGTCCATGAAGCAGTCGTTGTGGGGTTAACAGTAATGCATTTTATTTTCTTGTTGCCTTTCGAATATCAAGTGATTTCTCTTTGTCTATTATTATTTTATAAGGTTTCCAAATAACTGTCTCACCATCGCGAAGAAAAACTCAAGAGCAGTTTGTGCACTCATGCCTTACAGTTAAAAGTCTTGTCGATCGTAGTAGATGCAGAAGTCGATAATCACAGTAAGGGAAAGTAACGCAAGGTCGATGCAACAGGTGTATTATATCGGGAGGATGTTTGTGACGTCGCACGCACGTGACTGGCCTACTTTTTCTTGTTTTAGTGTTGCAGTGCTACCGTGCGATGGCGCTAAGAGTACCTCTTGCAAGTGTTGCCAAGACGAGCATGCTTCTTTTGTTTTTTCCTTCATAGAGCTTTCACCGACTAATCCCCTGCAACATTTTGTGCTGCTGAAACAGGACACACTAAATGAAACTTATACTCATATATGTTTGAAGTTTTAGTACTTAAACAAACATTAAACGAGAGATACACAACTAAAGAGTTGTGCATAATACTTTTCTCGTATACTGTGCGTGTAATTTGTCCAGCGCCAGTGTATTGGGATAATGTTTATTTATGTAGCTGTGTTAATTGTAGGAATCTGCTGATGATGATTATTGAACATATTAGAAAATATATTTATCTTTAAATTTTGTTCAAGTTACAGCTAGTGAAATTGAGAAATTCTTACATGTAATTTCGGAACAATTGGTAATCAACTCCTTACGTCTACTGCCAGAATGAGTGCAAAAGTGCTGTAAGACAAGTGTCACCCATTTACATGTCAAGAGGATGCAAAATTTACTAATAATTATTTTTCCAGATGTTCTAATGCCATGCACACTATTTTTATACACAGAGAAAGATCGCATATCAGTGGGCTTAGGCTATAATGTTGAAATATTTCAGAAAAATAGTAGGGAAAACGAGAAGAGATAGGATATACAATGATAGAAAAGGGAGAAGAAAGTAGTGAATGAGATGACCGAAGAACGCAGCTGAACTGTTATGGACATGTGAATAGAATGAGTGAAGATAAGAATAAAAAAGATTGGAGCAAAATGAAAGACGAAGAAGGAATTTGTAAACCTAAGTCTAGGTCGAATGGTATGGATGAAAGAGACTACGCTAGCGGCATAAGGTTAAAGAAGGAGGAACATCGCAAGATGTCTCCAGTGCGTATTTATACAGAGGAATAATAAAATCTTGAGATTATACAGTTTCACCTTACAAGGCTTAGGTAATAACGTGGATGTATGAAACTAAACGAGCACTTTGAAATGGCTTAGTGACCCAAGGACATTGCAGAATCAGAAAAAAAGTTTCCTATCTGACGTCACAGCTTCGGAGTACATACTGTAGAAATCACAGCTTTAATTCAAGTTGCCTACCTTGTAATTACAAGTTGTAGGGGCACACATACACGTAGTTACTGCTTTGTATACAGTAAGGAGATTTCAAAAAAGCATTTTCTTTGCCAATATCAGCTTATTTACTTCTGGGAATTTATCTCTGTTGCAATGCATGAGCCAGGCAAGAAAAATGTACGTTGAACCATTTTTGTTGCCCGTATCAGTGTTGGGAAAGCACTGTCAGTAAAATTTATATTTTCATTTTAGATGATAATGAAAATACCAAGGTTAAAACCGACTGTTATAAATTTTGACGCATTGTAAGAACAAAAAAGGAAGATAGAATAATAATGAGAATGATTTATGACGAACATGAAGCATGAAACTTATGTAGAATGGTATGAAATATGTAATATTACACAGAATATTTATATTAAATGAAATGAAATGAAAAATTATGGAAAACTTTCCTACTTGTGTAACTTTACACATTTCTTTTCTTTGCGATTTGAAATACATAATTGCATAATATCCGGCTCTAGTCATCTCGATAGAAGATTTTTTTATGAATAATTCTTTATGGGAATCCAGAAATTTAAGTTTTAAAAACAAATTAAATCCTATATTTTTGTAAAATTTTAGATTTTACTTACTATATAAAAACGTAGAACTATTCTGTTCAAAATACTCCATACTTCCATCCCTCAATATATCGCCTCTTGCTTCCTATACCTTCTACCTCGAACCCGGAATGTGACTTTACTGTCTGCCCCTCGTCACCGAACACATTTCTACTCAACCTAATTTGGCGTGTTAGTTCCCAGAATCTGGAACTCCCTTCCTCTTGAAG
This sequence comes from Metallyticus violacea, assembly GCA_030762175.1. Lineage (NCBI taxonomy): Eukaryota > Metazoa > Arthropoda > Insecta > Mantodea > Metallyticidae > Metallyticus > Metallyticus violacea. The sequence continues at coordinate 65,129,097 of CM060831.1, forward strand.
TCAAGAGTCTGTTGGAAATAAAACAATTTAAAGACAGATTAAAGTGACATCTGAACTCTAGGTATCACACCAGTTAGTCTCTCGCTTCTTTTTCTTCCTCTTTTTCTTTTTCTCCTCCTTTCTTCCCGCTTGTACTCAAAAAAAAAAAAAATTTGAAGAACATGTGGAAACCCAGTACTATTTTTATCTACTGTCTAACTATATTAAGATATGTAATGTTTACATGCAGTATATATCTTTAATTTGTTTTTTTCTGTATTTTATTTAAATATGTATATTGTACTCTATTTTTGCTGGTTTTTTGGCCAGGCAAAGTGGAAGAGTAGACCCCATGTAATGTTTCAATTATTATTTAGATTTAAAAATCATAAAAAATTCAATTTTAATCATTGGGTTTATAAATGTTTCTTCAATCCAAGTTTGATGTGTAATAGGGATAAATTCACTTTGGCAGGTTTAATTAATGATGTATTTTATATGTTTCTGCACCGTCAGTAGTCACAAATATTTACACAAGAAGCAACAAAAGGTTGTGTACCTCATTTCAAACCAAGTATTAAAGCAATAATTTTCAAATCTTCACACATTTCAATTATGTTTTGCATACAGAGTTTGTCAATGTATTTTTATAGCAACAGCTTGGAATATGGATAATTTATTGCGTTTAGCTGAGTCTATGAATAACTATTGTTGATGATCCAGAAAATTCCGTTGTTAGACTTTTAAAAGCACTATAGCAACGCTAGATACATGCTATTGTAGCTTTGTGCAATAGATTCCATCACATCCTAATCTGGAACGTTAACGTTCGATGTTTTGTTTGGATAAGTTAAAATCAAGTGTAACATTATCGATCTTCTTGAGTGTTTTATTTCCTATATATGTCTGTGTTTTGTTCAAGATGAGTTACAACTGAGTCCAAATTCTCATCGATTAAGATCACATACTCTGGATACTCACAGAAAACTACTATAACAAGTGGCCCCATTATTACGTTTAGGTTTCCTAAACGAATTGCAACTCACATGTCAAAAAAATAAATATATATGTTGTTAACATGTTGTTAACTCTTTGTGATTTGGAACCAATGACTTAACTATCGGTATAGCATCATACTTATTATTAACTTTAATTGCAATTATTAAAATCGTCCATAGTCATAAAGGACCTTTACGAAAGAATAGTTACAAACCGTTCAATTCTATTTTCCTCCCAAATAAATGCATTGATTGGAACCACAATTTTCCACCATCCGAATACACACAAATTCGAATGAGAGAATAATATACAAATGTGTAGACATCCCAAGATAGACGATGAAGATCACTAAACTTCAAATATTCGTATTAAAATACAGTTCAGACACAAATGTTGACCAGAATGCATATATTTGATAAAGTGTAGAGTTTTAAGCTATATGAGAGCTGTCCAATAAGGAAGCATAATATTTTTACAACATACAACAAGGTTTTTATATCTTCCTCAAATTAACTCCCGTTGGATGCAATGCAACCTGTTCCAGTGTTTCTCCAGTCTTCCAAGCCAGTTTTTGACGGATCCTTAAGAATTAACTCCGCAGTCTTCACCACTGTTTCTGATAAAGGAAAATATCACCCACGAAGGTGTTGCTTAATTTGTGGAAAAGGAAATAACTCACACGGGGCTAAATGTGGGCTATAGGGAGGGTGAGGGACACACTTCACATTGATTTTTGTGAGATGTTCAGTAACAATATTTGTGAGTGCGGCTGTATATTATCGGGAAGCAGCGTCCAGCTTTTTGCACGGAAATGTGGTCCTTTGGCGTGTGATATGACCTTACACAGGTGTCAGGCATCCATGTAGTATTGCCCATTTACAGTGTATGCAGGAAGATAGGACATACTGGTAAAGCATTCCTTGAATATCGAAAAATGAGATGAATATAATTTTCGCAGCGAGCTTTGCTGTTTGCGCTCAGGATCGAAAGGATATAGCCAGGTTTCAGTATCTTTGAAAGAATCTCCTCATCTTCCTGTAACATCATCTTCAACTGTTTACAAAGCTGCACTCGAACCTCCTTTTGTTAGGGAATCAATAGTCTCGGAACCCACCGTGCGCAAGCACGTCTCACGTGCAACTTTTCATTTACTAACATATGGGTGGCAGCCGGTAAATTTTCTGAATTTCTGAAAGCTTCTTAATACTACTGGACTGTCATCTTTCATAATGACAGCAGCGGTATTAATGTTTTATTCCATTGGAGCAGAAACAGGGGCTCCGAGTCCGCCATCTTTTGAAATTTGTCGCCTCCCTTCTTTTAATATTTTAAACTGTCTTCGAACTGTACTGTAGGGAAGAGAAAACTCTCCATAGACTTCCTGTATTTTTGCATAGGCTTCAGCTGAAGACTTTTTGAGACGAAATGGGAATTTCAGAGCAGCTTATTTTCCATTTTGCTTTAGACGGAACTGAACATGTCTCAACTTGCACATCTCCCACAGGTGGGGACCGAAGTGACAATCGCGAAACTAGTACCATGTGTACATTACGCATTAAGCTAATGAAATATTGTAAAGTTAAATTTTAACTCGAGAAATTATCCGTGTAAAAAGTTAATCACCCTTTATTTAATAGTACCTACATATACTCGATCATTACCTTTTGCCTTACATTTTTGTGATTTATTTTTCTCGTGAAAATCAAATGCTACTTATGCACACAAAATATGAGGAATTTAATATCATTATACGGGATGAACAATCCTTCACGCAACTGGTTTCGCGGCTTGCGGTCGGCCGGCGAGGTTCACTTGATACACTTTCACTCAATACACTGAATTGCATCATCTAAGAAACACTGCTACTTGCGATAGGTTTCAACTCACACTAAAGCCTAACGGAGGGGAAATATACGCCGACATAGCGCTGCCGGCCGGTCCCGCGGTTGCGTCAAGCATTACTCATACTGTATTTTACAATGCAAATGAATAATTTAAAAACGATATAAAGAGTGCGCTCAAATCCACCAGCGATATCGATGTGAGTCGACTAGATATAAAACAATGTTAAACCTTGTCAGCACTTCATATGGTTTGAGTCACCCGCTGTATAATAAAAAAAAATAACAAATAAATAAAACTAAAAAAGAAGACTTTTCGCTTCAATTAGCATATAAAAATAGCAGCCTCATTGCAACGTTCTACTCAACAGAAACTGGATTCTTGATTAATTATAAGAAACAGAAAAGTAAAAGGAATAAAATATAAACTAGCTATGATTTAATAACCTAATTGCCTTTAATAAACCAGTTGTATTATTTCTCAGTATTTCGAATTGGTTATATACTCAAGTTAAGTTTGTTTTAGTCGAGAATTGGCACATATTTCCGGGATGGCATTAAGCTAGAAGGAACATGACTCATCTTTCATGAAATGGCAACCAGAGGGGATGCAGAAATCCATTAGCGATATTGCTAATGCCTACTCTGTAGAGTTCCGCACATTGGTGGCCAGAGGGCAGTAGTGTGGTTCACTTTCTAAGTATATACCTGTCAGCGGGACTACATCCTTCTGATTGATAGAGATGATAGTGGAAGAATTGTCGAAATGAAAAGTTGTTGCATCCAGTAAATGTACGCTTTGCTGTGCCTTAGGAATTGGTCAGAAGTCGAGCAATTTTATTGAATAAACATTGGAAAGTAAAGCTGATTTGTTACAGCAGAAAACGAATTGTGATAGCGAGGATAATAGGCAGTAAACGTCTCCATATAACAGCATCCAATGTGCGCGTAAAGCTGTCTGTTAAGATCTTCTGAAACTCGTTAAATAAAGTTAAAAAAAAGAAGAAATATGAGCAGTTATTGGAAGATGAATGAATCTGTAAAAAACTACTTTTCATAGAACCAAAATGGATACACAACGGATGCTCTGGGGCGGTGTCTATACTTGAGTTTTGCTCACGGCTGGCAGTTTGCGCCATGTCCACTTATTATGGCACCTCCGGGAAAAGAGATGAGCTGAGGGAGAAACTGAGCGCGGTCAGGATCAAACATGTTTACAGATCCAGTATCCCGATCCTGGTGGAGAAACCTTTCTACAGCGCAAGTTACCATCACGCCGCACCAACCCAACTGGCTCTGGCACTTTCGACTCTGTAACAGAACCAATGGAATAAAATGGGAGAACGGAAAATTCTTGAAATGTAATCATCCATCCCCAAGCGAACAGGAGAAACCACGAATAAACCCAGGGTGTGGCTTCCTTGTTCAACGGGATCTGAACCGGGACCACCCAAATGCGAGTCTCAATTCTTACACTCTGAGTCACCTTGCTTGAAATAGGGTCAGTAATTATAAAGCCAGAGGTTTAGATCAGATTCACAACAATCTATAGATGAATTTTAATAACAATCAGCTCATTTGATATTCAAGGAGCGGGGTCAGGCCTACGTCTCAGTAAGGATCAATCTTAATGTTGTTATCATTGGAGAACAGAAAGAGAGATGAACGTCACTTAAACGAAACGATGTAGCACTGCATTGCTGTCAATGTACCGATCCTAATTTTCAAAAGAGCCGCAATGAAAAAAAATAGATGTCCACGTCATCAATGAATCCCTTTCCTCTAAACCAGAGGTTCTCACTCTATGGTACGCGAACCATTCATATATTTAATCAAACAACATTGGAATACTTTTTGTAGTTCGTTTAGCAACGAGATAAATTACAGTTAAAAAAGCAGTGTAATTACATTATTGTTATTGAATGCAAGATTTTATTTGTTAAATTGTCCGAATTATATGTAGTTTGTGTCAGATTCAGAAGTAAACCAGAACATGGATAAATAATTAAAGCAGTCTGCTCGAAAAGCTCAAAGGGAGAAATTAGTGTGAGCGGAGTTAATAATTCCACTCTGACAGAAGTCAATGCTCTGTGTTGAATGAAATGGTACGAGGGTAGGTCCATAAGTTTCCGGCCTCGCCGATAAGGACTAACACCTTCACAAAAGCCATATCTGGTGTCATACCTTATCTGCTAACTAAATAACTGCAGCTGTAACTTCCTTTCCGCTGGGTTCTCTTGTTCAGATATAGTTGCATTCCCAAAACAAGGACTTACTCAGAATGAAATTAAACAGCTATTGCACGGTGTATATGGGGAAACATTTCCCTCATATTCTACCGTAAAATAATGGGCCAAACCTTTTCGAATGAGTCGAGAAAGCATTGAACACGAAGAGCGTGCAGGCCGGCTCTTGGAGGTGCTCACTCCTGAAAACGTCGCTCTTGTGGAAGGAGAAATTATGGAAGACCGGCGGCTCAAAGTTATAGAAATAACAGCAGGTTGGGCCTTTCTAAAACAACAGTCCTTCGAATTACTCATGAACATTTAAACATGAATAAAGTTAGTGCAAGATGGGTGCCTAGACTTCTTTCCTCAGTCCAAAAGCAGCAACAAGTCATCTGTTGTCAGGCATTTTTGGAGCTCTGCCGTGGCAACGAGAGAGAAATTCTGTAAACTATTGTTACAGGAGATGAAACTGTGGTCCTCTACTGTGATCCCTTGTCCAAAAGAAAATCAATGGAGTGCCGTAAAACTTGCAAAGCACCGCCTGTAAAGGTCACTCAGTCAACCAAAAAGATTATGGCCGCAATGGTCTTGTTGCAAAGGAAGCTGTGAAGAAATATGGCTTCAAGGAGATGGACCATCTACCATACAGTTCAGATCTAGCTCTCAGTGACTATTTCCTCTTCTCACAACTCAAGGGGGACTTTCGAGGAAGTAAATTTAAGTGTGGCGAAGAAGTGATGGATGTTGTTTATGCCCATTTTTTGCAGACAAGACTTCTGACTATTTGGGGGGGTGGAACTGTTCATTCTGCTGGAACTGATGTGAGAAGTGTATTGCAATAAAGGGTAACTATATTGAAAAGTAAAATATAGTTTAGTCTTTGTCATACCTAGAAAATGGTTAGGCCGGAAACTTTTGGACCTACCTTAGTACGTCGCTGGAAAAGGTTGAGAAACTCTGCTCTATCTAGTTCTTATGATTTACCTTAACGATGTTATAAAAGGCTGAAGTTTTCGAGTGCAATGCACCTTCAGATATTAATATATAGGTCTTCCCCTTTTACGACGCTAAGCTCCACTGTAGGAACTTGATCCATCTTTGTTTTCATTATAATCTCTGGTGATGCACGATGGAGATAAATTTCTTCCACTACTATAATTTGCGTTGCTGAGGGCCAGTGTTGATCTTTGGCCCTCCATTGGAATAATGGCTTTAATGTAAAGAGTTACTTGGGAGAAAGTGTAACTTTCAATTCAAACAAACAATTTTTAGCACTTAAATAATAATGTTGTTTAAATATTTCTGCAACTGCTGTACTTTATGAAGAGTTCCACTTATATAGACATCACTCAGCAAAGTGGGTAATTACAGACTTTTTTTAAAAAAATTCTTGCGCAAGTAAGATTTTACTCCTGCAGCTTACCGATGTTAAGGGTTTTTTTTTTTTTTTAGATAACTTCCCCCTCCCTCCTAAATGATCCTAAGCGGATGCGTCTGTAAAAAGAGCTAAACTATAGTTTTTATCGCAATGCTTTGAAATGTTGGGGTTATTTAAGGTATTTAGATACTAGTGTGCATATTAAAGGCAATTTTCTATTTATATTAGTTTTTGCAAAAATAATTTTGCTGCATATTACTTATTATAATAAATGCTGCACGTATTACAATTTTTATTATAAATAGAGAAAACTTTCGGCCTTTATTTCACTAAAATATAATTATAAAAAGTTATAATTTCTTTCAAATTAATCATAATTGGCCAATTTAAATTTATGTGATAATTAATGTATTTATCTACAATATCATACTATGCTATATTATATTAATCATTTATCTAAGAATCTATGTATAATTTTCAAAGAAATATTTTCACAACTATATTTCTTGATGCATTTTGAACATTCAGAAACGTGGGAGGGGAAGAGGGAATTAAGATTTAGCTGTAGAAATGATTTTTTTTTCTTTAGATTTCTTATGCCGCATTTGAAGGTCTTTCAGGTACCTTTTTGGCTTCTTCTTCTTAAACGTTTCTTATATTTAACGTCCTGTAATTTAGAATTCAGTGCGTTTTGTTTCAATCGTCTCCCATCTCCAACATTACTAATTGTTATTTACTTACTTCACCTCTTTTGTCATTAGTAGCTAGGGGGAAGCCCCTAGCTTTAGTGTAGACATCCCACATTCTACTTACTAACAGTTGCAGTAACTGAGACTCCCTTTTAAGTCCACTACTCAACCAAAAATTATGAAAACGTTAGTACACACATTATTACAACAATTTTAAGTACAGGAAAACGAGTGCAGAATTATTATAACTGTAGTTTGAAAGTATCCAGTATTAAACTTGGATGAATGTATTTAAACCTCCGTACAAATTACTTCTTGTAAACTTTTATTGGCATTTTGGATTGTGCCTTTAGTACCTCTCTAGTAAATCAATATTAGCTAATCTTTGGTAAACAGGCATTACTTCTCACATATCACTAGGCAAAAGAAGAGCTTTCCCTCCATATTTTGGGGAAACAACTCAACCCCATTCCACTTAAAGTTCATTCTTCTGGTGTCTACAAGTTTTCTGAAAATTCCAAAAGATGCCTCTGCACCTTCTCACTCCTGATTTCAAACCTACAGTCAAGCAGCATAGTTTAAATGTGAAAATTTCACTATATATTACAGCAAAAAGAGATTGAAGTCAATTAAAGAGCCATAACTATCCACAAAATGACATTTAAATCGGGACATAGCAGCCCTTTAAACCACGATAAGCCATAACTGTGAAGGGGTTATGAAAGTCGAATATAAAAACATTATTTTAAAACGTAAATTCAATTTTTACAATTGTATTCATCCCTCTAACGTTACTTGGCAATCACTTTTTCAGAGTAAAAACCTTATTTGCTTAATGAGATTGGAACCCAGTCACCAGATTTTCAGCAGATACAAGCGGGCCAGGTTTACTCTAGTAGGTAAACTTGGATAGATGTAATCAGGGCTTTATGATGTGAGGGATTATGTATGGACAGGTTATTCAGGAATGCACAGCTCTCATCCGTGCATGACCGCTTCACGCATTTATAAAGGGGGGAGGGGTCTATTGGATGAGGGACCAGCACATTCATTAGTTCGGCCAGTCTCTTTTTGACTGCGAGGGTCTCGCATTGACACTGTGTGAAGCCCGTAGCAATGGCTCCAATACTAGGGCTTCGATGCTGGCTGGAGTCGCCGAACCAAAACTAGTTGGGCCAGAATGGGAACTGTCTTTTGGCAGCTTGGGGTTTAAGGTGGTTGATTTACCCAAATCGGACCAGGTTTGGTTGCCCTAGCGCTAGTTGACAGGGTCTAACGCATCTCTTGGCAGCCTGAATGATAGGCACCTTTGAGACGCCCGTTCATCGTACCGCTCAAGAGAGATGTCCAACCAATTTGGGTCGGTTTCTTTACCATCGTAGTAGCACCTGGTTCTGGCCCTAATCTGATCACGGGATGTTTGTAGGATGAGGGGAAGGAAAGTGACTACATACACTGAACACAGCCCTTAGAGCTCTGAGTGCGGAAAACAGCCACCGTACTGAGGCATCGCTCTGTGTATGTGGAACTTGAAGCAGTTATGTTAAGATCCGTGTCACTTCCAGTTCAAATTTTACTTCTATTCTCGAAGAAATATCAAGGTCGCAGTACTATGGTAGCAGCAAAGTGCTTGTTGCACTTGGCACAAGGCGAAAACTACCTTCTGTGCACCTCTCTTGATTTTGTTTTTTCTCTATTCAGAAAAATTGCCTGCTTAGTAGGCTGGTCAGAGGTTACTTTGATTTATATTCCTCTTCAATGCTTGCAAATCACTATCTTACCTAGTCAGTAAGATAATGGTGATAATAATAATGATAATTCTGAAATATATCAGTTTAAGTTTAGTCGTTATTGGCCACAGATCTAAGACCTAGTTACAATATATAAATGGTACACTTTAATTAAATTTTAAATCCATTACAGAAATAATTTCATAGCTCACAATGACTGAGCAGTGAGTTTGTTGTGATTTCGGTGTTTTTATTTACACAACTAACTTTTTTTTTTAAAAAATGTTGTTACTTTAAAATTCACTCTCTTCTAAATGAAAACGTTTTGCTATTACGAGATTAAAGCAGAGAGCAGATATAACAAAACTTTTTTCAGGAACGTTTCCAGTTCCATGCATCCTCGTTAAGGGAAAAAGCTATCAGTAATGTCCTGTTGTATGTCAAAATAGTATTTTCTTGAATTTCTCAATTCTTTCAATAAAACATGACTAAAATGTCAATAGAGGTCTTCAAATTTAAAACATTAAACCCAAAATTAAATAACATACTTCCCTGTCTTTTAAGTCACATTGTTATATTTCACACTGGTGAATCTAAACAAGACATTGAGAATTATTTCTTAATATTATTGAAATGGTTTACGTAGAGACAGAATTCCATGCGATCTTTATATCCGCCCGTCTGCCCCTCTCTTTGGTCCCCTGGTACTCGTATAATCAAAATCTTCTTCTCTTTATAACAGACTAAGAAATCTACTTCCTGTCACTAAATATCTACACCCATGGCTCATTTTAAAGAACTGAAAACTAATCCACGATACCTCGAAATTCCAGGTGTAAATTGTAATAATTCTATCATTATGACAAAAAACTCAAAATTGTCAAAATGGAAACATGTGGGTGTGCCCCTTGCAAGATTTCGGAAAAAAACATAATGTTTGAGAAACACTGACTTGAGGGATAGATCTATTCCTGAAACCTCATATGATCACTATTTGCTACATCAGCTGTTTTCCCTTCACTATGCAATTTAATAATTTATTTATCTTAACGGTGTGTTTACAAAATGTGTTAAATATTAATTTGGAGTTAGATTAGAAAAATCTGGGGTCACGGCTTGAACTGGAACCACAGAGTTTTGGTTTAACTTGCCTGTACTCTAACCATTTGAGCTACCATGCCTCGTCCAGCCAAAACTCGAACTTCTCCCACATGACTTTATATACCATCATATCATACGAGTACTTAAGCTAACTGTTTGTCCTGGTAGTGTAGTGGTAACCACATTTGCCTCCTAAACCCGGATTCAAACCCGGCTAGGATCGATCGATTTTTTCGGGCGTAAAAATCCTAAGTGTGTCTTCCTTCGGAAGGGAAGTAAAGCCGTGGGTTCTGTGTCGTACATTTACAACACGAAAAAGATCTTCAAGCATGAAAGAAGAGGCCTCTGAGAAAAATTTGTCGGCCGTTCCACGCCCTGAACAGAATGGAACGCTGATGACCTGAGATGCTAACGAGCGTCCGTAAATAAATCAACTCAATCAATTCTGGCTAACTACACTATAAGGGTTACTTTTATACAAATTGGCCTGTTCTACAGAGAGGTTAATTGAGTTACGGGATGCCTAAGCACCACTACTTATTGGGAAAGTGCAGCCGCCGCATTCGAAGAAAAGAGATAAGATTCGCCACATATAGAGTTAGTCTTTTTATTTTAGTACTTATATTTTTAATGAAATTCTAAAATAATGCTGTATTTAAAACCGAAAATGGTAATCTCTAATATAATTATAAGAGCTTTTAAAATGATGCCCCTCAGTGGCAATACATTGCCGGCCCTTCATAGGAAATTCAACTAACTTTTCTGCCGTAAAAACTCGTCTGTTCAAAGCTTGTTGCTTGTTAATGAGAGACACTGTCTCTCGTAACTTTCAGTTTCTCTAACTGGAACACGATTACCAGGACATTTTTTTGCGAATCGCTTTAGCACTTCTCTACAATAATCCATTTTAAGACATGTACCATACATAAAATCCCGTTCTTTAAGGGTGCCTTTGTAGTGGCATAACGAAGAAAATAAGCATATAACATACATACAATGAGAGCAATGATCAAAACACGAATGCACAATAACTCACCGACAAAACCTGCCTAAAACGAACTACAAGCTACTATCTTCACATGCATATACACTTTGATTACCTGTACTCAGCCGTGCTCTGCCCTCACTGTAGTATTAGCAAGAACTGATCGTTTTAAATCCCTTCCTGATGCTCTGTGACTTTTATTTAAGGGTGAATAAAACAAATCTACACATTGTAGAATAGATTGCCTCCATTTTTCATTTTTCAACAGGTATTACATCGAATGAAGAATACATTTTTATAGAAGCGTCGTATATATATAAATTAACACTAATAATAAAAGTAGATAAAGATAAAACACAGAGAAAGAGTCACACTTGAAATTGCTATATTTCGAACTACTGCGAGTTCTTCAATGGCAAGAAGCTAGATTCTTCTTGCCATTTAAGAACTCAACGAGTTCGAAATACGGCAATTTCAAGTGTGACTTTATCTAAGTGTTTTATCCTTTTCTACTTTTATTATTACTGTTAATTTATATACAAAGCGAGTATTTTCAGGATTTTTCATAGTGTGTTTTAGTAAAAAAATTCATAGTTCTTTTCCGTTAACGTACCGAACGGAATTCATATAAATCTATCCAAATTTGCCGCAGGCTGTTGTTAAGTCATCAATTTCGTAACTTCAACTCCTTAAACTCTAACCAGTAGGAGAGATTTACGTATCAACAGGCTTTTTTTTGGGGGGGGGGGTTTTACGAATAATTTTTTTTTAATAGACGCCCGTTTTTTCTACTGAGGCACTACAGTAGGTGGACACTGTTGATACATGAAATGAAATGATATATTGAGAAAGGAGTTTTGAAGGAAGGAAACGTATCAGGCCATCAGCATTTGCCATTTGTGAGGACTGAGGAAAACCTGGAAAAACCTCAGTCAGGGAGAACGATCCTGGCGGGATTCGAACCCCAGGCCTCCCGCTAACGAGTTCGCGGCTTAACGACCTCGGCCACCCGTGGCTGTACGAATAATTCAGTAAGGCTTTGGGAGCGAACGTTAGCTTTAGTTATAAGTAATAGAAGTGAAAAATCTAAAAATGGAAAATTAAACTTCTGGAATTCCACGAATTTTGAAAGATATTACAGATTAGAAATTGGCTTTTCTTTTCTTTTGAATCGTAATTTAAAAAAATGTTAAAACGTTTGAGAGATTGGTTTTAATTGCATTGACGATCAATAGAGTTCACTTTCAAAACAACGGCGATTGTTGCAGTTTCAGTGGTACAAATCACCTTGTGGCGGCTGTGCTTTATATTCTTTCGAAAATTCTCTAAAATAACTCTCGATAGTTCTGGATGTTTTAGAAAGTGATGTCGAGGTATATAAACTCTACGTCGCTTTCTAGTTCTATTCAACTATCCAGATCGTCTAAACCCGGCGTTACCCGAACTGTGTGCGTATATTTTTAATGTTAAGTAGAAGTCTTTTTATTCTTATTCTTCTTATATGAAGTCTTCTTATATATGTCTTTCAAAATAGCTTAGGCTTGGTCCTTATTATCAGTTGAACTTTTGCAAAGGCATGACGTTTAGAACTGTTTTTAGGGTAGTATATGATTCTCAATAACGGTTCTCGAATGTTGGCTATGATATGTAAAGTAATGGTGTAACTAGAAAAAAAAAAATAGTAACGAAGTAACAGAATGCGTTTTGTTACAGATTTCAGATGTATTCATTGTTAGTTGAATTTCCTATGAAGATCCGGCAATGTATTGCCACTGAGGGGCATCATTTTCAAATCTCTTCTAATTATATTAGAGATTACCATTATCGGTTCGAAGCTTCTTTGCAATGATGAATAAGCGGTTAATTTAGCTTTTGGAAGCAAGTAATAGCGTAAATTATTTAGAAACATTTGGGTTATGAATGTGTACATTATTTATTAATGTTTTATTTAATTAATAGTGAAGGAACATTTTCTACCATGGACGTGAAATAAGAGCAGGTTTGCATTGCCCCTTTCTCTGGCGGCATGTACCGTAACTAGCATCAGGCTTATGCTGATATCTTGTTTCCAAACAGACTCTTTCCTACTTGTTGTAAATTCCATTATTTTATTAAGCAAAGCTTGTGTTTTACAATGATGTCATAAGCAGTAGAAGATTTGTGTGTGCACACTTTTCGTTCGGCGCGTAAACGGAAAAGTGTCATTTTTTCAACTGTTTACATTGCATTAATTCTGAAACTGAAAGCGCCATTATAGTAAACGCTAAGCGATCTTATGAATCTTATGCATTAAGTAATCGATTAAATGTATTTTTTCTTTTTACTTTTATTCTGGTTTCTCTATTGTGCTAGTTGCAGAAGTTCCAAAAATGATTTTAAATAACCCTTTTGTTCTTCCGTCATATTTCATCTACCTTCAAGTTATTCTGTTTCCTAAATGAAGACAGACAGGAAAGAACTGCTTTCCTTATGGCGTTCTCGTTTAAAAGTGTAGTACTGCGGCATAAAGAATAAAACCAGAAATGACAACTTACTTGCGCAAGTTTCCACACATAAGACGGAACTCTATGTAGCTGCTTGAGAAACTGTAAACAACTATTTCACAGCCATAACAGTCTTATGAATGCATCTGCATTTCTTAACGCTGAGAAAACTTCTCTCGGGAGAAACAATAAAACACCCAGAGCTCATTTCAAATGGTCACACCAAAGAAGAGGTCAACTGAAAGCCATTTCTCTTCAGCCTTTGATGTGATATAAACTTTTAACGAGTCTTAAACCAACACAAGAATTAAACACTCTATATCTCATGCGGGATGAACAAAACAGTCATATATTTATAATAAATTTTTCATGCTCAGGGAAGGTTGTTAGGGTATATTCATTTTTGTCCCAAATATTTTATACAGAATGTTTCAGCACAAATAATGTGCATTAGTAATAATAGATTTTGAGATAAATAAATTGTAATCGTTTTAAAATTATGTTTGTTGTACAAGAGCATAAATAAATGTATCATTTGACTAATTTCCCATTGTAAATCTTATACAACGTTCGTAAAAGTAGTTTTGTCAAATCTAAACTAGAAACAAACATACAATGAACCAATAAAGTTTGCCTTACGAAATAATTAGCATTTAGCAACCGATCTTTTATACGAGCATATGTGAATCGTATTTTGTTTATATGATTAAAAATGACAGTTTATAAACCAGTGTCTTCTTTAATTCTTTATGTGCAATACAAACACGAACCTGAACTAGTTTAACAACAATTTATACAAATTAAAATATATTACAGTAATTGTTAAGGGTACCTCTATGTAAAATTCTTAAATCCTGCAATTTTCAAGCATATTTCTTCAAATTTTGGTCACAGGCTGCTCTGTCAATAATATACATGGTCAAGTTTTTATGTTGATATCTCTAAATATTTTGTAAATAATTATTTTAAATACAGCTGGAAGTTAAACTGCTCTGAATATTGAGGTTATGCAACAATTTTAATAGTGTTTAACGCCCGTTTTTACTACTGAGGTACCACAGGTGATGGATACTGATGATACACGAGATGAAACGATAAATTTGGAAAGGATTTTTTTAGGAAGGAAATTTTCCAGGCCTAAGTTTAGGGTACCTCCACGGCATTTGCCATTTATGAGGACTGAGAAAAACCTGGAAAACCCCATTCAGGGAGGATGGTCCTGGCGGGATTCTAACTCCAGACCTCCCACTCACGAGCCCGTGCCTTAACGACCTCGGTCACCCGTGGCGGTTTATGCAACAATAAACAAAACAAATACAGCAGTTAGTCTTCAGATGACCACTGAAGTAGAAATGTTCATCTTGCTCCCTTTTTAAAAATAATATTTCCTTTGAATGTGTTATTTCTTTTGAGTCGTGTTATATAAGTAATGTAAAAATATATAACTCTTATTTGGATGGAACTTAACCAAAATTTGTTCAGTTATTAGTAACTATTGGATTGAAGTAATTACAGTTTTCCAGTGTACTTAATTATATTTAACATGTTTGGCAGGAAAAACTACGTTACCTCCATATTCACGCTCAGAACCTGCAGCATTCAACTTTATAGCCCGAGAGACATACACCTTTCATATCCATGTGCGCTGTAGAACGAATTCCCTTAGTTGTGAACACTAATCACTTACGTGGTAGGGATGGTATCAGTCATTCATTTCTTCATCAACCCAAGAAGTGAATACATTTATCACATAATCTTAACTTGACTTTCTAGACATTACTATATACATTCACTGAAAGAACTATTAATCCATGCCTGACTTTCACCTTCAACATAAAGATTTTGCCCCTTCCCCACACGCAATAGCTCCCAGTAGAAACATATCTCACCGACTGTCCCTTTACAGTTTAAACGCCATATTGCTCATTCTCAACATTTTATACTTGTCACCTTTCTCCCTATTTTATTACATCTCTCCCTTCCTCGTTGTCGATACAGTAGATGCCTAATCATATCTCACCTCTCTCTTTGCAACAATAACTCCCATCAGTGTTCTTTCAGTATCACTCTCATATTTGAGATCGCCTAGATCTTAGAAAGATTCCAAAATTAAACAGAAAATTTCATTCAAATATTTAACTGCTTTGTAGCAATTTTATTAGTATTGATATCACAATTTATGTCTGCATACATTATGTGTGTGTGTAAATTAATATTTTTTTTCAACATTTGAAAATTAATTTCTTTTCAAGCAACTAGCATAGATATATTGTTCTAGTTCCCAGAGTAGCATGTTATCTGCAGTTTAATTAAAAAAATATTCAAATTCCACCAATAGTTTGTAAGAAAAATGCATTATTATGTCACAGTGTTTTAGTTTTTAATAAGATTTTATTTTGGTTTTAAAATTTTTTTAAAAAAAATTATGTTCATTAGAGTATTAAAATTAACAGAGAATTTTTAGTTAACTTTTCTTAATATCTCTGAAAAAGTTCATATTGATAGCTTTAAAACTTTTTAAGATACGGCGTAAAATGTATACTGTTGCATTATTTGCTAGATTTACACTCCTGCTTACCTTGACATGTTATAGCCCATGTCCATCTGTACTAAAGATAGCATGTTATGTATTTCTTAATTTCCTTTGTTTCAGAATGCTGAGGTGGAGAGTGGCAAGAGTAAGAAGACGTGGGGCGAACGTCTCAAGCTTGGTGGTAAGTCGCCGCCATCCCCAACACAGGACAGTGGATATCTGTTACAAGAATATCGGAACAAGTACGGCACTCTGTCGCATGGTTCTGCTCTTTCCAAGTCAATGAAGTACGCCGAGACGTGGCTATACGGATCCATGGCGGTCCGTGGTCCGCCTCCTGCCAACCCTGGCGTTCTGTTGTATCCTCACCCGGTGGCTGTCATACCGGCAACACCTCTGTGCTCCTGTCCGGGCACCAAAAAGGGCAACTCTTCATCGTCAGTGTGCAAAAAATGCGGCGGTTCAAGAATGAGCTGGCCCGGAGGAACAGTGCGAGGCACGAGCACAGTGGTAGGAGGAACAGTTCGGGGAGCTGTGGTGGCAGGATCGATGAGAGGTACTGCACTGAGATTAGGAGGCTCACAAAGCCGCGTGAGACCTTCTCTCTTCAATCTGCCCTCTGCCCAAAAGGGAAACACCCCATCACCCGACCCTTACGACCTCATGAGAAGAAACCGCTTGGGAGGTACCAGCGAAGTACACTTCGGAAGAGATTCCGTTCGACTCAGAGCTAGGAGCTCATCCCCTGGCAGGTCTGCACGCAACAGAAGGAACAGTCCTTCCCCCTCTAGGTCTCTAGGCAACAACGCGGCGCAAGAAGACGCCGTACTACCAAGACGACCTAACTCAACAGGTTTCTTAAAACAAAGTTCAATTTGGGATCAACACGACGAGGAAGACGAGGAGAAGAATGGAGTAAGCAAAAGAAAGTCAATCCTCGAGTGTGACGTGACGGCATATGAGCTCATCAATAAGTACCTGAAAAACGGTGCTACCAGAAGATCAAGATCACCATCAGCAGGGGGACAGGGGATGGTCAGCAGCGATGATGACCTTCTCGATGAAGACGATCTTAGCGATAACCTCAGTGATAACGCGCTTCTTGAAGATGTAAGCAAAACCAAAACTCGTCGTGCTCCCCGGTCCAAACCGAGAAACGATTTCTCCAGTCGTTTTTCAAACCGCAGTAATGAAGACAGCGAAGAGGGGTCGTCGACGCACAAAACGCAGGGGGTAACAATCGCAGGGCAACGGATACGCATTTTTAGCGACACCAGCAACTGCTCTGTCGAAAGCAACGACGAAAGTGTCTCAAAGAAACAGGATCGATTCCGAGACAACAATTCTTCAGCAGCTTCAAGATTATCGTCGCCGCAGAGACCACCGCGCCGATCTAAATCATCTTCAGATGTGTCGGCGATAGCTCGAAGCGAAAGTGAACGCACTTCTTTCCAAATTCCTAACGGTGTCAGAGAATCTCCGTCAGTGCTGCAGCACTCCAAAGATGCTCGGGCTGCACATACCACAAAAACAGAGCCAGCGGTTTCTGTCATAAAGTCGATCCTCAAGAAACCTTCCACCTCGCCGTCATTATCTTCCACCACTGTCTCTGTCTCCCAAAGTGATGCCACTGTCAATACTTTCGGTGACCCCGTTTCTCAGACTGAGTCGGTGGCTGGATGTAGCATCTCGCCCATACCTGATCGGGTGAATTCGCCTGTTGCTTCTTCTGATTTCTACCTACCAACCTTCCAAGAATTTCGACAGCGGAGAAAGAAGCAAGTGCAGTTCTGCGACACTGCACAGGACATCAGTGAGGATGCTTCACCGGTGGTAAGGAGTACAAGAGCAGATCCTCCGTTTTCTGCCAGGGAAGACAGCAGAAAATCAGGAATTCCTAGACGGCAAGGCCCGGCAAAGGCCGGCACAAAGGCTTCGGTTACTAAAGGTTCTACAGGTGAAACAGCCGAACACTCCAAGGACAAGGCGGCAAAGGGTATGCGATTTGAAGGCGCGAAAAAGGAAGAACTCAATGTGAAGGTTGCCACATCGTTGCACTCTAACGAGAAGGACGAGAAAGTTGCAAATAGTGCGGACGCAGAACAAGAGCATTGCACTGTAGGGGACAGGAGTGGACAAGATGGTATTAGTATAGTAGCAGGAAACGTGGAAGAGAAGGTGGGAGAAGGAAAGGAAGTTGTGAAGATGGACTGTGACGTAGAGGTCAAGGGCGAGAGTGAACACAACCCAGCAGCTCCTAGCACTGATCAATCAGGTAAGTTGTGCATTAATGTAATTTATTTTTATTCCTTTCACTTATACTTCCCTTCTGTTTTATTCTCTCTTTCTCTGTCTCTATTTCATTCCTATTTTTGTTCTCCTTTACTGTTTTTTCCTCTCCCTTCTTCTCTTCTTTCTTCAAATTCTTGTCTTTCCATTCCTTTTCTTTCAACATTGGTTCCTTTCATTTATTTTTCTCAATCCCCTATTCTTCCTCATCTTTTTCTTTTTTCTCTGTTCTCTTCCTCTTATTTTTCTTTATGTCCTGTCAGTTCTTACCAAATCTTTTCCTCATTAAGTAGTTATTATTTTATATCCTCAATGTGTTACCATTCTCATTTTAATAAACCGGGTGTTTCTTGTTTCATGGTTATTTCCTATGCATTCTCCCATTATAGCTTAAGATTTTAAAGGTGTTTTATATATCTGTTATTTTTCCTTTGTTGCTTACATTTGCGACCACTTTAGTTCATGCTCTTCCTACATATTTAACATTCCTATAAAATGTAACAACGAAAACAAATGAATGCCATTGTAAGTGGTAATCTGCCATTCAAATAAAATTACATTTCCATTAAAAATATATAGCTCCCTACTTTTTTAAGTGATTTCGTAACAGTTTAAGTGCATTTGCTTTTGTGATGCCCCAAATAGTCTGCGTATATATTTATATGTTTATGCTATTAATATAAGCAGTGATTAAAGTCTTTTTTTAAAAATTAATAAACAAAAACATAAAATACATAGACAAACAAAAGTATAATTTAGATATTAACTTAAAATTAGTGCAGGATATTTAAAAAAAATGAAAATGTATATACTACCTATGCTATAAATCTAATATTCTATATATTATTCATCTTTGGTTATGTTTACATAGCGCCTGTATTTCAAGATATAAAAGGCAAATGAAACTTGAGGAAGAATTAATAGATGAATAATCATGGAAGCCATTTCTTTAATCCTTTAAAAATTAATTTGTTCACGCTTGAACCAATGAATCATGCAATGTTTTGTTTCACTTTATTATTATGTTATAGTTGTGTAGTTAAGCACATAGCAATACTGCTATGCAGATATTTATCTCCAGCTGACATCATGTCACTTCCGAAACATGCTCTTTTTTACGCTAGTTTCTGAAGGTCACGTTCTGCCTAAAGAAATCCACACAAGTTTGTGCAATTTACAACGCATGCAGTTGTTACCACTTCATAATAAACGTGACTCGAGATGCAATCATAAGTGTACGTCATGTTGAAAACGTGCTTATTTCCATGAACTTTCCCAACGGTTCATAAATCAACATGTATTATGTTGGAAACATTTTATTGTCATATACGTAAAGATTTGTCACAATATGCAATATATCTAAGTACATATTAAAATTGCCTCACCTCACCTCATTTAAATAACTTTTCCACGATAGCTTATATTAGTGATATTTTTCATTTTAATTTTATGAGCATACAGTGAATAAAAAGTCATAAAATATCTTAAGAACACAAAAGTAGAAACACTGAACATTAATGTAGAATTTCAGCTAATTAAACACTGCTTCATCTGTCAAACTGATCTATAAATGGTTCAGTTTTATTCTGTATTTTCAATGAGCGAGTTTGGGTCATTATTACCATCATAAAAAAACTCCTACTGCTTCTTCTAGTATACTCTCAGTTTCTAATTCGTTAAGACGTTTAACTTTTTATCAGGCCACATCAAATTTTATGTTTCAGACAAGGATAGCATTTTATGGTTCACCTTTATAACTATACTGTGTTGTAGTAAGGTGGCAGTGTGCTGGGACCATTATCCAAAGATCCCTGAATTGGAACCACGCTCTGCTACCACTCAGCAAATATTGAAACTATGTTTGCTGTAAAATATACATTAAATATGACTCCTTTTTCCATGAAAATAAAAAGGTAACATAATAAAAGTGTATTAGCAGTTTCTTTGTACAAAATGTTTGTCAAGTGTAGCCTATAATCAATATTTTGAGACATTATAAACACACCTGTTTAAACCAACAGCATGAATGTTACACTACAATTACACCTTTAATGCAGAAAGATAACTAAAAAAGGAAGAATAAATTATGAAATAACAACTACAGCAATGAGGATTTTGAACTCAAACAGGTTAGCGAACATCAATTCAATGTGTGGAAAAACTCATAACTTGTTTAGTGACTTTCTCCTTGCTAATATTTCATGTTCATTTTCATTTAGTGATAGCACTAAGTTAAAAGTCAAGGAACTAAGTTATTTTATTTTTCCTTATAAATTTTAGAATGATTTCAGTTCACTGAGAAGAGAGGGAATGAGAGAGAAAAGATATCTTAAAAATATTAATGGCTTTTTCAGCAAATGAATAATTTATTTCAATAGAATAGTCATAGCTGTAGGAATTTAATTAGATATTTAAAATGTTCCACTTGTTTCCTGATGTTCATTTTCAATGACTATATTTTAATTGTATAGCATATATCATCACCATCATCATCAGACCCTCGGTTCTCTGATATTTTTACTAAAACATCACAAAAAAGAAAGAAAGAAAGAAAGAAAGAAAGAAAGAAACATAGAAAATAAAAATAGTATGGCGTTACAAATGTCTTTACTTACCCAACAGTGTTCAAAATATTTTGTTTTCGTATTAAAGGAATCCTTTAAGTATATAAGAGCTGACGTACCCAAAAACTTTTAAAAGCTTGTTTCTTTTTAGTTAAAATGTGACTTTTTTTTAAAAAAAAATGTTGGTCATTATATGGCAATTTAATTTTAACCGCATATTTATGCCAAATCATATTAATCCGTCAGAATAACTTTTGAGAAAAAGGTCAAGCTTATGGAAGTTTAAGCCCGCTTTGGAAATTTAAGCTAAGAATCTCCGTTTGTTTCATGAAAGAGATTTTCTTTGTTTCCTACCTTGCAGAAATACAACAAATATAGCACTCGCTAACACTTTTGCAAAATGTCGTGATTTCAAGCAAAATTTGTTCATTAAATAACTGCCTCTCTTTATTTACCGCTAAATTTGTATTTCTGAAATATTAATTTAATAATAATCGTTAAGGAGCTATTTCGTGTGTTAATCTTCATTGCTGATATTATATAATTTGTCTTCACTAACCAAACAATAGCTCTTGACACGAGTGTTATATTGTTCATCTTACTGTCGTTGTGGTTTTGGGTTTTCCGTCCATGGCATTTCCGCGTTATTATCTCCTGTAGGGTTTACCGGTGTTCAGACTGAAAGGATTCGAAAACACTTTTTTCTTAAAATTTGCAGCTTATTTACAAATTCATAACAAGCAAAAACTAATTGGTTAAATAATGCATAGGGTATTTTTACTCATTAAAGTAAATATTGAATATGCTACATTTTTCACATGTTCGTCATTGCCTAAAATTAGTAGTAGTGTGTAACTAACTATTGATCATTCTTTACAAACATATTCCTTCCACATTGATCCTTTGACCACACATGATATTCATTGAACAGCACTTACATGCACTTCAAATCAAACACGTTTAAACTCATTATTATGTAAAAACAAATAAAACATACATATATATACATATGATAAGTATATACACTACTTTTTTTTTTATTCCGGCCAGGACCGATGGGTTTTTTTCGGGCGTAAAAACCGTAAGTATGGCTTCCTTCGGAAGGGAAGTAAAGCCGTGGGTCCCGTGTCGTACATTTACGGCACGATAAAGAACCTCAAGTCTGAAAGAGAGGCCTCTGAGAAAAATTTGTCGGTCGTTTCACTCCCTGGTTTGAATGGAACGATGATGATCTGAGACGTTAAAGAGCGTCCATAAATAAACAAATAAAAAAATGTCAGCGTCCGTTCTTAGATCTTTCCTGGTTATAGAAAGAGTAAATCTCCTTACAGATGGGCAATCAAACAGGATATGTGAGGGGGTTTCCTTATTCTGTTTGCACATTCTACAAGCGAGTTCATCTTTGTAGAGTCCCAGTTTACGTAGATGTCTTCTGAAGTGGTCATGTTCAGCCACTTTCCTTATTCCTCTTCTGTCGAGTTTAAGCAGATATGAAGATGAGTGCTTTTGTCCAGGGTAGGTTTGCCTCTTAACCGCAAGCCATGTTTTTACCACGGTTTTAGAGGTGCATTCGTTGATTCCAACCACTGGTTCAAGGCCGACAAAGAGTGTTTCAGTATCCTTTTTTTGCTTTTCAATTTCCAAAGACACCCAGATGTCCCAGCACCTACTGCAGTTTGAGTCCTGTTGCCAGGGTAGTTCCCATACTAGTTTAGATTTCACAGTTCGTAAGAGAGTGCTTTTGAGGTACTTTGGCTATCTGAGAGGATGAGAGTTCGTTTACCATGATAATCTTTCTTAAGTGCTCTTAAGACACAGTTCAGGATAGCAAATACTTCCGCCTGGAAGACTATGCAGTACTTCCCAAAGCTTATACTGATATAAGTCCTTGGAAATAGGCCATATATGCCTGCACCCGATTGATTCCCCTATACGAGGTCTTTCGGTGAACCACACAAGACGGTCGCGTTAATTTTCAGGCGTTATTCCTTCCATCCAGTCTTCTCGAGGACCAAGAGTTTAAAGGAGGGATAGAATAGTATATAAACAGGGTAGGGTGAATATTCAAAACCAAAATTTTAGCTAAATTTAAATAATTAAACAATCTCTCGAGTTTCTATTTTTTGAACAATGCTAACATTTCTCAGTGTTGTCTGAATATTTTTCAGTATATTTTAATGAAGGATTGTTTTTATAAAACTGACTCGAAGTTGGGCTTGTTCCGTATCCTAGAGGTAAATTATTAAATGAATCTCGCTGAATGCAAAGAAATAAATAAAAGTAAATAAATATTAAGCGATTACCTTTAATAGATTCATACAATAATTATTACTTATCTTAAAAAATTTAAACATTGATGAAACATAAATACTAAAATGTAACGCTCACACTAGAAAATATTTGAATTTTAGGAAATTCTTTAAAGTCTTCCAAAACAAATGTTATTATTGGATTTCTTTAGAGCAATATCATAAGGTCAATCATTAAAATTAGAAAGTAGGAACTGTGTAGTCCATTTGTTTGTATAGGATTATGTCCTGATATTGTAATCCATTAATTAATACAACGCTAAGTGAAAGGCAGTGTCATTGCTTTTCACTTACCGACAGCTTGTTATTGTCACAGAGTGCGTGTGTGTTGTACCGATGATTAAAGGAAATGACTTCTCAGGGGAAGAAAAAAAACTGGAAAGCGTAAACTGGCATAGTACACACGTGCAATGACCGTCAGAAAGTTAAGTTAGGGGCATGTGATCTATTAATAAATGATTGACAGTCAGTGTATCTGATAAAGCAGTTACATTTGTCATTATAAATATCATTGAAAACTAATTTCTCACTATTGATGCAATAGCTGGCCTGATCTATGAGTTATACTCTGGAGGAATGATGCTTGAGCTTAATTGATTTATGGCCAAAATCGTCATTGGTTTCATTTTTAGAAGAACAATCGACACGATTCAAGCAGAAATAAAATTTACTTCTTTACTAATTATATAATTTAATTTTAATATTTTATATAAAGTAAATGCAGGATAAAATATTGAAATTTTGGTAAAAAAAAAGTAATGTTTTTTAAAAGTATATAAATTTTATTTCCCATCATAATCTTCAACGAGGACAAAGTTTGATCCAACGATTTCCTACTTCTATATCACGTCGGAAAAATATTTTTTTTTTCAAACTCTTCACAATTCTCATTCGATAAATATTTCTTCACGTCGAGCACATTTTTAACTTCAGGAACAGAAATAGTTCACTATAAACTAGATTGGGGAATAGAGTGGATGATAAATAAACTCCAAGTCCAATTTGTTCACTTTTCACTGTTGATGTGTGAGACAGCGCTCTTTAGTTCGCCGTTTTTTCCTTCAGTTCATCACGTCAAACGATCCAACAGTGCTGCAGTATAGGATCTAGTGGTTATTTCTTACAAATCCCTAAATAAGTAACAAGCAGTGTCCATTATCTTTCACCAGTCGTTATTCTCTACTAACACTTTGACTGAGGTGTCAGTCAATTACTTGCATTCATTCATGTTTCATCCACGATCACGAAACAATGCAAAAGGCGATTCGTGTGTCTTTTTGGTCCACGGTTATTAATCGCGGAGACCCATCACGAACAAAGCTTTCTCACATGCAATTTTTTCACTCAGTATGAGTTATCTCGCGCGCTTTCGTTCGCCTATGAGCCATCACATACTAGGGATTGTTTCCATGCTATTTTTATGAGACCTCAACATGCATGGTGCGCATCATTTTCGGTGCATGTACAGCTACGATTATATTCATTTATTGGAAAAGTAGTCTTATGTTAGTCTGGAGTTCGCATGAAACAGCCAACCCGGAGTTCATCTGCACGGCCGTGCCCATCTTGAAGTGGAAATGTTTATCTTACAAGAAAAGTTCTTGCTAATATTATCCCACTTAGGAAATTTTTCTGCCCCTTTACAGAGATTTGCTGCACTTTTTAAACAACCATCTTTTATCATTTATGATAATAATCTTGTTTTGTTAAAGTACTAAATATATTTTTTAAGCTTAAATATCGTTGACAGTCACAGAAGAGATGAAGAAGAGAGGGTATAAACTTTAAGTACTATGTTAAAATTATTTTTAGTGTAAGGTTAACTTCTATTGGAAATTTGATAGTGGGGGCCTTAGGGTTGACCACAAGTCTTGCTTCCTTTTCAAGAAGAGGTTAATATCTGTTCCAGTCAGAAATGTTTGACCATCTCGCCATTATAGGTATTAGACATATCCTAAAACCTCAAAAAGTATTGCATTTCTATTATATCTCTTTGGTTATTTATGCGTGTGTAAAATAGTAAAGTAAATAACTTTAATATTTTTATTTCGAAAAAAGTTATATTTTAATAATATAATATTCTCTGCTTATATAAGTTTGCTGAAATTACATTATTTATTTCTTATTATGACTTCTAAAACAGTATTTATTTTATTATTCGTAAAGTAATGAGCCGCTAATATTAAAAATTCTCTATATCTAGTAGAGTGAAATTATCTGAGCATGGTTGCTTATTGGGGGAAAAAAAGAGACAATGGTCACAGTTAAAATGAGTATTTTATTGTGGTTTATCTGTACAGAAAGCATAAAACGATGCTGTATTTAAAACGTATGATAATATTAAGCACAAATCTCTATTATAAGATATATTGAAATGATGTCCCTCTGCGGCAACACATTGCCAGCATTTACAAAGGAATTTCTTGTATTTTGTGTAACTTTTCTTTCGTAAGAACACGTTCGAAACACTTTTTGGGGGGGGGGTCATTGAAAGAATCCTGTCTCTTGTTATTTTTTAACAAGATGGTCAACAACTTCTCTACCTGGAATACGATTGCAAGAATATTTTCTTGCGAAGCATCTTTACAAATTCCGTTTTCGTGTATGTGTCGTACTAAAATTTTCTTCAATACTGTAGTGGAATAAATAACGAAGAACAATTAGCACAGTTTACACACATTGAAAGTGCCGGATAATACATAAACGCACTACCACTCGCCAACAAAAACTCTCTCATACTACTACAAGCAGCTACCTACACATGCAGCATAGGCTTTTACTGGCTTCTACCAGTATGCAACCGCTCTCTGTCGACTTTTAGCTCAAATATCCTCATCTTATTTATTTCCCTTGGGACGTCACACCGTCAGTACCCCTTTCGTTTCCAAAAAGTTTGCAAATTATTTGAAAAGCACTTTCTCCTTATTCTCGTCTACGGTCCTAAATCTCTTTACATTCAGCACCGTAAACCAGAAACTTACACAGTTAGGCAGAACGAGGTGGTGTATGTTTTACCGTACACTGTGCATGAGACATGGAAGAACAGACAGGTCACAATGGATCTCATAGTATCCTATAGAAAAATGAATGTTTACGCATGCGCCATGAAGCCCCCTTTGACTGGCTGACAAGTTACATTAACTCCGCGACTAACTAATTGAAAAATTAAAATTTGCTAGATAACCTACGGCCAGATCTCGCACATAGCTTTGTATAGTGTTCTAATGAGAGATGAGCTATGACCCTTAGGGCAATTTTACTCAAAAGCACTGGATACGAATCGCTAAATCTAATAAGAGACATTTCAAAGCATTTAACACTTGTGTCTTCTTTCGGATCAATATAGGTCGAATAATATTCTGTTTATAATAACTAAATGTTCGATCCCTTAGTGTTGAAAATATGCCTGGGTTTAATCAGTAACTGCCTTGCTTTGTTCCTAGATCCTATAAATCGCACATTCTCCAAATTCATTCAAGCTTATCAATTATCTATCGGTCAATAGATCGGATTCATGTTGACGTTAGTGAAATTTCGAATGAAAAAAAAGAAATGAATGGAAAATGTAGAGTTATTTTAAAATCAGATCATAACACAAAAGAATATAAATAAATGCTCGTTTTGTTTACAAATTAAGAGGCTTTGTTTGTGTTTTCTTCGTTTATCAGTATTCTCTTAGACAATTTGGAGTATTAACATTTAATCTAGGAACTGTTAGGTTTACTCTACATTGGTTTTGTTTAATTATCAAACTACCTTAGCTATTCGTACGGTTACGTTGCTCTTTTGTAATCATCTCATTACATAATCACCTACCACTGCATGTATTTTCACCCTTTTTCCATAACAGCAATTTGACCCATTAGTTGTGCCAAGATCTCATCAAATAACGTCCATAGTGAGGATAGAACACAGAACTTACATTACTTTTCTCTGACTTATAACAAGCACACCGCTTTATCGCGGCTTACTAGATCGAATATCGCCACCTCTCCATCAGGCAGCTTCCCAATTGTCCTCACGAGGCTGTGTGGGTCCAGTTCCAGACCTTCGTAACTTAGAAAAATTCCTAAGCAGGTACCGGGAATCGGGAATCGAACCCAGGCCTTCCGGTCAGCAGTCAGCAACGCTAACTACTAAACCAAGGAGGCGGTTCAATTTAGGATCTTTGTAATGTAAATTGTACTGCAAAGTTTTCATTGGATCGTTCATACTTCCTTAGAGCCTGTAAGAGCATCTAAGAGTTAAAAGTTAAGAATCAAAATAACAATCTATTCAGATATCGATATATTCCACAAAACACGCATTCAGACGCTTACTGAACGCTAGGGGAAATAAAAAGTAAAGTTGAAATTTTCTTGCACCATCTCTCAAACATAAGAGAATAAACATCTTTGTGAATAATTAATATAAAAGCCTGAACGTAACTTGACACCCAGTGAGAGGTGCTCAATTCATTGAAACGCCATTGAGTGTATTTGTTATATTCACAGTTTTCATTCTCGGTGATTGTTTTTTTTTAATAAAAATTTGCATTATCCCAGTCTGTTAGCTTTTCTACAGCCAAAATTTTACTGTGCTTCACCCCTTATGCTTTTCTGTTTGAAGGAAGTAGATTTCAGAACGTATGATATTAAGTTGAAACAGTTGATAGTAATTCTAAGATAGGATCTCACTATTTTGAACAGTTGAAGGGGTATGTATGAAGTCCCAAGCGCATTACTTTGAAAAGCATTGAGGCGCCGATGTTCTACTTAAGCTACAATATTTTATTTTAACATTAAATAAATAAACACATTTCGACAGTTCTCTTAAGTATTTTAAAGTGATAGGAACTGAACTCATAATAAGTAGTTCTACAAGTCTATATTCCATTTGTGAAAACTCATTGAACAATGATGACTTTGTTACAATTTATTGAAACTTCCAAGTGCCAAAATAGAGAACCTGCTGATATAGGATTTATTCAAAATAAGCATTTGTCACAAAAAAGAGGTAAATATGTAAGTGACTATAGTCCTGTGTAGAGAAATCAGGATGTAAAGTAGAACGGAAGCACAAAATAGGCGTCACACGTCAGGGGAAACAAAGCTGGAGGTCAATAGCCCAAGGTCCTTCAAAGTAGTTGAAATCCTCGCACAGAAAAATAGTCACACAGGTTTCCCCTGCACTGTTACATAACATCTGTTGATCAACAAGTGAGTTGATATGGAGCAGGTAGCTGGTTCTTCGGAAACGTTTGTTTTATCTTTACCTACGAAAGAAAGTCGAGAAGAAAGAACAATGTGTCATGTGTTCGCAGTATCTACAATAAGCCTGAAACTACTAGCGTTTAAGACGTGAGTAGCCGCTTGTAAGAAGACAAAATGTTTCTCATTACTGAGTGAATCGATGGACATGCTCTTCTCTGACAGATGGAAGTTGCAAAGGAATTTAACACCAGAAACTCTTAAAGCAGCTCAGAATGGTACTGTATAAGACAGTGGCTATTCTAGTGTTAATAATATTAGAATGTAATAAGCACAGATGAAGTTTTTTCATAGGGTCATAGGTTATATGAGATATTTTTTTAATGACGTTTAACGCCCGTTTTTACTACAGAGGCACCACATGCGGTGGACACTGATGATACATGAGATGTATTGATAAATTGGGAAAGGATTTTTTTAAGGAAGGAAACATTCCAGGCCTAAGTTTGGAGTACCTCCCCAGTATTTGCCATTTATGAGGACAGTGAAAAACCTGGAAAAACCTCAGGGAGGTCTTGATGGAATTCGAACCGTTCACGAGTCCGCGCCTTAACGACCTGGCTACACTTGCCGTGTATGTAAGATATGATAGCATACGTCGGTCCTGATAACCATACTTGCCCCCTAAACCTAAGATCCCAGGTTCGATCTCGGCCAGAACGGATGGATTTTTTCGGGCATATAAATCCTAAGTATGGCTTCCTTCGGAAGTGAGTACAGCCGTGGGTCCCGTGTCGTACATTTACGGCACGAAAAAGAACCTCAGGCCTGAAAGAAGAGACCTCCGAGCAAAATTTATCGGCCGTTTCACGCCCTGAATTGAATGATACGCTAATGACCTGAGATGTTAAAGAGCGTCTCTAAATAAACCATAAAAAGCATACAAGAAGAATATGTAATACACAATATAAGTAATAGAATCTAATATAAGCAATTGTGGAAAAGCGACTTAAATAGTATAAATAATAAAGTAATGCCAGCAATAATAAATATATCAATCAAAGTCAAATGTTGAGCATCCTATAAAATGATGGCAGTAATAGAGCTACTTGGAGAGAACAGGATTATTGCTTAATTCTGTAGTGAGTGTGAGATGACACATTGGAAGAATAGTGCTAATGCACAATTTAATTGAAATGCCAGTCCGGAAATTTAAAGATACAAAACTTATAAACATTAAGCCTCGATCCCCTGCGTAATAACTAGTAACATTTGGTTGGATTGATCGTTCTGAAAGAAGAGGATCAGTAAAATGCGTACCGCATAACCTAGAGGTATTATACGTTGTAAAACCCCGAAATCTTCATCAACTTATGAATGAATTGTCTCAGAAGAATCCATGCAAACTGATTGAAAATGAAACTTCAGAATGGATAAGTGGCACTCACAGAAATGATAGCATATTTAGACATAGACCCAAATTTGGCACTTCTGCAATATATAAATAACAAATGCACGCTCTTAATACACAAAAATGTTTCGTAATTAAAATATGATTCATTTATTGCAATCTGTTTACTCTACAGAGCGGTCAAGGAATCTACAGAGCGTTTGAATATGAGCTTGGCCGGTAGTCAGAGGCAAATGTAGCGACTCATGAATGCGCCGATTGCCAACAAAATTTGGATAGTGTCCTGAGACTCTGGCTTTAAGTTACATTAAATATGAAAGTATTTCAAGTCATAATAGGTTATCTTGTAACAGATGCACTGCATGGAAAATTCTTGTATAAACTAAGATTTTCATTGTTCCGCAGCTCAAATTGATCATATAAATGAATCCGTGCTTCATCAATAATCTAGATCAAGCATAGAGATCTTAACAAATTTAATCGGCGCTTATCATCACGTGGCTACAATTGCTGGACAATGTTGACTCCATATCATTTTATTGTTAACATTTTTTTAACTTTCTAAGCTGTGATTTGCAAAACTTGTGTTTCCTGTGCAAGTTATTGGAGAGATTTTAGAATTACATTTGAACCTTTCTTCAGTTTTGTCTAACTTCGCCTCAATAAGCGCGCGCCGTACATCTTATTGAAAATAGATTCTGTTTGTCTAAATGTGTTTACAACTTTACAGCTTCTCAGGAAAGAGGTGGTGCCGCGGAAAATTTTATTGTAAACCACATATTAACCGTCCTACAGGAATTTGTAATAACATACGTATCGTAGATAAAAAGTTTATCTCAGCATTATGAAAAACACAACTTAGAATACTCAGAAGCACTAATAACACTATTTTAAACACAACAGAAACACGTCTTTTCTTTTATCGGCATGAGCTCTGACTGTGAACGCGGGAGAGGCTAGCTCAGAGGAAGTGAGAGATAACAGGTGCCTCGGCCATCCATGGTATAGCGCCACAAGCGGCCCAGCTCACGGGCGAAGACTCTGTCTGTATTTGGTATCAGAAAGTTTAAAACTTCTCAAAAGCTTGTCATTGTAACATGCTACAGACATAGCTGTTTGAGCAGATTTTGAGACAGAGGCAATCAAGCAAAATGCCACGAGAGCTAGAGAACAGGTAATTAGTGGAAGCCTTGGGAAGTACTGTACAGTGTTTCAGGCAGAAGTTTTGGCAATCATGACCTGTGTGCAAAATGTATTGAGAAGGGCTACTATGGGAAACATATTATGTGCCTCTCGGACAATCAAGCTGCACTTCGAGCATTTGATTCTCATCAAGTCAATTCCAAGTTAGTATGGGATTGCCTCCAAAAATTGATAAACTTGTCAGACAACAACTCAGTTGAATTCATATGAGTGCCAGGTCATAGAGGAATGACAGGGAATGAAACAGCGGATAAACTGGCCAAGAAAGGAGCATCCGGCCCCTTAATAGGACCGGAACTAGCCTGTGGAGGAGCTAGCAGGTCCACATTAAGGACAACGATTAAATTATGGGCCAGAGAAAATTCAAAATTCGATGGTCCGATTACCCAGAACAAGCCCTTGGGAAAAACTTGTCAGTGGATCTAATCCCACACCATATCCCAATATGGATGATCCCCTTATAGGAAGTAAGGTTCTGGATCTCATCAAGAACACAGAATTTAGAATACTCTAAGGGATTTGGGGGTGGCACAAAAAGCCTAAGGCTGAAGAGCGGGGGTTTTCTAAAACTCTCTCCAATATCCACTCCGATACTACTACTACTACTACTACTACTACTACTACTACTACTACTACTACTACTACTACTACTACTACTACTACTACTACTACTATTACTACTACTACTACTATTACTACTACTACTACTATTACTACTACAACTACTATTACTACTACTACTACTACTACTACTACTACTATTACTACTACTACTATTACTACTACTACTACTACTACTATTACTACAACTACTATTACTACTACTATTACTACTACTATTACTACTATTACTACTATTACTACTACTACTATTACTACTACTATTACTACTACTATTACTACTACTACAACTACTATTACTACTACTACTACTACTACTACTACTACTACTACTACTACTACTACTACTACTACTACTACTAGAGAACAGGGTAAATGCAGGCTAGTTATATTTGATACTTTTTAAGTCAACTTTTTCGAAAATATTTTATAAGCATTGGTTTATACGGGGGATGTTTTACGCAGTATTTGTGCATTTTATGCCTCTAGGTATTTAATAGTATAATCCTCCAGTAGTTTGTGGAAACATATTTTAAGTCTGCCAAGTGTTACAGCTGTAACATTTTCATTTCTAAAATAGTTTCATAAGAGTGCAAAAAATCCGTGGACGATGTAGGGACTAAAATGTACTGCTAATAAAGCTGATAATGTCCAAGTGTTTGTACTTGTGTTTCAGCAATGATAGCTTTCGCTCTATTAAGTAATTTTCTTCCGTAGCCGCTAAACACAAAACCGGATGTCTGCGAGCCATTTGTTGGGCACCACTGTAACGTGTGGGTGTTTAAGGAAGACAGGAAGACTAGCATTGAGTTTGCACCTGTCACTCCAGTCTCTTTTTAAGAGTCAGCGCAATTTTCGACAAGCTACCCAACACGAACAAAACGTCTGCATGGGAGAAAGTTGTTTCAAAACAAATTATTCCGCCACAATTATAGCTGCGTCAGTGCCTTATTTAAGAGAGTGAATGTTTAGGCATTCTTACTTTAAGAAAGCATGCGAGAATGTTGCTTGCTAGTGAAAATCGAACTATTTAACTACTGGCTGATGGGAAATGTTAGTCTGTGAGCCAAATCAAAATACAACCTTCACATGGTCTCTTTCTTATCTAGTATATACAAACACGAACTTATATACAAAAAAATTGTTTTATAAAGGTCTAACAGAAAATAAATATATCATATAGGACGAAGGAACGCATACTTAGGATTTTTACGCCCGAAAACAATCCATCGGTCCTGTCAGGGATCGAACCCGCGATCTGGGTTTAGGAGACAAGTATAGTTACTGCTACACCACCAGGACCGACACTGTGTGTAGAAAGCACTGTTTCATGTAACTAAACAATAATCATTGATTGAATTTTTTTGATTTATTTGTGATTTGTACCCATGTGCAAAAATGAACTTTACCCAACGCTTACGCAAAGTTGTTCAATGAACTGTCCTACTAATGCAGTTTTTTATTCGTAAAGTTTACAACTCTACATTATTTTCTATTCATTTCGTGTTTTATTTCATTTGCTGCTTTAAAATACCCGTATATACATATCAAGTATTGTATCTATAAATTCAGCTGTACTCAATGACATAGCATTAGAAACCGTGATAAACACCTTAAATATTAAAAATGTATCAGAACATTACGTCTTATTATGAACTATCTTTGCTTTAATTATTTTCAGTAATTTTAATTAAAGCAAGCACGGTGTCAATTGCTAAAAATATCGAACGAAAGTATATTTTCCATATTCGTATCGAAAATCTGAACATCTCACTCACATTTAAAAGCAATATTTTCTGTGTTACACATAAATGTAGCTATTTTGTTTTTCTGCTAATGTTAAATTATTTCGTCTTTTTTTGTGCTTAAAATGCAGAAATGGGACTTTATAGCTTCTCTTCCTATAAAGTGGAAGGTACTAGATAATTATTTACTTTCCGGACGTCATGTTTAGAGCACTAATAAGGGGAGTTAAACAAAGTTTCGATTAGTTCGGAACGTTCTTCAAAAATTACGTAAAGCAAACGGAGGATCTAATGTGCATATTAGATAACAGAGTAATATTAACTTTACCAGGAAAAAATATTTTTGTCTAAGGGTTATACTAACCCCTGTTACTGTCAAAAGGAAAAAGAAAAAATTACAACATTAAGCAAAGAAACGCTACATTTTTCAATAAATTACATGAATTGTTTATCTTTTTCCACAGCGTTTTGTACCTATAGCTGAGTGTCAAGAGCAAACTAAAGCCATCACGTTTGGCTGCTTTAAATATGCGACTCAGATTTTCCCCACTGATATATCATCTTCTGTAGATAGTTCATAGCAGCATTTTGTTCACACATCTGTGTTCAAAGCTCAGGCAACTGACTTAGATATAAACAGTTTGTTTTTGCAAATCGCGACATGGGCCCCGTCATACATAAAGTGATATAATATGTTCTACTTTTAAGGTATTATTATTATTATTATTATTATTATTATTATTATTATTATTATTATTATCATCATCATCATCATCATCATCATCATCATCATCATCATACCGCCACGGGTGGCCGAGGTCATTAAGTCTCAGACTCGTGAGCGGGAGGTCTGGGTTCGAATACCGCCAGGACCGTCCTCCCTGACTGAGGTTTTTTCCAGGTTTTCCTCAGTCCTCACAAATGGCAAATGCCGGGGAGGTACCCTAAATTTAGGATTGGAACGATTCCTTCCTTAAAAAAAAAATCCTTTCCCAATATATCATTTCATCTCGTATATCATCAGTGTCCATCGCCTGTGGTGCCTCTGTAGCAAAAACGGGCGTTAAACACCATTCATTCATTCATCATCATCATCACAAGTGGGTCTGAGACTGCCGAACGTAGTGGGGAAAAGGACCCTTGAGTGATATTTATTAGGACTATTTCACGACTAAAATGAGAATTTAAATATAATTCCCATAAACTTGGCTTATAAAATTGTAATAATTGTACATTTGTATTATGAATACTTCTTTTCAAGCCATCTTGCGACAGATGAATGTCTATTGTCACTAATGCCAATAGAGAAGAGCCAAATACGGGTTAAGGACCATTTCATGAATAGAATAAAAATAAAAGTAATAAATATTTGAAATTCACGCACAAAATATTAAAAAGCATGTAAAATGTTACATTTTTTTACTTGCTTACCTATCCAGAAACCGCGAGACTGAAACAGACGAAAGTCGGCTGTTGTATTGCTACCATTCAATTTACTAATACCAACTGAGAAAACCAAAACAGAGATAACATTTTACCATTTCTGAACCATGTGTTTATTAAAATGTATAGTTGCTTAGGAGGTACTGTTACATAATTTACAAAATTAGTTGACTGAATACACCAAAACAATTTGAAACGGAATTATTGGCCACACATGGGCCGACAATTTGGAACAGGAATTATTGTGTGTAGGTTATTTTAAGATGTTGGTGATTTACTATTTGTTTAATTGGACGATTTGATGCTCTTCTTATCTTGCCTCGACTCTTGAGAGACATGAGTTCGATGCTTCCTAACTCTCTGGTTCCAATGCAGAGGATAGGAATCTCAGAGGAATTTTGGACTGTTTTTAATAATTTAAAGTCATTAGGGGGAAAGGAGATTGTTCACTGTAATAAGACGTTCGGCACTGGTTGGACATTTAATTATTTGACAACTGGGAAGGTTCTCGAACTTGCTGTGCTTTGGTGGATTATTGTTCGCTCTATTCACTCGCGTATTTATTCACTTGAACACGAGGGTAATTATTATTGCTATACACAATAAGTTAGTTAAATGTACAATTACTAAAAACGCAGCTATCAAATTTGAGTGAAGGGGCTGCAATTTCATTGGATACAGGGAACATTTGAAAATTAATGGAAGCAAAAGTGCACACTTTGTTTAGTATTGACGAATAATGTTCTTGATTAATCTGTTTGATGCTCAGGAATGATAGTGGGGATATAGAGTTGGCTACACTGACCAGCAGACGAATGCACTTCGCGTGATAAAGGTATTCGATTAAACTGTACGATAATTTCACTGCGATATTGGGCTGTGATTGGTCAAAATTTAAAATTTTGTTTGATTTCATTGGTCAATTTTATGAGAACGTCACAAAAGTGAAATAGCCATTATAATTTGTTTAGAATCATCTTGCACCGTATAATATTTTCCATCTTGTACGTTCTGACTGCCTAGTAATACGCTTATGCGACTTTGTCATTAAGCATTGCACACTTTTAAGAGATCCAAGGGTACTTTTCGGGGTTTTATCATATCACGTCCATCAACTTAACTAACATTTATAATTCCAGTTAAAAATTACAATTGAATTTAATAGTTCCAAAAGCAAAACTTTCAATTGTTTTTCACACCGTATAAGAATGTTGAACATGAATTTCAGAATCTATGTTATTTGCAATGTTTCGTTTCGGACCCTGCAATTTTTAAGGACGGCCTTGAATCACGCGATGCATTTGTTACAGCGAAGAGAACAGTTTTTCTCCGGTGAGTAATATATGAATATTACAGACATTTGAAATATAAACGCATTAGAGTTTCAATCCCTTTTTTGACCAAACTAAAGTGAGCAGTGAAGGAGAGAAAACAGCTCCATTTATCTATACCGTTCCTAAAGTTTCCACATTTGCAAGTTTTAAAACTTTCTCCTATTTAAACAACATTACAGTAAAGTTTGGACATAACATTGGGCATTAAAAAGTTATTTTGAGTAGAAATTGTTTCAATGAAATCATTAACACACTTGATGTTTGTATAAAATGTTCATTTATTGAATGGATATACTATTGAAAACAACACTTTCAGTTCCTGTTCAGTATTAGGTGCTGTATTTTTACAAGCAACAGTTTATCTCCTGCATTGTCTGCCATCAAAATACTTGTATAGAAAGGAAATTAACAAATATTACGAAACATTCTTGGCCTAACAATGAAGAATGGAGTTTTTAATATGTTTATATTATTCCATCAATACTCCAAAGCCATTATCCCTTTTTAAGTGTTTTTCAGGAAGGTTTGCCAAATATTCTTCTAAAACTGCAATCACCTATTTATTTAATGAAAAACACTGACTAGCGAGGGGTATTTTCGACTTTGGGAACAGATTAATTCAGAGGGAACCAAATCTGGGAAGTAGGGTAGATGGTCCAGCAATTCATACTTAAAAGCTCTCAATTTTCTGATTGCTCAAATGTTTTTATGAGCAGGTGCATTGTCTTTGTGACAAATAATTTTCTTGTTATGCAAAGTGGCTCTTTTCTCACATTTTTCACCTAATTGTTTTAAAAAACTGGAGTGTGGCTCTCTGGCTCTGAAGGTAATCAATTAATACAATACCTTTAGTGTCCCGAAAGACAGGTAAACCAGCTTTGTCTTCTTTAGCGCTGTACAACTGGCTTATATTCACTATTTTGACTGCTGTTTCATATGCTGGTGAATCCAAGTATTATCTATAGCTATAGTCGACGCACAAAATCAGTTCTATAGCTGCTAAAATACCCCAAACACTGCTGGGACGTTTTAAGTTGAATGTGCTAACAGCAAGAGTACACTATCTTGCTCAAAGTTTCTTCATGTGGAATTCTTCCTACACTTCTGTTGAAATGTCTCAGCAATTTCCCACACGTTAACCTCCCTAGCCACCCATACCATATTTGTCAATGAACTCTGCTATTGTTCCATTTTCGGGTACCTTCAAACTGTCACCTTGAACAATTTTAAATTCAGCAGCTCATTTTTAATTGTTAAAAATGAAGAAGAGTCCACAGAAACGTTTATAAATGATGTCATCTTTTACAGAGAACAGTATAACTGCATGGCATTCCATTTTATTCATTATATTGAGTACCCACCACACGTCTGCCTTTCAGTTTTAAAACTCTATTAAATACATTCTTTAAAACATGGTCTGATATTTCAAATGAATGCTACAATCTTCTAAAACTCTAAAGGAGCTGTGTTGGTTAGAAAAATACCAGATTATCATTAAAACAAAACCTGTATACTATACTTATTGATATTCTTAAGATTAATTAATTCATTGCAATATCAAGGAGGTTATAACATTTTCAAGATGCATTTAAAAAGAATTATTAACCTCACTAGAAGTTCCTTCATGAAAATATAAAAAATAAAATCTTAGGACCGTTAGTGAAGGAAATTTCAAACATGTATAAAATAATATTGTCAGTGACAAAACTTTATGATTTAAAGCAATGTTTTTTTTTAATTTTTAAATGACAGATTTGATTGATTACGGTTTGATCTACTAGAGAGCATCGTCAAAAAGAATGCAAAATACACCAATCAATTATTTGGACACAATTTTATAAATTTCAGAAATATCTCTATAAATATATCATTTTGTATATGTAAAAGATAGTGAATTTCCTGATTCAGAAAATGTCCGATCTCCAGAAAGCAAATCGTTAAGTTCTCATTTTTGCTAGGAAAATTTAAAAAAAGGAGGAGATCATTGTATAATTACCTCCTTTCACCATTTCATTCCGATGAGAATCACTTTGAGTGAAAGCATGCAAAGACTGGTAATTTAATAGAATTTTAGAACATTTTGTTCATTGCAAGGGGCATAAAAGACACTTACAGCACCAATAACACAAATAAAACCTACATAATACTGATATTTCGCATGCAGGCTCGTGGTTCTTTGGACGACTGTAGACTCGTATATCAGACGTTTGTATTTCATTAGAAGAAACAGATTGCTATAAATTCCCAAACAAGATTGACAAATAGTGTTTTCCCGAATTATTTGTGATAATAATTTAAGAAGAACTAATTCGACCAGAATAATTATCGAATATGTGTAATATAAAGGAGGATATTTTTTCAAAGCATTAAACACACAAGTTCACTCTAATTGAAAACACTTTCTACAAAGGTTTCTGCCTATAATCGCCACGCCTGGAACCATACAAGGTAATTATCTATGTTTAAATTCGATTACATATTATGAAGCTTGTACATTAACTTAAATGACTTTACAATTTTGTATGATTTTCTACTATCCGTTTTAAATCTCTGACACGGTGTTGAATGTGCCTTTGTTTTTAATGGAGCAAGTTTCACGTATGGCCTTAACGTTGCGACGTCTATGTTTATGACAGAGCTTAATGCTATTTATCGGGCGATTTTATTTATTTCTGAACAGCGGCTGGAGGACAGTGTTATTTGTTCCGATTCTTTCAGTGCCCTTTTATCTTTGAAACAGCTGTACAATTACCATCCTCTTGTACAGAAGATCCAGGATGCAGTGTTTAGCTTCTTGACGCTGGCGTCAGCGTTACACTGCTATGGGTACCTGGACATGTGGGACTTTCAGGCAATGCGGTCGCAGATGTCGCAGCTAAATCCGCCCTTATAGACCCTGCTGAATATGAACAACGTTTTTACTCGGGGGAGTTTAATCATTCTTTACGTCGAGGCGTTCTCTCGTGATGGCACGAGGAATGGAGTTTACTTCAAGATAATAAACTTCGAGAATGTCAATTAGCCCCTTTTAATTGGTTAACTTCTTCTTGTGCAGTTCGTCGCGAAGAAGTAATTTTAGCACGCTTAAGGATTTGACATTGCCGTTTTAGTCACTATCACCTTTTTAATGGTCAACCAGCTCCAGCATGTCCTCACCGTGACCACCCCTATACAGTGCGTCACATTTCAGTAGAATGCGGTCATCTAGCGACTTTTAGATTGTCTCTGGGTTTGCCCTCCTCTATTGAGGAAGTACTTGCAGATGACTTGGTTTGATGTTGAGCAAGTGTTCCGTTTTATCCGTGTTTGTGATTTTTGGAGCGAGGTGTGTTTTTATATCGTTTATTAATGACGGTTTTTTAGATCTCTTTAGGACTGTTTTCAGCTCTCTCTGATGCATTTTAGTACCATTGTTTTGTTTATTGTTGACCTTTTACCCTTATTATTTGTTACGGGTTTTATTGTTACAATTTTGAACCATTATGAGACTGTTGCGTTTTCCGCTGTTGCAGGCGTGTTCTAGTACCATACTTTTTTGTTGTTGACCATATTACCCTTGTTATTTGTTATGGGGTTTTTATGGCACAATTTTAGACCATTATAAGACTCTTGTGTTTTCAACTCTTGCAGCTGTGTTTTAATACCACATTTCTGTTTGTTTTTATCATTTTACCCTTGTTATTTGTTTTGGAGTTTTTATTGTTATTGTCCAATGTGCTTACTGCTTCCTTTTTTTTTTTTACATTGGATTTTGGTGTAGATATATTATTTTTGGCGCAGTTTTTAATGTGTTATGACCTTAGTTGTTTTGCGCCCTTTAAACAATAATAATTATAATAATCATCATCATCATCGTCATCATCATCATCACCACCACTTTCCGCTTTCTTGCGCGCATATCGCCTGTTTTTTTATTAAGTCAAGTATTCTTATAAAACACAAATACGAGTTATTACCGAGGATACCTGTTCGGTTCAGAATAATCCAACAAATTGTATTATCCTTGAAACAATAATGTTTATTAAAGATATTATCAACGGTACTCAAATTTTATAGAACGCGTAGTTGGAAAACAAAGGAACAAACAAAATAAACATGACCCTCCAAATTCTTTACAAAGCAGGTAACAAAATAGATTTCTTGTAAACTATATAGATATAATTTATGTTTTTTTTTAAAGTTTCTTTTTGGACCACGTACTTTAAAGATAAGATGTCGGTCCTGGTGGTGTAGTGGTAATCATACTTGCCTTCAAAACCCAAGGTCGCGGGTTCAAACCCGGCCAGGATCGATGGATTTTTTCGGACGTAAAAATCCTAAGAATGGCTTCCTTCGGAAGGGAAATAAAGCCGTGGGTCCCGTGTCGTACATTTACGGCACGAAAAAGAACCTCAAGCCTGAAAAAAAGAGGCCTCTGAGCAAAATTTGTCGGCCGTTTCACGCCCTGAATTGAATGGGACTCTGATGACCTGAGATGTTAAAAGGGCGTCCGTAAATAAACAAAAAAAATTAAAGATAAGACAATGGACATGCATTGTTACAGCCTATGTCCTGGCCTTCTCAATCAAATATTACATAATTTTATATATTTTGATAGATAAAAACTTAAAAGTGTAAGTTTTTCTTGTACCTTAGGACCAGTAACAATGAATTTCTATAATAAATATTATATAATTGAACAAAATATGGGGAAAAAGCATACGTTCTTAAATATTAAAATTTTACTTTTTTCATGAAAAGAAATTGGTGTCAAATGAAATTCAAGAAATTGTCTACTTAATTTATACAAAGCTTAATAGACCAACTCCATCAACTGAGTCTATAGAGAACGATACAAACACCGAAACGTTTACCAGTTCCTAATGCAGAAGTGTGTGCGTTGTTGCGTGTGCATCGTTACACTATTTAGTAATATTTATGAAATATTACAATACAAAATTAGTGAAAAAATACCACAGTGAGTAAAAAAGCTAAAATTTTTTACTACAGTACATAACTATTTGCCCAACGACTGGGAATTTGGGGTAATTGAAAAGAGGAAAGGGAAATGTCGAGCAATGGTACACTAACGTTTATTAGTAATGCCCATGCGATATTATATCGTTTTTCAAGGACTTTAGGAAAGAGAGCTCCAATTTGTATTGTGTTTTCCATTTATTATTTCCTTTAAATTGATTTTAAATTATTCAGACTCTTTTATAACATTAATAAGAATACCGTATTTAAATAATAAAACGGCAGTTCCTTTATTATCCATAGATGTCATTGTTATATCTTCACATCTCTCTGGATCGCATTTGCTATTTCATTTATAGGAAGGTCGGCTTCCCA
Organism: Metallyticus violacea; assembly: GCA_030762175.1. Taxonomy (NCBI): domain Eukaryota; kingdom Metazoa; phylum Arthropoda; class Insecta; order Mantodea; family Metallyticidae; genus Metallyticus; species Metallyticus violacea. Next base: position 65,170,482 of record CM060831.1, read on the forward strand.
TACTTCTATGATAACCACTTGCGACGTATAAGACATAACGGTTTCTAAAATGTATAGTTTATAGTCTTCTGTTTATCGCTATGTCTTTTGTTTCCTAAGCATTTTTATACAGTGTCTTCTGTTTATCGCTATGTCTTTTGTTTCCTAAGCTAAGTTCTCGTAAGACGATAACGAACTTCAACTCGGCAATACTAATTAACGGCAGCGCTAGGGTAGAGAGCCTTTTAAGGTAATTGCAATGGAAAAAGAAAACTTTGCCTTTGGTGTTGCAGCACATACATACAAACAGCAACATTACAAATACGTACAGCATCCTGCATAAAAATTGAAAAATCAAGCGTTTGATTGCGAAGGAAAAAAAAAAACTTTCAGTGAACTGAAAATAGGACGGAAGAAAAGAACAGACACCTGCAATGCTAAGTTAGAAAAACTTCCACTTATGTTTCCTGCCCATAGAATCAGCTAAGTTGTGGAATGGTTAGAGTTCATGGATGATAATGATTCTAATATGAATAAAACTTACTATAAACTTCACTAAACAATTAAAAGTTTGTTCAGAGAAGTGTGTGCTTTTTTTTTTTTCTTCTTCGTCTGGAAATGTTAGTTTGGTGCTTACATCCTTTTTCCCATGTGCTGTTCAATTATATTTTTAAAACCTTCTGGTTTTCAATTAAACGTAAAGAACATCACAAATGAATTATCTGTAATCACATATAACAATGAACGCTTTGAGTTAGATATAGATGCAGATGTATCATTATGTTCCGTATTCTGTTGCTGGATTAACCATAACAGGCACAGTGCTGCAAATAATTCTCTATTGCTAGGAGAAAGGCTTTATCTCAGAGATCATTAATGAACGTAATTTAGCGATTGATCTTCTATTACACATTGTTTTCCTCAATGAAAATGTCTTAAATCTCGTTTAGAAATGAACTAACTACCATAATGACGGTATAGGTCACAGGATCCAAGTGCTAGGTTTTAATTAAATGAACATGTAAATATGCGCCGCTTTCACTGTGGCACTTTACTAAATTAAAAAAATGTGTTTGTATTTTTACCATGTCGAAATTGCTAAAGATATATTTTTACAGCTCGTTGGTAGCTTGTCTCTTTGGTTAAAAGAAATAATGCTTTCAAAACAATCAAAATGTAATGAAATTCAAAAGAAATCGTTACTACATTTCTATACTTAAAAGGAGAGAAATTGTATCTTAAAAACAATGGTCAATCATACTCTAGTTTCAGTTCATTGTTTAATGTTCGGCTTAGACCATAAGCCTAGAGTAGGCAAAGTTTAAAGTCTGACAGCGTGGAAGAACATAGACAAAGTACTATGGCAGAATTATTTGTTGTTACATATAACCCAGATTATCTTAGCTGTCAAATGTTTTTTTTTCTTTCAGCATTATCAGCACTTTTACAATATGCACTATTTTCATAAATTTAAGAATTTTTTTCAGTAGAAACTTCTGATAGGGATGATTATCTTCTTCTTAAGTTATCTTAAGTTAATAAATTAGACATATTTTTTTAATATTCTCTTACTGTGGCGGATAAACGCACGGCCATAAAGTTGGATAATATGAAGATAAAGTAGGATATTATAAAGATGGTGTTATATCGTATTCATCTCCACCAGTAAAATGTGAATACTTCCTCCTAGACACTCGCCTTTTGAAAGGACTCCAGTAGTTATTAACGTGAAAGCAGAATTATTTCTGTTAATGTATAAACCTAAAGTAAACTTCTCTCAAGAGAATATAACATATTTTGTTAAATATTTATGCTGGGCATCAGATTACAGCACATTTCCATATTGCGACAATATCACATTTAACTTTTTTAGACACTTTGCTATTTCTATGTTTACGCTTGAAGCATTCATTTATTTGTTTTAGATAAATTGTTGTATATATTCCTTGTATGTTTTAAATACCCTTTCAGGAATGAATCAAAGTAACCGCTCGGCATTTGTTTTGTTTATTATTAGTTACATAACCTCAATGTTCGGATCGTTTTGTTTACAGTGATATGTAATATCTGTTTACTTCGGGTTATTGAAGTGAACTATCCTTAGTAACATACCAGTGCTGATAATTGTTTGATAATTTAATTGAAGTTTATGAATATTTGTTGTCATGATAATTATTTCGAATCCGAAGATCGAGAAATAATTATTTCATGACAAAAAGCATGAGCTTGAAAATTGAATTAAATTAATAAGAAAAATTATAAGAAATAGGGGGACTCGAAAATGCAAGATCCATGTCATTTTTGTACCTTTAGTATAACCTTAAAGTGATTTGATCTTTCTGATACACTAATTTTATTAGCTTTTATTCCAAGCAGAACCACGTGGATATCTAAATTAAATAAAATACAACTGAACACTTGTTATAACACTTATCATTTGTATTAATTATACCATTTCGTGTTGTGATGAAAACTTCTTTAGCAATAAAAATATGTACTTGGGAGAAAAGAGCTATCAGTTGTTATTAGTTTTTGAGCATCGTGCTTTAAAACTATCTATTAAGTTCCATTTTGATTGGTGAATTAGGCATCTACGAGACCATATTGACTGAAAGGTGCTTGCGTGCAATTATCAAGATAAGCAATCAGAATGTTGTATTGTTGTAGGAATGTAGCTCAACCTTTCTAACCAAGCATGTGGTTTTACGATGACTTCGAACAATTCAACAGCGCATTAATTTAAAATATTTAAAACCTGTATTGAATGTATCGTAAAGCATTATGTCCGCAATAACATAAAAAGTGTTTAGTAATACTATTTGTTGCACTTATAAAACATAAGCAGAAGTTCTTTTCAAGATTCTAAGGTAGTTTTCATTTATATATTTATAAATAGTAACTTTACAAGACATAATGATCCTTTAGCTCCTAAACGTAGCGCTAAAAGTGTTTGGATGCCTCCTATTTTAATACTTGTTTCTTTAGACCCTGTGTGTCAAATTCATTTTGGAGCGGATCATTTCCCTCATCTCTGTATATATCGTGAGCTGCATACCGGCTATAAGCCTTGACATTGCACAGTCTACAAACGTGTTTTAAATTGCTCGCTGTCAATTCAAACTCACAGTACAAAATTCAGTAACAACTTTTTAATGGGAATGAAAGTCTGATAAAACAATACAATATATGAAAAGTAAGTTTTTCCATACATACAAAACAATTACATATAACAGTGCAAAGCGTGAAGTAATTGTAGCATTTTAATGAAAAATATAATTGCACAATAGGTATTATTCTGTGATTTGTTAAAGCATACACTTGAAGCCATATCTGCGATAGAGGTCACAGGGTCCCAAAATAGCCGTATTATTTTCCAGAATAAGCAATCCATATTACTCTTTAAGGTTTGAGTAAAGCAGTAGCTAATTTAACAACCGTCAGTGCCTGACCACTGATACATTATAAATATTTTCTTTGAAAAATGGATATCTAGGTTTCACTGAATGACATTGCATAAATACTTTACCTACGTGAATGAATGAATATATGAATGGTGTTTAACGCCCGTTTTTGCTACAGAGGCACCACAGGCGATGGACACTAGTGATACATGAAATGAAATGATAAATTGAAAGGAGTAGTTTAAGGAAGGAAACGTTCCAGGCCTACGTTTAGGGTACCTCCCCGATATTTGCCATTTATGAAAACTGAGGAAAACCTAGAAAAAACTCAGTCAGGGATGACGGTCCTGGTGGGATTCGAACCCCAGATCTCCCGCTCACGAGTCCGCGCCTTAACGATTCGGCCACCCGTGGCGGTTTACCCACGTGCAGCGACACTAAATTCCGCAGGTCAAAATCACTAACAGCTAAAATAAAGTACATTTAATACAGGTATACAAGTAAAGGAGGAAATGAAAAATTATTGAATATTAATTACATAACTCATTCGGCAATAAAAATATTGCAGAGAAAATTAAAGGAAAGAAACGTACGTATAATTTTGTCCATCCTTAAAACCCATGCAAGATACAACCAATATGGCATGCATACCATGAAAGTACTCCAAGATATAACTTGAAAAAATTGTAGGCCATTCTGAGACACTATTATTCCCCTTGGAGGTGGGACACACCATATAAGAACGCTTAAAGGGTGCCCGCAGAGGTCATCAATTTGACATGTAGATGATTAATTTCTGTTATTGCAAGCTTTCCAGCCCATATAATCCCCAGAAATTGAATATACTCTTTTAATCTGACTCTTTTTTGGGGTGTATCATCTCTTGCCCCGAAATATACCGGAAATAAATAGGCCTTAGTCACTTCTGTCTTTTTCAGGAATTAGGAATTTCTAGAAGGATGTCTTGAATACTTATTATGTTCTTTCTATGGCCTTGAAAATCGGGGTTTGACAAATTCAGTGTTTCCCTTCTTATATTCCCAAATAATGATATTTAGAGCTACTAAATGCTACTACAAGCGTCAGTAAAATGAAAACGAGCAATCATTTCATTCTTCGCAGAGGAAACTTATTTCTCAAAATAATCTCCACCAGTGTTTAGGCACCTATCCCACCTGCTCACTTTATACGTATTTTGGCGCTCTATCAGGTCACTTGACGAAAATCTGGCAGTCGGAAGTAACAAAGTGGCACCATGTTTCATCCTTTGTCACTACAAGTTCTAAGAAAGCCTTCCCTTCCTGTTCATAGCACATCGGCTGTAGCAAACTCAGTGCCAGGGCGGGGTTCATCCTTCAGTGAAGTTCGCCCTTGCTCGTATCGCTTTTTCCACTCATAGTTCATGTACATTTTTTCCATATGGCTATGGATTTTTTGGTGAAACACCTTCGGCGGCTAGAAACTGTACCACACTACGCAGCAAGAACTTGAACGCTACCGTTACTATGAGCGCTATCTTTGCCTGCTGCTGTTCATCTCTCCCTGCGCATGCAGGTTGGCCAACAATACAACTCTCAAATAGTAGTATCAGTTCTTAACTTTTTCCCTATGTTGGTGTTACCTGATTTTTGACAGCCGATTTCTCGTTTTCATTTGATTGAACCTCGAACATAATATTAACAAATAGAAATGAATATGCGCCGTTCGTTAACACTAAGTAGACACGGATGCAGCTGGACAGAATTTAAGCCTTCTAAGAGACTCCGATTACATCAAATCTGACGCTCATATGTACAGGAAATTTGTTGTTTAAGAAAGGCCGGCACTCCAAGCGGAACGTTCGTTAATGAAGACACGGAACAGAGTTACTTTTGTTTACATAAAGATCACGTAATTCACTTCCCATTAAGAACGTGGCTACTGACATTGAGGTAAATACCTGACAGTAGATGGAAGCGATACTGTCCTATTCCCAATGCCAAATATGAAAGCAACCTTACAGAATGTTGTGTGGTAACTTCTAAAAGAAATTTCTAAAAGGCAAGATGCAATTTTACTATTCAAAACTACCGGTATATACTTATGTTCGGATTATAAAATATGGCAATTTTGTTAATATTTTAAGTTTAATCTATTACGAAATATGAAACGCTTAAAGTGTTAATGAAATTCCAAGTTTAAAATAATGTCACATGTCGGCAGTGTTAGTAACATGAACCACATACGGGGAAAAAAAAGTTCACAAAAAAGTTTAGAAGCAGGCACGTGTAGATAGTTTTTATCTCGGAGGATTCAAAAGTTGTGACGTGCTAATATTGTTTGCGTCATCAGTGCTGCTTGCCTGTGTTATTAAAAATAGTGACGATAAGGATTATTCTTGTATAAATATTATATTTTTCATATTATTCCTACAAGGTCAACTATGGGAATAACAAGAGATTGCAGTTTCTGTTTGTTTATTGTCGCTTTGGCTGTATTTGGTCTTATCGCGACTTTATAGATTGTGAACCAAATATGTGTATAGGTGTATGTCTATAGGGATGAATGAAAAGAATTAATGTTGGCGCAAATGAGCTCGGAGCTTTTAGCGCTTTAAAGCTACCTGAAATTCACTTCATAAAAAAAAAAAATTTCGGAAATAAAACCTTATCCAAGCAGCTTGACCTGGCCGAGAATCGAACCCAGTACCTTTGAATCAGTAGCCCCAAATTCCCCCAATATAACATGAAGAAGCACAGCTATGAGTCCATTCCCTGCCGGTTTTTAATAAAATTTAATTTCATTTATTCACATTTAGTATAAAAAGTATCAATTTTGAAAACCATCGATGCAATGATCTAAGGTAATTGACGATTACAGATATAATTTAAAAGTTATCCCCTGTAATGATTTACATTTTCAACAACGTCTTTCAGACATAAAAAATTGATGGTTTTATAAGAGGCACAGTATTATTTAAATACAACATTAATTGCACAGTGGAAACATCAGATTGTTCAGAACTTTTTAACGTTCCTTTCAAATTTGTTTATTGAGTTTCATAGTTTTTAAGAATGTTTGAAAAAAATTAAAAGTTTGATACAAGAGAAAGTTATTATTTCTGAAAGCAAGAGCTTTATATTATTAATATAAAGCATTGCTGCATGAATAAATTTGAGTTTCTAGTTGTTACAAAGAGGCGATGTCCAGTTATTCCAGTGGTTCTGTTTGCATCACAGATTGGTTTTTATTTATTTATATTTAATGTTTATTATTATACTTTTTCATTTAGGCAAAAATATAAATCATATTTTTTAGAGTAAATGTGACATGGTACTTAGGTAATTTGAACTTTTTTCCCAAATATTTGAAATGCTTTCTGTACCCTCTTAAGTTTTAGAATCATGAAATTCGAATTCATGGATATTTTTAATTTTTGTGGTCCCTTCAGCTTAGAATTTAAAAAGTAATACTGTACCTATATGTTAAACAACTTTAGATTTTATTATAGCTAGATTACGTAACGTTATTTCTAAAAGTCGGTGTATATTATATTATTTTAATGTTTATTATTAATTTTTCTGTGACAGAAGTATTATATAACCCACAATCTTGGGAGTGCTGAGATGTCTTTGTGTAAAATAATGCAGCACTTCGAAAATTACTGCTAATCAACTAAAGATATCTAAAATATCTTTTTTGTAGATTTTCAGATACTTAAAAATAAGATAATGAAAATGCTTCTTGTTGGACTAAAATGTTGACAGAAGGAAGCAATAAGCTATGGTCGAAAGTTAATTTTTACAGAATAGATCATTTAATATTTAATATTGGAGACTCTGGGGGAACATAAGCTACAGAATAAAATAAAAATAATTATATGCACTTTTAAAGGAAATGAAACGTGCACTTCTGAAATAAAGGAAGCAATAAGATAAAGAATAAGAAAAACAGTTGAGTTCATTGTTCTAGAACATGAATATTTTAAACAAAACTTTAAAGAAAAACGTATTTATCGTTCACTGATTCAGCGTTCTACTGTATGAAGCGGAAACATGAATGTTAGATCGACAAATTTGATGTCACAGAAAATGATTTCTGGTGCAAGTCTATTAGACTGCCTGGAATGAAGAGAGTGAAAGTATGACACAAGTTTAAAAAAATTACGTAATGGAAGAATGAAGCTGATGTTGCTTGCACTGTGCAAATAATTGAAAATAGCAGAATTTCTCAAGAATATTTTAGATGAAGTTGTGAGGGGAAAAGCAGAAAAGGACAGAGGAAAGAAAAGGAATAATTGGCGTAAGAAAAATTTCGAAGGATCAAAGAATAACCATTGTATTATGGAAAAGACTTAAATAAAATCATCATTTATTCCTTGTAAATTGGCTTCTGCTTCAAACTTAGTATTTTCTTTTTCCTTAATGATGTAAATACTTCTGTTGCTGATTGTGGTTGCAGACATTCACACACTGTTCCATAATAATAATAAAGACACGAATTATTTATTATTAATCTGAATATAACAATGCTTTTCATTAATTTACTCTTCGGGACTTTCCCAAACGCTGCTGATGCAAAGTCTTTGGGAGACAAGAAACAGCTAGGCTGACCTCTAATGGCATTTTATGAAAAACAAATATAAATTGTATAGCTGGCTAACAAGCTATCTAACAAATCATGCATTTCTCTCTTTCCTTCCTTCCTGCCCTCCTCCCCTCCTCCCCTCCCTCTTGCTGGCCATATTTCCGTTTTAGAGAATGGTAATTATGTACCTTTCGCTCGACAGTAGAAAGTACTACAGTTGACTTCCATCTCTCACAGCGTACAGTGTTACTGCGCCATGGTGCGTAAGAAAACGTGTCAAGTGTTGTGACTTGATTTTGTAAACCGCGAAGCTTGTTCTTGAACTGTTTACAGCTTCAGTCATGGGATTGCAGTGTTGTAAAAACATTAAACTGACTTTCAATGTGCGTGTTTCCAAACTGTGTTATAGATTGAGTGCTCAGTCAGAAAGGGTTATGCATTGTTTACAGGTAGGCTATTTAATGTACCTGTACATAGTTAAGTATATAACGTCTACAGTCTGTGATCAACATCTTTATTGTCAGCAACAGTAGTTTAGCTGTTGCGGAAAAAACATGTGTTATATATAAAAGAAGCACTTTGAGGCACAGTTGCCAGAGAACAATGATTGAATAGGTTAAGATATTCTTTTAGTTAAAACAATCCATGCAGTAAACTTAAAATTTATAGAATATCTAATGAGGGTACTAATATACATTTACTTACTGATTAAAATAAATATAGTTATATTTTACGAACCATCCCCCTTTTTTGGCACCATTGCTATTGTTAAATTATTTTGCACAGTTATTTGTATACGTTATGGACTCATTGAAGGAAAAACCGCCACGGGTGCCGAGGTTGTTAAGGCACAGACTCATGAGCGGGAAGTCCGGGGCTCGATTCCTACCAGGTCCTCCCTGACTGAGGTTTTTTCCAGGTTTTCCTCAGTCCTCATAAATGACAAATGCCGGGAATGTACCCTAAACTTAAGCCAGGAACGCTTCCTTCCTTTAAAAAAATCCTTTCTGAGTTTATCATTTCATCTCATGTATCATCACTCTCCACCGCCTATGATGCCCCAGTAGTAAAAACAAACGTTAAATACTATTAAGAAAAATATGAAAAATGTAGTTTTCATTCTTTTCCAAATATTTAACAATTTTATTTACATCTATTTTATCATTAAAAGAAATAGGTATATCGTAGCATTGTATGTGCGTTAAAGCAAAAACTTAATTAAAATGTTGCTAATAATATTAATAGAATTAATTTATGTATGAATAAGGTTGAAACGTCCCTATAAATTTTTAAAAAAAAATGTGATTCATATTTTGCAATCGTAACTGCCACACCCTCTATTCTGAAGCATATATGTCAAAAACAATTTGTGTTTTGTTTTTAACATTTTCAAAAATATATTGTACAAAGGTAACGAAATGTGTCCAATGATAATTATAGCATCACTATAGCATAAATATTTTCAATAATGCCATTAAGAGTCTTTAAAAATGTGTTTACGAGTACATTGTATTTTGAAACAATAATTGTAAAACCTTCTCTTAAAACATTAATTGTACATAAAGTTAATTATTATATCTTTGATTAGTATATTTATTATTTTAAGTGTTGTGTGGATATACAGTGTATACAGGCATAATAACAAACTATATATTAAGAATTAATAAAAATTAAACAGAAAATTGTAAATTTGTTGACATGAAATGATTTAATGAAGAGTTTATGGATTAAACTTCTTAATTATTTATTTTGTAACATTAATATTTACTCACAGTTTAAAATGATTGTTAGTTATCTAATACAATGATGTCATCATCAATGTGGTCATTCTCTGAGGAATTTCTTTTATTTCCAACACATATTATGAACTTACCTGCGATTCGGTGCATTCAATTTATTGTCCCTCTGCAGTAAAATGTTCTGTCCTTTTAGCGTTTCCGCATGTTTTTGCCCCGCCTTCATTACTAACCCATAACGACCTCGACCACCTGTAACGGTATCTCAGGCGGTGAGCACTGTGATAAAAGAAATAAAATATTTTGAAAGGAATTTACTTGATAAATTCAAGGCCTAAATTTAGGGTACCTCCCGGCATTTGCAATTGGTAAGGGCAGAGGAAAAGTTGGAATAAATTTCACTTAGGGAGGACGGTTCTGAAAGATCAAACCTCAGATCTCCTGTCTTAACGACTTTGGCCACCGCTGTCGGTATAATTTTTGTTAGTCAGGTGAATGTAATAAATATAACAGTATTCCTAAAACTTGTACAACAGGATTAATAGTGTAATACATTTCTTATGTTACATTTGGCCTTTAATAAAGCTGATCTGTTTAAATCAAATTATGCAGTTCTGCTTATACTTAATATTTTATGATTATAAGGTGGCGTGGTTGTACATTTATGACCTACAAAATCTTAGAAATGCAAATATTTATGACCTTAAGAACTGTGAAAACATGACAATAGTATGACGCAAAAACAAAATTTTCAAAATATTGCCTATGTTTAAATTAAAATCTTATTGAGTGATTTATAAATGTAACTCATAAAAATAGTTAATATTTATTACATTTTAAGTTTATTTAATCAATCAGCATTACAACATGATGAATGGCCACATAGAATTACAATAACAATAAAAATGAACTCCTCTTGTCACTCAATATTGCAGGATGTTATTTGAAATAAGTCAAATCATTACTGTTCAGTTGCATTGAATGTTGCTGGCTTACCATTCAGAATGTCACCAATCTTCCAGAATGTAGAGTACACAAATTGTAGTTTGCATTAATACATTCACTCACTTTAACATGTAGCCTTTAACTCATTTCCTAATGTAAGACGCTCACAGAATTTAATACCAGTTTCTTCCAACTGTGTGGTTGCTGTTGATATTTTGCTAAAATTTTCCTTTATGTACATGAGGTCTATGCCAATTGAAAACAGCGCCTTGGCAGAAGAAAAAGAAAATTCTGACTCAAAAATTCAGTGCTGTGCAAAATCCATCTCTGAATCGACTGTAAGCAAATGGATGAAAAGAGAATAGTATGATAATATTATTAAAAATAACATAAAATATCAAAAAGCTAAAAATATATACGACCAATGAAAAACACTTTCTTTTAATCCGATTAGGTGAAATCGTCTTTATTTAGTTTTCGATTGAAACAACAAAACAGAAAACAAAAATAAAAAATGACATGTCACAAATATCTGTGCTTTAGCTACCAGGTTTAAAACTGATGTTTTATCATTACGTTGTTTGACAAGCTATTAAATGATATTATCCCAAGTAATATCAAAAGAGGGTCTGAGATTGCTATAAGTTTAAGAGAAAGCTCAGACCATCTTGATATATTTATTAGGACTATTTTAGGAATAAAATAAGAGTATAATTCCCCTAAACTTGACTTAAAATATTGCAATAATTGTACATTTGTATTATGGATACTTAACCTTTTCAAGCCATCTAGCAACAGACGAATATCGATTGTCAGTAATGTCAAAAGAGAAGAGCCAAATACGAGTTTGGATTATTTCGTGAATGGAATAAGAATAAAAGTTATATATATATTTGGAATTCAAGCACTGATTATTAACAATTGTATAAAATGTTATACTTATCTACCTATTCAGAAACTGTGAGAATGAAATAGATGAAAGTCGACTATTACAGTCGCTACCGTTCCATTTAATAATACCAACTGAGAAAAATAAAACAGAGAAAACATTTTACCATTCTCGACCACGTGTTTATTAACAGTTATGGTGCCTAGGCAGATATAGTTTATAAAATAATTTCAGACTCTTTGACTGAATATGCTTGGGTTAATACACATTAAGTTAGTTAACTTTACAATAGCTGAAAATACAGAAAAGTGGTCAGTGAGCACCTCGCGTGATAAAACGGATTTTATTTATTTTTATTTATTTATTTATTTATTTATTTATTGATAATTTCGCTGCGATATCTGGCTGTGATTGGTCAGAATTCAAAATTTTGTTTGTTTTATTGGTCGATTTTAAGACGACGTCACATAAGTGAAATAGTCAGTAAGATTTCAGTATAACAAAGAAATTTTGAGTTAAAGCATTATAAGTAGGACTGTGTCTCTAAGGAATATGCTGCAATCAATCACTGGGCTACTTCTTAAAGCTGTCATAGTTTTGCCTATGAGCCAATAGTTGCACTAAGGTATTATCCAATCATTTGGCAGTGTTTGTGCCAAGTTAACCCGAGAGGCATTTTTGTGCCTGTTAGGATAGCTTGAGCATAATTACTGCAATTGTTTAAAGCTATAATTAGGTAATTTTAAATGTGAATAAATTGATCAATAAAGTTCTTTGCAGAGCAGACTGTAATTTTGAGTTATGAGCTTACTGTCTTAATTTAAAAACATAATTAATTATCTGTAATATATAACTCCAGCTTCAAACGTTAAAAAATGTATAATAATTGGGTTGAAAGATTTCGGGTTTTGGTTTTAAAACAAAACTTGGTCTGTCCATTTTACTTATAATGAACACGTATTATTATTGTAGAACCAAAGAATTTTCGCAAACTTTTCATCGTGTTATATAATTTAAAATGAAAAAATGTGGAAGTTCATATGACTAATACGTAATAATAACTATTATTATTGTTTATAGAGTTTTGAATTAAATTATGACCATAATGGTCACTATGGGCTACTTAGTCAACGGTTAAGGGTATGTAAGCACCAGAATAAAATGTAAAAAATTTATGAGAAAAGGCTTTCATTAAGTTTTTCTCTAAATTAAATTTCCAAACTACTAATACTTCCTCAAAATTCTCTCTAATTATAAGCAACTTAAGGTGTTAGCTAATTAATTGCTTTAAGTCAATGAAAGTGCATCCCTTGAGACATATTGCGTAAAACTAAACTTCTCACATTCATTAGTCGTTCTTAGCAGTCCGAAAGAATACATCCTTTTACCATTTCCTTGTCGTGTCTCAGGAGTATTAACAAATTGGCGCAAATTAAGTTGCCCTGGGAGTTAATGCTGTGTTCCCAGCTCCCACGGTCTTCTGAAAATGCGTCTGTAATATACTCAGCCTGTTGTTAGTACTGTACTTTCACTGGAAAATGAATGAACACGTAGAGGAAATGCAGCGTGAAATTAATGTTCACTGTATAAGCAACGTTAAAATAACATAGTTGTAGTTAGAAACACAAAACGTGTATAATTTTAGTTTGTTTTATTGCATTCTTGGCTTTATTATATCGGGTTACTTTTTACTCTTATATTTTTGCATACCATTTTTGGGAATATTTTCTCTCAAATAGCTTGTGTTATTCTCAGAGATTTTATGCGGCTTAGGGGAGTTTAATAATAGGGTAATATTATTGTGAACAGTGTCTCTTACTCGACTTGCAAAGCAAGGACAAACTCCCTAGCGTTTTACGGAGAAGATAAAACCTATGCATAAATCTATTCTTTTCCTGTATACAGTGTGTCTAATTCATCTTTAATTAATAATAGGACAATAATGTGTCTCCATAAAACTTTTTCAAAGTTATTTAGGTAACAGTTGGTATTTGGTTGTATGTGAACATTAAATAAACCCTGTCTATGGGTCTCATTATTTGTAATTTAATTGTTATGTCACCCATTATTACCCCCCTTGCGCGCAATTGTTGACTTCAAGAATACTTTATTGTTACAATAATTATGGTCTCATTATTCGTATTTTAATTAAGCACCATTATTGGGGATGGAAATATCAGTTTATTATATTATTTGATTTATTCTAAATCCCCTGTGGTTAGAATCCGTGATATAAAAATATGTAGAGATTAGGATTGGAGTTTGCCCACAGTGTCCACCCATTTGCTAAGTACCTGTAAATAAAAATGAGGAAATAAGCGAGTGCTCTTTCATAGGATGTGACAATATTTAGCGAAAATCTTCAAATTAGCACCTTCACTCATGCTGCTACAGGTGTATAGTTCAGAAGGACAGAGAGGGGACATATACAGAGGTATGAATATTGTGGAATGATTTATGGTTATCATAAAGTCGTATATTTTTTAAATTTTACCAATTTGACCTATCTAAACTAAATATAAGTATTTTAATGACGTCTGATTCATTTTCTTGGAAAAAATAATGAAATATATATTACTATTAAATTTAGCTCTTGTATACTTGTAACTGTTAACTGCACCATCTAAATTGTCTAAGGAACAACATACTTTTGAATAAAATTCTTACTATATGCAAACAAATCACAAACAGGGAGTAAATATAGATGCTTTAATTCGTTTACCTACTAATTACTATAGCTATAATTTTTATTTTATTTATTTAAATTATTACACCATAAAAGAGTAAATAAATTGTTTTAATATAGAAGTATAGCAATTTTTATGTGTTTAAGTATTGGTAGAAACGGCAAAAAAAGTTAAAAGTTAAAATGAATGACCAGAAATATTACTTAAGTTGAAATTAATTTTTCATGGCGATTGGCATAACTAGAAACAGTGCCGATTAGGATTCTTAATACTGGAATAAGAGTTACATTCAGAGTGTTAATGTGACCGCCACGGGTGGCCGAGGTCGTTAAGGCACGGACTCGTGAGCGGGAGGTCTGCGGTTCGAATCCCGCCAGGACCGTCCTCCCTGACTGGGGTTTTTTCCAGGTTTTCCTCAGTCTTCATAACTGGCAAATGCCGGGGAGGTACCTAAACTTAGGCCTGGAACGCTTCCTTCCTTAAAAAAAAAAAAAAAAAAAAAAAAAAAAAAGAATATCCTTTCCCAATTTATCATTTCATCTCATGTATCACCAGTGTCCACCGCCTGTGGTGCCTCAGTAGTAAGAACGGGCGTTAAACACTACTCAAAAAAAAAAAAAGTGTTAATGCGAGGGCAAGAAGTTGGTAGTCCAAAAGAACATCAAGGTAAATCAAGAATTATAACTGCTGCACAAGACAGAAGGCTCCTGTGAGAAAGCAAACCAACTGCTGCCATGTTAAGATGTGCCCCGAAGAATGTTAACAAATTAACTATTTCAACACAAACTGTTAGAAATAGACTGCTCGAAAGAGTACCATCGTCCATTAAAGTGTCCAATGCTGAGAACATATGAATGGTCAACAGGAGGAATGAAGCCATATTCTCTTCACAGATGAATCACTTTTCGGTCTGCATCCAAATTCCAGGAGAACGCGATTTAGAGACAACGGAAAAACTTGAGACATACAGGTAGTTTGTAAATGCAAATGAGACTCCATAAATGTAAACAGTATATTCAGAACATTTTGCTGCCTGTAACATTTCCTACTGCTGAAGCTTCTGGCTCAGAATTCCTTTACGTGCATGATAATGCCAATTAGAATCTGCTCAAACGAGTAGTCTTGACTTGGTGAAAGACCAAAGAAACACTAAGAAAATAAATTGTATTCACCTTCAAATAAGCGGCCATGTGTGACCACAGACAATGTCGCAAAATGATATACAAAGCTCCGTCCGCCAAAAATATTCTCAAAACTCCAGGAAAGACCACGTAAACAGATTATAGGTTACTTTGTTCAATCTGAGCAATCTTTCTATTCGCATAACCAATTCAAGAATCTACAATCTCGTAGTTTTGCGAGAAAACACCTGAGAACTTGTTGGCACATCCAGCCTGCCGTGCCGAATTGATCTGTTCTGAAATATGATAAACAACCTAAGTGGATACCGATTCTCCAGCCCGAAAGAGGATGAATGCCTAAGAACTAGTGGTGTGGTTGCTTCTAAAATGAATATAACATCCATATTTATTCACTGATTATTAATTGTTTAGATTTACTAAGATTTTTAAGTATTTGTGTGTCTTTCCTTATACAATTTTGAAGTTTGTAGCTAATAGTTACTAGTATATGACTGCTAAATTTAATAGCAATACATATATTTCATTGTTTGTTCTAGAAAAAGGGCTCAAATGCCATACTTTTATACTTATATTTATACTTATACTTTATACTTCATACTTTTATCTACTTTGTATGTCAAAAGACCAAATCAAATGGTTCAGTTTAAAAATACATCTTCCCACAATGTTCATGCCCTTGGTTTAATAATAAGGTATGGCCAAACTTTCAGGACACATTCCTCACACGTAGAAGAAGCAAATTTGTTATATGGACATGGGTCCGTAAACGCTTTATTTCCATGTTAGAACTCATTTTCTATAACTCTTTATAGTATATTAATCATGGGAAACACAGGAACAGATTGTGTCAGTATACCACATGAAACTCTCTCTTGCATGAAATGTTCTAAGTGCCCTAAATAATTTCGTGACAGATGGATAGATAGAGGTGGAGCAATTCCCTGGTCTCCACACTCTATGGTCCTAAACCCATTAGATTTTAGCTCTTGTGCATCGAACCCCGGTACAAGATGCAGAAAGTCTTCATGCCCATATTGTAGAAGGCTGCGAAACAATGCGCAATACATCAGCTCGTCTTGGTTTGAATGCGACGGAGAGTTGACGAATGCATTCATGCTAGTCAGGGCATTTTGAGCATTTCATGCAAGAAAGAGTTTCATGCTGGTACGTTCTGTTCCTGTGTGTTTCCCATGATTAATGTACTGTGAAGATTTGTAGAAAATGAATTCTAACATGGAAATAAAGCGTTTCCGGACCCATATCCATATAACATATTTTCTTCTATGTGTGTCCTGAAAGTTGTGCCGTACCTTATTGTTACACCCGGTATATGATGATCCTTTTATGTGCCTCTTTGTTACTGTAGATACTGATGGTAATAATTTAAAATGTTTCACCATTTAAGTATATGAAAATAACATAAGCTATTTGAAAGAAAACGTCGAAAACAAAAAAATAACACGCAAAAATGTAATAATAATAATAATAATAATAATAACAACAACAACAACAACAACAACAACAACAACAACAGATACACACTAGTGTTTCTAACTACAGCTGTATTGCTTTAAGATTTGCTTCGACAGCGAACATTAATTTCACGTTGCATTTGCACTATATATTCGTTTGTTTTTTTTTTCTAGTGAAAGTACACTACCAACAGGCTGAGTATATTACGGCATATTTCCAGCGCTTGAGTGCAATGTGAATACGTGCTGGGGAGTAATTTTAAACAATATTATAAAAAAGTTATCTTCTGCCTTTACTTATTATTTAACTTGCCTTTAGATCAACATTTATAGTTGTCGTTTTCTCTAAATACTTCATATTTTTTTAAAAAAGTATGATAAGCTTTCTTATTACTGGCAGCAATAGTATCACTATCTCCACCATCGAAATGCACAGCACTGTAATTTGAATCGTGCAGCACCATTTTATAAAATTTCTTTATCTATCGACATTATTGTTACTCTAATTTTAGGTATATTGTTAAATTTTCTCGACACTACTCTGTTGCGTGTAAAATTTATAATTTTCTGTTGAAGATGCACTTTTCCGTAATTACTGTCTATGAAAAACTGTACATCAAAAATGTAATTTCTTCTTATTCAATTATATTAAACCTAGTGTGAATATTTGATTCAGCCAATTCAGTTTATTTCTGGAATATGATATGAATAATGAAATAAGAATATGTTATATAATCTTAAAAATAAATAATTTCTAACCTTTTGCACTTTGAAATATATTCTGCTTAAAGCTCATGAAACCGCTGCAGCCAACAAGACACATATAACGTTCGAGGAACTTGAGGGCTCAGTTTCAATCGCGATTGGAACAAAGCACCTGAAAATATTCGCTTTTTGGAGGAGGTTTCTTCACAGTGAAAAAACAAAAGGTTGGCTACTTAAAGATAAATAAGTCCTTTCATACTTTTCTTTCGATTTTTTGTTGTTTTTCTTTTCCTCCTCTTCTCTGGCGGTTCGAATGAAACATTGATTGATTCCAATCTCACAAATCAAACCATATTTTCCTATTTTTATAAATTTGCACTAGATTATCACATTAATACTTGCTTTTAAGCAACCATAATGCTTTTATTCACTTCTTGAAGAGCTGATACACTATAATTATGAACAGCTAGACAAAAGATATTAACAATAATTACAACACTGCAACCTTGTATGGTGCATCTTCATTAGAAAGTTTTATAACTAACAACGGCCGCGAAAGTCGCCAGTCAGAAGGTTAAATATCTTCCTTAAACTCTCTTTGGTGAAGAGCTTCTCTAGTTCCTTTTTTACTTGCTGTCTTGCAATTTTTCCCCCTGTCACTGACAATATTATTTAAGTGAACAGGGTTAGACAAATGTTGCCCTTCTAAGCGCTTTAAACCCTTGAGGAGGAGAGTCCTTATTTACTTTTGGAGCCTAAGATTAGATGAACCCCTGCAACCTCCCCGGAATACTACAACAGCATTGTTTCATGTTAATTGAGTCAACATTAATTTCATAAGAAAGATAAATAAAAGAGAACAAGACAGTTCACAGTGATATTACTTTCTTATAGGTATATATGTATTTTGTAAAGATTCCTTACCCTTAGCTATTTTACCTTAATGGCATGCATCATCGACACTGCTAATACTTCTATTTCCATAATAATGGGTTCAAAAAGGGCGACTTTATATATAATCAAACAGCATAAATACAGGTGTAGAAAAAGTCAGTTCCCAGAAGATATAAACGTATAATAAAATCTCATATTAGGAGATGTTAATATTTTTGGGGTAGTGTTTTTCACTTGCTCTTGAACTATTACACTTTATGGTGGCAAACTCAGTAATTAACTGCCTACTAAGCCAGTCTCTGCACAATCGCAGCGGAAATATAGCTAACTGCAGCAAGCCTCTGAATACTTCTGCTGTCTTATTTGACACGTTACCAACCGACAAGATTTAAAGCATATAAATTGTTATATAGTATATTTGTTCTTGCTAATGACTCAAAGATGCACGTCGTCTTTCCGTAATACTACTATTCGGGCGGAAAATTGTAACAATACTATGCCTTCGACCCCTCCACTCGTCTGCTTCCCACATCACCTACGTTTTCTTGCCAACAACTGTACTAGCGACACTTTGCAGCTGTCAGGCTAATTAAAACGGGTAATAAAATGGGCTGAAGCAGTTCATGCTATCGAATAAGGGTTGGCAAGTGAAAAGGTAGTTTTTTTAAATAAAGAGAGAGAGAAAAAAATAACTTGTATTAATTGTAGATAGCAATTAACAACTATTTACTGATGGCGTAAAAGTGTTTAAAGTAAAATGCATTTCGTGAGCTACCTGGTTTTTGCTGATAATTTTTCTTTATTTTACGAACGTTTTAAAGTTTGTTGCAGTGCTTTTAAACTTACTGGACAAATTTTATTCATTGTTTTATAGTTAATAATAAGTTTTGTTTGTCATAATATCAAACAGGTATACTAATTTCAACAAATCCAGTTTCTCTATCTAAACTTTCTAGAAAATCGCACATTTTGAAAAAGGAAGAAATGTGCAACATTGAAGCAAAGTGGATGAAAATGAATGTTGAAGTTATTGCTAAAAATTTAGAGAAGTATGATGTTCTGCTGATATTTTATTACGTAAAATTTTGGAATAAGTAAATAAATTGTGATTTCATTACCGATGCAAGCTAAGATACAGCCTTCTTTAACAGTCGATGTGAAAAACCAAAATGTGACTTAAGGTTCGTATTTTGTTATAAAGCGTAATGCATCAAATGCAACTTTTATGTTGTGTCCAATGTAGGATATCTAATAATTTCTTGTTATTCTTTACGAGTATTAAGTTTGTGCTTCATTTATTTGGTGATTTCGTTATTCTGCTATTTTTTAATTTGGTTTATTTACGGAAGCTCTTTAATATCTCAGGTTATCGCGTCCCATTCAATTCAGGGCGTGAAACGACTGATAAATTTTGCTCTGAGGCTTGAGGCTCTTATTATGTGCCATAAATCTACAACACGGGTGCTCTATTGTTGCACGACCTATCACGTTGTTCTGTTCTTGCCATATAAATAGATATTCTGGATCAAGCCTTCTATAGAAAGCTATGAATTTACATTTGAACTTCAGCGCTTGTGATGGCCAGCCCTTAAATTTTCTAGGTGATCCTAAAGGCATGATGTTGTCGCGGTTTTATCTGCTTATTTATCAGGTGTCTTTTGGCATACAAATTTACGAGTGTTTAACATGAGATATTTGCAAACGATTAGTATTGTTTTGCAGTATGAGGAAGTACCATAAGATTCACAATTTAGAAAATGTTTTCATAAAAACTTTCAATAATGTATATTTAATCGTGGACATGTAAATTGTTGGCAACATGTGGTACGCCAACATCAAAATATAGTTGGAATAAATTACAGGTTATGCCGAGATGATTGGCAGGCATTTATGATCACTTGAGTACACCTGTCTGACTCCTACAAACTTACTGTCGGGGACAGCTATAATGCAACTACCTTATTTGGAAACAGCTTGTTAATATAAACAAGGAAGCAGCAGACTACAGGAAATGTGTTTATTGCCCAGCAGATTATCGGTATAGACTTGAAGAATAGCACTTTCTGGTAGGCTATTTTCAGTGTCCAAAAGTGACAGCTGTCTAGAAATTCCAAATGCAAAAAAGGTAAACACCTTATTAAATCAGAACGGCGTATACTGTTTCTTAATCCAATTGTTCAGCTGATAGAGTGAAACATAGAAGTCAAGTTCCTTTTGGTAAGCAGACAGTTGCCAAATCGGTGCAGAGAAAGTTCAGCTGCCACAGTTTCTGCCGCATCATTCTGATAGAAAGACTCTAGGTTGCTGTGATAGTCGAGAAATTTCTTTGCCTTTTTTATGAAGGCAGATAGAGAACAATTTTAAATGTTCGCGCCTCATAAGGGACTTGCAGACTAGTTACTTTAATGTCGGTCCTGGTGGTGTAGTGGTAACCATACTTGCCTTATAAACCCCAAGTCTAGGATTCAAACCCAGCCAGGATCGATGGATTTTTTCGGGCGTAAAAATCCTAAGTATGGCTTCCTTTGGAAGGGAAGTAAAGCCGTGGGTCCCGTATCGTACATTTACGGCACGAAAAAGAACCTCAAGCCTGAAAGAAGAGGCCTCTTAGCCGTTTCACGCCCTGAATAGGATGGGACGCTTGTGACCTGAGATGCTAAAGAGCGTCCTTAAATAAAATGAATCAAAAAAAATCTGTTACTTTAGTCTGGTTTTTCAAATTTATTTATTAGAATAAGCTGGCTGTTACCTAGAACACTGTGCTGAAATAATTGAAGTTGTATTCAAATATCTTGTTGATTCAAAACACTTTAAAACAGAGCCTGTTCTAGTAGAAGTCAAAATTCTAATAACTTCTCACTCTAGTCTGAGATCAACATTACGAAACAGAACAATGTCGTCTTGCAGTGTCCGGCGTTAATCCATCAACATCGAATGCGGCCAGAGAAAGTGTTTTTGTTGCACGACGGATGCATCCAGTGCAAGGGAGTGAGGTAGAACTAAGTCATTTGACAGTATGTCTCCACAACAGGTGAAAGTATATCTCAGTATATCCCTCCCGCCTCTTTGATCCTCGATGAAAGCTTGTCTGTATCTGCGGAACAAATCTTTCTTTGATGGAAACCCGCTCTCTGATCTGTTGTTATGATACTTTTATCAGCAGAAATAAATATTACGGTGTAAGGAACTGACCATTTGTGTCGTCTGATTTCCAAAACAAACAGTGAAGATAATTCTGAGATTCTTTCGCAGAGTTCAAACAAATCTTTGATATCATCACAGAAATGCTCGGTTGTTAGCTGAAGCACGATGCTCAAGACACGAAACTTGCATCAACGCCATTATAAAGTCATTAAAGCCAGCGGTACGGAAGAGTGCAAGTGACAGACAACAGTGCTCACATTTGTGGAAAATTATGGAGATATTTCTCTACGTAGTGACGTCTGAAATTAACACTCAATGTCTTTAGGTGTTTTTAAAGATCATCTCTCTGCACGACTTGTTTGTTTGTTTTTTGTGTTTCGCCTGCTTTACTACACTGAAGCTATGATTGCTTTGTGTGTGCTCAACCTCTGTGCATCCGATTCTTTTAAATGAAAGTCCGGGTGTGAAAAACCTACTTGCAAAAAAAGATTTTCGATTATTCGTTTATTGAACTATTGCAATATTTTCTTCCTTATAAATTAAAAGTATTTCTAGTACAAACACTGGTAATATCACACTTCGACTATTGTGGCGTTCTGTTAACTAACCTTAACCAACGTGGGAGATAGACTACTACGTTACTGCATATGTGTGTTCGTAAATATATATCGGTCCTGGTGATCTAACGGTAATCATCAGAACCTTTAAGTCTGCCTTTTCTATCTGGGTGGATATATGTAAAAGTCAGATAGAAAAAAACATGTTTCCGTGCATTTGGGTTTGCCTATTTTGGCTTTTATTGCCTATTTTAAGGTTTAAAACACTTTTTTTACCCTGTTTCGGATCGTTATGGATTTTATCTGCGATTATTTACGCATTTTAAAAAGCATATAAAGAATATATGCAATATATCCAAGTGAAAACAGTTATAAAAATTAAATGGCGTGTTCATCTAACAAAAATGTCAATTGAAAATCTTGTTATGCGTTTATTTCTTTTCAAGCAGTCAAAAACTTTCTCCTCAGCCCATTCACTTAATCTGTTTAAATAGCAGAACCTTCATTAGTGAAAGGAACGCACGGTTACCACGGGCATACGAATACTAGGAAATAGGATGACGGAAGTACTGTAGTTTTGAACATCCTGAAAATGACCTTGTATCGATCTGCGCGATTTCTAGGAAATATATGATGGGGGTAACTTCTTGGATGTTTAAATGTAGCAAACAATTGCAAGCGAGGAAGATGAGAACGGTATAACAAGAAATGCCGCCCCTACAACGTTCGTTGTTGAGTTGATTTATTGACGCTCTTTAACATCTCAGGTCCTCAGCGTCCCGTTGCTCAGAGACCTCTTTTTTCAAGCTTGAGGTTCTTTTTCGTGTCGTAAATCTACGATACGGGCCCACAGCCTTGCTTCCCTTCAGAAGGAAGCCATAATTAGGATTTTTACATCGAAAAATGTCATCGACTCTGGCCGGGGCTGAACCCGCGATCTTAAGTCAACGAGGCAAGTATGGTTAGTCCCTACAATGTGTACAGTACCGAAGTAAGAGAGGTGTGACCTGATTCCTCCAAAATATATAAACAATGAATTGGATCAGAAACCACTGCGCATCTTTTGCTCATTTACCAGGACTATTCAAAACTACTTGACTTTGTCTTGATCAACAGGTCCATGAAAGATGAATGTAACTTGTATTAGTCCTTCAAAAATTGCTTGTATTAAATATACCTCCAATCTCTTCAGTGGAAGTAGAACGTTCTTTTTTTTATCCATGTTGAAAAATGTATAATGTAAGTTTGACTAATACAAATTTAATCACAAAATTTAGCTTGTAACTGAATATTTATTTTCATTAGTTTTCATACTTAATTCGCAAGTAATTTCATATTATTATTTGCACAGTGTTAATTTAAGATATGTGTGACAAACTCGACAGTATGTGATAGTTAAATATTTATCTATATATCTATCATAAAGCATTCTATTCTGTACCCATTCATTTTAAAGTTTCAACATTACAATTTTGTTGACAAGCCCCCAAATGAGCTCCTTGTAGGAAAAATTTTAAAAGTTCAGTAAATGTAGTAAACTAAACAATTATTAAATACAGTACTGGTCTAAACAGTGGCGCTTCCAGAATATTGGCTAACCTAAGCAGGATTATTAAATTTTTCTGCTAATAAAACCATAAGAAAAGTTGCATTTTTGTGTTAAAGATCAACCTTTATGGGCATAAGATTAAGCGAATAGTTGAAATAGTATATTTTAATAATGCATCAAGATAATACATATTTTTTTAGAACTGGTTTAATCAGATACTTGATTTCCACATTTCTTTAGCTAAAAAAATATGCATTAATCTCACTTCAAAGAAAAAATTGTGATAGAATCAGTTTATTACTTGACTTTCTGACACTTAGGCATACTTTTTTAAAATTATACATATTTATTAAATGTTTTTAACGAAATAAGCCTCGGAGTGTTTTGGCTAAAACCTTGTTGAAACTTTTTGGTATCCATAAGGGTTAAAAGAGTACCTTTCGGGTGGAAAGGAAGCGGACGTCAGCAAAACAGATGTTGAACAGGTATTCAAATATTTGCATAGACTGGCAACAGCAACAGCTCGACGCATGGGAGCACAACATCTATAAGTAGGAAATACAAATGAAGGCTCAATATGGCTTTAAAGTGAGAATGTAATATCCTGAACAGTAAGCCATGTTATATCATATTATTGGGAGATATCCTTGATGCTTTAACCATATTGCAGTCCTTGAATAGTAAACTTTGTAAAGTGATGTTCATATTTGATATTAACGTTTTAAAAATATTTATTTGCTGTGTTATTTGTATATAATGATAGCAGGATATTAATTATATTATGAAATGCAGTGACAGAATGAATATTTACTATAATTGCTTTATATCTAAATCACATTGCACGAAGTCAAAGCTACATTATCAATAGTGCAATTGTAGAATAGTCATGAACGGAGATCTCTTTTTTATTTTATATTAAATGAGTCAGTAACATCTCATTAATATCGCTGCCGGTGTCAATATTAATATCTCATAAAGCAATTTAAAATTAACAGAAATTGCAGCTTGGTAATCTTAAGTTGTGTAATAATAAAATAATTCGTGACAACAAAATTAGTATTTCAAACCAATGACCATAAAGTAGAGCATAGCAGATGCTGATAATAGTTTTAATAACGAATTAAAGCTTATAATTCCCCCTGGACGTATGAAATTTTGAAAAAAAAGTGTTATTATGTGAATGAAAGAGAGAGAGTGAGAGTGAGAAATACTAATATTATATATTTAATGAAGTTATAAAAAATAATATTGAAGTGATTGAAGTAAGGATATAATTTAAATGTAAATTTGCAAATGCAAAATATCCAAATGACCATAACATTGCGAATAAATTCTAAAAGTATTTGTATTTTCAATTGGAATCAGGCAGAAAAGACTATAGAGGTCTTCCCGGGACTCGAGCATGATCTTTAGATTAACATGTCTGTTCTGCTACAATATTTGAGACTATATACTTCGAATATATTGCATTGCTTTTAATGTGTATTTCCAGCGAGTGTTATGCATGATCAAAACTACTTCACAAGCAATCTCCAAAGTTCTTTACCCTTTGAAAAACAATAATGCCTCTTGTTCTCGGTCGAAGTCGCTCAAGCGCGTTTAAATAGCAGTTGGTTTTTTTTGTTTGGATACACCTGACCAGTCGTCTGGCAATAGCAGCAAGCGTATCCATTCAAAATGATGATCTACATGTAAATCCATTCATGTAAATAGAGCCGTCACTCTTCAATGGTAAAAGTGTAATAAACATTCCAAGTTGAAATAAACTTTCATTTTGAGAATGCTGCATAGCATTCTGCCTGCTATCCCCCTCCCCCTTGTATCAATGCTACATTTTCTTCATTCTTTTGTTTCATAAGTGTTCTAGCGCTATTAATTTTAATATTCCTTAGGCACAAATTTGCACAGATTTGAGAAATCTGCTGTTCGAATCTCGCCAGGGCCGTTTTTTCTTATTATTTTTTTTTTCAAATTATTTCATATATATCATCAGTGTCCGTATTGCAGTCGTCGTAAAAAGGGTGTTAAACACTTAAAGTGTTTTCAATTAATGCATAAAGAATAAAAAAATAAGCAGGGGGAAAATATAGAATATCATTTGAGCACATTTATGTAAATAAAAGTTGATCTGCAAGGTTGCATATTTTGCATCGTTTTCATCATTAACTTAAAGCTATGCAATTTTCACTACAAGCAAGGTATCTAGTTAAATTAGGTTTAATAGCGAGTTTAGCTTGACTCTTAAATCGCATTATACAAGGTCCTTATTTCGCTACGCAATCGTAAATTGATTTTTCCGACAGGAAGTTACTGCGTAATGGCATCACCACCTACCGAGGGAAATTGTGTCATACGGTTGGAACTCATAGAGTGCAGTTTTTGTTTCTTTCGTTATTTATTTCTAATAAATTGTAATTAATTTTAGATAGTAGATACCGGAAGTGCCTGCCCTTTGCTGCGAGACATAGCCGAATCCTTTTGAAAATGTTTTTCCCAACATATTTTATTTCAGGCACAGCAGTACTTTTATATGGATGAAGATGCACCAGCTGCCAACCAATTTAGTTGTCTGATCGTGTTTTTCGAGGAGAATTTTGGAATCGATATCCTATTTCAATAAGTTCTCCTCTGTTGTTTCTTTTCGACTGATGTCAATATAAAGATTTGGTTTCTAACTTTGTTCATCAATCTGAAAATTGTCGATGTTACTCCTGAAAATTTAGCATTAAATACTCTCCTACAGTACTTGTACAGTTTCTTGTTAGTTCTAGCGTATATTTCACTCTTGGCATACTCCACAAGCACATAGTAGAAAGTTTAACACTCACTCCTTACAGAAATGCAACTTAAATAACTGACATTATAATTAATAATTAGTAATATCAAATGCCTCCAGTCTTATCTTTCCTCTAGAGTCTAGTTGAGGTTACAAAATCCGATTACGCTGAGGAATGTGGGCATGGAAGATATTTAGCACATTAAAATCACTATTTTGTCCATTTTAAAACTGTTTATGAGTCTTGGATTTCATTATATTCGTTTTTAGTATTTATTCATCTATTGCCTCATTGAATGGTTTACTTAACGGGACAAAAACATGCTATGTATACAGGTATTTTTTCCGGTAGGATCTAGTTATGTTTTATGAAATGTTAATACATATTTACAACGTAGGTATACAATTTTGTATCCCTTCACCTTTTTAATACCATAATTAGTAAAGCTCTTGTGACTACAGAGGAAGTGAAATATTATCCTTATATTTCATATTTTCGAAAACTGTACAACAAAGCAAGAAAAGTTATCATTTCCAATGTCTGAAAACCCCCAAAACCCTTCCATTTTCCCCTGGTTTGCTATAGAAATTCCTAAATAAAATATTTCAGCTTAATGTTGAACACTAATATTTAATAATAGAACATTAAATAACGAGTAAAGCACAACTTATTTACACATAAATTGTATAATTGACACAAAGTTAACCAAATAAAACTACACAACAAAATTACAGAATATTTAAAATAATGAATTATTTTAATTTACAATTACTTTTTGACTGTTTACT
The DNA here is from genome assembly GCA_030762175.1 of Metallyticus violacea. Classification (NCBI taxonomy): domain Eukaryota; kingdom Metazoa; phylum Arthropoda; class Insecta; order Mantodea; family Metallyticidae; genus Metallyticus; species Metallyticus violacea. The sequence continues at coordinate 65,197,713 of CM060831.1, forward strand.
TCATCACAGGTTTCTTTCATTTTTGAGAAACAATACACTATCTTATTAAACAGTACTTTATATATCTTCTTTGCACTTTCAAAGCATACGTAGCACTCTTTTATGAGACCTCTTTTTGCATTCAAAAGACCTTTAATAGTATCTACGGATATTAGTTCTTTGATTAGTGTGACTGATTTTACAACTAAAAATAAAAAATTAAAATCTTTAATACACATCCGGGTACCTTGTTTCCTACCCGGGACGTGTATCCCAGTACCTTTATAATTTATTTATTTATATCATTTGTTACCTTATTATTGTTCAGATTTATTTAAATCTAAAACTGACATAAAACAATTAAAATAAATAAATGAGGTAGAAATAGATAGAAAATACAATAAAACGTATACAATATAATTAAACTAAATTATACATTTCCAATACTCCGTACATACTGAAAGTCGGCAATAACATGCAACTATTAACTGCTAAAACAAAATACTAATTACAAGACAACACTATTATTTACTTATTAAGTTAAAATAAAAACTGTTCCACCGGTTTCTGCCGAAAGTATATACTGATATTCAGTACAAGTATAATTTACCTTAAATTTCTTTCTTCTGTATCACAATTACAGCAAGTTAATTAAATTTAATCCAATTCTTGCTAAATATGTGTAAAGAAATTGATCTATATATTGTATAATCTATACCCCAATACCTAACTTATTCTGTAATTAACTTCTCTTAAGTATATGATACATTATTACTATTATTATTCATAATCTTTTAATAACAGTTGCTTTTATTAATAAATAAACATTTTATGACTTCAATTAAAATTGTTAACATATTAGAATAATTATTTACTTCCTAACATATTTATTATTCTTATCTCATTAGCATGATTATTTTAAAAAACTTACATTTCCCAATATTTTATTTCCGTCTAAATGTATATCATTTTATTAAAATATATATTTATTCCTTTATTTTTCTTTTCAAATGCCCTGTAAAGTTCCTAAAATCCCATCACTTCACTTAAGTAGTCAATTTTAAAATTATCCTAGAAATCACTTTACTTCACTTAACTTCTATTATTAAAAAACTCTTTTGAGTTTCTAAACTTTCAACACGTCACTACCACTTCATTGTTTTATAACCTCTTTTACCTATAAATATTCACTCTACTTCACTTCACTTCACTTAAACTATAGCCATTAATTTATTAAGTTATTTTTCATCAACACATCACTTCTCTTGAATTTTTATGTTTTGTAATTTGAAACTCTCAAGCTATAACAGTTTCCTCCTCCTCTGCGTTATTGTCCTCGTTTTAATCTCCCTCTTCTTCTACTCGTCCACATGTGGCCTCCTCCGACCTCTGTAATGTATTGTGTAAACACTGTTTAATCCTCACCTTGGTTTCTCTCCTTCCACTCCTCGTGCGATTTCATCTGTTTCTTGATTGTTATATGCATGTAGATTAATTGTTGGTGTATTTGCTAAATGAATGTTGCTTAACCTTTCTGGTCTTCTCACTGTTTTGTCTTCTTGTATTGGTACTTGCATATCGAGTTTACTTATTTTGTGAGCTAAATTTTCATAATTAGTGATATAATTCTTCTGTTCTTAGTATGTGTTTTATCTGATAACCCCTTAATGCCGTTCTTTCCTCTTGTTTTTTATCGTGGTATTTGTCATATTCAAATAGGACATGTTCGGATGCATCTTGCTTATTACAACTAGAAAATGTTCACTCAAAGCTGCATTTGATTATAGTAGACTAATAAATTTTCATTTGAAACCTACTTTGTATTTCTTAATAAATGCCATTCACTATAACGGGACAAACCATAATGACCTCTCCCTTACCCACCGAGTTCCGAGTTTCTAGTGTTATCGCTTTCGTCTAAACTAAACAGAATCACAACACCACGAGATAAGTGAAAATTCTCTAGCGTTATCAATGTTACTTTCGTACAGCCAATATTCAGCAGAAACTATTAATGTTTCCTGTTTCTTATATTATTAAGAATATCAGAAAGCACCTAAATAGATAAATTACTCTTACTTCCGCACCCGATTTTTTAGCACTAAACAGTGCTTAAAAGATATTGCAGAGACTTGACAATATTATACACCACAGTCCTCACGCGTGTCAAATGAACAAACATAAACAAACAGCTGGCTGACTGTAAGTTCCAAGTAAAAAGGCCAACAATTTTTCGCTACTATTACATAAAATATAATCCACCGTAGCAAATGGAATAAAAGAAATAAAAATAAAAAATCCCTAGAAACAATATATTTTGGAAAAATTATCCCTATATCTCCAGATGCCACTCCAATTCCCTAGAAGTGGGGATAAATCTCTAGGGTTGGCAACACATTTTCATACTACTCTATGAAGTTATCTGAGATATTAGATGAATTGCTCATTTGTATTCGAGATGTCCCAGACTCAGTCTCTAGTGCCGATCTCCTTAGTGATTTGCCTTAGTCACGAAGAAAAATAACAACTTTGTTTTCTCAATTGCGAATGTTTATAGTTAAAAACCTAAAAACACGGGAAAGCGCTTGTACAACTATGGTCATCTATCAGCAAGTTAGGGAAGCAAGCGATACAGGACTGTTACTACATAAATTAGCCATATGGGTACATTACATTAACGGAATAGTACTTTAGTTTTCAAGTGATCAGAAATAAATGGGCAGCCAAAACTAAAATAAATATAAGCAAAAAGAACAAAAAGCTGCAAAGTTTCAAAACAAAAGCACCGCCTCACAATTTGTCTCTAAAGTCTTGCGGCTCTTAGGGTTCCAAGGCAATTATTGGGAGACATAATCAGTACCCTTGTCCTCGCCGCTATTATCCTCTGGTGATAATAGCGATAAAGGTGTTGTGCCTTACCCAAGCCGACTACTAATTGTTACACAATAGCCCCGTTCCCACACTTGCAGAGCTGCACTAACCACATAGTACACGTTATGGCTTCTATCATAGTCTAGTCTTACCATCGCTACGTCAATGTTATGTGTCCTCAATATGCAATGCTCGAGAAATGTACGCCAACGATTTTTCGGCTTGCTAAGCCTTCAACTGAACTAAAAAGTATTTCCGTGATGAAAAAAGTGACAGAAGTTTTAAGAAAATGCCTAAGATTGTATGTAATTCTTGTTATTTGTAATTATTAGCAAAACCATTTGCAGCAACACATAAATATGTCTTTATTTAATACCTATCTATACTTAACCCTTCCTTAACTGCACTTTTTTTGGGGTATTGGACCAAGGGAAGGAACAAATTATGACATAATATAGTTGAATATAATTTCTGTAAATCAATTTTATAATTTATTTAATGTTTCTGTAACTCGTGTAAAAGTTTTGGTGATAAGCTTGGTTAATGTTATATAATCGTATCAATATTATTTAAATGAAAAACATAACTTTTTGTATTTCCTACAAATGTTGGTCATCTGTTTACCTTGTTCATCATTATGTACACAACTGACATACGTGATCTTCTTACTATATCTACCACAAACAATGACGCTTTTTAACAGTCTATTCTTTTGTTCTCTCTTAGTGTGTGCTTCTTCACGACAGATGGCATCTTCCTTTTTCGGTTGACATTTTAGGAGTTCTTTTCACGTTTTCTTTCAATGGAAACTTCCTTTACTCTTTCCTCAATGCTATCATTTAATTGGCACACTCTATAGATAAACTGCCACTGATTTACCAATATTCAAAAATTGTTTGTTGGCATCAGCAATTAAATAATAGGTTTTCTTTTACAGAAGAAACAACATTATTGTCAATATTTCAAGTTAAAATGTCGTCAGGGAAGATAGTTTTATGTCTACGCCTATTTTTCTTAAGAACAAGTGCAGTATATACACTAGGTGGTATCAAAAAGTTCCCAAACTGGTTCTGTAGTGCGCAAACAGACGGCAGTATAGGATTGTGCGAACAGCGCTAGGGATCTGTAACTCTGCCAAAAGACTTCGCTGAATTTGCATTGGGAATTATCCGATCGTTATTTTTGCCATCACGTGCGTGTTCTAGCCTGCGATTCCGTCATGGACAGCAACTTGGAACAAAGAACTAACGTGAATTGTGCTTTAAATTTGGGAAATTGGCTACAGAGACATTAAACACGCTTCGGCAAACTTACGGTTATGATGCAATGTTTCGAGCGGTACGGTGGCTTCATAGCTGGCAGATGGCGAGCATCACCAGCGAATCTGTTGACATCGTTGGTGTGCCGTTTGCGTCAGTGTAGGGAAAGGTCGCCATTTCAACACGGTTGACGAGATACAGCGCGAATCGCAGAAGGTTCTACAAACAATGAAAATTTCAAACCGCATTCCTAAATTGGCAGATTTGGAGGGACCGGTGTAATGCTGCCCAATGAGAGTATTTAGAAGAAGGTGCTGTATACAGTTAAGCAAAATTAAGCATTTTCTTTGTAGCAGAACCATGCCGGGAACTTTTTGATGGATGCTCGTTATTTGAAAAAATTAAATATCTTAATAATTGGTCAATTTTGAAGTTTTTGTTACACAGTCATGATACACGAGTTCCGCAACATAATTGCAAGTGAACTAATGGTTTTAAAAATATGTGGACACAAATTACCCTCCCTTTTGGTTAAAGCGTGTTCCAAGAATTTAAATTGGATATTGAATAATGTTTGTAAAGTTTATTTCTTTTCATCGGTTACTTATTTCTCCATTTTTTAATATGTCATGTTAACTTAGGCACGCAACACAAATCACAAGCAAGAATTGTGTTCAATCCTTGGATTTGAAAGCAGTTGCAATTAGAAGTATCTCTTACGTATTTTATAAACTTTTTATTTCGAAATTAGGACATAAGAACTTAAAACTCATCATATCCCTTCGATTTTATAACTAAAAAAATTGCATTTTTTATAAACTTGGCCAGATGCTGTATCATAATGGGTGAGTTTGTAGACATATACACTGAAACTACCAACATGTGTTTTCCACTAGCCGACCGTTATTTACACACTCCTCCGCAGTAGCCAATCTGAACTAACAACTTGCAATTCCACGAGGAGTTGCCAATTTAGACATTCTTTTCTACAACAGTGCAACAATTTTGGTAACGTAATTATACCTTAGACATAGTTACATTAAAACAATTACTGTAGCTGAATTCTGGGAATGGGTAGGAGAAATTCAAGCACTCTGCTAGCCCTCAACTCAAATGACCTCACTGTAGTACCAAAAATAGGACAGCTAAGAGATTTACTTTTGCAAATAGGACTTGTAATTTCATACACAACAAATTAGTGGTTTAAGGTCATGTGGGGTGCGGAAAGTGAGTTTAACTCGTTTTCTTGGATGATATATAATGTTTTCATCGCCCAAAGGTTGCAACATTTAAGGTACATTAGATGAATAAAACATGGAGATGGTTTTTATAGCATGGTGAACACTTTTGGCATGAAAAAGTGTAAGTTATAGCCATGTGAACAACAAAATGAATTGCTTTGTATACAAGAAAACGTTTGACGAATAGAAAATAATATGAAACATATTCCAGCAAGATATTGACTTGAAATTTCCTTAAAAGGTTCTTCAAATTAATAAGGAGATAGACGCGTGTTTGAAAACAACATTATTCTAATGAAGCAACTCTTCATTGCTGGATAAAATGAGTGGTAAAAATCCCCTAAAAAGCACGACATCAAAGTTGCTGAGCAAATGCCTCTGTAACTAAACAGTGATACTTTTTGTTGAGTCCCTGTCTTTTTTCTATAGTAAATATTTGTAAGTCTTTCTAAAACATGTTATTTTACTAAATATTGACTTTTATTGTATTTACATGCATATATGAACATGAAAACAGTATAAATAAATATACATATAAAATATTTTGTTGTCAGAGCGGCTTTCAGCACTGCTGTATATCTTAAATTACAGAATAAGCGTTCTAAATATGGAGAATGTCGTGAAAAGTTTGCTATTTTGGTGGAATATTTCCCCCTCTCAGAAAGTTGAAATCCCTGCTTTTAAACAACCATCTTTAAATCGTTATTCTCTTGTCTCTTTTCCTTGTTAGATAAACAATAGAATTTTTTTTATAAACAACTACGAACATAAACAATAGATTGAGCTAATCGTTAGTCAACTGTTTCAAACTGGGTGCTTTCATAAAGAAAACACCTTTTATCTATTTGCTTGTGGTATTTCATAAAGTTTTCTGAAGGTACATAAGTGTAAACAAACAGTTGAAGTCAGTGGTATTGTGTGGGCATTTCGTGCTAATAGGTAATGAATTTAGTGGTTAAATTTAATTCTTATTAATTATACTTGTATAATATTAGTGTTGAATTTAACAATACCACAGTCTGTGCTTTCCTTGATATCTACTTTACCTGCGTATCCTTCGGGAATTTTGGACCAAGGCAGTCCTGTTGTAGCTCTTAATGTAAGTATACCAACGTACTTTGGTCAATTTTGGTGGTTTTACAATGTCTGGAATCAAGAAAAGGTACCAGAATTATGAAAAAGTGTCTAAGAGCATGTGGTAGGAAAAATCAGTGGACAAATTGTTCCTAATTTTTTTTCTGTAATTGTGCCAGAATTAGGATGACAGAGTATTGCCGTAAATATTGAAATTTCAATATATGCGTCCCACTTTCAAACGACCCTTCCGTGTGAGCCAGCTATATACTTATGTAACACAATAGGAGAGTAGGTAGAGATATTATTACAAAAATAATAAACTAGTGGGTAATCTGGTTTCTAAGATTCACTCGAGTTAGGTTAATGTGTTTATATATGAATTGATAAGAAGTTCATTTCTGTTAACTGTTGTATTTTTTGGATTCTACTTACGAAAAAGAGACGAGCTGGTTATTCTAGGTAAGTTTAAATAGTTTACTTGTGGAATGCACATAGTAAAGGTTCCCCTATAAATAAAAATATAAGACAAAAACTTTACACAGGATAATTTAATGTTACTGTTGATAGTAATGCTAGGAGTGGCACTGTATTATTGTTGAAGTCAAGCGAGCAAATAATAAAAATCTCCTCTCTCCAAAATGACAATCTGCAACAATACCTGCTGGAATAATAATAAAATGACATCAAATTTGCCTAAATTAAGATGGAGAAAGCAATAGAAAGGAGAGATGAACCAGCCAATAAGACAGTATACTTCTAAAACGTGCTAATTACTCTTAATCTATACTAAATATAAATAATATGAACCTAAATCTTAAAATTTCTTTTTCTTCACTTTTAAATTTTATACGTTTTTAACTTCACCAATTTTTTTTAGTTATAGTAAAAAATATGTTAAACAAAAACGGTTAGATTTACTTTCTATCGTTTTCTCATTTTATTATAATAATTGTTTTTACTCCCCAGGCAATGAATTATCATTATATATTTCAATTTTAAAGAATACTTTGAATGAATGGAAATTTTTGCAAGTGCATGTGAGAACATTTAGTTCAATTTTAAAATAAAAATAATGAACTATGTATATAGACTTTCAACTTTTCTTAAACATTTTAATACAAATTTTGTGAATGCTTGCACTGATATAAGTAAACTAAATTTCAGAATTGTATTTATATTACTTTATATTACTTCACTCTAGCTCTAAAATTTGACATTAGCACACAATAAACAAAGTGCCAATAGTATTTTACATACCCATTAAAACATTAAAAATAGCAATCATTTTCTTTAGCATTATATTTATACAATCTTGAATATTCATGTTTACGACAAGATTTAAAAATATAAATAAATCTTACATTATATTAAATTGCATTTCAAATTATGGTATTATGATAAAACTACAAATCTTATATTTTATATATTATATAACTAATTTTAAAAATAACATATTTAAAAATATGACATAATTTAAAGTTGAAAAATTATTATTACCAGCTCCTAAGCACTAATCTTTACGAAAGATCTTTACATTAAAGTCCAGGTAGTACTCAAGAAACGCAGTGCCAATCTCGTTTATAGATCGACGAATTTCAAGTGAGTGGAACATTGCTGATTGTATGATGTTTCGTAAAGCTCACAGGTCAACAAAATCGATTTTCCAGTTTCGTATATGAAGATTGACAGAGGGTAGACGGTGGACTGAGATGGCCTGTTAAATTATTTTCTGACTGGCGGTCGACGGCTGCCTTCCCTTGTTTACCGTTGGCCAGCAGGTGCCAACTGACAGTGAGAAAATAATTTATAAAGCCAGGGTCCATTGTGCTTCAGAAATTATGTGCAGAAATTTAGGGGAAAAAATTATAATGAGAAAAAAAATAGAGATGCTAAAGTCAGAGTTGCAGGAAAGAAAGACGAAAGACTTGCATTAAAGTCGGAACTACTTGCAAGAAATGAGAGTATACGATATGTTCGTCAATTATAAATTAATTAGAACATAAGCAGAAATGCTGTAATTTGCGCAGCATTACAGTTGTCTTCTCATAGAATAAAGTTGATATAAAATCTTATTTTTTATAAAAAAGCAATACTTGCATTTTAAAGTATGAATTAGCATATTTCATCTGTTCAGCGGTTTTATGAAAAGCTTTGATCAACATAGAAGAAACCCAGATCCGAAAACTTTCTGGTGAGATGGTAACTAAAATATTCTCTTTACTTGATTAATGGAAGATTTAAAATATGTCAATCATACTATTTATTTAGTTCAGAAATAAAATATACTTTCTTTCTTTACGTTTTCTTTCTGTTTCTTCTAATGGTGGCCCACAGAATATCAGCCCTCCTTAACGTGTTACTATCTCCTGCTGTATGCATACACGATGTAGACTCGCTGTGACCGGACCCATGTTTCATGGGCCACTAGTATTTCTTTCTTTTAATCCTTCCGTATGCCATTTTCTGCTAAAAGTTTATCTTTTTTTTTTTCATTGTCTTCGTTTTCTCTTTAATGTTAATTTTTCTTGCTATTTTTATTTTTTGTACTCGCTTTTTTCATTCTTTGTTTCTTCCCTTCCTTTTGCCCCCCCCTTTAATCCTTTATGTTTTCTTTTATTGTCTTTTTTACTGTTCTTATCTTTCTTCCCATTTCTCTATTTTTTATTTTCGTTAATATTCTTCCTTTAATGTTTTATTTCATTATTTCTTTATACTTTTTCTCATGTTAGGCATGACAGGTATTCAGTACATTATTAATAAATAAATAAACGGGCTAGATAGCAATGAAAAAATTCTCCAATCTATATCATTCTGACAATCGAAATAACACATGGAATATCAAGTAGGAAATTTCCTTGATATTCTTACTGCGGATATTTCCGTGATTATATGCTTCTAGCAATAACGTTACTAACTACTGTTACAGGCAACGATCCATGATATTTCAAGAGATATTCCCTCGCTTATCTCGTGGCTAAATCAGGTCGGCCAGATAGCAAACTCTCAAGGCCTCGCACCGCTGTTGATATGCATCTAATGCGGCGAGAATAATTGTGTGAAAGTAGCAGTGACAAGGCTATCCTACCATCACGGGTTTGATGCCATCACTTCCACGTGTCAAATATATTCAGGAGGCCATGGATTCCACATTTTGTATTTTTCAGATATTTACTTACGGTTATCGTCCAGATAAATTCGTTTCACCACAGCTTTTGTTCTTTTGGTACATCTCTCTTTTGTAGTGTTTTTATTCTTGTAAATTTCTTGCGGCTTTCTTCTCCTTTTGAATGTTAGTGAAAGCACTTTCGTTTTTTTTATTCATCGTTCGAAAATTTTATTCATGTTAGTAGCGTTTGATGACACATCTAATCTTTAGGTTAATAAAATTTTTTCATACTATTATTAAATTATACTATAGAAAACTATAAAACAGACAATAATTTCAAATTTGAAAATTAATGACAGTAACATTTCTAATTTATGTATTTGGTAAATGTAATAAAATAATAGGAATGAGGCAAATAAAATAAAATTTTATTAAAATCTACAGGTTTTCTCGTCCCTTGATTAACTTAAAAACTAATTTCTATGTATTTTTTATAAAACAGATATTACCACGTCCAATCATCCGTACCAGCTGATTATGCTACCTTCGCACAACCCCATTACTGCGGCCCTTCAATAACCTCAGCAGGCAGGTTCAGTCTCCTATTGATATACTTTCAGATTCCTTCTAGACAGCAATAAATGCAAATATAGTTGAAATTAACATATTTTAGAAACATTTATAGTATTAAAGAAGCATATGGATGTTAAATAGAAGAAAGATGAGGATTTCTGCTTGCACGTTCATTTGGAATAATAATTGTGAGAGAAAACGCTTTATATCATATCTTTCAGAAGAATATTATTAAGCTGATAATGGCAAATAACCCTCTGGTTTGTTCACTGCCCGGTTATGGCGGTTTGCTGTAATCAGCGTTCTTGAATAACAGCAGCATTCCAAAAAGAAGTCAAGAATAATATGTAATATTTAAACATCCACTTGTTTTTTAAAAATAACTCAAGATTGTTCATTTTAGAACGTTCCATAAAGCTTCCAAAATGCGCATTAGTGGTACTAGTGCAAATCTATATACAATATAATTTCTAACAAAAAAACTCTTTCAGGTTCAAACAAACAAACAACATCAGAATTTAGTAATAGGACATTCATTTACACCTGAGCTCAATAGTGATATTAGTTTTTCTGTAAAACGCCGCACTTGCTCTTTAGAAGGTTCCTGTCGGTCCTGGTGGTGTAGTGGTAACCATATTTGCCTTCTAAAACCAAGATCACGGGTTCGATCCCGGGCAGGATCGATGGATTTTTTCGGGCGTAAAAATCTTAAACATGGCATCCTTCGGAAGGGAAGTAAAGTCTCCGGTCCCATGTCGTAGGCAGAACCTCAAGTTTGAAAAAAGAGACGTCTGAGCAAAATTTGTCGGCCGTTTCATGCCCTGAATTGAATGAGACGCTGATGACCTGAGATGTTAACGAGCGTCCGTCCGTAAGTAAACCAAATCAACAAATATAAGGTTCTGTTTAGTCATCCTTCGCCGCGTTCTGCTACATTAATCGAGATTGTGGCAGACTTTGATCATTTCATAGAAAGCCTTCACTTGAACACTCTGACCATTAATACGAAGTGAACAGAGGTCAACTGTTCTAGGTGTATAAATTATTTTCATGCAGATCCACTCTTTAAGCTTCGAAATGGCATTTATGCTCAGAGACCTCTACTGGCCAACTGCGGCGTTTTACAAAAAACGAGTATCACTAGTTACTTCAGATGTAAGTAAACATTTATTAAACAACTGACTTAATTTTCTTTCTTCGATATTTTTCTAACGAGTTTCGCATTTAATACTTGAAAAAGTTCAAGTTTGGAATTTAAGATGACCTGTAATGATAAAAGGTTTAATCTATGAATCCTTATTAACTAATACCGCTCTAAAAGTTCAGGGCAATCTTATTTATACATTTAATTATTTTGAATCATTCAAGTAATTGCACATTCTTTCATTTTAATTACGTATATCAAAGTGTATATAATACATTTCATTCCAAACTTAGAACTACTAAAATAGGCATAGTCCAAAAAAAAATTAACGAAATCCAAAAGTATAGCACTAAGTAACTCTTTTTGGCAAAATAAATCTTTTTTTAATGTTGCATTTGTTTTATTTATATTATTCCTGATTTCAGATATATTTTTGAGTAATTTTAATCACAGATGCTATATAAATAAAATTTATAACAACATCTTGACTATTATAACTCGCGTAGAAAAAAAAAACAGCTTTGCCAATACACAAACACAGGAGTGTCTCAAAACTTCATACTATCTTTAACACCAGCATTATTTTAAGTGTGTATGTAATAATAAGTGCCATTTTAGTGACTGACTGAAGTTTTTGGTGATTTAAATGAATGCGGAATTATAGAAGAAGTTTGCAGATTACCTGAGCATGGTAGTTTAATAGTAAAGGACGTTTTAATGTACCAGTTTTAGAATACATTCACATAAATACAACAGTCGCATGGGCCTTACAGTGTATATGCTAATATCGTCCTTATAACAATTAAAAGGGTCATATATATACTTGTATACATAATATACAAATACTTCGATATATTTACGGTTTATATTAATAATTCTACATGTAAATACATAAACATGAAAGTAACCCTTACTCTTGAGCACCCTTTCCATTTACACACACCCCCTCTCCATCTGCTTCCTCTTCATTATGATCATTAACCTTCTTTTTCGGGTCTTCTCTAGAAATATTCCCAAATTGTGTATCTCGCAAGCACCAACACTTCCCTGCAAATGTTCAAATTTCTATTGGAATTCAGAAATTGCGGTGATAAATGCTCATTTCTTAAAATCTTCGTTTCCATGCATTCTGCTAAAATATGCCTCCAGGTATATCACTTTCTCCGCAAGTGGGAGAATTCTTTCCTCGAGAGCATTAACTGTTTTGTTTCCTTACCAAGCCCCTAATCTGAACCATACGAGACCACTTCTTTCTTCTCTATCACAGATATCTAGATAACCCCCCTCCCCCACTCCGGATGTATTTAAGCCTGCATGTTAAGGGATACTTTTTCTGCGCATTGAGACTCAGTATTTTGTCTCTCTACATCTCGCAAACGTCTGCTAAATATTATGTGTAATGTCCTCTCCCCTACCAAACATACCCCAATACAATTTTTTCTAAGCTTTTCCTAATTTTTGATACCCATCCCGTATCCTCACTTCCCTTATTTACTCCCTTAGACAGACTTCTCCAAAAAGAGCTTGATTCCCTCGTATTATCGTTAACCAATATTTAATTGTTCTTATTTTTAAATTCACACTTTCGTTAAAAATATAAAACTCTTTAAGAACGCCACAATTTGCTGTTCCCTTCCCTAGTTGTAGCAATCGTTTTAGAAACTGGCATGGTTGTTAGTCATATGTCTAAAACCTCAGTGGTTATACAGAAAGTAGTTATTCTAACGTTCAAGTTTTACTCATATGTAAAATAAAACCACTAATATTGGAGCAATATAAAAAGTGCTTGTTACGATCTAATCAAGACAGGTTTACAGGGAAAGTACATTTACAACACCATTGTGGTTTTTAGATGTGCACTTTCTCGCTATTAGTATTAAATTAACAACATGTGTGTTTATTATCCGGTACATTTAAATTACAAAGCCTCTTTTACGGTCAGAAACTTGCACTAACGAGACGTATAGGCATTTTTAAAAACTGCAGCAGATGAAAGTAAACTAATATTTAATTTCCTCGTTTCCTAACAGCTTTGTTCGTTAATTCTGAACTATGAACTATCCTCGTTTTTATGTAGTTATTACAAACTTGTGAATGCTAACAGCTTCCGTCACGTATAAGCTCTAATTGTACTAGGCCTCTTTGAAAACCCTTCCGTGGGCGACTACTTTCATTTTTGCTATAATTTGTTGTTGGATTGTTGGTTATTTTATTACTACTCCGGCTACTAGATATTGATCTTCCGGGCTTCTGTGTGTTTGTTGATGGAGTAAAGTAGACCCTTTCTCTCTGTAAAATATTCTTTCTTCTTTCCCTATCGTTTCATGCAAGTTTATGTGCATTAAAATTCTGTCTATTTCCGTGCACTTTTCATCTATAACATATTTAAAAGTTTTAAATACATCATTCATTTCCTCCGAAGTATTTAATCAGCCATTTGTTCATTAATTATGCATCTGAAACGCAAAAAACTTGGCAATCACAAATTTCATAACGGAAATGAGCCAATATAATAAAATGATTTACCATTTTAGTTTTTTCTAACAGCAAACTTCCAAAGAGTCACTTATGGTTAAAGGCCGTAACATCAACGCATCACAACTGTTGCATTTCTTTTTCTTTAACTTCAGAAGTATTTAAAATGATAAATATATAAAAGCTAAAATATTTCATGTAGTACCAGATGATTTGTTTGCCGACGCTTTTCAACATCTCAGGTCATCAGCATCCCATTCAATTCAGGACGTGAAACGACCGATAAATTTTGCTCAGAGACCTCTTCTTTCAGGCTTGAGGTTCTTTTATGTGCCTTAAATCTGCAACACGGTACCCACGGCTTTACTTCCGTTCCGAAAAATCCATGCTTAGGGTTTTTAGCCCGAAAAAAACCATCGTCTCTGGCCAGGATCTTGGATCTACTATCCTACAGAGATGCACTTTATTACTTTGTTATATAATGTGACAAATATTGGGAAGCTAGGGATAAAATAGACTAAGTTTAAAACTATATATCTGCCATTGGAAATATAATTACAAGTTCTATATTAAGGTGCAGTCAGGAGTGCCTACAAAGGGGGGGGGGGAGTAAGAAGCAATTGCCCCTATTGAGATTTTAATTAAAGTATACATATATATGATATTTTATTGTGTTAATTTGTTACATTATAGGAGGGAGGAAGTTAAACGGTCGTTGTTGTCACATTGTAAATCGTACATGGTTAACAACAATTTACGACTCTGAAATCCGTTTGTTAAGGGGCACTTCATCGGCTGATGTTTCTCGGCTTAAAACAGCATATTTTGTTCGTTTCCATATGAGAGAAGGAGAGAGTCTCATATAGTCATATAGTCTCTCTATATAGTCTCATATAGTCTCATATAGTCAGAGGATTTCGTGAAGTTTAACGGAAAGATAAAGGCTGAGAGCTGAGGGCAGAATGAATAGCTTTTATTGCTGTCTTCTCTGCATTCATAAATACAAAGACCCTTTGTAGTAAACAAATTACAATATCTGATATTAGTGTTAGACTGTCTGTATCCTAGAAAATCTAGTTTCTCAAGTGCATCCACTAAGGATAGAAATAAATCATGGAAATTATGAAAAATTTAATGCCCTTCAGCCAGCAATATATGCTAATTTTGAGCTCTTTTTCAAGAATTTAGTCGCGAAGCAATATATTATTGTGATACTCTTGTTGTTCTGCATATCAAAGGGATTTTGTTGCGTTAACTTTTAAAGACTAGAGTGGAACAGTAATACCGTTTTTAAATTTAGACCAACCAATTAAAATTCATTTTCATAGAGAATTTTGATCATTCCGATTACGGAATCTCTTGGTGTAGATGTACTAAAGTTTTCGTTTTACAACAGCTCAATAAACTGTCCGGAGATGTAATATCAAGTTATATTATTTTTACTTAAAACTAGTTACAAACATTAATCTCTTATAAATATTGTATTGCATTTTGATTAATATTTTTGTAGTACTGTGTGTAACACGCATGAATTCATGGCTAAGATAATCATCTCAGCAATTTATATAGCAGTTAATCCAGAAAAAAATAAAATCAGAGGATTTTATTAGAAAATTAAAGCCCATGATGGGAAGGAGCCAATGCGATTATGTTTAAATGGTTCCTACATAAATGTGAGCAGCGCAATTTTACTCTTTAATATACCAGAATTTCATAATCCCATTTTCTGACTTTTCCTTAAATGTAACAAAAAGCTAGTGTTAATTTTATTTATAGAATGGTGTTAATTAGATAGGTAAAATATGTGGAGGAAAATATTTTGGAAGGATTGGATTAAGGATTGGATCAATGATTAAGATCTCGGTGGTAAAGGTTTCTTTCTCCCTCTCCAATGATAGTTTCCGCGGACTTATATTTTGCCACTGCTGTTGGGACTCTGCTGCTGGATACTTTTATATTCCTGTGACCAAAGGGGAAGGAGTCTAGGAGATTAATAAGATTTCTCATGAAACACAATTTATTGTCATGGGTTATTTTACCTAAAGATATCGCCGTTATTTCCTGGAGAATGTGTGCCACTTTCGCACTAACTGTGGCTATTACTCTGACGTTAACCACTTTAATAACTCTTAAAACTCTGATCCTAAACTTCGCTAAATTCAGCTAATTCTGATACGCAATTGCCTGCTCGCTGACAGTTTTCCACTAACGATACCCTTCGACTGAACTAAATTAAATTGAGAATTGGACTGCTGGTGCCTATTCTTCCTCACTGATAATGCCCCAATTGAATATTTTGCCAACTAAATGAGTCTGCCTTGAGCTGAGCTGGGAGAATCTGGATAGACTGCCCCTTCGCCGCAAAATTGCAAGACTAAATAAACATGGCAGTCTGCTGGTCTCACGAAGCTATCCTTCTGCTTTGAACTATATTTTTAGAAAAATCAGAATCGTTTCTCCCATCTTTGCATCTCTATTGGACAATCTGTTTTCCACCAATTCATTTTCTGCTATATTATTGGTCAGATTGCTTACGTGACTTGTTGCATGTAGATATCAGCTGAAGCTACTAGCTTCTTTCCTCGGATAGTATCGCTTGCCTTTCACCTCCGTATGTTTATTGCTTTCGCCCTTACCCAATATGACAAACACAGCTCCCTATTTGTAAACGAAATAAACATCTTTTCAAGGACCATGCTTTAGAATTCTCTCCAGAAAATATCGGTTCTGCTTGGGTCATCTTTCACCAAATATTATTACAATAGGCAACGAAAATTCCCAGATCAGATTTTATAGCTGGGGTAGCTTTCTACACTCTGGTACGAGAAAATAACATTTTACACTCAGTAATTCAACACTTGTACAGGAAATGAAATGACATTACACTCATGACTATTATAATGAAGTTACACAAAATTAATTACTATAATCACTCTAATTAAATTTGGGGGTGTCAGCTAATAAATACTTTCTCAAACTGCAATTTTATTTACTATATGAGAAATAATTTACTCAATCTTTCCTTGGACTTCTCATTAAGTTTTAACAAAATTACTTAGCATTATCATTGGGTTTCTTAACATGTCAATAACCATTCACAAGTACTTAAAGAGGAAAAGCAAAAACTAAGAGGTGTAGAGGGTGGAGTAGAATGCTGCCATTAAAATTTTTTAATTATTAGGTACCATTCATATGCTTGCTCCAACTGAGATTAAAAACCTGCGGGCCTCCTGGATTAAGTTCTTGGAAATTAAGAAATAATACCTTCCTATGAATATACTCAATCGCTCACAAATAATGCTGTACTCTCTGTGGTTTATTTATTCATATATTATTGAAAATATTTTAAGCATAAATAAATAATAAACATAACATATCTTGACTCGTTCTTAAATTAACTGAGCTATTAAGAAAAGTATGTCGTTATTTAAATATCATTAGCAATTTTTATGACACGGCATATTGCGTACGTATTTTAGTTCTGTATTATTCTAAAACTCACACTATTTTTATTTAGAACACTTGGTTCTTTGATGGAATCTCTGGCTTTTATTGACTCAACTGCATGATATTCTCAGATGTATTTTTTATTTTCGGTTCAATGGCGTTATAAAAATACGTGTGGTGGAAAACGACATTCTGTGAAAATATGCTCAGTTGATTGCGCAGTTTATTTATCCTCTGGCATTCTCGTGATTCCTTTTGCGTGTTCTCGTAAATGCAATTACTAAATTAGCAAGACCGCAGTTGTAAATTTCGCAGATTGTTTTCAATTATGTTTGCTCGTAAAGGACGTTATTTCCAGCATAAATAACCGCAGAATGAAGTAACTATAAACTGCGGTTTTGCTGCCTGCATCTTCAATTGTTTCGGATTATGCTGGTAATTTTTGTCCGTAGATTGCTTACAAACAATTTATTTTTCTTTGCCATATTGACCCAAGATTGCGGGTTCAAACCCGACCAGGATCGATGGAATTTTTTCGGGCGTAAAAATGCTAAGCATGGCTTTCTTCTGAAGGGAAATAAAGCCGTGGGTCTCATGTTGTAGATTTACGGCACGAAAAATAACCTTAAGCCTGAAAGAAGAGTCCTCTGAGCAAAATTTGTTGGTCGTTTCACGCCCTAAATTGAATGGATCGCTGATGTCCTGAGATGTTAAAGAGCGTTCATAAATAAACTAACATTTTTTTTTTTTGCCATATTGGTGAAATATTACTTTCTATCGCCCTTAATCAAGAAATTTCCCTCGCACTTACAGTGCTTTCCAGAAATTCTATATTTCTGAGGCACATGAATTATTATTCAAAGCAGTCCTGCATAGCAACGATTTTGCTTACCCTCACACAAAGAAGCCCAAATGGATTTGATACCCGCAAGCGTGGAGACCAGGCAATTGGTCCACTTCTGCCTATCTAGTGATCAGGATGCCTTGCATTAAGATGCTCACGGACACAATTAAAATGTGCAGAAGCACCATCGTGCATGAAATACATCCCTTGTTGGATTGCATGAGAAACAACAGTCAAAGTGGTGCGCATTTATTAGCTGCATTTTGAACATTTCATGTACATTAAACTGGTCAAAGCTAATAGTAAAGTTTGACATCTCCGAAATTCCGAATATCCAAACCCTTGTTTATATACATTTTTTCTTCTTCTTCTATACATGAGAGTAATCTAATCTGCAGTAAATACATTAATATATCTTTGCTTCTGTAGCCACGTTTTGAATATAAGACATACATTAAGCAAGTTTCTTTAGTTTATCTGTCGTAATTTAAACATCAGCTACCACTGCATTTACCAACAAAAATTCGCATGAATAAGCATTAAGAAAAACTGCCCAAAGGTCAGTAAAACTTTGTTGCATTACACGCATAATTAAGTACTTAAACATTATTGAAGAACAATTCATCATCACTCAAGAGGAGGAGAGCGTAAAATATGCCATGTGTCTTTTTCACTAGCTTGCATTTCGTAATTCCCTTCATAAAAAAACCGGTTAGAAAAAAGTAATAGAAGCGCTTTAAATGATACAGGTGGCTGCGATAGTTAAGGCATGGACTCTTGTGCGGGAGATTGGGTTTGATTTCCGCCAAGGCCATCCTTTCTGTTTGAGGTTTTTTCCAAGTTTTCCTCAGTCCTTATAAATGATGGAGAGGTAACATAAACTTAAATTCTTTCTTCCTTAAAAAAAAAAATAATAATATAAGCAGGCATTCAAACACTATACGCAGAAAAATTAAAACACACACACTACATGTTGCATCTGTGATGACTTCTTGCGCAGCCAACACACAATTTCTGCTCAGGTCGAAGTGAGTACATTCGCCTTGTACATTTAGCAACGAATAGTTTCACACTACAGTTCTTTTGTTTGGATAGATTCACACAAGAAAAGTGGCACAGCGTGTCGAAATTTCTACATGATGGGGTAATATTGCGTAAGATAGCAACACTACATACTTGCCTTCTAAACCCAAGATCACGGGTTCGATCCCGGCCAGGACCGATGGATTTTTGTCCGACGTAAAACTCCTAAGTATGGCTTCCTTCGGAAGAGAAGTGAAGCCGTGGGTCCCGTGTAGTAGAAAAAGAACCTCAAGCATGAAAGAAGAGGCCTCCGAGTAAAATTTATCGGCCGTTTCAAGCCCTGATTTGAATGGGACGCTGATGACCTGAGATGTTAAAGAGTGTCCGTAAATAAACGAAGTAAAAAAAAAAAAACACGGCACACGTCAGTGTTTGCTCACATGAAAAATTCATATACTTTCAGCAAAACAGATTGGAAGTGCTTACATCCATTTGTGGATATAAACTTTGGACTAGTAGATGCACACATACGAATATTAAGAGAAACTCTACTGCACAGCACAACAATGTAGTAATATCAGTTTTACATAGGCAAATTTTTCTTATCCAGTTTGTCACGTGTAGTAACTGAATTGTTATTTGGTGTTAACTTAGCTCTTGTATATTAGAAAATGATAGCTTAGGAGGATACCGGGGAAGGGAGAATGAATTAGCCCACAACAAGAATAAAGTATGTGTAAAAGAAACGCCTGAGGGAATGTGGTAGGCGTACATTTTCAGCTGTATCAGAATTAATTTTGCACGTAATGTATTGCAACAGGAAAATGGTATGTTTTTCTACTTGTTCTAGTTGTAGAAATCCGTTCCACTGGCGCTCCCACTATCTCCGGCGAAGGAGATGAAAGAAATCTCATCTCGAAGGTAGTGCGATAATTATCGACAAACAAATGAAGAGAGAAAGTGATATGTTACAGGAAGTTATAACCTGCTTTAGTTTGATGATAGATGAAGGTTCGGAGCAAGAAGAAAATATGCAATGTTTTTATGCTCGTAGTTTGTGAGGTTGGTAATTTACATCAATAATTCAAACTGTTTGCATACCTTTTGCACATACTGCGGGCGATAAACTGCGCACAACTTTCCTTCTATTTAAACCTCCAAATACACTTGATTTTCTTACATTGTGCTTCGGTTTTATATGAGCAAGCTCTTAAACTAGGCCTAACAAATTATAAAAGCAGTTTTACAGTATTAATACATAAACGAATACTACAGTGCTACCAAAACTGGCAATAATTTACTAACATGCCAATATTTGCACCACAATATTATATTATTACTAATAAATTTCAGAGAGTAATGATTTTAAAAAAAAATTAAAACAAAAGAAGAAAGCATATAAAAATATGAATAAATAAATTCACTCTGCAATGATTTTCGCAAAATATTAGTTGCCAAAATGAAGCAAACTACAGCCCCAAATGGTTTAAATACTTCATAAATTAAATAGTACTATAATAGTCCTCTGTTTAGACTTACTAAGTTAGCCCAATGCCTTTTCAGTTATGATGCTATAAATTTAGTTTTAAGTCGATCAATTTTATTCCTTGTTTTTTTGCCAAACTTTTTGAGCCAATGTATAATTAATGCTAAAAGTTTCTCAACAAAAATTACATGTGTGCTGCTGTATAAATTAATGTTTCATCATCCACAACGTTTTCTCACGGTTTAGGTCTTTAAGTACCAAAAGAATCGTATTAGATCTAACTACATTAAAATCTATTCATGCCAAACACGAACTCCTCCTTGCCTTAATCTTATTTTTGGATATAAGCCTATAGAGACCGTTGTCGAATAACGTTTACAACTTTCTCCGTAAATTTCCGTGAAACGGAATGAAATGTGCTATATAATGTGTTATTTATGTTATGCTTGATATCAGATGAACGCAATATGAATATGGAACATGAGTAAAAACACAGTTTGAATTTTTCCGGAGGGACAGGAAGGCGCCGGAGTTCTGGACAGGCAGCAGTGTGTAATTTGTTGACCTTGACAGGGACATGTGAAGGTGAAATGCTACATGCCAGCTAAAGTGATAAACTCATCATGCAAAATAGAACGCTAGTGCTTTTGTACTATAACCGCGTCATCAAACACGTAACTAAAACTTAAAGCAGTTGATTTAAAACGTGTAAAAGCGTTTCTGTTTGTGTCCAGGTTATATATATCTTATCTCTATTTTTAGATTATTAATAAATTCAAATAAAAATAATATCCAACGTGATATGATGAAAACTGGTAAAAGTATAGAAGTAATACAGTTGGTAACATAGTAGTTATTTTCTATTTTCTCTTTTCTGTTAGTAAATAAAACTCAATTCTACGATGCTGTTGATCCAGAGAGCAACCAAAAGTATATTGCAAAGTATTTGAAAATAACATCAAATTGGGAACCTAACTGTACTTCGCTACAGAACTTAAATCCATTCTGATATTTTTTTCGTTGGTCATCATACCTGCTAAATGTTAATGAGATTGAATGAGGGAAACATAAGAGGAATAGTAAAAACAACCAGAATATATTCTGCAGATTTACCCCAGCTATATCAGTCCTAGGGTATCCTAATCCTTATTTCACGCTTTCTCTTGCATTAAATTACAGATTGGAATGTTATTATCCGGAAGTAATAACAGTACATATATTCTATTGTGTTCCTCGAAGTTAAAAGTATTGAGATTAACTGTTTTCAAATTTCTTTCAATTGTTTCATAACCATAATTTTGAAGTAAATTCGCGTCATTTTGTCACTTGCTACTAGAAAGTTCCTCCAACTGACTCGTGCCTTTGTTTCACGCAATACGGATTCTAATTACTTCCGTGGTCCGCAGAGGCTGCGTGTAACATGACCGTAACTTGTTCCTTCCGATTTTTATACGCTAAATACGTAATCAGTCTGCACGTATTACAGCCTGTACTTTTACAGCCTTTAGATGCGTTCGCAATAAAACCGCCATAAGTAGTTATCCTTTTTTATTCCACCTTTTGCGTTCATTTTATTTCATGAAGCCTGTGTACTTTGTGTGCTCAGTTTTAGCTCGTAAAATTTTGTAGCACATTCAGAAAATCGTACAAAAATTATATACATAAGACATAAGAATTATTTTGTTTAGTAGAATAAAATATAACAAAGCACCTAAAAGTATACAAAACTATGGTATTAGCCTGCAGTAAGGACATTGTATTAATAAATATACAGTTAAGGTAACCAGAAAGTGTAAATCTAGCAAATAATGCAGCAGTATACATTTTACTCTGGATCTCAGAAAGTTTTAAAGCTATCAATATGAACATTTTCAGAGATATTAAGAAAACTTAACTAAAGGTTCTTTGTTAATTTTAATACTCTAATGCATATACTTTTTTTAAAACAATTTAAACCAAAATAATATCTGTTATAAAACTGAAAACGCTGTGACATAGTAATACATTTTTCTTATAAACTATTAGTGGAATTTAATTATTTTTATTTGTTTATTTTTTTACTTAAACGGCAGACAATGTGTTTTCCTGGGAACTAGAATAACATATCTATGCTAGCTGCTTGAAAAGAAATATTTTCAAATTAAAAGAAAAATTTTAATATGTGTAATTTCTTATTGGCATTGATTCTTATCAACTAATAATGATATTTAAATTCTTCTAGTTACCACAATTTACGTTTGCATACATTATGTGCGTGCAAAATTTCAACAAGGTTGGTCCAGCCAACCTTGAGAAAAATGCACATTTATGTCCAAATTTTAAGTTATCAGGAAATAAGATTTATTTTTGTTTAACAATTTTTATGTTCATTAGAGAATTAAAATTTACAGAGCATCTTAATATATCATAAAAATTTCACGTTGATAGATTTATAAGTTTCTGAGATACAGTGTAAAATGTACACTGCTGCATTATTTGCTAGATTTACACTTCCTGGTTACCTTAAGGTTTCTAAGCTATTAGAACGACAAATCTTGAAACATTATTTTCTGAGGCGATCAATGAATGGGTGGTCTGGGGCGTTGGAGGATATTCTGCCAAATGGAGTAGCACCTACGTAACGTTGTATGAGCTCTTCGGAAAGTCCGCTTCCATTCCTGACACTGGAATAGAAACCTTTACAAGGCGCAAGCCACCAACATGCCGCGCCAGCCACCTTACCCTGGAACTTTCGATATTGTAACAGAACCAACGGAATGAAAATACATGAAATGAGAGAGCGGAAAATTCGTGGATTGCAAATATTCATCCGAGCATTCGCCTAAGTGACCAGGGGAAACCATGAAAAGCCCCAATGTCTGTATAGCCGCCCCAATGGAAATTGAACCCGGGACATTCCGAATGTAGGGTCTCAAGCATTACCGCCTGAGGGCCCCTCCCAGGGATATCATTAAACCTAGCGAAACTTTACTAAACAGACCCTGGGCACTTAGCCAAGGGAAAATTCCCATAGCATATGCGGAAATCGAACCCAGAAGTACTAGCGATGAATTCTGACCACTAGATCATGGTGCTAGTCAAATTATGCTTTACATTTTTCATACATGTGAAATGAAATGCATCATTACCGTTCACTGTTGAAAAATGAGTACACTTGAGTACAGTTTCAAAACAACGTTTTAAGTAAAAGTTACAGAATTGCATTTATATAGTTCTGTCACACATTTTAGTCTTCTGTCTCATCTGCATAACTTGTTAATTAAATATGAGTTTTTAATGAGCTTCAAGAATTCTTCTTGAAGTTTTTAGAATTCCAAATTCACTTGACTGCAGAAAAAAAAAATCTTTCTCATGTAGAAGCCATAGTGAAGAATAATCCGCGAGAGACTAGTCTCTAAACATTTCGTTCGCTGTAGTTGTCAGAAATCTTCCTGTGAGAAAACTTTGTTGTTTTTGTTGCCGCTGTCCCATGTCTTCCAAGCCTATAAACTCTGCATACCAATTATAGTCTTTTGTACGCGAAGGGACAAAGTCTGAAATCCCTTTCTTTAAGTTTTCCAGGCATTCTTGTTGACTCAGGCAGCATTTATAATCGTAAAAAAACCGCCAGATACTCCCGAGAAACTTTACACTAAGCTAAGTTAAAGACCCTGGTTATTAGCTCTTTACAGTTGCACTGTCTTTATAAGCTTCCAGATAGTTGCTGCTATAATAAGTCTCACAAGTTATTACAGAGTGTAGAAGTAAAATAAATGCTTCTAACCACCCAAAAGTAATGCCTTGCATATGCCACTCCTTAAGTGTTGTCTTAAATGTTATTAATTATATGTATTACATCAATCAAATTTGTCCCTATATGTATAATTTGCATCATGCTTTCGGTTACTTTTTTATTAAATGTTTTAAAAATGAACTTAAAATTCACATTTTTATTACAAATGTGTTTAGGAAATATTTCAGTAATTACAAGAATAATCCTCACAACTTGGCCTATAAATAAACACAGAAAAAACAAACATCTAAAATGTATTAAAATATCAGCTATACTGAAAAAAATAATTATAAATAATAGCAGTATTCAAGTTGTAAAAATATTTAATAAACTGAGTTTATAGTAAATAATAATAACGTACTTGAAGTATAAATTAAAAAAAGAATAATTCATTTAGAGAAATAAAGTATATTCTGCAAACAACGCCTATTTAAGAATAAACTAATTTCATTAAGAGCAAAATTTAGAATTTACAATACAATTATGACCAATAATAATGGTCTGAAAAGGCTGAAAAACGAGGGGAGAGACGGGGGAAACTAAACTGAATTTAAAATATAGATGTATTGTATTTACTTCCACTGGATCCTAAGTATGGCTTTCTTCGGAAGGGAAGTAAAGCCGTGGGTACCGTGTCTTAAAAGAACCTCACGCCTGAAAAAGGAGGCCTCTGAGCAAAATTTACCGGCCGTTTCACGCCCTGAATTGACTGGGACGCTGATAACCTGAGATATTAAAGAGCGTCCGTAAATAAACCAAATAAAAAAAATATCTTCCACTGATAAGGGGGAAGGGGTTCTTATGTATATGAAGCTAATATTCAGATTATTATTATTATTATTATTATTATTATTATTATTATTATTATTATTATCATCATCATTATTAATGTTATTACTATCATTATTATTTTAACTACATTAAGCAATGGAGATATGACGTATTTAATTATTTAAGTAAATACTTTTTGTGTATATAACGCTTACGGTCCGGTGGGCACGTTGTAAAGTTATTAGTATGTATTAATTTGAATAAATACACTCATTCATTCATTCAATATATAAAACCTTGGGTGCTTAAAACTCACAAAAGCAAAAAGTTCTAGTGTTTCAGAGAAAGATCTTAAGACCAACTTTTGGACCAATAAAGGATTCAGTAAAACAAGAATAGTATAATGAAGCAAAAAAAAAAAAAAAAAAAAAAAAAGATTCATTATTTATTAAGTCGCAGAGAACTAAATGTTTCGGACATATTTACAGGATGTCAAATGAAAGAAATTTAAAAATATACACAAGGGGAAACCTGTGAAATATGAACTATAGGAAGACTTAAAACAGTTGGGGGAATAATGTAAGGAAAGATCTTAAAAATGTAAATTAGAAATTGGAGAGAAATAATAAGGGATCGGATAAAATGAAAGAAATTTCTAAGAAAGTCTAAAACATTCAGTTAATGAAGTTGTAGTGCCCACTGAAAAAGAAGAAGTAGGAATTTGTTTAATTTTGAAAAATTCTCTATAGATTAAAGTATGTTTTAAAAATTATGACGCTGATTAGGCTTTTCACAAAGAAAATCCACTGGTGATAATATTGTAACCTTTGAGTATCTTGTGTTCACTTTTCTCCAATTATTTTCGATTCAAATTATTTAAAAATCATAAATAAGAAGTTTAAATGTTTTAACTTTATGAACTTTAAGACTTTCAAATAAACACTGTCACCAATTTGTATGTGATCTCGTAATAAATATCTGTAAATTACCGGGAAACAAGGTGTTCAGACCAATGTAAAGTTAATTGTAGCAACATATTTCTCTTTACCTAATGTAAAGGGAAACACATTTTAAATTACAACAAAGATAAAGTGTTTATTTCAGTGTGGAAGGGATACGTGTTTAATTTCGCGCATTTGTTGTTTAAAGTATTCTACAGAAAGGCTTAAATCGATGAG
Source organism: Metallyticus violacea (assembly GCA_030762175.1). Taxonomy (NCBI): domain Eukaryota; kingdom Metazoa; phylum Arthropoda; class Insecta; order Mantodea; family Metallyticidae; genus Metallyticus; species Metallyticus violacea. The sequence continues at coordinate 65,223,959 of CM060831.1, forward strand.
AATTGAACTCTGACTTCACTGCAACCACGTACTAGAATGATGTCATTATTGGGTTGCCTTCACATTAAAAACCAGTCTCGTCATGTCTTCATATAGCTCAGAAATTTCCAGACTGCGGCCAGCAGTGTAGGCAGAACAACTTCAGATACAAGTAATATTATATAAATATTCTATTTACGCTTCATAAAACATTCAATTGTGTATCTGGAATTTATAATAAAGTTGAAATAGTCTCGTCTAATAACCTTTTTTATTTGTTATTAAATATTAAAATCGGTATTATGTAAATCGTAGACGAATTTCATAGTAAGAAATACATGACTGTCAGTTGTGTTTGTTATAAATAAACTTCTGAGTAATATATTAGTGATTTTGTGAAGCACTAAATCATTTCTGCGGTAGTTCTTTCCGTCTTTTTGAGGAAACTTACAGCTAAAGTTTCAACCGGAAGTTTGATTTTTAATTTCAGAGTAAATCAAATACACTGGTGATAAGAAATTGGTTGTTATAATGATACAATTCCTGAGATTTATAACTACGAGAAAAGAAATAATATATAAATGAATTAACGACTAAAGCAATTAATTATCACTTAAAAGAAACAAGATGGTTGTTATTTTAATAATAATAATAATAATAATAATAATAATAAGGCTAGTCTTGATTAGTTTTATATGTATCTGTCTATGCAGGAAAAGAGAAAGGTTTAAAATAATTGCAACTTGAATTATGAAATAAGTTCATAAGGAAGACAAATAAAAAAATTAATTCTGAATGTGAAAAAGAAAGCTAGAAGATGGCACAAAGAATCTAAAGAGAGAATTGAATAATAAATAAATGAGCAAATTAAAAGATTTAATGATTGTAATGAAAACATAAGCCCTATGTACATGCTTTTAAAAGATAATGATGGACATGAAAGGTGGTCCAGAACAAAAGGAGTGGTATAGCAGTTTATTGGTTTGGTTTATTTATGGACGCTCTTTAACATCTCAGGTTATCAACGTCCCATTAATTAAGAATGTGAAACGGCCGATAAGTTTGCCCTTGTTTAAGGTCCCTTTACGTGCCGTAAATCTACTTCCCTTACGAAGCAAGCCATACTTAAGATTTTTAAGCTTGAAAAAACCACCGACCTTGGCCGTAATCGAACCCGCAATCTTGGATCTACTAGGCAATTATGGTTACCATTAGACCACCAGAAGCAACACCAGTGTAGCAAGAAACATAAAAACACTGCAGAAGGGGTGTACAAATAAGCTAATTGAAAATATAAATTGATGCTACTTTCTAAGAGTCATAAGCTTTTATGTGATACCATAAGGATATCTGCAAATTGCAACAGCACTACTAACGTTTGCTGAAGCTCATTAATGAGTTGACAGCGTTTTTCACACTTAAATGAGGTAAGAGAGAAGCGTGTTGTCAAGCCTATTGAACTACTTTGCAACAAGTGACAACGGCAAGGCAGCATGCTCTAACTAGCCTGATCTAGTGTGATGGTTTCTCGCCACAAGCACGGTACACGCTGCCACTGTGTTGTTTACTTTCTCCACCTCAGTGGCCACAAGATGAACCAATTTCAATGGGCGGAGATGACGTGTGTTCCTCGTGTACACGAAGCAGGTTAGGAAAAGTATACGTGATAAAGGGGTGTTCAGTGTTTACAGGCTTTGATCGCCAAAGTTGAGTAGGAATATTTTTAGGTTTTTTCCCCTCAGGGATTTTCTTTACTCTGGAGAAGAGAGTATAGGATAAACTAAACCGTCGATGGATTCGGGCACATTTGTGCCACCATTTATTTCCTTTATTGTTCCAAACATGGAGTGTTAAAGACTTCAGAAAGAGTAAATTGTTATATTCTTAAAATGGCAAGGTAACGATTTCTACATACTCCTTAATTTAATAAATCACATGATTTAGTGATTTTATTCTGCAGCTGATATTTTTAAAAGGTTCCAAAAATTGAAAATGAAAATCTATAAGACAATTGTGTCAAAATGTAATACTTGAAAAATCTCATAAATCACCATTATTATGTCGGTCCTGGTGGTGTAGTGGTAACCATACTTGCCTTCTAAACCCAAGATCGCGGGTTCAAACCCGGACAGGATCGATGGATTTTTTCGGGCGTAAAAATCCTAAGTATGGCTTCCTTCGGAAGGGAAGTAAAGCGATGGGTCCCGTGTCGTACATTTACGGCACGAAAAAGAACCTCAAGTCTGAAAGAAGAGACTTCTGAGCAAAATTTGTCGGCCTTTTCACGCCCTGAATTGAATGGGACGCTGATGACCTGAGCTGTTAAAGAGCGTCCGTAAATAAATCAAATCAACAATCAACCACATACTATCGCTCTATAAGGAGATTAGGGGACGGGGAGGAGCGAAATATACCTGAAGACATATGTAAAGAGAGGGAGTAATGTTTTTTTCTCACCAGTTTTATTAGCTTGGGTCCTGAAATTTTTTACACTTCGTTCTCTCGACTCTAAATAAACTGCTTGAAATGTTTCATAGCAGTAGGCTAAAAAAAGTCTATTCTCTGTGTAAATATCAGGACAATATTCGCGCTTAGCCTACATAAAGACAACTTGTTGACAAAATAAATAAAAATAATATCAAAGTCCTCTGCGTATCCAAACATATCCTACTACATTTGTGTTACTAGAAACTAAGAGCAACAGTCAATATAGAAGATATAATTGCTACTACCATCGGCTGTATACTTGAAAACTCTGCATACTAAGAGAACACAGATATAGAGTGACTATAGTCATTCAATTAACCACCGCCTGTGGTGCCTCAGTTGTAAAAACGGGCGTTAAACACTACTCAAGAAAAAAAATAATTAAAGCGTATCACTCCGAGCTTTGCAAGCAGCCTTCACTTCAAAATCTGCAAATAAATAAATAAATAAATAAAAAAATAAAAAAAACGACCAGATGTGTACCTAAATTGTAAGGTGATTAAAGTGAATCTCTAAAATTAATAAGAATACTAAAGAACATACAGGGCATGGCACTTAAAACAGGTCACCTGAATAACACGCTATTTTTAGTGGTAGAGTGAAATTCTTCGGACTAAAATAACTTGACTTGGGGCTATAATATTAGGCTTTTTTTTTTCCTTGATAGGTGGAGGTATCGAGGGGATACAAAGGTCAATTTATTTATTTTAAATGAATATGTTTTATTGTTTGCCTTTTATATAGGGATTGGAAGACGCAAACGATGGCTGCGTTTTAATTATAATTTAAGATAGTTGAGGACCAATGAATAAGAGAAATATGTTAGTTTAAAGAACCGGTTAACTACTTGGTGGTCTTATAGCATCTGTAACCAATGCGTTACAAATAGAATGTAAACAAACATTTAATATATGAATACAAATACTTTAAGGTACTGGAAACATGGATAATAAGAAACGCCCACAATGAGGAAATTAACAATATAGAAGCTGTGGTACATAATTACTTATCAGCACGAAATAGACTGAATAGAGTGGCATCAGCGAATGAAGTGTTCTACAAATACTGCATCCCTATAAAGTCAACATTGCCATATTTTAGTTGCTCTTTTGTCTGTATCTTCAAACGCACCATTAAAAGCTAAATAATAAAAAATTTAGTTCATTTAAAATAAAAAAATTAACTTTCATGTGTCTTCGAAACTTCCATCCATGAAAAAGCCAATAATATCACATTATGTGTCTCTTCAAGCCAAGCAATTTTTGCACGAAGAGTTTTACCAATAAGTATGGAGAATATATAACAAAACAAGATCTAAAGAATAACAGAACTTGGTTATGTTTCCATTTCCTACATAGACTACGAGGAAAATCTAAAGATAAACGAAATTGATAACAAATAGGTTCTCAAACAAAACGATTAACAACTGGATAATCTGTTTATTTTAAACTTTTTTGCATTGAAATAGATAAGAGTACAGAAATGAACTAAGTGACTCGAATAGTTTTAGAAATAATATATAACTGTAGTTGTACTGCGAATAGCCTAGCGGAATGGATCTAAGCTATAGAATAATTGGTGTAGCAGTCAGATAGAAAGGAGTTTGACTAAAAGAAATGTGAGTGATAAAGTAGTAAGACAGCAGTATTTATCGATCATTTTATTTACGTTATATTTATGTAAAATATTCCATAAATGGCACAGTAATATATGAAAAAGCGCTTGCTTGCTATTTGTTCTTCTGACTGGCAAACATTATCGATTCTTGATAAGCGATAAGAAAAATTTCAAAAGTAAAAATGTAATAAAATGAGCAGAAGAAATTAAAACAATCTTCAATAAGCAAGGTAATCATTTAAACAACAAAAATTATAATCAACCGATGTAGAGTAAATAAATCGATGTTATTTCAATAATGTGGGCAAGAAGCAAATAATAAATAAAGAACACGTATGACATGTGGGGGTAAAATAATTAAAATTTGCTAACTATAAAGAAGAACATAAATTGACAAAGAAATGTTTAATACTTTTAATGAAATAAATACGGCAAACATTTGATACTGACTCCTGCGCCAACAGATGACACGGATGTGACAAGTTTCTTGTGCCGTCGCATATTTATTTATACAACGGGATTCAAAATCACTAACATCCGGCTTGTAGGCCAAAAATGTCGCTTATTAGAGCTATACAAACATAAATACGTTATTTTTTAATATCAACAGGGGATGGGATATTACATTCAAATCAGTAAGCATTTGCCCAGTTCGCTCTCTTAAATTATTTTATATTTATGGTATTAATTCAAAAATGTATACATAAATAATAAAAATAAAAATAAAGTAACTATTGAAGAGTAATATAACTAAAATAAACAGAATTAGAGAAGTATAAATTAGTAAAATACTGGAATAGTCGCATAAATAGGGCAATATTTAAAACAGTTTGCACTCTGTTTCAAAGGCAGAAGACAGCGAAGATGGTAAAAGTAAATATTTAATGTGGAAGATAACATAATGGTGAAAATAATCAACATGTAAGAAATAGTGGAGGAGCGAAATAAGTAAGAGCTGAATATTAACACACGAAAAAGAATAACTACTAAGTAAAAGGGGGTATTAAAAATCTGGATGTGTATGCACTCTATGCACACACAAAAAAAAAAAATATTTCCCTATCTCTAAGGCAGCGTGAGTAGGTAACACCTAATATTAAATTAAAATATAATACAGTGGGACAGGCATAAGAGAGACTGGTTTTAACAGAATATCAATGAATGTTCACCTGGAGAAAAACAACAGTAGTTGTCATACCAAAAATCCTTAGCAAAGCTTCCAAGATAACACACATATGCATATATATGCTGTCAATAAACGTACATAAATAAAAAATAACTTTACTCTGTACACAGGGGTGTTAGACAAGTAATTTACGAGAGGGTAGTCAAGGCTTATACATAGTATCAAGACCTTCACATTAAGACATACAGTTTCCTAAGGAATGAAAGCCACCGATTTCTACCAAGTCTCTTTGTAAATATGCCTTTGTTAAAGTAGTTATAATTGCTCCTGGTGCACTTTTGTAACCCTCCCTTTCTCTCTTTTTACACAGTAGACATGATATTAAGAATCGGGTGAAAGAGAAGTTTCTTTTCAAAAGTTCATTGTTCTATTACAATAATTATAAACAATTCGTATATGCTTTTAATTGTTAGTGGTTCAAATAAAATGCAGTATACAGTTACGTTTTAAAGGCAATAAGTTTAAGACGGAATACCTTACACAAAGACACAATAGCAAGAATATTAAATTAAAGTGTACTTTTTACACAAGTTGCTGGACAAGAAATGACGTCGGCTCAAATAAAGATTTCTATTTCTTAAATTTATCTCTTAACTTTGTGGTTACAGGACTAACTATTACCTGCAAAAAAAAAAAAAAGTATTAACGACAGATATCTCGCAGCACTAGGGAAAAGGTGGAATGGTAATTTTGTTTATAAGAATTGGATTCCGTTACTGCGAAATACAGTGCTAATTAGCCTGTAATTTTCGTAGATTTTATAACGATAAAATATATGTAACTTTATTTTTCTTTCCATCAGTAAGGAGTGGACTCATTCTAGTACAAAGTTTACTGCTTGCTTTGTAGACCCATGTGAGTCCCGTCTCGTACATTTACGGCACTTAAAAGAACCTCAAGCCTGAAATAAGAGGCCTCTCAGCAAAATATATCGGCCTTTTCACGTTCTGACGCTGATGACCTGAGATGTTAAAGAGCGTCCGTAAATAAATAAAATAAATAAAAATAAACCAAGTTTACTATTAATATCTGAATTTCAAATTGGTATTACTTCAGTGTCACATACCCCTGATATTTTACGTCTATCTCAAATTACAAGTCCCCTTTATATAGAGTGAAAATATTTCATTAATATCCTATGTATATAAGAAATTATTCTACAGAACTCTTCAAGAACGCAATTTCAATTCAGCAAATGTGTAACAGACTGTAGTAAGACGGGAAGCTTTTCCCCAGGGCATAATCATCGTGCTCTATCACTCTACAAAAGTTGCTTTCACCTACTGACACGATGCCTTGTAGCTTTCCTTACTGACAGGTGTTTACATTCACATATTAGCCACGACTTTGACTGTGCAAATTCTGTGCTTTTTTCTGCATGGAGAAAGAAGTTTGTAATTTTTCATGAGAGTCATAGAATCGTAGTGTTTTCTGTAATACCGGAAAATGTCTTTGGTATTGGATCAAATACTGTTACTAAATAGCAAAATAAACCCCTTGATCTATTAAACTTGTCGTTACCCCATTGCTTTTAGCTTTAGTAATTGTAGTTACACTTTCCTTTGATATTATTGAACAAAACTTCAGAACAGAGTCACTCATGAGTGAAACTGTGAGATTTTATAGTCTAAAAGTTAATGGAGAAGTTATATCCTCATGATTATTGATGGAAGTCAGAGTTGTAAAAAATAAATAAAAAAAATGAATCTAAACCTACTAAAAATGACCCCTCTCTAGAAAATTACTTGTAGGATCGATTTCAAGAGATTTTAAACGTGAGGATTTAAATTTTGTAAGTTAGGAATATAATTTCAAACTTTTGGTTTTCTTACGATGAAAAAAAAAAAAACAAATACCTACTAAAAACATGTTTTTTCTCAGTCCATTTTCAGAAAGTACAAAAGCTGAATTAGTATTTCTTTGGCATATTTTCTGCTTTCATTTAGTTTTTTATTGTGTCTGCGTCTTTCTGTGTTTGTAATGTCTTCGAGACAGCTCTGACATTGGACTGACTACTCATTAGTGTGTACTCTGTGCGTGTCCAGAGATACATTGGCACTGGCTTGTAGATTCCAGGGAATTTAAATCCTAATACCGGATGAGGGTAAACAGTTAAAGTTGAAGAAATAAAAAAAAAAAAAAGTTTAATGATACTTTTATTAATTTCTTTATGTGTAAAAATTAACGTAATTAAACAATTAAACCGTTTTATGGGTTATACGTTGTGTTAAACTTTATACGTTCTGATCATGTTTAATTCGAAAGCTAAACATAGGTTATTGGCGTCTTTATTAAACAAAACCGCCAACACGAGAAACAAGTCCGTTTTACCCGCCATTCATACATCCTCGGAAATGAGGAATTTTATTTCCAACAGGATGGTGCACTATCACATTACCAATGAGATATACGTGCGTACCTTGATGACAATCTTCCGAGGTACTGGATAGGACGAAGAGTTTCCACCGCGTTCTCCGAATGCAACTCCGATTTTCTCCATGTCGAAGAGTCAATGCAGTTTATTGCTACCGTTTCTGGTGAAGGTGAAAAAGACACCAACAAGCTATGTTCTTTCTGCAAGACAACGCTCATTCACATACAGCTGTGTTGACACGGGAAAAACTGGAGAAAATCCACTATGCAGCAATGGTACATCCTACATGTTGTTCCAAAAGTATCGCCTTGCGTTTACCATATGTTTGAACCGCTAAAAGAAGCTTTGGGAGGTCTGCGATTCCACAGCAACGAAGGTGTAGAAACATTCTTGCACATCTGGCCGGAATCCGTACCCCATACTTTCTTCGATATGTTTGTAAATCGGATTATAGAAAATTAAGATGTTCCAATAAATATAAAAAAAAAAACATTATATTTCATTCGCCCTCGTTTCATTTGAGACATTTAAATATGTGTAGAAAATAAAGATACTATAGAGATTTTTGCTTAGAAATCAGAGTTCATTTTAAATTTGAACAGTTATTTATTATTTTATTTTTTCACTCACTCGAACATTCGATAGGTTTTGAAGTGGCAACTTCTTGGATAGATAATTCAAAAGTTTACAATTATTCTTATCTCATTCTTTTTGAGTTAATAATCACTGTTTATTTTCACTACAGTGAAACTTTTTTGCTAACTGATGGTAATCATTTCTATAGAGATTATTAAAAAAACGCAGCAAAATTTCGTAACAAAGTGGGCTAAAAACACTAGCAAAGCCACAATGACTAACAACCTCTGCCTACTTCCCACGTTTCCATTTTTTGTGGAATTTCAAGGCTAGGAATTTTATTGCGATATGCTTGAATCATTCGCTTTCCAGCTGTTAGTGTTGAATGAACTAACTAACCATTAATTTGCTACATATAATTAATTCTGTGTTAAAAAGCCAAAACCTGATATGTCCAAAACTGCCGTTTTCCAGGAGATGAAATTTACTGCATTATACAGTTGATTGGGTTTAGATTTTGTCTTCGGGTGAGGAAAAATATCAGGAAGAGATTGGAACGAGAACATTTAATATTTTAACGTTAGCTTGGTCTCAAAAGTTCAGAAATGAACTTATCAAGTTTTGCCTGTGTATTTAACATATAAATGTACGAGAAAGCAGTAAAAATAAACATTTCGTTTTATCAGTATTAAAGAGAGTGAGAGTTAATTTTTCTATATACTCATACAGATTATTAATCAGAAAAGTTATATTTCTTTTCTTGTTACTAAATTTCGTCACCAGACGTGCCAGATCTGGAAGAACTCTGCAACTGTGTGGCATGTTGGCAAGTCTTGGTAGAAGCTATGACATTCTGCATGGATAAGGGGCAGTAGTGATATTAAATCATTCTTCTTCTGTTGACTGGTCCAGAATGTTCTAGTTCTACTGTTGACAGCTGACAGTCTGCTTCTTTTGTTACGCCTCAAGTCGAAGATCCTGAATGACACATTTACTTCAAAGCTGTGCTTGAACTTGTAACTCCAAATTCTCTGTACATTAAACATTTAATTGTATCTCCTTGAGTGTCCTTTGTATGCTTCACCAATGTATCAGTAAGTCCCTTACTCTCGTTGAAAGTTTTCCTCTCACTAAGTGTACAAAATTCCTGAGAACCAATTTATATCTAAGGGATTGTGTTTCTTTACTTTATGTGCTTTGGTGTGATCCACATCACATATATTATCATCAGATCGAACATATTTTGTATTGGCAATTCTAGAAGTGCTATTCGGAACATATCAACATTTTCCATCTCAATTTACTCATGTTATATTTGGAGTAGACACATCATGTTTTGCCACCATGTAGAGCCAAGTAAGTAATACCAACTTATGCACAAAAAATCACCAAGTTTGGATATTGAAGTCTTAGCTTTTCAAAATATAATTAAGACTATTAATATCTGGTGAACTGAGGATTCAATTTAATGAAGTTTCAGTAAACAACAGATTATGAAATTATGACAACACGTTGTGTGGACCATCAGGAGTGACAAACCTATAACGTTTTGAGAAGTTCGCTTTAAGGTGTTTCTTGGGATAAATGTAATTGCGTTCGTGGTAATATATCTTGCTACGAACGTATTTATTTATTTATTTTATTTATAATTTCTCCACAAAAAATACCAGCTATTCGCAATTCTTCTAAAATGTTCTGTATTTCTATTATTTCTTTGAAAACCCCATAAAATTTTGAAGCGTTTCTTTATGCGTTGTTCAGGTTAGTTATTTCTAAAGTAGACAGCGTATGAGACAAGACGACTTTTATTGTATCCCAACCGGCAAGGTGAACCTCATACCTACCGCGGGGGTCGATGTCCCGATTTCCGTTCTGCAGAGCGCAATTCCTGTACTTTACATTCCATCCGGTCTGGTTACGGCTGGTCCAGCATGAGGCTGGGAAATTCCTCGAGACTAACAAAGCAAGACTCTCTGCTTATAATTCAGCAGAAATATACGTATGGATAGTTTCCCACAGAACCAGGCTGCTGCCAGAGTTATTCTTTAATATGCCGCTCCAGTTCATTGATCTCTCTCTGTCTCAAATTGCGAAAGGCGTTTAAATTTCGCTTTATAGGAGGAGAGTGCGTCACGAAATATCTGAAGGATCTTGTGCAAATTTACTGTTCATAAAAAGTGTCAAATATCCCAGAAGCGTGTTTGTAACAACGAAATACCGAAACAAACACGAGTGTAGAAATGCTGTTATTAAGATTTCCTGAGAGTGTTCTCATGGTGTGGTTTAAACTTTGCGATTGCAGAAACTTGTCCTTTTGTCCGTATACCAGCTTCATTATACAGGCTACTTACTATTCAGTAATTAATCAGCATCTTTTATTGTTTTGCCCTCATTTATTCACCAATTATCTTTCTTAAAGCAGTCCCTATTGGTTGCAATGCTCGTGTCTTTTTTTTAATAGTGTTTAACGCCCTTTTTACTACTGGGGCACCACAGCCAGGTTCATGTCTCTGCTGGAAGTCATTTTTGGCATATCCTTCAGAATTCCTCCAAAACTTTCAACACTTTTGCTGAAGATTGAAAATGCATTAAGTGTTTCTTCAAAATTGGGGGGGGGGGGAAAGAAAAAAAAATCCACGGGGCCAAGTAGGCTATAAGAATGATGAATTTTTACAATCAAGTATGTGTGCAATATGAGGGCGCACATTATCATTGTGCAACATAGTAGTTTTCGTCTGAGAGGCTCTTTGAAAGATTGGCACATTTCTTTACAATTGTGATGCTAGAGCAAATTTGTATAAGCCCCCCTGGTATCTGGTTTCCTAAACCAGGGTATAAATATCAAATTTTCTATTTATTATAAATTATACAACAATCTCTTACATCACTATTTTACATATTTTCCTAATAAATAAAGTAAAATAATATTATTACACTATAAAATAATACATAGAATATTTTCCTAATAAATAAAGTAAAATAATATTATTAAACTATAAAATAACACAAGAATATTTTCCTAATAAATAAAGTAAAATAATATTATTAAACAATAAAATAACTCAAAAAGTAATTAAATTAAACCAAAATATAAATATACTAAACTACTTCCCAATTGAATATTATAAATCTACCAAATTAACAAAATTACTGGGAGCCAGTAAGAATCATAGCTAGTAGGCATTCCGTCTTAATTTATTACATTACTATACTATACTATGTACTGATATGCAGTAAAATCCTGCGTACAACACAGATTGGCTACTGAATGAACGGTACATTTTTATTACACGTCTATATTACATCTGTTATTTTAAATAATTTATGATAACTCGTCAGTATTTTGACTACAGCGTGTATTCTTGAATGTATGAGTATAAAATTAATCACGAGAACTTGCGGTAAGTATTTATTGAGATAAAGCGAGTTAGAGCCAACTTTAAGGGAATTATTTGTCCCGGAGAGAGCTTTCAAGAACGTAAGGCGAAAGTATGGAGCAAGCAGAGGATTGCGTAGGCAGGCGAGCTCCAGATTTTCTTCGACTGTCACAGAAGGCCATGAAAGTATTAACACCTTTCGTAAAAAAAATGACGTGTTTGAAAAACAGTTCTCTGCACTCCTTTACAGGAGTATGAAATATCATCCCAACTCATTCAGAAATTAAAATTAACGAGTAATGCTGTGCTATCATATGTTGTCTATTATTATAAATATTATTTTATGCTCATATATACTTTTAATGTTACATTATTTTGATTATTGCTATTATATAAAGATGTTCTACAATAAAATGGTACATATATATTATTTGAATGTTATAAATCAGTGATTAACAACTTTAAACATATACAAAGTGTAAATGTAAGATTAGTTGAATCTTAGAACCCGCGAGAGGAAAGAGATCTTTAAAGGTGGAACGACTGGTTTAGATGATATTACGGAACAAGGAAATTAAAGCGATAATGGATTATGTTGGACGTTCATGCATTTCCTGAAACGCCCGGTAAAGACTTTTTATGCGACTTAAATGCTTTTAAATGTTGCTCAATAATAAAAAATTCTCGTGTCTAAAAAACAAGTCGTGATTCGAGTTCGTTTTGGCGTTTGTTCCACACCGCTGACTTATCAATTTGTAGATTATAGATAATCTTGTTCTGGACCAAGACTTACGGGTAAGACTTATAGGAGCAAAATAAGAAACGTTTGTTGCTTCTGATTGAGATATCAGTAGGGACGGTCACCTTGAAGAGCGTTTTATGGGCCTGTTTCTATTGATATGCATTCCAGGCATTTTATATATCGAGGAACGAGGGAAAGCTTGTTTTACATCAATATATATCTTTCAAGTATACACTTTAAGCTCTGTGTGATTGTTCTAAATATGTAACGTCATTATGAAATACTCACAGAGGATACAATCATTGGAAGATCGAAATATTCCCAAAGACTGCCTGGGGGCGCAAGAAAAAGGAAAATGGGTATGAAGTTGGGTGGATAGATTAAAGGAAATTTTAAGAGAAATTGTTTTGGGAGAGCTAGATAGTTTACAAATGGGCAAGGCGCGTGGAATAAAGTGAAAGCAAGTTTTTTTTTTATTATTATTATTTGGTTTATTTACGGACGCTCTTTAACAGCTCAGGTCATCAGCCTCCCATTCAAATCAGGGCATGAAACGGCCGACAAATTTTACTCAGAGGCCTCTTCCTTCAGGCTTGAGGTTCTTTTACGTGCCGTAAATGTACGACACGAGACTCAACGGCTGTACTTCCCTTCCGAAGGAAGCCATACTTAGAATTTTTACGCCCGAAAATATCCATTGCTTCTGGCCGGAATTTTGGGTTTAGGAGACAAGTATGGTTACCACTACACACCAGGACCGACAAAGCAAGGGTTAATGATATAGAGAAATAGAAAAAGTTTGGTAGCCTAAGAGATAAGAGTACTCTGAAATATTATAGGAGTTTTAAGAAAGATTTGGGCAGATAAAAATATATTGAGATTTGTGACAAAATGGATAGGGAGAGTATGGCATGGACAAGAACATGAACAAGATGCTAGATGAGGTAAAAGTGAACAAAGAATTGACTGTGGTAAGGTAGACAAGAACTTGCACTGTATAATAGAATGTACAGAAACCGAAGAATGGAGAGGAAAATATGGAACAAGAAGTGGGATAATTTGCTTTTGGCATTAGCAGAAAAGAATTTTGAATCAGTTTGGAAATTATGTAGGGAAGTAAGAGAAAAGTGGTGGAAGAAAGTGATCAAGGCAAAGGAAGATGGTAATAAAATAACAGTTAGGGAAGATGATCATCTTTAGGAAAGTATTTGTAAAGCCACTTGATAATAAGTATAGTTAAAGAGATGTGTGATACATGTACACAACAACCAGGGTGTTAGATGTATAGGATCCTGAATTAATAAACACACAAAGATCAAGGAAATATTGTAAAACTGTAATTGTATTGCGTATAAATAATAAACATTCATTCAAATCTGTAACGTCTACAGGAGAACATGTAGGTCGGTTACTTTTATCACGCTTGAGCCAGAAAAATCGATTTTCCTTTTCACTTTTTAGCTGTGTTAGCATTTCAGGATAGGTAGAAGAAGAATCGTGATAAACCTGTACTAAAAGACCATTGTTGCGTTAGCTATAGACAATGCTAACTGTGTGCTTGGAATCTCTGCTTTAGCCTTTTCTTTCTTTTATTGTCGTCTACAAAGGACGACGCTGTAATAGCAACTTAAAAATTATTACCTGTCATCATTGATTTATGATCATAGCAGCATCCAGATAACTGTTTCGCTTCACTTATGAGCGCAAACAGTACTTCTTGTATTGTCTGTCTCCTCGTCTTCTATCTGAGAGATACAATTACTCATCATAAACATGACTCTTGATGTTTTCCAACATTCCCTGGATTTTGGGCACATATTTTTTTCAAATATTTCTGCAATTCTATCTGCGTTTACCAGAGGAATGAAAACAAAATGCTGGCTCAGTACTTTTTTAAAACTTGTAGAAGCATTTGTTACATATTTTAAAACGGTCTACAAAGACCTCTTTTCCATTAATTGCCTCGTTCGTATTCCTAATTCATCCATGATCCTCAAATTCTGTTCTTTAATGGTTTGATTTGATTTGGTTTGTTTACGGACGCTCTTTAACATGTCAGGTCATCAGCATCCCATTCAATTCAGGGCATGAAACGGCCGACAAATTTCGCTCAGAGGCCTCTTCATTCAGGCTTGAGGTTCTTTATCGTGCCGTAAATGTACGACACGGGGACCCACGGCTTTACTTCCCTTCCGAAGAAAGCCATACTTAGGATTTTTACACCCCGAAAAAATCCATCGGTCCTGGGCGGGTTTGAACCCGCGATCTTGGGTTTAGAAGGCAAGTATGGTTACCACTATACTACCAGGACCGAGTCTTTAATGGTGAAAAGCTGGAACAAAATAGGGGAAAAAACTCTTCCCGAAAAATAAAGAATAACCTAATCTGTCACTGAGTTTAACTGTGCTATAGTACACAAAACGCTAATCCAGAGGTACCTTACTGCCTAGTGAGTAGCTTATTGGAAAGTGACATATAAGAATTAAGGTACTCGAGAGTTAAAAATAACCGGATACCTTCCTGAGAGGAGATTTCGTTGCTCTCGTAAGAAAATTGCGTGCAATAAATAGAACTTTGGTATGATTAAAATGACATAACCATAAAATCACAAGAATAGAAAGAGAAAACGACATGTTTATTAATATTAGAAGAACTAGAGGAGGCTCTTAGAAATTCAAAGAACAGAAAAGCTTCAAGTATAGGAGGATCAACAATATAATTAATTAAATATGAAGGAACATTTTAATAAAGCAAATACTCCACCTGTTAAGTAGTTGTTGAAAATATAAAAGCATTCATGAAGTTTGTAAAGTAGTAAATGTGATTTCGTCGTTTAGAAAAGGAGAAATAAATCAGTTTATAAATTGTAAATGCATCAGTGTATATTAAATGCATTTACAAAATTTATTCAAGAAGTATAAGTAACATAGTTAAACGAATTTCTGAAGCTCTAATAATAGAAAACAAACCAGTTTCAGAGCAGGAATGGGTTAAAACAATTTATTCACTATCAAACAAACAAAAACAGGGAATTCACTACAGAGACTCTTTTAACCTTTATTGATATGGACAAAGTAGATAGAAAAACTGTGAAACATTTATAAGAAAGGCTTCCCACAACACCTAGTCAAAGTAATGCAAAATCTACATTCCAAAACTAATTGTAATTCAATCAAATAAAACGTCAGAAGAAATTTAACGAACAAAGCAGTAAAACCAGGATGTAGCGTCTCTCTGATATTGTTTAATTTCCATATAGAGGGGATTCTTCAGGCAAAAGTTCATAAAAGTATACAATAGGAAAGGTTTTAAATTTTATTGCTTTGGATGATGACATTGTCATAATATTTGACAAGGAAGAGAGGTTACAGAAAGGAATATTCGAATTATATTAAAAATTGGTACAGATTATGAAATAAAAATATTAAGATCAAAGACGAAAATAATAGCATTTTAAGTAAAATATCTCTTTAGAACGATGTTTTAATATAAATATAACATAACATTAGAACAGGTAACACATTTTAAATATTCACGGCGTGATGTGACATATGAAATAAATCAGGACATAAATGAAAAAACAAACATCCAAGCTCTAAATGGCACTGTAAAAAGAACATTATAAACCATTATAAGATCATATTTAAATTCTACACAATAATGGTACAGTATTTGGTACCGAATCGTGAAAAATAACAAATAATTAGGTAAGCTTTATACCGTCAACAGAAATGCGATTTTTACGTTAAAGACTGTACTAAACAAGATAGATACAAAAATAGACATTAGCAATTATTACAGATTGAGGCAATAATGATCATAGTAACAAAAGTATAGAGAAAAATAGATATCCCCTCTTGAAAGTGTGACAAAAGATAGAATAACAAAACAAATGCTGGAATATAGTCGTGGTAGTGGTAGTAGTAGTAGTAGTAGTAGTAGTAGTAGTAGTAGTAGTAGTAGTAGTAGAGGTAGTAGTGGTAGTATAATAGTAGTAGTGGTAGTAGTAGTAGTAGTGGTAGTAATAGTAGTAGTAGTAGTAGTAGTAGTAGTAGTTGTAATTGTAGTAATGGTGGTGGTAGTAGTAGTAGTAGTAGTAGTAGTAGTAGTAGTAGTAGTAGTAGTAGTAGTAGTAGTAGTAGTAGTAGTAGTAATAGTAATGGTATTAGAAGTGGCAGTAATAGTAGTAATACTAATAGTAGTGGTAATGGTAGTATTAGTAGTAGTGGTAGTAGTGGTAATGGTAGTAGTAGTGGTAATATTAATAGTAATAGCAGGTGTATTTTATTGTTATTAAATCCTATATACACATTAAAATATATTTTATGCATGAGTCATAGACCGTACATACTTAAATATGATACACAACTGAAAAGAAGAATAAATAATGCAAATATGATAATAAATAAACATTAAAAATTGGAAAGAACGATATTTACAGACATGAGAATGGAAGCATTATTTACAATTACACTAGTTAATGCGTTCTAATTGAAAATAAATTGCTTCTAGTTTCTCGCACTTTGGTTAGGAAAATTTCCATATTCAACAATTAGTGTGGTTCGCAAACAGATCCCAGCAGGCCATTCGACCTCTTATTGCCTTAAAAAGTTTTGAGGAAACAGCGTTTTTCTCGGGTGTACCCAGTGGTTACATTCTGTCAGAATATATACCTTCCTCATCCCCTCCACAAAATGGGCAGATTCTCCTACAAGAACTATCCGTTATTTTTTTTTAACATAAACCAATAGCAAGACGTTCTGTAGGCTGACCAAGGTAAAGCTGGAGAGAAAATATAAGACCGGAACAGAGTATCCCTAATCCCTGAGATGAGGAGAAGAAGAAGAAGAATTGTTGTCAATCGTCAAAGACATTAAACATCATTAGGTTGTTTGCAGGTTGCAGCTTAATCCCTTTATCTTCATTTTATGACTGGTGAATACTTTAATACTAACAGTAAAAATTTGTTCCTTTTCACTTAATTCGTATATTACGCTGTCGTTGTTTTGCATTTATTGCCAACTTTGAAAAATTCTGGTAATTTTGAGATGGAATTTTGATCTGTTACTCTTATTATGTAGAAAACCAAACTCTTTTTATTATTCATTAGAACATCTTTCAGATTAACAAAATTACCCACCTATTGCAATGCACGAGTACATAGTCATTTTCTCTTTTAGCAATTATTCTTTCGTTACTTTGTATCATTTATTTTCGGTAATCATATGTGAAAATTATTGCATTAAATTCAAAGCTTAAACTGCAAAATATAAAGAGGCAAAGAATGAATGTTGTCGATGATTATCTGCAGTAATACCACGGGTGCTGATAATTCTTCGGCAATTTAACTGAGGTTAACGATTGTTTGTTGTCATGACAACAAGCATGAGTTTGAAAACTCAATTACATTACCTAAGGAAAATTATAAGTGAGAGGGGGATTCTGTAAGATAATTGCAAGCTAGAACGATGCTTTTTTTTTTTTTCATTTAGTATAATCATTGAAGTTCTTTGTTTATTTTTGTATTATGCGGCGTTAAATCTTGTTAGATCTTCTTTTATATTTTGAATTAGCAGATCACCAAATCGTCCATTTTTACAGTATTTACTAACCGCCAATAGTGAACAGGAAAATGCACGAAATTAGGCTTCCTAGATCGCTAGTCGAATCGAAGCAGAGATTATAGGAATAAAAAAAGGAACGTAGGAAAATGCTCTATCAGGTATTAGTTTTTGAGCATCATGCTTTAAAACTATCGATTAAGTTTCGTTCTGATTGGTGGATAAGGTATCAATGAAAGGCGATCGCGTGCAATTATCTTAGTAGTTCACTCGCATGCTACAAAATATGCACCAACTCTTACTTTCCTTAGATCTTACTTTTTTCAATTTTCTTTCTTTTTAGTTCTCCAGACCATAACTTCTTCTTCTCTGTATTTTTGTCACTCTTGTAAGTTCCGTTTATATAGCGATTTAATTTCAATAATTCCCAATTTAAATAACAATTAAAATAAATTTTATTTAAACAAAAATATGTCCATTTAGATATTGAGAGGGAAATTTAAAACGAGTTTTGATTACGTTTTAGATTTCGTTCCCTCTTTTCCAGCCACCCACAATCTTATGACACTTAAATGTTTAGGTTTCACTTTTATTAGTTTTTTTTGTTTCCTGTCGCTGCCTGTAACCTGGATTGTGTTTGAATTTGAAAGAGTAAAAAATTAGTCAATAAGCTGTAAAATGATAAATATTTTGTGAAATATTACATTATAGTAATAGAGCCTATTTCTGAGCTCCTAACTAATCCACAAACACTTTGTTCTTTCTTGTAGACATACTATTTTGAAACAATTTATTAGAAAAACACAACTATTACATTAATTATTACTCAATATTTTTGTATTTTTATTCTTTCAAAATTAAAAAAAAAAAAAAAAAAAAAAAAAATTCAGGTTTCCAGGCAACGAAAGAAAACAAAAGACGTGATTACAGTTGAATTCTCTTTAGAATTTAAGTATCATAAACTAGGGATGCCATTTGATTTTTTTACTTATTTATTTATGGACGCTCTTTAACAGCTCAGATCATCAGCATCCCATTCAACTCAGGGCGTGAAACGGCCGACAAATTTTGCTCAGAGGTCTCTCTTTCAGGCTTGAGGTTCTTTTTCGTGCCGTAAATGTACGATACGGGACCCACGGCTTTACTGCCTCTCCGAAGGAAGCCATACTTACGATTTTTACGCCCGAAAAAAAGCCATCGGTCCTGGCCGGGTTCGAACCCCCGATCTTGGGTATAGGAGGCTAATACTATTTGAAATTCTAAG
Organism: Metallyticus violacea; assembly: GCA_030762175.1. Classification (NCBI taxonomy): domain Eukaryota; kingdom Metazoa; phylum Arthropoda; class Insecta; order Mantodea; family Metallyticidae; genus Metallyticus; species Metallyticus violacea. Next base: position 65,243,122 of record CM060831.1, read on the forward strand.
TGAAGGTAGTTGATTGAAGGGTGAAACAAAATATAATCAACATCGGTTTCAAAATTCTCTCGTAATATCTGAACTGAAGTGCTTTTGTTAACATTATTTATTCTAAATAGGTAGTTAATCCAGTTAATTGATGCTGACGAATCCGCTTGTATCGCCTTTATTATTTTACTTTTCAAGCATATTTCCTTTTTTCCACAAATCCTTTGTCGGTCTTGGTGGAGTAGTGGTTACCATACTTGCCTCCTAAATTCAAGATAGCGGGTTCGATCCCGGCCAGGACCGATTTTCGGGCGTATAAAATCCTAAGTATGGCTTCCTTCGGAAGGGAAGTAAAGCCGTGGATGCCGTGCTGTACATTTACGGCACGATAAAGAACCTCAAGCCTGAAAGAGAGGCCTCTGAGCAAAATTTATCGACCATTTCACTAGACTAGAATGGGACGCTGATGACCTGAGATGTTAAATAAACAAAACAACCTGGCCACGTCATGATGGCTCTCCCACTAACACTTGTTCGCCATTGGTTCTTTAGTCTATGGAAAATTGTAGCAAGTAGTAACGTAATCATCCTAACTGAAATGTTCTCTCTTCCTATGACTAAATAGGGGAGACGAATCCGGACAGCGAAGCATTTTATTGTAATGTTTTGAACTGAACTTTGCTATATTGGGTTAAGTTTCCTTTAGTAATTATTTTAAATTATCAGGAAACTTAGATTTTTAAAGATAATTTGTAAAACTATCTGTAAATTTTGTGCAGTATTAAAAGGCGTTTTTTCATTACCCAAGTGGGAGATTTTATGAAATGCTTGAGTCCAAGTAATTCTTTATTATTAATTTGTTCAGTTGTATATTTTGTAGCAAAATTCGAAGTTTTATCGTTTGTTTAAATTATATTTTGCTGAGTTACATCTCACACTATTTTCAATGTTCAAACTATAATATATTTCATGTGTCCATTATATTGCATTTATCATTGTGTAATAAATTATTTTACGATTGTAAACCTGTTTCCCAGTATACTTTGCAAGGCTAAAACTTGTTCAGGAATCAACAGGAGGATGACAGATTCTGATTATTGGATTACAGAACTCTTGCATATCAGCATTAAATTTAGTTTTACAAATCTTACTCTGTTCTTATTTTCCATTCTTTTAAGTGTTTCTTTTACACATTCTCTAAATAATCCTTGTTCTTGTTACTAATATGCTGTTAGACTCCATTCAAGAAGTTCTTACATATTTTCTTTTCTTTTCCAGGCGTGAAACTACAGTCTCGCAGTGGAGGACATCTACGTCGAAGTCAAAGTGAGCGTGGCGGTAGCCTGCGCGTGGTGGTGGAACGTGGCCCATCGAACCCAAGCACAGAGGAAAGTCCACTTTTTCAGGATACGATGAGATTGCGGCATCGCCCAGGACGTCCCGATATCCGTCAGGTATTCAGCGACTCTAGTGCAGAGGGACGCCCTCGACGGTTGCTGAGTCCAGGAAGACCTCGGCCTAAAGAACCTCCTCCACCACCTCCCCCACCATCTACTCCTGAACTGCCATCCCTGCCACCGAGGCAGATATTTCCTTTCACTAAGCGGCAGATAGAGGAAATGAACCACCAAGCAAGAAAGAGTACAAGTAAAAGGCTTAACAATGAAAAGAAGCAAGCGCCTCCCATACCCAAGGAGGTATTAGAAGATCAGACGGTTACTAACTCCGAAAATTCTGAAAAGCCTGAAGTTTCGCAGAGTGATGGTGCGGTCAGAAGAAGAGAGCAAAGATATAGCGATCCGGGACCGAAAGTAATCTTACGTGTTGACACTACGGATGCAGAAAAAAGACTCTCCTCGCCCGCATCTTTGGACATTTCTACAGCTTCAGTGACTGAAACGGGTGCCGACAGGGTCCGAACAATAGTGGCAGTATGTCCCAGCTCTCCAGACGTACATCGTATACAGGTGTCTGCTCCTGATGCTGATAGCGCTGCGAAGCGAAGTCGAAAGACTTCATCGGTACTTATAACCGGGGGTAACGATGGGGAGTGCAACAGGGTAACGATCAGTGTAGGGTCGGTCTCGCCGACTTCCTCGTTTGACTCATCGGAGCAGGTTCCTAAGACTGCCCACAGTTCCTTAAGTATGGTGATTCCGGTATCTCCGGACCCACAACCCCTACCACAGAAAACTCTATTAGTTCTGGAACCTTCCGGTGAGCCCACAGTGAGTAATGTGAAGTACGTCAACAACAATGTGACTATAGTCGCATCGGACATAATACAGGAACCCAGTGTAATGGTGTTTACCGGGAAATCTAGAGGCGACACCACAACGCCGGTGCTGGCTGATGATGCAGATGTGCTTATGAACCCAGTGGAAGCAGTGCGTAGAAATCTGGTACCACATGTGTGTGGGAAAGATGATGGCGATGACAGCAATACTCCCGTTGTGGTAATAGACGACAGTGAAAAGATGAAAGAAGGCGATTATCTTATGAGCACTCCAGCATCTAAAGTGATAGAGGACGCACAGTCACCTATCAGTGGAGTGATAGAATCAAATGAGATTCAGGCTCCAAAAGAGGACGAAGCAGTTCGAGAGGTTGCAAGCCAATCTCCAACTGAATCCGAGCAATGCTTAATAAAAGAGACTGAGCAGCTTTCTGGCGGGACCCCAGCTGTGGAGTCTTTAGATGTAACTGAGGAAGAAACCTCATTAGCGACTCCCCTTTCTCCAGATCTTGAGAATGAAGGAGCTCCTGAAGGCGAAGACGCCCGTGAGATTGACATTGACTCCACCCTTTCCCCAGCTCCCGACAATGTTACATTGGAGAAAGGCGATCCGGAGAGCGAGGCAGAGAACATATACGAGAGCATCAAAGACCCCATATACGAAGAGATCCCAGACACTCCACCTCCGTTGCCACTGTCACCTCCTCCCTCACTTGAAGATCTGCTGGACGACGATAAACGCAGTTCGCGTTCTATCTTTGAAGGAGCCTCTAAATATGATATCCTCAACTACCTGGAGGGGGCAAAGGAGCGAGGCATAGCCGAAGAAGGTCTATACTACGGTATAGGTAGGGAAGAGATAGTAGAAATAGTTGAGATACTGGATGGGAAATCCCTGGTGCAAGAAGAGGATATGCCATCGCATGAGAGGATGTCCTCTTTAGACCTCGGAGAACTCAGCAGCAGAGTTAGTCATCTCAGTAATGCCAGCGACTCCAGTGAGGACAGCTGTAATCTTATCATAAACAACATTGGAGAACCTCCATCCTCCCCAAATAAGGTAAGAACTCTTTATTTATATTTGCTTTTAAAACACTTAGCGTAACAAGTATGACATCGGGTTAGTTAGGAAGGTTCCGTCCATTTTAATAAAATAATAGACTGTGCTTGTGTTTGCTCTTATGGTATTTGTTATATAGTAATATTAGCTGCAATTTAACATAGTCACCACCAGTTTTTAAATTACTGTCTCCAACTTTTGATTGCGGTTCAAAAACACTCTTACGCATGCCACCTGAAATTGCAGCAGTTGCGTCTTTAATATGTTTCTTAGAATCTTCTTCTGCCTAGCCACTTTATGGGAATACTTTTGTTCAGATATTGTCTAATAGTTTTTGCAGAATGAGGTAGTGCTCCATCTTGTTAGAAGACAATGTCAACAATCTAGCTGCGCTTTCAGAAATTGTTGCACCATGTAGATACATGTTATTTGATACTTGTTTCTGTGAAAATACAAAGGACCATATATTAGATATTTTGAGATTTCAAACCCCAAAAGTTGTTTTTGTTAACAGCATCACAAATGTGAACCTGAGTCATTCATTTTCATTGTTTACAGCAGTGTCCATGACATTATTTTATAAGCTGCACAAGCTTAATCATTACATTTGTGAAGCGCCTAAATATGAAATCAGATATTTAGCTAATTCTTTGGATTGGAAGAATGGAATATGACATTTCGGTACTTTACCCTTGCTCAAATACAGGTCGTTTGTGCCTATAGAGGAACATCTGGGAGAAAGCGGTATACTGTTCGGTGGGGATCCATGAGAGCTGAGGCATGAACCCCTGCAACGAATGGAGCACTTCAGAATGACTTCCAGGCATTGGGGAGAAAACTTTTCAAAAGCTCAAGCTACCGTCACAGCGCACATACCACCAGCTCACCTTGCACTCGATTCTGCGGCCAACGGAAACAAACAAACAAACAAACAAAACAAAAACAAGGTGGATGGCCGGTCCCAAGGGGCTTGAACCCGATATCTACCGAATGGTGTTACCGCTTGAGCCACCTCCTTCGGTTAACTTATTCTGTGAAGCGTTCGTCTCAATGGCTACTCAAAATACGTTCCAGACTTCTGTTCGGATATAGTAGGTCTACCATTTCATCTGCTGCCTCTCCTGTATTAACAAGCATTCGGATGCTTGCTGTTGTAGATATGAATTTTTTAAATTCTGTTGCATTTTGCATAATTACGTTAAACCATACAACTAGATATTGACAATAGCTACTCCTTGTTATATAATCAGCAATCTCTTAAATTACTCTGAGAACAAAAATGTTTACAAATGTATATGATTTAAATAGCACGGTTTTACAATATTGTAAAAAATTTAACAAGCTATGAAATTTATATGTTTATTCATTTAAAACAAAAAATACTTTTAACATATCCATTAATTTCTTGTGTCCAATATTCCATTTTAATTCGTTCTTAAAAATAATCAATTATTAAATATGTTTTGCAAGATATGTTGAATGTTCTGCAAATACCAGCTATTGCTGAAGGGGTAGATGACTGAAAAATATTGAAATAATAATTCTGTATTTGACAATTATCAGATATATATTCAGGATTTATTTAAAATATTATAAATTAGAGAACAGTTAATAAAAAATTGTATAGGAGATGTGGCAATTTTGTCAAGGAATTTTCGTCAGAAGAAGAATTAGGTAAGGACACGGACAGACAAATGTTATATTCACATATTGGAAAGAACATATCCTCAAAGTTTTTGCAGAGAGCTGAAAAAGGATTTTGAGAAAGAAAAATAATCAAAGAAAAGTAAAATAGTGATGCTAGGCTGAAAAGAATCAAATGATGTAAGAGTGAAGATTTTGACCAAATGAGTAATTAGGATAGCAACATCAAATTTATGATTGTAAACCTGAAAATGGGGTATCTCTAATCCTATGGATTCCATACGTAACTACTGATGAACCGAGATTTGACCTTGTTGAAATTCATTTATTGTATCTTATTTCTTTTTGCATTGTTTGATATGTTGGGATTTGTGATGAGGAAGGGCCAGAATTTGTAGATATCCATTATTTTGTAATTTACTTAGTACTTAATAAAATATTCATTCATTTATTAAAATAAATTAATCAGAAACTTTACAATCTCGTCGTCTATTTCATTGTTTTAGTGTACCGCGTATGTGCTGGAATTAATCATATTAGCAAATTATGCAGCAACGCCAATTTCATTCAGCATATAGTTTTTCTGGGCTGAAAATCCTCTTAAATGATGAACATTTTTGGATAAATAAAGTCTTTAAGAACCAAGTTCCTCCGTTCTCTGTAGAAAGTTTCAAAAGTTGGCATGATTGTTAGGCAGCGAAGGGTAACGGTTTGTAATTTTCGCAATCTACCAGGCAATTTAATTCATTTATTCCTGGATACGTTATTTTTTAAGAAAAAACTTTCATACAAGGAGTATGCATTCTTATTGAATTTTTACTTAGTTTGAAAGTTCTAGCTAGGGTGATAAACGATAATAAACTTCTTATGAGTTTGTGAAATAAATATGCCTGCGTGAGATGTGATACTGAAGTTTCGTATGAAACATGGTACACTTGCTTTTATTAAGGTCATCTTTTTATAGAGATATTTTAACATTCGCTGTCATTTTTATTTGAATGCTGGGTATGTGGAGAACAGAAAGTGTTTCGATAGCCCCAGGATGGGTGAAAACCTACCCGACCAGTCGAAGGAGACAGCGCACCTCCGGGCCAGCTGGCAATGCTGGTCAACGGGTCAGCGTGCAAGGCTTGTTTGATTGACAAATTGCACAGTTCTATCATGGTATAGGATTCTATGTATGTTTCTAGGTCTTTCTTCTTCTGACTTTGCAGCACTTGTTCTATAATGTGTCCCAAGATGTTTCATATGTTCAAAGCATTCAATCTGGTAGCAAGTTAGTGATGCATAATGTAATTAAATCTATTCGTTCTTCTCTTTCAAATGGTTAGGTCGAAGTTACCTGCAAATACAATGGACATGATATACACTTCCGTTTGTGATATTTGACCCCACGTTTTTTCCTTAGCTCAGAAAGGACTGTCAGATAAGCAAAAGTAGTTTATATAATAAATCTATAAAGAATATTCCTTTAGATTTTATAGACTTTTTCGACTTGCAGATCCTTTTCATGAAGTTCTGAGCTTATCGAACACCTTATACAAAACTTTTAAGGCCTAAATTTTACCTGTTAAGGTAAATAAGTCTTTCTTAGGATTTCATTCCAAAAATGACGCAACAACGCTTAAAATATATTGAAAGCACTTAAGTTCAAACAACTGTACATTTATTTCACATGTAAAACCATAAACTCGCTTTTAAATAGACAAGTTAATAATGCAATAGTATATTTCCCTATCTTTAAACTCGCCCTTTTATTTTACACATATTTTAACCTAAATCAGAAAGGGAAAATTGCTTTTTTTGATATTATTTAAATGTTTGTAGTGACAGAATACCATGCGAGCTTAAGTTACATAATTACAGTACATTTTCAATGTTTTAAACAATCCAGTGCATCTTTCTCATTCAATTTTAAATGAAAATGTAAGCGAATTGGATGAACAGATCTTTGAAGCCACAAACCAGAAATTTCATTTGATCTAAGGCTGGCGCGTATCTCATAGTCAAAATGTTCTGATAACAAACTAAGGAAACTACTACTGTCACAAGGTATTTAATCACGTGATTAATTTCAAAGAACTGAAAACAGTAGTTCTAATCCACGGTCCATATTCCAGGCTTAAATTGTAATAATAATAATAATAATAATAATAATAATAATAATAATAATAATAATAATAATAATAATAATAATAATAATATCACCACATTAAATAAACTCAATTCCACCACTAGAGAAAAAAAATTGACGAAACCCTAGTAAGGGAGTTTCGAACCACAATGTTGGTAAACATTACTATATGACTAAGGCTTCAATTTTTTTTCTAGTTAATATTTAATTAAGTATTAAATGTTAGCCATAAAGTGGAAAACAACATAATGGCTTTGTCTCACTTCAAGGTTGATAGAAATAATTGTTAGGTTATACAATTAAAAGCCTGAAATAAATTATTCCTATTTTTACTTTCCATAATACCAAATGCTAAAAAAATATTTTAAATTTCTTTATAGGTTCGGAAAAGTTCAGCAGAAATCGAAAGGAACGACTCTGGTGTGGGTTCAGAGACAAGTAAATCAAGCCGGAGCAGGTGGCAGCACTGCGGCCCCGCAGGCAGCATCCGAGAGGACCAGCAGCATCTCTGTGAGGACTGTGACCAACCAGTGGAAACCCAGGTAAGAGCCTGAATCCGAAACTGGTTCGGTTGATGTGTTGTCGCTTTTGGTCTTTTCCCTCCAATAGAAGGTTGTGAAGATATTAACAGTCTACCGTTAACAATCCGGAGAAATTAGATCAGAATTGGAAGAATTCTCGCTCATTGCTTTACTAATATTAATACACTTTCCCCAGTGTTGTTAAAGAGACGTTATTGAAGATATCGAAGTTGCTCGCTGCATCAACAACAGCACTCCTAGTAACAGGTGCAGCAAGATGGAGACAAATGATGTATGAGGTCATTTCTGACTTTACGAAGAAGTCTCAAGTCTTCTTGAACGGCATCCTTTGGTTTATGAAATAGAGAAATAATATTCCCTGGGAACAACAAAAAACTAGAGCATTAACATCCTGAATTATCCGTTTCATTCTCTTTCATAAAGTGAATTAGTAAAATATTGAGAGGGATAATTATGCAACATAAGTTTTTCATTTCTTATTATCGTTCTGCCTATTGCGGCCAAGAGGTGTAGCTTGCTTTCTACAAACATATTATTATAGACTGCATAATGACGATGAAAATGACTAATCTCCACTTACGGACTTTGGGATCGAACTTGGGTTGCTTCTTGGGAGACCATGCGTCGCCGGAAATGCAATTTTATTGTTATAAATGGTAATTTTAGCCAGGTTAGATGTACTGAGAGTAAAGTATAAAACCGCAAATATTTTCCATTTTATTTTTTGTGTGTTTTTTTAAGTTTAAATTCATATTAATAGACTGCATAAAAGGTTTATTCGTTTACTTAGATTGAGCATTCGCAGATAGTCTTGCAATTACACTTCATTTACTTAAAAATGTATAAATAGCTATACATTTAGTGTTTAGGGGATGCAGTATTTTGACTGTAGGATAATCCATTAAATTACTTTTGTCTTATATCAAATATTATTATTGAAGCACTTAAATCACAACGAAAAATTTACAGCAAGGAAAAAATTAAGCTTTGAAATGAATTAACAACAAATAATTGTAATTTATATCAGTTTCAAAATTTAATAATATTTCATCACACAGACCACCTTGAATATTTTCAATATTTATTAAAAATAATATTTCTAATGCTAATCGTTAAAGTATACCATAGTAACACATTCTTGTTTTAAATACTTAGCAAAAGTTATAATGTTTCTTTCAGAAGCAAAAGATTTTCACATTTCAGCATGGCTTATTGCAAGTAAATATTCAAAAGTAAAAAATAACTTTTTTTTTACGTCTAAACCACCTTTGTTGTTAAGGTTCTTAAACCATCATCATACAATGTTTTTTTCAGTTTAAAAATCTGTAAACTAATGAGTCATTTTATAATTAATTATATACTTGCCTCTGAGATCCAAGATCGCGGGTTCAAACCCGGCCAGGATCGATGGATTTTTTCGGGCGTAAAAATCCATCGTATGGCTTCCTTCGGAAAGGAAATAAAGCCGTGGGTCCCGTGTCATACATTTACGGCATGTAAAAGAACCTCAAGCCTGAAAGAAGAGGCCTCTGAGCAAAATTTGTCGGCCGTTTCACACCTTGAATTGAATGGGACGCTGGTAACCTGGGATATTAAAGAACGTCCATAAATAAAACAATGAAAATATTTAATTAATTATGGGCATTAGTTACAGTCCATTTATAGCATAGATGCGATAACACATCGAAAACTGAAGAATTATTTAAAATTTAAAAAAATAATATCATTCTTGAAACTCAGCATCCGCTACTGTATAGAAATTATAGTAAAATTTAGATATTTTCGAATGCTTTCATGTTATATCAACATGCAATGGGTATAAGCAAAACGTTTTCATTACGACTTTCTTAGGCAATAGCATGTGAGTTTGAATCTATGCTTAGACTTCAATTGATTTTTTATTTCGGAAACTTTACATTTTTAGCACATAAGGACTTCACTTAACACCCCAATTTTCACTAATTATTTAAAATGGTATATCAGTGGTATTAAAGATTTCTTTTTCTAACTCAAGAGTACAAAGAGAAATGCTTTGTTTTAGAATAGTTGTTCTTGTTTTATTAGATGTCTTGTGTATTCCAAAAACCAATATTCAGTGTTTTATGTAGCTTTTTTTCTTCTTTATAACGTTTTCCATCTATGGTTTTTTAAGCATTGAAGGGGTGACTCATAAGTACTTCCCCAAACCTGGAGGACTAGCGATTATTGTTCATGGTTTTCTTCCTTTAGTGACTAATCAACGCCGAAAAATATCGGTCCTGGATCGATGAATTATTTTGGGGCCGTAAAAATTCTAAGTATGACTTCCTTCGGAAGGGAAGTAAAGCCGTGGGTCCCGTGTCGTACATTTACGGCATGTATAAGAACCTCAAGCCTGAAAAAAGAGGCCACTGAGCAAAATTTATCTTGGCTCCATTTTGTTGCAGCAAAGCTAGCATAACGTAATGTGAGTCACATCTTTTTACAGAACATCATACTATAATCTTGGCTTCACTTGTTCATTGTTGATTTACGATAATCTTGGCATCATTTGTCCATTGTTGATTTACCTGTCACGTAGCAACGCTATCATAACGTAATGTGAGTCACATCTGTTTACAGAACATCCTACGACACATTACTGTTGTTTTTCGGTCCAACTTTGAAATATATTAAATAGATATCTACTGTGAAAGTGTGTATACATTTTGGCCCCCTCGGTATATATTATACAATTATAAATAAAGGGATTATTTAATAAAAAAAATATATACATATAAATCTCATACTATAGATATCATTATAAATCCCAGAAATTTTGAAAAAATACCCAAATTTAAGCTTACAGAAGAATATGCTGTATTCTATAATGCAAAAATATTTTGTATACATTTATCGATATTGTCTTTAATCTTATTGCTGGAATTACAACAATTCTGTGTACTTTAAGGTGTTTGCACTAAGCACATTCCTGTTTATCTCAGGTAACGGAAGGCGGAGTGATGTTTGCTCCGCTAGTGTGTCGAAAATGCGGCAAGAAACGTGCAGAGCGCAAAGAGATCATCGCAGAAATCGTGGATACGGAAATCAAGTACGGAAGGGACCTGAGCATCATTCTGGACGAGTTTTACAGGCCCATGCTGGTGGCAGGACTGTTGTCGCCGGAACAGCTATCTGCTATCTTTCTGAACGTGCAGGAACTTCTGGAGCACAGCCTTTCTCTCTCCGAGAAGCTCAAGGACAGCTTAGACATCGCTCTGGATCAAGGGGACGAAGACCTCCTCACGGTCAACATCGGGCGTCTATTCTTGGAATCGGCTCCCATGCTGCATGCCTTCGAGTCTTACTGTGTGCGACAGGTGAGCACAAAATTTTGTTACTGCTTCTTTTGTTTTGGACACAGTTTAGTCGTTTATTGTTGTGCAATGCATACTAATTAAATCCTATGTAATGACTGCTTACTCACGGAAGTTGCACAGTTATTAGTGGCCCTTAAGGGTCGTTGAGAGTCAGCTTTTGGCAAAAATCGGTAAAAAAAAATTTTTTTCTTCTTTTTCTACAATTGATTCCTTGAACCTTTGGGTGTTCACAGAGAGTTAACATTTGCCTGTCTCGCCCCCACCTCCCTTCGGCTCTAACGACATTTAAGAGATCTGTGTATCCTTTTAAATCACATTATTTTCCAGCATACTTTCTTTTATAAAACAGTATTTTTCACACACTCAAAATGCCCCACGAGTAACAGATTTTGTTTGAATATTATTAAATTTTCCCATAATGTGCAGAAGTATCTATTGCTTTATTCTATAGGACAAAATACATTCTAACACTAATAATAATTTTTAAAAAATATATTTTGTAAGAAAAATGATTAATTTTAAAGATTGAAAATTCTTATAGACATAAAATGTTTCCACAATTCACTCAACAAATTTGTTTGAAATATTTTCTTTGGTTTTTTTTTTTTTTTGTCTGTTTACGGCTGCAATTGCAAAAAGTCAACCAATTTTCTCAGTTCATGAGACGCGTGTTACATTTTCATTGTGCGACTATTTAAGTAATAATATTTATGAAATAATTTATAGCTCGCAAAATATTTATGCAATATTTGTAATAGTGTTTAACGCCCGTTTTTACTACAGAGGCACCACAGGTGGTGGACACTGATTCTATATGAATTGAAATGATAAACTGGGAAAGGATTTTTTTTTTTTTTTTTTTTAAGGAAAGAAACGTTCTAGGCGTAAGTTTAGGGCATCTCCCCGGCATTTTCCATTTATAAGGACTGAGGAAAAACTGGAAAAAATCTCAGTTAGGGAGGACGATCCTGGCAGGATTCGAACCCCAGACCTCCCGCTCACGAGTCCGCGCCTTAACGACCTCGGCCACCCGTGGCGGTATTTATCCAATAGGAATTAATTTTGGTATACATATTACCTTAAAAGTAATGCAATCGCAGTAAAGGTTTAAGAAAAAGCATACAAAAATAGGTGAACAGTCCCTCCCAGTGTCCCTCAATGGAACTAGAGCAGGATCCCATTCTTGTAGGCTGAAAATTCGTGATTGTGCAACAAATAAAGTAAAGATGGGAACGTATTATTACAGAGAGTTAGAATGTTAAGCAGGGAGTTTTTCCTAGTGTTAGCCAGTATTGGAGAAGAAGTGTGGTGAAACATGAGCACCCCGAAGATTGTTGTATGTCCTATAACTGAGGAACAGTGCAATTGCAGTGGCATGGAGAATACGCCAGGCCTTCAGTGCTCTGAGTGAATGGACGGTGCAAAGATGATTCACGAAGTTCCAGAAAGACGACCAAATTCTCAAGAATGAACCAGGCAAGCAACAGTAGATAACGATGCTCACTTAGCGACAACAACCAGATTTGTGAGGACGTGGCACAACAATTCAACGTCAGTGCAGAAACCATGTGACTTCATCTCCATCAACGGGGAGAAAATATAAACTCGACCGCTGAATGGCACAGTTGACAATGGTAAAAGATGACACGAGGTAATGTCTTTTTTTCATTGTTGTCATGTCAGCAAGATCCCGTTCTTATAGGCTGCTGACTGCGATGAGAAGTGGATTCTATGACACTCTTAAGACGCCGCCATCACTGTTTGGCAGCCCATGACTGTCTAAACAACCGAAACTACCACTGCACCAAAACAAGGTTATGCTGTGGATTAGGTGAACTGCTGTCAGCCGACCAACCAATCAACGACATCTCTCCACCTGGAACGTGTCCATGAAAAACTGAAAACTAAGAAACCTGTTTGCACTCATGAATTGCAAAGGTGCTATTCTTTTGTATGATGGCTCATAAACCTTAAACGTCTTGATTGGTGCGCCCACTACATTCTCCAGAAACAGCACAATCTTTTGCTTTCTTTGGATAATCCTCCTCAAGGACAGCAATTCCGAACCATTATCGATCTGGAAACTGGGTGGATGCTTTGCTTCCCGCCCTAACGAGCTCATAGCCTTCCATCCTGTAACCGAATGTCTTTGATAGCAATGGTGAATATATTTATTATTAAAGATATTACTTTGTTCAAAATTCTCGAATTTCTGGCTTGAAACCAACATAGCTTTTTTGCCACCTTATACTTTAAGAAATGATCTTAGCTATGTGTACTAATTAGAGACAAAGTAAGTGCGCAAATAACATACGAGCTACTGACTGTCATTGACTTTCTCTCGCCCACGAGTTACTGGGTCGCTCATGTGTGTGCTTGAATCCAGTACAGTGTCTCTATCTCTTGATTGGACTGCAAGCATTTATATGAGCTGGACGCTTTCTCAAACTAGAAATGAAAGCACCGTTGCCAAAAAGTTGCGGTAGGAGTGAAATTTCAGTAATTTTGAAAATGATTCCTTGTGACATGTTTTCATAGATTTGCTGAATGCTGTGGATATTACAGAAAATCGCTTTAAAAGATCAGTAAATATTAATGCTGGTAAAATTTAAAAATAAATCCAGAACACAAAGAATTGTGAAATTTAAAACTGTGGCTAAAATATCTTCTTAGCACAACTATAAATATAAAATTTGCAGTGATCCGTGCGATTGTTATTACAGAAATTTCAAGTTTGTTACATTATCATTGATCGATAAAAAAACTATGTGTTGGGGGGGGGGTTTAGGTATTAATTCCTTTTAAAAATATAATTCTTATTGTGAAATAAATTAGTATCACCGAAAAAGAGAAGCAAAAGTAAAAGATAGGCGGAAGAAAATCAAAAGAGCAATCACAAAAACCTCCTGGGAAGGAAAAACGTTTGATATTGATCTAATATTGTATTTTATATCAGTTCATCCAACTATTTGATTACCGACGCATCTACTGATAAGCCATCGCTCAAGGCCAGTCGGGTTATGCAAGTCGGATCTGGCGGTGTTCACCGAACTGCTACGCTGGCCTTAGTATCGCGCCACTCATTGAGCTTTGTTTGAGCAGTTAAAGAAAGAGTAAATGTATAATCCGAGTGTAAAGCCTGCTAAGAGTACTAAATAGCGAACCATACCTAAATTGGTCTGTTGCACACGAGTGTTTGCTTATGATTTGTATACTCGTAGCGAACTCGTTCATGCTTTAAGGATATTATTGGAAGAGACATTAAAAGTGATCTTGTTTCATGCCGTAATAGTATCCGAACACTTTAGACGAACTACAGAATAATATCCTTTATGAGATAATTTAACTTCTCAAAGATAATTAAGGATTAAGAATAATTTTATAATTATAACTTTTGTAAGTATATAAGAATAATTGTCAGAAATGTGTGGTAAATGAAGGCAGGAAATTCCATCATCTCCTTGCCTGACATATTATATTTAAGTGCATTAGAATTTATGAAACTCTCACTTTGTATTTCTGCCACGTCTCTAATGTAATCCTTTTGGCCCTGAGCGATGCCTTATCGGCCGATGCAGTCCCCATCGCCGCATCGGTCATCAGATAATTGGATGACCCGAGTCGCATATTTGAGTTCGCTTATGTCGAACTTTCGTTCTTTTCACTCCACTCCCACAGAGCATGCCTACAAATGCCAGAATCCTAAGTAGTTATTTCAAGATAAATTAAATGGGTTTAGTAAGACGGTGGAAAGTATGCTATCAACTTCTTGTTAATATTTAGAATTAAACATTAAAAGTTTCTTAGAGTGCAGTAAAGTCTGTCTTAACAGAGTGCACCAGCAGATGTTAGTGAGTGTTTTAACGTAATAGAAGTAATAAATACATATTTTGTTTTATTAGCGATTAGAGAGCATCATAAATAATATATACATGTTGCAATAAAAATCGTCATATATACAGCTAAGTTGCTAAGAGGACTCAAGACGATATCCATGACCGAAATGGGGATTATATTCTTCAAAAGTGAGAAAAGTTTTTTCGATGGCAAATCAAGTTTAGTGAGCACTCCCAACGAATATAAAAAAACAGTCCATCAATTGTTTTAGAAGACAAAAAAAAAACTAATCCAGAAAAACAATAAATATGGTCCTAAATTCTCAGATACAGAAGTGCAAATAACACAGGCCTACAAATGTTAAGTTTATAACCTGTTTTGAAAATGTATAGTATTTTTGGAGTATTGAATTCCAGTTTTCCTCTATCACGTAGTTTTTCCATATAAGTATATCGTTGTTAAATCATTGTTTTGTAAAATATAATAAAATATTTTCTCCAAAAATTGGTGATTTTTTAAAACACAATTAAGTTATCACAAATTCCAAATAAAAGTAAATACAAAGCTTATAAGTTTCTTTTCCTCTTGTTATTGATGTTCTGTATGTTTCTTCTTCTCTTGTGTGAAGTTTCTATTGACCTTGATATCCTCTTTTTACCTCCTTAAAGTCCTGATAGAAACGCTCCCCTTGTTCTTCCATCACTGCACTAAGATTAGGCGGAAAAAATCCAAGTGTGCAATTAGAAAGCGCAATCAAGCCATTGAACGTCCCCGCTTTCAATTTCTCTTAACATTTTTTTCAACTATGTTCACATACTTTAACAGTTTATTTAGAAACTGGGTACATTATGGAAGGAAAGTCAAGCCTCTCTTTCAACTTCTGTCATTATATCTTGGAATTTTTAATCTAACATCAGTTTTCTTATGTTTGAACTTGTAAATATTCTTTCTCTTAATTTGGCTATTGATTGTTAATTTTTTGCTGATTACTTGATGCAACATGCATTTTTTGGAAAAATTGTAATAAAGTGTTTCGTGGTGTCTAATTTGGTATAAATATGTAGGAAATATTCTCTTTGGGTCAACAAAACGTCGATGCAGAATGCACTTATTCCCTAATTTAAGAAACACTCTTAGTGGCCAGTGTTAACTTCTTGCTCTCCCATGTAGAGATAAAAGAGGTAATTTAGTATACTCAGCCTGTTGACAAACCAGCATTCTAATCTTAATTTTGTGAGAAACAGCTAGTCGCTAGGACATTCTGAACGACATTTTCGATTCCCACGCACGAAAATACGTGAAGGGGAGGTAAAGATTTAAGGAACGTTTTTCGTCACAGGCCTTTGTAATAAAGCACATTAATAACACATGCTGTGACTCAAGAGTGTTGCTTGGGGAAATATGTCTGGAAAAAAAGTGAGAAATTTGTGGCAGCACTACAACAGAATAGAAAAATTACCAGTAGCAATTTGAAAAGAACACGAGCACATTGAATATAAAACACCAGAATGCCACGAAGATAGAAACAAAACGCAAACAAGTTTAAGATAAAAAAAGAAACAGAGGAGATTAAGAAGAGATAAAAGGATCAACGTCATCATCAGCATGTTAACGTTAGTTTATTCATTTTATTTACGGACACTCTTTAACATCTCAGGTCATCAGCGTCCCATTCAATTCAGGGCGTGAAACGGCCGGTAAATTTTGCTCAGATGCCTCTTATTTCAGACTTGAGGTACTTTCGCGTGCCCTAAATCTACGACAAGGGACCCATGGCTTTACTTTCCTTCCAAAGTAGCCATACTTTAGATTTTTACGCCCGAAAAAATGCATCGACCGTGATCTTGGATTTACGAGACAAGTATAGTTACCACGTTAAGGTTAAACACAAATACAAACTATATTGTAAACAGTTAAGGCAGTGTTTATGTCGAAGACTTGTTGCTTTTGAAACCGAAATTCAATATAACTACAATTTTCAAGATCAACTTCCTCTGAGAGGGACTAATTAGGAATAAGCCATCCTACTGAGAAATGCTTATTTAAAAAATGTACTAACGGTGTATGGATTGAAGTTTCTCATCGACCTTTTTCTAACTTTTCAGGAGAAACATTCTAAACTTTTATCTTTATGTACAGCTTGTTGTTGAACACCTTTTTAAGCTTATTCATTTTACAAATCTTATTAGTTTAATAGCAAAGTTGTTAGTGTTTTTATTATTGCTTATAATATAGATGTAAGAAAAAATAAACGCCATTACTACATACTTTTATGGGGAAGAAAGGGCTAACTATACTCATTTTTTTTTCTATGAATTTAACTTGAAGAGGCGTGTACATTTTAATTATCACTATTATTATCAAACATATCTTTAATATGCAGATCGTGGACTTAAGAAATAATACATTATCCTTTATGTTCATAATGTATGGTTCTGGTACATAACTCATTGTACCTTGAATCATATTAACAAAGAACACCCTTATTTTTATTTGTGTGCAAGGTTTGTCCCTTATCTCGCAGTGCTTCATGAGGTTTTCTAAATCCTCTGTGCAGTTATGGACTTGAGGTCCTAGTAAAAACAAACATTACATAAAGATCTGATGAACTAACTTATAAAAAAGTCAGCGGGAAATCTTTCTCCTAGTTCAGGGATAAGTAAAATAGTGAAATATCCATTACTTTCACAGGCATAATCTGACAGTTCAATTGCCCTTCAGGAAGAGTGAAAACAACCTGATTGCTCTGCCTTGGGACTATAGAAACATCTCAAACTCCGTTGTATGTTGTTCGGAAGCACAATGCTTATTTTCTCTGAACGGTAATCTCTCTTATTGGTTCAGATAGAAATGATGACTTCTTTACATTCTTGTTCAAATTGGAGGGGTTACGAAGGGTATCCAAAAAGTATTGAACTAGCCTATCCATTGCTGTACAAAAAGGTCTGCAAGAATGTAATTAACGCAGCTGGCAACAACAGGCCTTCAACTATCAAGCACACCACCACGGGTGGCCGAGGTCGTTAAGGCGCGGGCTCGTGAGTGGGAGATCTTGGGTTCGAATCCCTCCTGGACCGTCCTTCCTGACTGAGTTTTTTTTTTTCCAGTTTTTCCTCAGTTCTCCTAAATGGCAAATGTCGAGGAGGTACCTAAGCTTAGGCCTGGAGCGTTTTCTTCCTTAAAAAATCCTGTTCCCATTATTTCATCTCATTTATCATCAGTGCCCACCGCCTGTGGTGCCTCAGTAGTAAAAACGGGCGTAAAACACTATTTAAAAAATCTATCAAACAAAATATGCATAAGTACAAGTTTAAACTTCCATAGTTACTGTAGTACAGTCTCTTAATTTCACTCCTGTATCAGAAGCTGTGAAAAAGCATAAATATTTCTAAAGGAAAGTTTAGCTTTTTACATTTTCGCACGGTATAAGATGGATGAAAAGGAGAGACAAAATCCACGAGGACTTGATAGCTGTTCATGGTGATCAAGTGATACCATTGATACCGTTGCGCCTGCCTCGGCAAGCTGTGAAAGAAGGAACAATTTAAAGATGAAGAACTGGATGGAGGAAAATCGACATTTTACTGCTGAAATGCTAAATATGGAAGTGGGTATCCAGTATAGGTAGCATTGACAGTGTACTCCAGGAAATTTTAAAACTGCGAAAAAGTTGTGCTAAATGGATACCCCATTTCCTAACAATGAGGAAAAGAAGAATACGGAAAGGAATGAGGAAGGAAACTGCTGAGCTTGTTTCCACCAAATAGTCCTAAATGTTTGACAGATATATAAAACTGGTAATGAAATTTGGTATATTTCTATACAACCACAAATAAAACTCAGAATTTCCTGTGGGTAAATGAGAATGATCCAAGACCAGTTGTTCTTCGATAAGATTTTCGTTCTCGGAAACGAATGTTCACTGTTTTCTTGGACCATCAGTGGTTGACTGTGTGCCAGAAGGAATGACAATGCATGGGGAATACTAAGGCACTTTTATTTTGGATCCTTTATTTGAAAAGCTGAGGCGCGGACGTCTCCTCACAGAACAGCTGCAAATTTTAGAAAACTGGTAGGTGCAAAAGGCTATTTGCTTGATCATCCATCCTACAGCCCTGGCCTTGCACCGTGCGACTTCTGGCTGTTTCCTGATTGAACGCTGCATTACCAGAAAACTTTTTAAACAAGTGCAGCGCCTGACTCAATATCTCAGAAGTGCTTTTAACAAGTGGTCGCACATCTAGTGTGAATAGAGTAGTTTGAAGGATTGTGAGGATGTTTGTTTTCGAATTCAGTCCTTAGTTGGACTTAAAGGTGACACTTGCAAACCTTTTTGAATGCTCCTCCTATGACTATTTATTTTTATAATAGAGACTCAATATTAAGGACAATTTCATTTGCTTTCGAATTCAGTAGATCATTCTCTAGATAAGGATGACCTCTTATGGGCGAAGGTTACAGTAACTAACTGCAAATTTTTCTCAGCATTCATCAAACTGGGTAAAAAAAAACCGAAAGAGTGAAGTTCTTCTACTGCCCAACTATATGAATAAAACGTTCAGCATCTTATAAACAAAATCTAACATATTCACACTTCTTATTGTCTAAAAAATATAATCAACTATGCAGTACTACTGACATGATGCTTGTGGACTGGAAGGGAGAAGAATGCAACGAGTCCCTTAATTCTCAGTGATCCCCCCCCCCTTTAGCAATTTTCTCTGGACTTAATCTATTATTCCACAGCGTGAATAGACCATCTTAAAGTATCACTAAAAGCAACAGAGTGTTTCAGGATTGCCATTTTCCAAAAAAAGAAAATGCAATCATTTCTTTTTTCTCTATACTCTTCATATGTTAAGCTGCTAGCATTACCACAACCACCACTCTAATTAATAATAATAATATTTATTTATTTATTTATTTAAATGTCACACAGCGAATAGTGAATCTCCAATGATACATGCAGGGAGAAAGGCATAATTTTAAATATAAAATTAATTAAATTTTATCATAATTAATTAATATTAAATTTATATACTTTCTAAAAGTTTACCTTATTGTTTTAATGCTTTAATGCATTTCCCCCGCAAAAATTTTCACTTTTAGTTTATTTATTTGTTTATTTTGTATATTTATAATTATTTTTTTGGGAACAATAAAATCCCGTTTCAAAAACACCTGGTATCTTCTAATCTTCATGTTGAACAAAAAACCGGTATCATAACGCTTGAAATTAATGCATTCTAAAATAGCTCATTTTATCTATGGACCGGTTTTTAAATGGCTTCTGTCTGTAGCAGCTCGTGTTTGACCTGTTGTTAATTTCCGGCTTAAAAGAATGCAACATGGAACACAGGAACATGAACATTGCAATAATTTCAGTAAGTACATTTTGTTAGGACATGAAATCCAAGATTTTTTTTTTTTTCCAGAAATCAGAGAATATTACAATTAATTATCTTTTCAATAAATTGAGATAAGAGTTTGATCGATTAATGATTAACTATTTTTTCTCGTTCGAGTGAAGCTGTAACTATAACCGAGGTTTTTACGAGGGTAGATCCATAAGTTTCCGGCCTCACCATTTTCTAGGTATGATAAAGACAAAAACTATATTTCACTTTTCAATTCAGTTACCCTTTATTGCAATACACTCTTCACATCTTTGAATTAACATTTCAATCACCCCCAAAAATGGTCAGAAATCTTGTCTGAAAAATAGGCATAAACAGCATCCATAATTTCATCATCACACTTAAATTTCTTTCCTTAAAGGTCCTTCTTGAGTTTTGAAAAGAGGAAATAGTCACTAGGAGCTAGATCTGGCGTGTAGAGTGGATGGCCGATCTCCTTGAAGCCACATTTCTTCAGCATTCCTTTGCAACAAGCACCGTGTGCACAGGCGCGTTATCGTGAAGAAGGCGCACACCACCACTCAGCTTTCCTCACCTTTTCTATTTGATGGAAGCACGTAGTCTGTGCAGTAGGCCAGCTCAATACTCCATATTTACTCTTGAAGTCAATGAAGAGTATTCTTTCACAGTCCCAAAAGATTATGGCCATGATAATTTTGGTTCACTGAGTGACCTTGGCCTTTGGAGACGGTGCTTCGCCAGGTTTAGGTCTGCCACTCAATTGATTCTCTTTTAGACAAGGGATCATAGTAGAGAACCATAGTTTCATCTCCTGTAGCAATGGTTTGCAGAATTTCTCCCTTATTGCCATGGCATAGCTCCAAAATAGTCTGACAACAGATGACTCGTTGCTGCTTTTGGACTGAGGAAAGAAGTCTAGGCACCATCTTGCACTAACCTTATTCATGTTTAAATGTTCATGAATAATTCCAAAGACTGTTGTTTTAGAAAGACCCAACCTTGCTGCTATTTCTGTAACTTTGAGCCGCCGGTCTGTTATAGCTTCTCCTTCCAAAGAGCGACGTTTTCAGGAGTGAGCATTTCCAAGAGCTGACCTGCACGCTCTTCGTCTTCAGTGCTTTCTCGACCTATTCGAAAAAGTTTGGCCCATGCTTTTAGGTAGAATATGAGGGGGATGTTTCCCCATATACATCGTCCAATCGCTGTTTCATTTGGAGTAAGTCCTTGTATTGTGAAGATCTGCCTTCTTTATGCAACAATGTCTGAACAACTGAACACAGCGGAGCGGAAGTTACAGTTGCAATTATTTACTTAACATATAAAATATGACACTAGATAAGGGTTGTGTGAAGGCGATAATCCTTAGGGGTGAGGCCGGAAATTTATGTACCTACCCTGATATTTCTCATATGTATATCTGCCTTAAAGCTATTGTGTTAGCTAATAATGAATGTTTCATGTTTATTTTCGCAAAAATAAGGCTGATTTCTTCCCAATCATTCCTTAACGTAATAAGGACTACAAGTTTTGTAAGTTACATGAACAGTAAGCATACTACACTGAGATTATTTATAAGATGTTCCGCGCTGCGATTAGGCGTAGCCATGTTTTAGAGAGCTCCACCCACTCAACCAGTAGCGCACGTGCGTGTAGTATTCATGATTCATAAGCCGTATTTAGGGTGAACTAAACGGGGTGCTGCTGCAAATATTTGTTTTCATTTTTTTTTTTTTTTTTTTCCGATGCGGTCAGTTTGAGTCGGAGAAGGAAGAAAGAAAAGGATTTTTATGTCAATATCACTCAGCCGCACTGCGTATTTACAGGCATGTAAAGACTTGCATAGATACGGTCAATGCTACCGTATACACACACACACACACACACACACCCTATTCTAACTGAGGAGAAAGTTGCCACCGATTTGAAAGGATGAACTTCACTGGTGAGCTAGTTTTTTTTACGAGCTTACCAATAATTGGCAACACTTTCGTTGCCGATGTTGCATCGTGTGTTTTTCTGCATCCCAGTTCACGCGTTCAGTTCTTTTAGAATGTCACTTTTGCATGTCGCGTGGAACAATATAAATAATTTTATTTAGTATTTTCAGGTGTGATATAAACTCAATGTTGCAAGCAATTCGTTAATGAGAACCTCAGAAGGTTACGTTTCTGGATGTACTGTTTTTCAATTTCAGCGCCAAGGAGGAATAATCAGAGCGTTCTCATTGTATAGTTTGAGTTTATTAATAAATAGAAAAATAATATATTAATTATCAAACTTAAAGAAAACCAAACAAAATGAACGGAGATCGTACAGAGTTGCGTTTTCCTTCCTTTTGTACATTACATTCTACTGTCTTATAAATGCATTAACTATTATTATTCTTGTTAAATATACCGGCTTTTTTTTTTTTAAGTCATTTTATCTTCTTAATTCGTTTTGTAAGAAAATGAAACTGCAGGAAAATAGAACGCAAATTTGAATATCAACATTTCTAAGACTAAAATTTTATCTATGTAAAATCTATCATAAATAAAACATAACACTTTTATTAAAAATAAGTAAATCAAGGGGTTAAATAAACAAGCAAACTTATATTTTTTTGCTGATCAAAACATGTTGCCAGAATTTTGAAAAACAAATTTTCTTTTCATTGTCATCATACGGACGGACTTTCCCCGCCGCCAGCTGGCACATATAGGTAAACAAAGAAGCGAACAAGGAGAGGGAGGTTTTATTGTGTACCAGTTTAACCTCGAGGCGACTGTCTACCTGATCGGCTGAATGCCATGCAAACTCATGTCTTACCATCACAAATGACAAGACTCCATCATGTCGAGTAAATTAATTTTTTGAATAATAACTTATGAGGGAAGGTCTGCTATCTCTTAACTCTTGGGGTCCCTGACCGTGGTCCGTCTGGAAGAAGATCAGTGGCGTGCAGACATGGGAACATGGTTTTAGATGATGCCAATTGAGAAGTTAATATAGTCCGTAAAATACAATTAGAAAAAAACTTGGCTTCTGCTTCAGCTGAGGCAAAAGCTAGATATTTAATATTTCTTTAAAAAATCTTATCGGGGAATGAGGCCCTAAGAACTAACATTAATGTTTTAGAGACAAAGTCAGTAACAATTTTGTTGGTTAAATGTTACAACCTTATTACACAATGTGACTGAAGTGTTTTGTTTGCTTATTAAACCAGTAAATAGAATCATAAACTCGAGTATCTTATTTACACGTAAGGGTTAAACACAAATATTGAGAGGATGGAAGCCGAGGAAGTGTACTCTGATGGTCGTAAAATGATAAACAAATTTCACGTCACGAAGTTCACTCATCCCTGATCTTCACAGAACACGAGGATACGCGTACAATTAGGGTGAGCAGCTGCCGCGCTAAATCAGCATTGCACGGGAGGTGATACAGACAGTTAGCGCAATGCCTTACACTTCAGACATAACGAAAGAATGTACTGTGGGAATGCGGTCGTTTTATTCCCGACATCCATAAACCAGAAGTATGTGTCACACATTGGATTGTCCGACTTCAAGAGCAAGGAGAGGAGGGGAGGGGGTAAGGAAATCGTGTCCGACAAGTGTGGGAATGCTTTACTTGCAGATTGAGGTGCTGATATTTGCATGGATTTTGTTGCACCACTTCCGAAAAGATTAAATTTAGTCTTAAATCACGATGATTGCTGGACCTCATGTTGGTTAATATTTTGATTTTTTATTAGAAATGGAACGTAGTCTTACTTGTTTCTTTAACCGTAATTACTAATTCTCATTGAATCGTTTCGTTTTCTTAAAGAAGTTTAATGAAAGTTATTGATGTTCTCTCATACTTTTATATCAATTCAGTTGCCTAGCGTACATGAAATTATTTTGTCTAAAAGAATTATTGCACTATTTTGTGTTCATGCCTCTTCGTATTTTACATTATCTTTAATGTGATTTTATTTCCATTCCCCCCTTTAATAATGCAAGAAAATTAATTTTGTCACGTTTGAAATTCTATATTCATAACAAATTTAAAAATATATAATTGCTATACACATAGAATTGCCAATGTATATTTACTAATATATACCACTCTGTTTGGAGAAAATGAAAAGCATGGCTATTGCTTATATATATATATATATTTCATTATACTTCCCTTTGAACCTCTCTTAATTTTTTTTTTTTTTTTTTTTTTTAATGGATTGTTTTCTTTCTGTCCCTCTCCCCAACTTACAAGGGCAACAGACTACTGCCAGCTGACCTTTAAAGAGTTGTTCAAAGCAACGTTTATTTTTCTGGCCGCTATTCTTTTTTCCACATAGCAAACAATGCGATTGAAAATATACTAATTGCTTTTCAACTTTAATACTTCAAAATTGCTTTTATATTACGTTCAAGCGGAAGAAAGAAAAAGTTAACAAATTTAAATACGTTTTTTGTAACTAGAAAAAAAATCTCTCATAGCTACACAACAGAATTGTCTTTGCTCTCCAGAAATAAAAAATAATATAAAGTTATCAATTTTACACGTTAAGCAGAAATATACCACACTTGAGTTCAATAGTGAGGAATATGAATATATAAGAATGTAGTAAGAAACATAAAGGAACCTAAAACACCTTCCTTGACATAGAATATCGCATTATTACTCTGTTGCTTGAAACGGAAGGAAATGTGATGTTCATTTGAGGAGATTCACTGCAGGAAATACACACCAGCTCCCTCTGCAGCTGCTACCAGCCTTTGGGAATTGTACAGAATTGATTTTCTCAAGTCACCCCCCCCCCCCCAGTGATCCACTGTGGTGCGTGTTAGAGCAAGAGCTAGAGTTGAAACTTATTTTCACTACTTCGTCTAACCGAACACGTGATAGAGACTCAGAAGTTAAAATAAAGTAAATTATTTATACGATTCTTCCTCTGAGAGACCCATATTTAATGGTATTAAAATTTTTTCTAAGGAATGAACCTAGCCAAAGGGATGGCGCTAACTTAGCAATTAAATATTCGTACACAAAGCATTAGAACTTTAAGAAAACGCTTATGATACTTGACTACCAACAACAAACAATCGAACTTAGTAAAATTATCCATGTGCTTTGCCAATATTGCCGAAGAACATAAGAAGAGCTCGAATCTCTGCTACCCCCATCACAAAACAATACACCAGTCGTGAATTTGTCAAGAGCACTTACAGTATCGATCTGGTTGAAAGTACAGTAAAATATTCATCTCCTCAACTCGGTTGCTTTTGCACTTCTGAAATATTTTTGTATATTCAGTGGGACAGCTGAACCAGCTTATGTTGAAAGATACTGTCCCAGTTCCATTTTGTTGATTTTGACCCCGTTGGGAGAAATATTATTTATATCTAACTCTGTGATTAAACACGTAAAACTATTTAATGCTAAATAATTCAAACTTTCCTATTTCCTTCTTTGGTATGTGCTAGCGAAACGTGAATCTCTTAGGTGACTTAACAGTAAAAAAGCATTTTTCCTCAGCAGAACCCAAAAGTTCAGGCATTTATTTTGGTTAAAGTAGGCAGGCAAAAAGGCGCTTAAAATACGTAGTAATATAAATTAAAATAGGCATTTATCAAAAGTGAAAACAGAAAGTAATACCTATCTTTCATTATCATGAAAATAAAATTTTAGCTACTTAATTTCTTTATAACATAATTAAAGTACTTAAGCTTATTTTTCTTGATTATAAACAACAAGATGTTTTTTTCAAAATACCAAATGTCACAAGTCACCCGCTTGTCAAACAGAACATTTTTCATCGTAGAAAAAGAACGTTCTACTTCACTGAAGTGATTGGAGCATATTTAAAACAAGCTATTTCGGAAGGACTCACACTAGCTACAACTGAACATTCATCTTTCAGGGCATCATGGTTAGTTTTGAATAGTCCTAGCGAGTGAGAAAAATATTCGCAATGGTTTCTGGTCGAGTTTATTTTCTGTTTATGATTTATAGAGAAATGAGATTAGTATCTCTCTTACTTCCGTACTGAACACACTGAGGAAGGTTATTTCACAGTTGTACCGCTCTCGCCTTTTTCGCTTGCAATTTTTTGTTACATTTATGCAGCTGAGAAGTTACTCCCATTACAAATGTCCTAGTATTGTATCGCGCAGATCGATTCAAGGTCATTCGCCAGGACTATTCAAAACGATAGTTCTTCCTTCATTCTTTATGCCCGAAATGACTGTACGTTCTTTCACTAATGAAGGCTCTGCTATTTAAAGAGCTTAAGTGAATGAGTTGAGGAGAAAGTTTTTGACTGCTTGAAAAGAAATAAATGTATACAATATTCTCAAAACATATTTTTGTGAGATGAACATGCCAATAACTTTTTTTATTTCGATTTATTGAAATTCTTTATGTGTTTTTATAATGCGTAAATAATCCATAACGATCCAACATAGGCAAACAAAGTTTTAAACCTTAAAATAGGCAATAGAAGCCAAAATAGGCAAAAATACAAGCTGGCCAACCAACCCAAATGTATGGAAATATGTTCATTTGTTAACTCTGGACTCTGGTCTTCAGTGATCTATTTCATACAGGCTTTTCTTTTTTGCGGTAAAAGTATAAATGTCTAATAAAATGTTAATATATGCTGTACAATATAATAGCCTTACGTATTATTTCACATTATATAAATGTACATTACCGGGCAAAAAAAAAAAAAAGCATAAACAGAGAATATTGTTCTTGTTGAAATGTGTTATATCCTATGCATTTACTTTCATTGCTAAAAAGTATACATTTACATGCTTATTCACATACAAGAATATATGAAGTTCGACTGTAAGAGCTACCCACTCATGCATTTTGCTTGCCTAGCGGCACCCATATAAGTATTTAGTCCCACTCACATCCTCCATTATTATTTCTATTTTACCACAAAGCATTGTTCTGATTAAATAGAGTGGTTTTTCGCTCAATATTTGCTATGGTTTTGAGAAGTTAAATGCTGTAAAAATGTTCCTGAACTCTTTTAATTACTTTAATTGACGCAATTTTTTGCGGTTTCTGGAACACAATACTTTGATAGACTCCTTGGACCAAGGCACCCTAGATGTAGATCGGTTAGAGATGACGGAGTTTTTTTAACTTTGTAAGTTTTGAGAGACCGTCATTTGTCAGCAGCCACAGAATTAACTTGACAGCACCGTCTCCAATTTGTTCGAAATCACGTAAATTGGACAATTATGCAGTGGAGCCATGTTCTTTTCATGCGCTAAGGTCTCCAGACGGAAGAGAAAGACCGTGGAGAAGACCTATGCTGTCTGAAAGATGCCGTTTGGATAGGTTGGGTAAGGGAGTGAGGTGATGCATGTACGTCTCTTGTGTTCATTGAAAATGAAAGTTTGCTATGTTGAAGAGATTCTCCTTTCATATGTTATCCCCTATCGGCGAGAAAATCATTCTAATGCACGATAACTGCCGACCCCATATTGTTCGATGTCTGGAGGACGTCCTGCAGTGCGCGCCTGAATCCCATCGAACATGCATGGAAAATGCTTCGTCGAGTCCTAAGCGTTATAGATTTATAATGAATGCATAGTTTATCAAAATTAAAAAAGTATGTGCATATTTCACCAAATATCTTGTCAACTGTCATAATTACATTCCATTCCGATTAGTATGAATTAATGATTACTTAACTAAGTTTATTATAGAACTACAAGAATTAATTCTTACATTATCTATTGGCACCGACGCCTAATGTGTTGTTATTGCACTTTGCATGTACTCTTTTAATTGTTTCACCTCTCTGTCTTTCGTCTTGAGCATTGCATTTGTGTCTTTTTAATCCTTTGGGTGGAATATAAAACACACTTCGTTATCCTGTTGTTATAATATTCTGAAATAATAATGATTGATTAATCGGTCACCATAAAGACGAACATGTTCTTTCAATATAGTTACAGAGCATCCATAGCTCTTTCCATTAAATTATTACTAATTCCTTTCCCCTAAACAGCGATACATTCCTCCAGGTCCTGGTTACTTTTTGTCTTACATGTTGCATTATTTCTAAAATGTGTACCGTTCGATAAATGGCAACGAATCGATCATTAAACCTACTTGCAGTATTGAACTACCCATACTTTGAGTTGGTGTTACTTGATGGGATAAAACCATGACAAGCAATTTAAAAATGTAGCCCACATGTTCTCTGCACTTAAACAGCGTTTTACGTTTAAAAAGGCATGTCGTGCTAAAACGTGTTGCTGCACAGACTAGTCGACATTTTGGTTTAGCGGGAACAATTTAGAATTGCAACAATGTTTCACAAATTCCCGCCGTCCTAAGTGGCGGGAAATTCAAATTATAGGACATCCTGTATTATACACATGCATTTTGTTGTAAATAACCAGACAGTAAATAAACTGTGTAACGATGATGGTTCAATGTAATAAATCCATTTTAAAATAGAGCGAAGTGTAATGTATGAAGAAATCGCTTTGTGTTTTAACAAAAATATTGAACGCCACTGTTACCCCTCCTCCTGTAGACTCTCATAATGGTTGTATGCAGGTAGTAGAAGCATTATGTAAATGTTAACTACACCATAAAGGTCAAAAACGTGAGGGTTGGCTGTTTTACCCCATGTTATTATCGAACTGACAATAAAACTCTTCTGCTCTGGTACTTAAAGAGAAGACCACAGCAATTACAGTGCATGTCGTTTAACCACAGAGCCTGTACAATACAAGTGTGACCAAGAAAAATGTGCCCGTCTGGTGGCGGTTAACCTCTTGAGGTCCATCATGTCTTTCCATTCATTTCACGTCACTTAAAAACCATGGTTGTGATCATCGCAGCTACCGTTGCAATTTATCATCATGTAATTCTTTCTGCAAGACGAGACTGCCTTTCAGCGTTTTCTTTATAACAAATTTTAGGACACTTCATATCTTAAATATGCCTTTACAACGGCGATATACGATTTAAAAGTCTAAGAGAAAACAGAAAGTTTCATAGGTAAACGCTGCAGTCCATTTTCGGTGAACAAAATAAACACCCAGTATTTAGAATCTACTAAGATTCTTTCTATATTATTGTTTAGTTTATGAAAAGAGAAGTCTCCTCCTCCTCCTCTTCCTCCTTCTTCTTCACTTTATGAATTAGACTAAGGACTGTTTTAACCTCTTTTAGGATATTCTGAAGGAATGTAAGCTATTGTAGTTGTACCCATGGAAAAAGTTTTAATAATATTTCCAAATCTCCACCGATCGTACCTGCTAGACACCTATAATGAAAGAAAAAGGTAATAAATAAATTTATCTATATTTATATATAGATAAATTTATATCTTATATATAACATAGTTTTTGAAAATCGATTAAATCAGACTGTTAGCAAGGGGGGTTTACCAAAAGTTGAAAAATTGCTCTAGAGGCTTTAATATTTGTTTTTTCACGACGAAGCACCGTACATAACATTAAAATAAAATAATAAAAATAGTTTCTGAACATCAAGGAAATTTGGGCATTAGGAGCGGGGGTTTACCTGAAACCCAAAATTTAAAAATTGTTGTAGCGGCAGCAGTGTTTATTTCTTCACAATAAAATTCGGAATATACCATTTAAATAAAGTAATAAAAATAGTTTACCAAATTTTGGGAAATTGGACCATTAGGAGTAAAGGTATACTAGAAAACCGAAATTTAAAAAGCGCATTTGCGTTTAATTTTCTCTATATTGTTTTAAAATAAAAAGACAAATTAATTCAACGTATAAACTGTATTCATAGCGATGCATATATTTTATATTTAACACATCGCAGTGAAGATAGAAAATGTGAAACATTAATTTAATATGTGTGTGAGAATTATATTTGTATGTAAGAGCGTTCTGTAATAACCTTCAGAAAATGTTTGAGCTGCATGATTTTACCACAATAATATTTAAATTAAATTTCAAAGTCAAAGAAAATCGATGTAGCTTTCGATTGTTTTTATTTGCTTTGTACGTTGTAATTGGTTTTTTTTTTTGATAACATGTTTTTGTTTTATTGAAACACATGAACATCTTCTTAAATACAGAATGTATATCTGTTATTTCTCTCTATTTTATTGAATGTAAAGATGATACCAAGACTCAGCTCGTGAACAAGGTTACATTTAAAAATGTTTAAAAATACTGACACAGTATTTGTCTCTAGGTGGTCATACATTTCATTTAATTAATAGTATACCATTCATTTTTATGATTTAATTTCAATAATAATAATGACAATTTTAAAAATGTGGTTTCTTTTTTGTAATACTTGTAGGTTGCAAGAATTCTAATGTTATTCTCCTAATACCACATATTAATGCCATAACTTATTTCATTTCATTAATTAATAAGGCCTAATTTGGATTTTATATTTAATTTTATTAAAAGTTATTAAATTCGGTGAGGAATTCGCTTAGTTTACGCAGCTCTTGTGTGACCGGATTTTAATTTTATTCAATCCCTTCCAAATCGACTCTGGCTCATCTTCTCCTCGGGTTTATTTAGGAAGTTAATGAACTACAGATCGGTAATTTCAGAGATAATAGAGAAGTCTAAGACAAGCATTTTGAAATGGGTACTCTAAGATCTGCATGTTCATATTTCAAAAGTTGTGGCATTAAGTTTCTAAAGTATTATTCGAAATGATACCAATACAATAACGGATGGAAGAGTGAAAGACGTTTAAAATCGGATAATTATTGTTATTCTAGTTTCGTTGACTACTTTGTTTACTTTTAATTTTACTTCTGAGCACACCTCTTCATAAAATCGAATAAACAAATTGAACCCACATTCCAGTCGCCTTATCCATTAAGACATACCGTCAGGTGGGTAACTTTCTTTAGACTAAACTAACCGTTATCTTACTGTCACATGATTAGTCCGAGATTATAGCACTAAGTCTAGAAAATGTCGATCATAATCTATTAAAAATCCGCACTTCATCACCAGCGAAGCAGTTTGAAGACATCCTTAGACAAAATATTAACCCCTTTTACTTTAATATGGACATACTTTCTTCAGGGCCATAGATACCCTATCTCAAATTGCTTGCCAAAGATCCCTCTATAATCTCCAAAATTATGGCAATGTAGTTTATTAACGGCCGTTACACAGTAACGCCACGGGTGGCCAAGGTCGTTAAGGCGCGGACTCGTGAGCGGGAGGTCGGGGTTCGAATACCACCAGAAATGTCTTCCTAGAATGAGGCTTTTTTTTCAGATTTTCCTCAGTCCTCATAAATGGCAAATGCCGGGCCTGGAACGATTCCTTCCTTAAAAATAAATCCCTTCCCAATATATCATTTCATCTCATATATCATCAGTGCCCAACGCCTGTAGTGCCTCTATAGCAAAAACGGGCGTTAAACACCACTCATTCATTCATTACAGAGTGAGCAAAGTTCTAGTTGATTGGCTATTGTTTTAGCCTTTAAGTTACTGCTTAAGCCCCTTGCAGAGGAAATTAACGATGCCGGTACAGGAAACGCAATCAGGCGAACTTAATATTCTTTAGATAATATATGTTTTCTATTCTTTATATCTATATTCTTTAATTAGATATGGTTGGTTATACTTTCATTTCTTCTCTGATCTCTTGATTTTGAATGCGGTCTAATATAGCGCAACCTTTCAAAGACCTAAAATATCTCATTTAACCGTTATGTTTTTGTTTGTTCTTGGATGTTATAACCCATGATTCACTACCACCTTTAATTTGGGTGCTACACTGATATTATAAAATTTAATTTTAGTTTTCATTGTTGTCCTAATTCTCAGAGTTCCTCATGTTGCACCAATAATGCTGCTAAATGTATTGTTTTCTTTAATAAATGTGATGTGTACGTCCAAATAATTGTAATATAACATCTATTGGACTATACAATTATCAATAATACTTTTTGTCATCACAGGATATTTGCCTTAGAATTCCACGACTTTTAATTTATGTACATTTAAAAGTATATTTTTTATTTATTATATTTAATTGGTGTATCGCGCAGACTTATCTCGTCCTTTTGGATTAACCCTTATATACTGTTTTTGTTTTAATTAACGTTTTTTTAACCTTAGTCTTCTAATTTCTTAAAAAGGTATTCATATAAATATTAAAAACACTAGGAGACATACTGCAACCTAACGTATGATATAGATATAATGTGTATCACGTTTTACAAACAGCAGATTAGGCGCACGCATCTTTAAACTTTTGATAATTGTATTTTTATAACAAGTTATCCGCCATATTATCCAGAATGTACTTCTGCATTATATGAAAGTATAGGAAACAAAAAAGATGTCCAATGCGGGATGATATTAATGTCTTGATATTTAATTTCAGGAAACACCCGATAGACTTTTGCTGTTGCAGAATAATTTCAACATTAAAGTTGGAACTATGTCCACAATGAGCACGAAAAATAAAGCATGGAAGCAGAAAAGCTGAGTGTAAAGGCTTCTGAAAACTTTTTGTGGCAACCAGCTAAGTTATTTGCCTAAAGGTGAAACAGTAGGTGAATTGCAACGTCATGACTTATTTAAAGCACTTCTTGGGCAACAAATTGGTTAGAAGACGTTTGATTTTTGTTTGCAGTTCCCTCTATTGACCAGGTGGATAATTGATCGCTATATTCTTTAACAGTTTTGACAAGCCAGCTTTCCCCTCTGCATTAATTTCTTTCATATTCTTCTGCTGTAAATATAGTCTTAATTGTGTTGCATGTCTTCAGAAACCCTTGCAATATACAGAGATGTTTTTAGGAACTTTGGTTACACACCACAAGTGTGTTTCTTGCAGAATGTTGCAATTCTCTCCTTCTCCAGAAGCTCGTTTGTTGGCATCTGCCCATATATAAGACTTTATTCATTTATAATTTGGATAATAGTTTCCCTATCTTACTTAAAGCAATCTTGTAGGCATGCAGTTTTATTTTTCGCCCAAAGAGCTTCAGCTGTCATGCACCTGTCTTTCTGCAGTTCACCTGCTTCAAGGTTCAACAAAGGCGTCCTTTCTAAACCACTCTGATAGCTAACTGTTGTTTTCTTCCTTGTAAATTAACTGTTGGTTCAAAGAAAATTGCCATACTTCTCGGATATCGCTTATTAACAAGGTATATGCCCTGAGAATGATCACAGGCTTAATTAGTTGGGTTAATTGTTCCATCCTGATGAACTCATTAGTTATTCCAGGATATGGCCGCTTAAGAAATTCCACAAATTGCAGAGTTAACAGTAGCGGTCATTTGGTCCTAATGAGGGGTCAGCAAACTTATTTTATAGTTGGACTATTAGAACATTTTGAAATATAGGATGTCAAAACTCATATGACTTCTAAATTCATAGCAGGTCAATAAAACATATGAAGAAAGTTTAAATTTTAAAAAATAAAGCGATAGAAAATAAAATAGGCATATATGGGCATATATACATAATTATATGAATAACGGTTTTCAAAAATAATGTTCAAATACTTCGAACACTAATTAAATATAAATTTAATGTTTATTCAATTTAATTAATAAATTCACTGAAATATTTGTTATATTTATGAATTATTTAATGTTCTTTATTATTTTGAGTTCTAAAATGACATATAAAATATATATTTATCCCTAAGTTATGATATTCTGTTGCAAATTTATCTAAAGGAGTGATATTTTCTATTTAAAGAATATCTATAATTTTAAAATATCCTTCACAGTGATCGTAAAAAAATTTCTGTTTTTTATAAACATAATAATAAAAAATAACAGTTTATGTACCCAGGTATTCAAAGAATATTTAATTTACTTTTAATTTAAATAATGAGTAAATTTTCAAAGCATTTATTCTGTCATAGTTATGAGGAGTAATATCTTCTATGGAAATGAATGTCACTTTAAAATCATATTAATAATCTAACAACTCACATTGAGCTTAAAAATTTTGCTTTCATAAAAATATCATTCGAGTACAACAGTTGGCGTATCTGGTAATTTTGTTTTACTTTAAATGAAATGCCGATTTAAAAAAAATGCTATATTTAAATGATCCACACATCAGAATTGTAAATTGTTACTTTCGATTCAATTTTGTTATTTCCAGAGATTTTTTTAAATAATAACGAAAATAAAAGGGCTGACATGGACATCATTTCATTCGAATTCATTTGAAAAGCGAAAACAGAATTTCTTTGCCTTCTAAGTGTAATTAGTTAAAATTCAGAAATGATGAGAATATCTTGTGAGAACTTTGGAAAAATATAAATGTCATTATAATAGTACGAAAATTGAAAATCAGCTTGTTTTCAATCAAGTGGTTCGATTTTGCTATAATACTAAATAGCGATGGCTATGTAATTCGCCTTCAGGCGGAATGATACACGGAGTTTTCGGACAGCTGTTGCCTAAAATTACACTGTATTAGTAGTCTTGGAGTCTGCAAAAATTATCACATAATTTCATGTCGCTAACTTGACTGTACGTGAATTCAAATCAACTGCGCTTGGAAGAAAGATGACTCAACTGAAAGGTGTGTATCAGTGATAGAAAACAATATTCCTTCAATAATTGTCGAAAGCCAACAAGAATGAATGGCATTATTTTGCAAAGCTTCGTCTATTGCTGTCTGTGTAAGACCAAACGTGGGAGCATTCTTATATATTTTCTACGTTATTTCTTCTGAAATACACACCGTTTAGTGTTGCAGAGAAATTTTGATTTATAAAAGAAGCTCTTGTATTTCGAATCCAAGAAGTCATTCCTCAGATGATGTCATTCTTAAATATTTGCTTATTCACGTGCAAAGTGTTTGGAGAGATACTATCCTCTAACTATTGTGTGATCCTGCTGAAGATAGCTATGGTCGTCTTCTAATTTCATATGACCACAAACATATTTCTGTCTTTCTTTTATCGTCATTAGATGAATAGTAAGTGCAAAAGAACTACAGAAGAGGGACAGAATGGAAAAACGCAACAAAAGGACAGAAAATTGAAAAAAAAAGTATTGTAAATAGGTTCCAAGAAGGTTATTCATGTCATCGAAAGCTATACCTTTGATAACATCATAAGAAAATGCAGAAGAATTATTATAGATTGTGTTAATGCAAGAAAGAACATCAGTCATCAAGTAATGGATACAAAATATAAAATAAAACTATAGTCTGAGGAAAACCAGCATATAAATACAAACTCAAAAAAATATGTAAACAAATTTAATATACGGACGTGGCAACGTTTATATTAGAACTAAAATATATGCCGTTTCATATTATTAATTGATTTTAGTCACCGGTTATAATTTGTTCAGTAATTAAATTTAATTTAGAAATAATTGCTTTTAATGATGTGTGTAATGCAATATTTTGTTATAAATGTAAGGTGGGCACGCTGTGAGAGATAGCGAGGGAGTGAGAGAGTGCTCCTTTAATGTTTCCACATTTTCTCAAGAATTTCCTTAATGATTCGTTTGTTTGTTTGTTTGTTTGTTTTCTTTTTCTTTCTTTCTTTTGCTAATGGACATTGAGTCAGTGTACAATAAACAAGTGTATGTACCAGGTGATTCAGAAAGTATGTTGCGTTTGATTATTCGGGGATAAGAAAATGTTATTGCTCAAGGCTTGCAATACAACATGACTCAGGTACACCGTACAATTTTTCTTAGTTTTACTAATTGTTCGATTCCCTAAGGATAGAAATAACCTCAGGCGATCCCAGACAATGAAATGAGCATTCCTATTTAGATATTCATCTGCTGTGCAATTTTCGCGACTGTCATTCCTGGATCGCTGAGAACCATTGCATCAACCTGATGTACAATATCTTCTGTGCTTGAGTTGTTTACTCACCTTTGCTATTCAGCATCGGTAACGTTGTACAAACTGCTGACGCGACATTGCATTTGGCCCATACACGGCCGTAATTTTATAATGAATCAAATGTTGCCCACAAAAATCGCTCTGTTCTTGAGTACGTTTCCAGTGTGTGCGCCATTTTGTACTCATACTACTACTGTCACCACTACAAATCTATGTGAAGATCAAAACATGAACTCTCTTCTGCGCATGCACCTCTTTCTTGGCTCAGAGCTGTTAGATTAAGACAACAAGTGTAATTGCTTTTAACTCCTCGCATTTTTTCATAAATTAGTTTGTTACTCGGGAACAAAGGAACAAAATTATCTTATAAATAAGTACTACATAAAATTCTGCTTATATGACACCTAATTTCTATTAAGGCTTACAATGCATTATAAAGCGTATTTGCCATTAAAAAACACGTTTTCTGTTCGCTTATAAAATGGATGACTGTTGAAAGATGTTTTATTTACGAGGTCAACAACTATAGAGGAAGAGGGCGTTTGATAAAATGGTAAGCAGGAGAGTCGAATGTCTTCCCCCTTTCAGTCCCTTAGGAAATTATCCTGTAGTATTAGAAAGGGGGAAATAAAAGTTGAAACGTTTGTCGTCAAAACTATGTGTCCTTCAAAGTTCAAATGTTGTTAGTGTGGCAGCGTAGAATGATAGAGAGCTGAAAGAAACGAGTTGAAGACAAGATGATACTCGAGATAAGAAGATTTATATTAATTTATACAAAGAACTCAAGAAATTGTTAAACATTTTGTTTGTGTATTAATTGCTTTCAGCAGACTAATTAAACATTTTGAAAGTCGTAAATGAATCCATGGAAAATAAGAACATGTGAATAAATGACAAATAAAAGTATTCATTTAAACACAATTCTGCATGCACATAACATTTGAAAAAAAAAAATTAAAACTAAAGCGACCGGGCCAAAAGGCTGACGGGATGAATTGCATTCCTGATAACATTGAATTCCTTGTTGTTATGACAAGAAGCAATAAAGGAAAAATGTTTTTATTTTGGTTTGTTGCCTGGAAGTAGTGCAACAGCGCAACATATTTTCACATCTGAATTTTTTTGCCAAATTTCGGTTTTTCATAATACATAAACTTGAAAAAATGACAGTTAAATTCGTGTTTAAAAGTCAAAGAAGTAGATATAGATTCTTCATGGTATGGTAATTTGTTAGTCATTTT
This sequence comes from Metallyticus violacea, assembly GCA_030762175.1. Lineage (NCBI taxonomy): Eukaryota > Metazoa > Arthropoda > Insecta > Mantodea > Metallyticidae > Metallyticus > Metallyticus violacea. Next base: position 65,280,331 of record CM060831.1, read on the forward strand.
GTAGCATTTCTTTTTTATTTATGCAGGGTGTTTGTAAAAATATGACGATGAAAAACACAAGCTAAAAGAAACAAACAAAAACAAACTTCACTAACAATGGGTCTGCAAATTAATCGTTTACGAAATAATGGCGTTAATTATTTTGGTTGGGGCCGCCACTGAACCGAGCACCTGGATAGTGTAAATAAGTAACATCTTTATATACATGCCGTACTCTCCCTCTTCCTCTCCCCTCATTGCTTAAGCCTTAGTAATAAACAAAAGCCAATCAATTCTGTGGTTGCTATGTGTATTGCAAATAAAAATTATGAGTCTATCGTGAAATTATGAAAAGGTTTATAAACATGGGCAGGAAAATGCAGACATGCAATTCATATACGGCAATGCAGATGACCTGTATCGTGGCTTGCCGTATTTAAATCCTTTGGATTTTTGCGTATGGAGTTACGCAAAAAGCCTAATTTATACAACGGACATCACACACCTGAAGAATTGCAGTGTTGAACTGTGGATGTCTTCCAACAAATGAAAAACGGCCAGAATTGCCCAAGCGCATTTGCTGGTCTTTGCGGAGGAGACCACATAGTTGCATTCAAGACATAGTCAGCACTTTAAACTCCAGCTATAAAAGTCTTCACTTGATGTTCATCAGTGCAGTAGAGTAGCACAAACTTCATTATTGTTGAAACAAGTTTCTTTTGTGTGTATTTAATCACATTTCTGCTCTGCTGAAGTCAAATTATGAATTTTACTGTCTCTTTATTGATAAATGAAATAAAATTGTCATAACTTTTGTTTAAATCGGCCCTCACATAGTATCCATGTGCTTCATTGGTGGCCGCAAACAACAAAATTAAAGTCAATATCTCATAACGGTTAATTTGCGGACCCATGTTTACTGGAACTGTTTTTGCTTCTTTATCACTGGTAAATTTTTTACCATCATTTTATTGATGCAATTATTTTTCTTTAGCTATTTGGTTATTAAGGTTTAAGCTTTCTATCCTTATAATAGCTAGTTAGAGAAAACAGGCTGTTGATATTTTGAGGTAAATAAAGTAACCTAAAAATTTCTCTGGAGAAGGAAACAACTTTTAATAAAAATTGAAATGTTTAATTACTATTTAATGAAGAGAGCAGAAGTAATCTTAACGAAGAGGTAAATAGGAGGGGAGAAAGGGAGAGAAATAATAATACATACATGAAAAATCAGGGAGCAATTATGGAGTCACCTTCCGAGTTCTATATTTGACAAATATAAACTTCTTAATACAGTAGTGACATTCATTCTGGATACTTTTCGTAAATTTTTTATCATTTTTAAATCTTACAAGATATGCAAAGATTGTGTTATGCTAAATCAACAGATGGCGTTTTTATTGTTGTGTAAATTATTGTATTTTCAACCAAAAGAGCTCTTGTGTTCTATTGTTGTATTCTTTTAGTACCAAGTCAAATGTGATCATCATTGTTGTATAGCAGTTTGGAACTAACTTTTGTGAAGTGAGTTGAAAATAATAACTCCTTAGACAAAAGCGCTGATTGGTCACCAAGTAAAAGGAATAAGACAGTAAACTTCGTGAAGAATGCTATTCCTATGAAGAAATGGCGAAAAGGTTGAAGTAGCACCACAAAGTCGGGCATTAGGAAAGTTGCAAGCGGTATGAAGTATTGGGAGCACAAGAACGTCTCCAAGAAGTGGCAGAAAACCAAAACTAACTGCTCAAGACTACCGCAGAATCTGCTACTTTTCTCTACAAGATCGCTGACATACTGCAAAAGATATAAATGCCATCTTGAGAAATTCTGGGCTACAAGTCTCTGTCCGAACAATTAGCAAATGGTTTACGAGCGAGTACCCCAAGAAAGAAGCCTTATTTCAACCAAAAGCGTGTGGAGTGAATTTTAGTACACAGGGACTGGACGCCAGAAGACTGGGATAATGTAATTTGGAATGATGAAATGAAGATCAACAACTTGGAAGCGATTACATCACGTTTGTGCGTCGCCGAACAGGTGAAGACATGTTACCTGAGTGCACCAATGCCCCTATGAAGCATCCTGTCAGCTTCATGTTATAGGGAAGCATGGCAAGGCATGTAGTAGGGCTCCTAGCAGTGCTAGAGGACAACATTAATGCTAAAAATACCAAGAAAAGGTCTTATTTAGTGATTTGTTTGGGGAGTGACAGTCAGTGGTGCATCTTCCAACAGGATGGCACAAAGTATCATACGCTCGAATCAATTAGAAGTAGTTCAGGGACGTTATGTTACAGTCCTCCCCTAGCCAGCAACAGTCCTGATCTCAAACCAATTGAAAACTTGTGGTCAAGATTGAAAATTTTGATGTCACGTCGGAATGCCAGTGACAAGAGGGAGCTGGTAGAGGCCATCGTCCAATCGTGGTTTAGAGTAGTGACACTAGAACATCTCCAATGTTTGTGTACTCAGAATCAAGGTAGTATTAAAATCAAAAGGATATCGAACAAAATATTAACACAAAGCTGTTACAATAATTCATGTGAATATGTACAAAGTGTACCATTTACATCTGTTGTTTTGATAAGTAGTATTTGTAATTTAGTTTGCTCATTTTTTAATATCGAACATTACATGTTTGTCTAGTTTTCCTGAAAATTTGACTTCAATAAAAGCATAAATGTCCAAATCTGAAACGTAATGTAACATTTAGCAAACTTTTCTAAAGTATCAAGAATTAATGCTACTATTGTACAATAGTTTTCGGCCCTAAAAGAATTAATCTCTTTGGGAGTTGCATTATACATAAATTAGAACGTAATATTATATATTACACATTTTTATCTGCTTTCTCATAGTTGAAAAAAGAGAACATACAGAGGTGTTCTTGTTTAGTTATTTAAAATAGAAAAGTCACGCCATATTGGGGGAAAAGCAAAAGAAAATCTTTGCCTTCCCGTGACAGGGATCAAAACAAATGAGGCAAGCTTCTCGAAAATGAAACCTTAATAAAATACATTTTAGAAATAAGTAGAACGCTTATGAAATAGCAACAATAACAGCGACATGTAACATTATCAGCAGCAGGTAAACAAGTAACTGGCAACGCTAGTAGCAAGCTTCTAAAAGCTTCCTTAGCCGCAATTTCTCTCCAGGGAAATAACGTTTTCCTTATTCCTTCACATCTTACCATCAAGGGCAGTTTCCATTATATGTACATGTGTTTTAGAATACAAATAAGCGAAAACGTTGCCTAGAGTTTGTAGTTTAGTAGCTGAGAAAATCGCCTTTATGTCAACCGCCTACGGGTTAAAGTTAACGACTTCTTACCGATGTAAGGAAAGCATATATTACAGTCAAAACCTGAACAATACATACAGTAATGTACTTCATGTCGACTGTACACATGTTCTATGTTCTGAAAATTTTAACTATTTTAGCATTCCAAAATAGCAAACAGCGGAAAGAAATTTTGTAAGCAAAGTTCCTTTTGTCTTACCACAATAACATAATTAACACTATATGAGCTATGAGGGCTAATCATTAAAAAAGAAATTTATTTTTTTTATATATATAATCACACATTGGAGATGCGGTAGTAAAAAAAAATTAATGAGAAGAACTAATCTCACGTAATTAGTGGAAAAAATTGGAAGCACTTGTATGCATGTATCTTGTACAGGACGAGTGTTTGGCTGCGTAAAATGAGTTGCTTCGTAACGAACTGTAGGCTGCTCTCAAAGTTTAGAAATCCGGTATGGAAACGTACGCGATGTTACAGCAAGCATATGAGAATGATATTATGACACAATCAACTACACATCTGTAGTTCAATGAGTTTAGGGCCGTGTTTTAATTACAAAGCAGCGCGGTCCAGGTGCTTCAACCACTGCAGTGAACAAGACCATGATTGAAGCTATCATTGTCGGTAAGATCGACGAATTACAGTGGATAGATTGGCAGACATGTTACAGATGTCCCTGGTAGTGCACCATTCTGCAGGATCGCTTACACATGAGACATGTCTGTGCCAGATTGCTAACGCCTGATGGTGCGAATAGGGTGTGTTGGGAGCTTCAGCTTCTGGTAGGGGAACATACCTGAATTCATTCATTACGGATGATAAAATTTGGCTTCACCGTTACGATCACCGTAAGCAAACAGGCGAGCTCAGTCGGGAAATCACCTGGTTCTCCGACACCAAACAGGCCACGGTTGTTCGGTGGGCAGGGAAGATAATGATGATTTCATTTGAGTCGTGGAATGGTTTATCAACATGAAGCTTCCCCACAAACAACGGCTAATGCGTATTGTAAGGTTGTTTTGAGTGTCATGGCCGAAGATATCCGACGAAAACGCCCTGAGCTGCGTCCTCAGATCAGTTTGGCGCCTTAACTTTGTTGTACAACATTTGGACAGATAAAAATATATAGAATTGTAAGCTGCATCCTCCAAACAGCCCAAACCTAGCTCTTTTAGTTTCCAACACGTCTTCCAGGACTGGAGCACACGTTGGGCTAAGTGCATACAACCCAATGGGACTACTTCGAGAAAAAATGTAACAATTTTGACCTTTCCTAGTGTACTTCGTAAATAAAAGAATAATTCAGTTTTTATTGCCTAACTCTCATACATAGTTTGATATTTTTTCCAAAAATTAATTTTGGCATAATTCATATATTTCTTGGCTTGACACTTGAAATATACGGTCTTTTACCCTCCAAAGTCGATTTTTGAGGTTTCAATTTTGACATTAGGTATAAAATTTTATATACCGGATACTAAAATATCAAATGTTGAAGTATGGTGTTTTATTTGCAATAATTATGTGCAATATTCAGAAATGTGCCAGATTCTTTAAAAAAAAACTAACATTTTTGCTGAAAATACCTTTTAAAATATCCCTTTTTGGGTTGATGTAATACATGTTTATGAAATGTTTTAAAATACCATGGCGTCATAACTTTAACAACATTGATAGTAAAAGTTACTGTTTTCATTAAAAAAAAGTATTTCTGAATATAAAAATTCACGTGCGAGAACATTTTTTCATAAGACGTCTTATTCGGTATTCCTTTAAACAGTGCACTACTTTTGAAAAACCTTATCATATGTAAAAGAAAAACAAAAAATTTTACTTACAGTAGATTTTTATTGTACACTCTAAGCTATGGAAAAGTTACGGTTGAACTAACTCTTACTGGATATTGGAAGGAAAAAAAATGGACGCTCTTGAAACTGAGAATATGAAGAGAAAAATGTTTGGAATACCTCTAGGTATAGCAGTTAAAGAAAGGCTGACATAATCTTGATTATTATACTTGACGAACATAAAAAGGTAAACAAATATAAAAGTTTTCATGGCAGAAAAAGAAACTGAATAACCGGGGGAAGATTTGAAGCAATAAATAATTCTTGGTAAAGGACATTTAAATGTTAACGATCGCTAGGGCCGAGAGAAGTGGCAAATTGTCTTGCGAATAGCAGTTATATCGTAAAATCTCTGACTACGGGGAGAGAGGGAGAGAGATATATTTCTTTCTTTCTTTTTACGGTGACATTTTATGACATTTATATAGATGCCTTAAAGGTCTCAATATACAGTTTATCTAGAAAACAAATAATTGACTCTTAAATAGTTTATATTAAACTATAGTCACACCTCTCATTTAATTTTTTTATTTATTTATTTTTAGAGCCTTCGGCGAACTTAGCGAAAACCATCTAAGACTATTGACGGAGGGTTGTTTGCGATATGTAGTAACAAATTCAAACAGCTTTAACTTATGAACCGTACGTACCTCCATCAGCGGTGATGTTATAGTCATGTGGTGGCCTTGAGCGTGAGCTATTGCCAATGCAGCAACTTAGTGCAGTATAGTTCTGTCAAATTTACTCCATTCCTCCTGGCAGGCTTTTCAGAAACCGTCCACAGCTCGTGGTCTTCTGCTTTTCAATAACCCAAATGCACAGAAATCCATTAGGGATAGATTGTTTTCTCGTTTTTTTTTTTTTTTTTTGTACTATATTCACAAAAAAGGTCGGAATGAAGCGTGCATGAAGCCTTATTTCGTTAGAACCATACCGCTTATTAAGTACAAATCCCGGTTGATAATGGAGTTCATAGTCCTAACTGAGCTCTCAAATTGAGTGAAATTTAATCCTCCAAATTATCTCAAAGGTAAGACTGGGAGCTGTTCATGGATTTGCCTGTTTCTTGCTGTCTGGAACACGTTCTATTCTGTCATTGATTAAGCATACATGAGATGTCATTTTTTTTTTTTTGTACACGGTAATCCTACGCCTCTTACATTGCTTGATAATGTTGGAATAACAGTATTTTCATCGGAAAGGGCATTATTATACCTTTCCCGAAATTATTCTGTTTTCGGCGCCATTTTAAGTGGCAGGCACGGGAGAAAATTTCAGTAAACTATTTTAGCCACGTATTGCTCATACTGCAAAATTTAAATTCGCTTCTGTAGGTTTAAGTGGGACGCTACCGTGTATTTCTAATACGAGTACTAGACCTGGAATATGGTGTACGAGGTGTACGAGGAACAAATTATTCAACGTTTACAGGGGGATTTGAACACATTTTGAACGCTTAAAATCCTTCATATGCACAAGCGTTTCAACAAGACGGAGCGACGTCTCATATTGCTCATGGAAGGGTGCTTACCCCAAGAGCTGTTACCCGGTGAGCTGATTTTTAGACACTCCTTCACGAAGGTGTGGTTTCTCGTTTTGTGCTTTTTTTTTTTTTTTTTTTTTTTTGTGAAAGATACTGAAAAAACATTCCTCGAAGTCTAGACAAACTTCTTGTAAACATTAAAACAGATCTGCACAAAATATTATTAAATTATTTAAGTTTTTTTTTTTCAAAGAATATTAGCCTTTCAAAAATATTTTGTAGCTATTTTCAGCATTTTAGAACTAACATTTCATAGACTGTTTTATTAAAAAAAAAAAATGTCAAATATATAGAAATATTATGCATTAAGGATTGTGTAGAAAGGTTCATTACTAATGCAAATGTCATATTATTAGCTGTAACTTACTAGTAAATTTTTGCTTTTTAAGGGATTTTATCTGAATTGGAAGTTTTTGTTCCACAGATAAAGAGAGGGGGAGAATACTTTCATCCCTGCCGAAACAGTGGATATTCTAGCTTTGTAATTTGAATTGTACTTACACTTGGGAAAGTAAGTGCACCCTTGTGGGTCTGAATATTTCTATATCATTTTCAGAATGCACTTGGAGCCTCATGCTCTTAGTTACCTGTTCTGTGTTTTCTGTGTTTAGGGAGCAGCCTCTTTGTTGCTGGCGAACTTGGAGAAAGAGAAGGAACTGCTGAGGATATTCCTGCGAGTGTCCCAGATGGAGAACGCCGTTCTTCGGCGTATGAACCTCAACTCCTTCCTCATGGTGAGTGTTTCTTTTTCTACAACTAACCTTTAGGAAAGCTATTTAGGGTAGTTCTCTTGCTAGAGCTCTCTAATTTTGTGTGTTATTTAGACAATGACTTGAAAATTTATACACACATACCTTCAATGCTGTAAAACAGGATCTGCCCATAGTCTATACTGAAAATCTCCCACATGCAAATATATTTGTATGTTTTCATCCTAATTCTGGACTACTTCTTCCCAAAGTAGCGACTTCAACGCTTTAATCTCTTGGCGTAAGGCTTCTTTGAGTTGGCAGGGTTTATTTGTGTACACTTTTTCCTTGAAAAGGCGTCAAAACGAAAAAATTGGGTAGCAGGATACGTTTTTCGTGGGACATCACATTTAATTCTTGAGTGTAGTTTCTCTCTCCTGTTCTATGACACGTGAAATCTGAGAGACTGGTCTCTTGGGAAATTTTTTCGTAATGAATTTGATGGTGATGTCAATATCGTTCCTTTGCATCGTTTATTGTTTCTTGCAGCCTCAATTTGTTGAGTTCTAATCAAATGATCGTAAAATCAGATTTATAAAAATAGTTTATTTGTAGATGTCCGTATGGAAAGAACTCTTGGTTTTAAAATATTTTTTCTCATAATATAAACGTTAGGGAAATGCTATTAAATTATTGCATTATGTATCTAGATCTAGTGATGCTTTTATAAAACTACAATAAATGTTATAATATATTCAATAAAATATGGTTCCGAAAATTTTGTTATTAGTAATTTTAAGTTTTGCAAATTAATCAAGATTTAAATAATAATTATTTATATTGAGTACATTAATTCGGACAAAGTAACGTTAATAACTTAAAAAGTCCTTAAATGTGTCTGTGATATTTTCTGAGCAGTATGTTTTAATTGCATTAATATTACATTTTTTTTTCGTAGAAGAGTAGCTGCGCAGGTTTTTCATAATCGCTAAGTATAAAATAATGATTTATAAATTAATTTAATTAATTGTATTAGTTTAACTTAAAATGCAGGATTTTCTGACATAAATCCAGTCTTAAATTAAAATATACATATATTTGTTTTCTACCGGAAAGATATACATGAAACTAAACCACTTCATATTAAACGTAGGCATTCAAAAAAGTGAAAGGGTGCAAGCTCATTGATTAAGGTAGTGTTAAAACCTTTTATAAACATTTAAAGCTCTGTGTAGATTTTTCCAGTAGTTTTGAAGCTGAACTATGCGGAGATAGAGTAATATGAACTTATATTTTACTGCGCAAAAATTGATTAGGTTAACGCAGCGTTTACGGAACAGTTCATTTGCTTTATCGGGAGTTTGCAGCGAGTTGCGGTTTTCCGGAGTGACGGTGCTTTTGTTTACTCGGAGAAGCCAGACCGCGTGGTGCCACCGTGCTTCCGGTTGGCACCGGAAGCTGTTATATTGTGCGGATGCGATTTTCCTGTTCCCAATACACTAGGCCCTTGTAGGCTTCAATGCAGCCAATTTTTCGTTTAATATTATACAGTCTTAGACAATGTTGATCGAATTTATAGTCAGAACATATTTTAAAGAAAAGTGAGCGATATTATTTCTATTAAAATGGCAACTTGCATCCACTTTATAATTAAGACTAAAGCCTCTCAAAATGTATCCACTAAGTATTATTAATAGCATTATTTAATTCTTGAATGTATGGATACAAACAATACTGAAACCTTGTTAAATCAAAAGCCATACTCGTGGGACATAAACGTGTAATATATAAAATATTGCATAAACTATGTGCCGCCCGCTATGATAAACAACAATGTTATTAATTATACCAGCACGGCACAAAACTTAGGTGTTTATATAGACTCCGATCTTGAATGGCACGGCCAGGTAACCCATACATGCAATAAAATATTTTCTTTGATTCACACATTAAAACTGTAACAAATGCTCTACCTCTCAAACTCAAAAATAATCTCATTCAACTACTTGTGTTGAACTCACTTTGATTATTCGTGATGTCTTGTACTCTAATCTGAATACTGGGCAGATCTAAAGGTTACAACGCTTGTGTTCGTTTCGTCTTCAACGCTCGTAAATTTGATCATGTGACTTTCCTTACAATGGCTACTTCTACAAGAACGCAGGACTCTCTATTCCCTTAAGCTCCATTCACAGTGAAAACTATACATAAACATAATAAAATAAGACGTAACAGTTAACTAAGTAGTATGTAGGCATTCAATGAAAGACGCAAACGTAAGTATTAGCCAATCAAAAAAAGAACAAGAGAAGAGCAACTAACAGCTGATTGAAAATGGCTGCTTCTAAACAGACGGCGATAGCTTTTATGCAAATGAAAGTGCAGTAACTAATTTGCTTGGAGTAATATCAGCAAGGATGGCTTTCATATAATGCTTTAATATTTTGTCTATTGACGCCATTCTGTGTACAGAGCCACTGTATACCATACAGCTCTACAAACAGAGCAGCTGCGTTATGATTGGCCGATTTCTTAAGTTTAAGTTAAATGTAGACGCAAACCCAAGTTTAGTCTAATTGTATGTTTATTTTTATGTTTACCTGATTCATTGTGAATGGTTCCATTACAATACATAGTATCTGGCTTTTACGTTTCAGTTTACGTTACGTTTAACTTTCTTTGTGAATGGGCCTTACTCTTCTGTTCAAAATCCTCCGTACCCCTCAATATATCGCATCTCGCTCCTGACCCTACCTCGAATCCGGAATATGACCTCATTGTCTATCCCTGGTCACCGAACACATTTCTACTCAACCTCATTCAGCGTGTCAGATCCAGAATCTGGAACTCCCTTCCTCCTGAAGTCAGAGATTGTTAGACAACTGAAACAGATTAAATTGTCATCTCAACCATAGGAATCCAAAACAGGTAGTCTTTCACTTCTTCTTCCTCTTTTCTTCTTCTCCTCCTTCCTCCCCCTTATACTGGAGAAAATTTATTGAAGAACAAGTAGAATTTTAACACTATCTTTATCACCTTTATGACTGTGTTAAAATATGTAATGTTTATATACATTATATACATTTAATTTGTTTTTATGCATTTTATATAAATATGTACTCTATATTTTTGCTGATTTTGCTTGGTAGAGTGGAAGAGAAGGTCTAATGGCCTTAACTTTTGCCAGGGTAAATAATGTTATAAATGTTACAAATGTTTGTTACTTTGTTATTCTTTTAAATTTACAATTTAAATTCATTAAAATTTAAAATCATTTTTGCACTCGTTATAAATAATATAATAATATCATATTAAATAAAATATTATAAAACGCTTTTAACATATGATATAGGAAAATATACTTCCCAGGAAAAAAAAAAAAAAACATTAATACGAGAAAACGAAAAATGACACAAGTTTATTGAGGTAAAGTAAATTAGAACCAAATTGAACGCAATGTTTGTTCCTGGGGTAGTTTCCAAATACGTAAGCCGAAAATGTAAACCACGAAGAACAGTAATATGTACTGCCATAGTTTTCTAGATTACAGCCTGCTCTTTCAGCGGCTAACTATAGGCTGGCGAGCCCCAGATTTTCCCGGTCTATCAAAGAAGGCCATGACGCTATTGATGCTTTTTGTAACAACTTAATGTATGAAAAATCATTCTCTTCACTGATGGAAAAAAAAAAAAAAAAACACGGAAGCAAAAGCATGGAAATTTGTTGGTTATTATTAATATTAATGTTTTACACGTTTTGAATATTATATTATTATTATGATTATTACTAATTGTGTAAGGATACACCACAATGAAAAATGCACGTTTATATATCTAAATTTGTAAACAGTGATGAACAACTTTAAAGTATACAAACTTTTAAACTTTGGATTGAAATCTTAGGATACGGCGATAGTGAGAAAACTTTAAAAAAGATCCACGATTAAGGAAAGTTTGAGAATCACTGGTTTAGACATACATTTGTTTATTAATCATATGCATGATAAATAGAAGATAATAATTCAAGCACAGGTATGTTTTGGGAGTAAAGTAAGAATAATTTTCAGATGATGTAGATGTTAGTAAAAATAAGTTCCTTCAATTGCTTTTGTTGTTGTATGATAAACTATGATGCTGTAATAGAAATTATAATGTAACATATGAAACGTTTTGATTTTTCAAATAACTAACTTGGCTCTGTATATTATAGAGAGTAATAATATTGTACTCTAGTAAAGGTTTAACATTATAAAATAATTAGTAGTTCTCCCACCCCCCATAGACTCTCCAATATTATTATTGCTGTATATAACTAAGAATCCTGGTATTACAATTATGTGCAACGTGAAATTACACAACCGTTGGGAACATGCATTCATCTACTTCTGATTTTATTTATTTTACGAGTAGAATAGGACCATTATCAGAACAGTAATCTGACGCCAGTGGAAAGTGTTAAAGACTGTTAAATTGGCACTATGCCATTGAAACTCCCGATACAGTCCAAATGCTAGATTTCTATCTTATCACTATCCATTATTTTTTCTATTGCACCTTCAGGAATAAAAATTACTAAAAAATCTTAAATGAAAACAACTCAACGATGTTTGTCGTCATCCGCCATCATGATATAGTCTAGATTTTGCACAGAACAGATTAAACAGATGTTGCTTTCGGGGGGGGGGAGCTTATGTAAGAGGTTCAAAGATTTAGTGCAGTAAGATTTCACCCCACAAGTACCAATAACGTTGTTTTTAATGATTACGTCTTGCAAATTTGTCAGGCTGGATTTTCAAATAGTTAATTTCATGTTTGCTGGTAACAAATGTGAAGTTTTGACGTTCGTTCAGACTACAGTAGTTTTAGGATGCCTCCAACTACCCTCCTTTCTACCTGCTAAATGAGGCAACCAGTGAAGTGTAATATTTTTAAATTCTCTTTTATTTTTTCTTCTTCCCCCACCCCCTCCTCTAGAAATTAGCAAAGTCTTAACTTTTGCGATCAACCCATCCAGGTAGCTCAAATTGGCACAGTTTTATATTCAGAAAACTACATAGGCGGTTTGAATAGTTCTCGGCCTCGAGCAACTGGCAAGAAATTGTTGTTTACATTGGTATGTGTATCGTAAGTTTTTATATGAAATATCAAATCATGCTTAATAAAGGTTTATTTATTACAGTTTTCTAGAGCAGACAGATATTCCATAAAATGGATAAAATTGAGTATCGTGAAAAGATAAAACACATTTTAAAAGCTGTTTCAACACCAAGGAACATTTAAAAAGTTACTGGAGACTGTTCTTCATTTTCAGCGATTAAAAAATGAGTTTCTGAACATGAAGGACATCCAAAAAGTACAATAGCAGAATTCATTGAACAAATGAATGGGATGTGATATGCAATAACGGCGAATTAGAGTGCGCGAAATTGCTGAGGCTATGAGCATTTCAAAGGTTATGTTTTACAATTGCGCAAGATGAATGGCCCACTTGCTTTCAATAGATACGAATCGCAACAGTGTTTGGAGCGTTTACAGCAAAAGAAATGGTTTTGTGCATCGACTTATAACTTTGGATGAAACTTAGGTTCATCATCACACGTCAAAATTAAAACTGCAGATAGATCTCGGGTTGTTCAGCGCCAAAGAAAACAAAATCAGCTCCATCTGCAGGAAACGTTACAGCATCAGTCTTTTGGAATGCTAAAGAACTTGTACCAACTGATTATCTTCAGAGGGATAAAATATACGTATAACCGGAGACAATTAAAAAAATTGCAGAAGGGGAAAAAATATTTTTCAGGAAGACAATGTTTGTAATCTGTAAAACAAGTTTAAAAAATATACCAGGTCTTTCTTGAAATATTTTGATATTTTAACATTTAAGAAATGCCGAATCTTCTGCCTTATGAAAGTGGGCACTGGACTGAGTTTTCCTTGATTTGTCCACTTTAAAGTTCAGAAGAACGAGTAAGAAACAGATTTAGATCATTTGGTTCCCATACAAGCCTCAAAGAAAGTATGTGTTTTATTCCTTGCCACGTCTAATACTGGATCTTCGAAGTTGACGCTTACAAAACTGTTACTATAGATTCAGATAGATGTGAGGACTATTTGAACCAGTATACAAATATATTACAGTATTCCTCATGAAAATACCAAATAGATAGCTTAAACAACTAAAACAAAAGAAGAGAACGTCAGAGACGCTTATGAACTCCAAAACTAGAAAGATTTCGAATAACTGACAGGGAAAGCAGTTTTTGGCGCATAAGCACCTTACGCTATTAACTGTTTGAAATAAGTTGCCATCTGCCCTGTGGAACCGTTTTAGTTGCAATTCACGCTTTTTCCACAGTGGAAAATACCAATAACTTCCTGAAATGTAATGCTACTCAGGGATCAGGAGGAGGAGGAGGAGGAGGAGGAGGAGGAAAAAAGGGAGCTCAGATTTTGCAATCTACAATAAACCCAAAGCTTGCATTATTATAAATATGAAACATTCTAAACTCGCTGGACTTTGACAAACAAGTTACTATTATATGTAATTGAAATCTCAAGTAAAATGCCTTCAGCTTCTGACTGTACTATTAACGAATGTTTATTGCGAATTATATGAAGAAGAAACACACCGCTATCTTTCTTAAGATACGAACGAGAAGGGGGGGGGGGTTGCTGGGATCTTTAAGAAGTAAATAAGTTATCGCGTCTCGTCGGTGTTTATACCACGTGACACTTTGTGTCAAAAGGTTATCGCCCGTTCTGGATATTGCGTCCCTGACGATGACAACCGTCGTTCTTTCTGGGAATGTAGCACGGACCAACTCGTTGTGTCTTACATCTTCTAAAATGGAATTCAGTCTGATCTGTTGGCTACCTGGAGAATTCTCTTAGGTCAAAACAGTAGTGTGCTTTCTTTCGCTGACAAAGGTAAACTATGGGTGGTGGATTTAAAAAAAAATTCAATTGCGCTATAGGATTCTAAAATTCAATAGGCTTAGTAATACTGTTTGGATTTATATAGAGGTTTTGAATATTTCTTATCAAAAGTTGGATTTTCTTTTTTTCTGTCACTACATTAAACTGCCTTATGTTATTAAAACAAAATCATATTGATATTGCTATTTTCTTTTTTCAATTAAACATATTTTCATTGTAAACCAGTAGAATTTGAAATTGTTCTGTTTTTTAAACTAATTTAAATCCAAAAGAAATGTGTGCTTTTTGCTTCTGTTATTTGCAATAGGGCTATCCTTTGTTTGTAAACCAACACCTGGCACTTATAAATTTGTTTTCATTAATGAGCATTTTAGAAAGCAAGTGAGTTTTTCTGTCTACAAAGATTAAAACTCCTATTAAGCATTTAATAGTATAGATTAAGTTGAATACTGATCGTTCTGTGTGAAATAAATAAAAAGAAAATAATAATTTTGAAACAATAATTTAATGAATTATTGTATCCACAAAAATAAACCAAAAGATAAAAAATGCATTTTCATTACTTATCTCATTAATGAGGCTACAATTTGTTCCGTGCAAATTATAAGCTTTAAAACCTTTTGGAGTTTGGCAAAACATAAGACATTCACATGTTATCCGAAACATTTTTTGGGGGAATTGAAGATGGAGCACAAATAAAAACACTAAAAGTGTTTTAATGAATAATCTGTAACATTTAGCCTTATTTTTATGATGCAATGAAAAGTGGGAAAACTATAAACATATAACAACAGAATTACAGGCACAATCAGTGCTCAAGATCATTCAATAAAATTGATATTTAAAAACTGACTGCTAAACATTCATAAATTGTTTAATAAATGGGACATAAATTCACCAAAAGTTATGGTTTATTATATTAAATGACCTGTCTTAAACAGTGGACAATAAAACATTTCTATTTCATCACTTTTTTTCCATTTTTAAAACATACATATTTCACCACAATTAAATTTGTCTTTTCTCCCCACCAGTCTAAGGTTATATGAGCTATGCAAATATACTGTAAGTTTGATGTTTAAATGTGTACATGCTTTTGATATTTTAAGGAAAGGTTTCAAGTTTCCAAATGCCTTTAATATTCATATATAAATAGCATTAGTGATGAAAATGGCTTAGATTATTTTCATATTTCATTATTTCTCACTTTAAAAGCAAGGTAAGTAAAATTTATAATATTTGAAATAAAATCCACTTTACAAAATTATTGCCATACATATTCAAAACATAGTACAGGTACATTAATGATATTTATTTTTGCAGCAGTTAATTAAAAACATATTAAAAATAGCATAAAACAATTCAACTTACAAGAAACATACATAGTGTTTATGCATGAAATGGAAACAAAAAATGTGCTACTGTTTCAGGATTTCAAAATACTGCCATGTGACAAATTGGTAAGGGCATGGACTTGTGAGCAGGAGGTCTGGGGTTCCTACCATGACCGTCCTCCCTGACAGAGGCTTGTTCCAGGTATTCCTCAGTTCTCATAAATGGCAAATGCAGGGGAAATATCTCAAACTTAGGTGTGATATATCTCCTTCCTTAAAAAACTTCTTTTCCAATTGATAATTGTCCACCACCTGTGATGACTCAGCAGTAAAAATGGGCATTAAACACTATTAAAAAATAACTCAAAGTAATACAAAAATATCAAAGTCAGAATTTGAAATACTGATACACACATCAACCCAAATCAACATAAAAGTGCAATAATCAATAATCAAGCATGTAGACTCACAAATTTACCTTTGGAAAAACAGAACTTTAACAGGAATACAAACAAATAGAAAACACAACAGTTAAGAATATATTTTGTAAGGAATTAGTTTACAAGAAAGTACAGGAGTTCAAAAAACTGTTAAGCAACTAAAGGAAATCTCAACACTTTTGGAGTAGAAGAAAAGAAATATTTTAAAAAAGTTACCTACTTTTCTTGAGCTACTTGGAAAGAACAAACATATATTTAGTTTACCACAAGAAAAGACTACCTGTAAATTGTGCAGACTGTGAAAAAATCTGTTTTGGAAAAACAAAAAGGAACATAAGTACCTAACAAAAAGAGCACCAAAGGAACATGAGTATAAGAAAAGGGACATCCACCATGGCAGCTCATCAAATTCATTGGATGTCCATCAGAGACATACAGTATGACCTCCAAAAATTATGACAATTCTTGCAACAGTTGAAAAACAGTGATGATGCAAGCAAAGATCTGCAAAACTTGCTCTATTAATATAGTTAGTGAAGCTGCATAAATGATTAATTAAAGCAGATAGTTCTGCACAAGTAAAAAAATTACTAAACTCTGCATAAGATAATATAGTATGCTTACTGATGCATAAAACATTATTATCATTTGTAGCATAAACTGTGGAACAGGAGTGCTGCAGCAATGCAAATTTACTTTTATACCCAATTCATATGTAGCATATATATTGTTTGAGGGCAAAGGGACAGGATTCTGGAGGAAAGTGTTTATAAACAAGAAATGGTTTAAATCAGATAGAAAAATAGCCTTAATGAAAATCTTCAGTATGAGAGTTCCTGAGTAAAGTAAAAAATAAATGGAATTGGGTACTAAGAAGGGAAGTAAAGCAAATAACTTAAAGAGTGTGAAAGTGTGCATAGTGTTTAATACCCATTTTTACTACTGAGGCACCACAGGCAGTGGACACGATACATGAAATGATATGATAAATTGGGAAAGGAGTATTATTTTTTAAAGGAAGGAAGTGTTCCAGGACTATGTTTAGGGTACCTCTCCGGCATTTGCCATTTATGAGGACTGAGGAAAACCTGGAAAAAACCTCAGTCACGAAGGGTGGTCCTGATGGGAATTAAACCCCAGATCTCCCACTCACGAGTCCCCCCTTAACGACCTCGGTCACCTTGGTGGCACTTAAAGGGTTGGATCTTGTTTAATTATATTAGAATTTAGATAAAGATGATTATAATTGGGAGTGGATTAAATTTTAATAAATTATTGAGCTTGAGATTTGAAATTGTTTTTAGAAGATGAACAAATGTAGCATTATAGTATGCATTTGAGGAATAAAGGAATTAGTAGTTTGTAGAGGCTGTAGCTAACTAACAAAATAATGGCATAGGTAAAATAACTAAAAACCTTTATTTAGGACCTTGGGTTGGGTTGGAGCCTGGTCCCTTGGAATTCCAGTAGGTTGCTGATGATGAACCAGGGACTGGGGACTGATGCAACCAAGGTGGAAATATTGTATTTGTTTAATTATATTGGAACTAAGATTAAGGTAATAGTACAAATCCAATTATTGTATTTATGTATTTGTAACTGTGCGGGGCTCACACCTAAAATTGCCTGAACCAGTTAGATGAAGTAGTTTGTATTTGTATTTTTGTATCAATAAATTTCACTCATTCATTCATATGTAGCATTTATATAATTGTTATGCCTAAAATTTTGGATGAGCTATTTCTATTGCTTTTAGATTTTCAGCAATGCACTCTATTACATTCTGAGGCTTTTATAATTATAATAAATATTTGAATCACTTGGAACTAATGCTTTAATAATATAATACTGAGGCACAATGAACTGCTATTTTTAACAGCAACCCTGTTTACAATATACTGCCTAGATAAATATGTAAGCTAACATCTGTCTATATGATATAAAAGGATGAAATGATCCAGTCCTTCATATCTCCTTGCTCAATAAAAGCAAAATCAATAATTTTAGAATTTCTTTTTCTCTAAGTATTATTCATATCTGATAGTTTTTCTGTAAAATACATATAATCATCCAGTATAATACACCAAGTTGCCAGATTGATAATAATGATAATAAGGAGAAGGGGAATATGCTGAATAGAAAGACATTTACATAAAAACTAATTATTAACATCACAGTGAGTCATTATTTCAAGGAAAGGAATTAGTTGGCTCTGGCTCTGAAACTGTGATTGTGGGTGAGACTAATGGAAATTACATTAAAACACATTTGAAAAGAGAGCTGTAAGAAGGATATTTGAGGATGGTAACACAGTTGACCAATGAAATGAAAGAGATGAATAGATGACATGTCCTGGGACTAAATAAACTTGCTATAATTTTAAAAATAGAAAATGGAGGGTCTTTATTGCAGAAGCAAGATCCAACAGAAGTTGCAGTGTTACCAACGATTATTTAGTATAGTCTTAGCCACCTTGATAATAATACTGGTGAGATAACCAATTAGAGATTCAGGATAAAATTCTTTTCTTCCTAAACCCCTCGGTGATTTAGATTTTTTCTTTCTTTTCAGTTGTATCAAACAGGTCTTGTAGCCTTAAAAGCTAAACAGAGAGCTACTTGCTGTAGTGATAGCAGAAAAAGTATTAAAAACCTATATGTGTTATATTTCAGGTACCAGTACAGCGAGTGACAAAGTACCCACTCTTGCTGGCACGTCTGCATAAGGTGACTCCAACCCATCACGAAGGATGTGAGTTACTAAGGCAGTCACAGCACAAAATAGAGCTACATTTGGAACATATGAATGCGGTATGTAATAATAGAACGATTTTTAGTTATAAATGTAATTAGCAGTTTCCCGTTTTCAAGGTGTGAAATTTATTATTAGAAACTCAAAATGGATAGCAATATAATGCTACAGATTTTACAATGTCATATGCATGTTATCACTGAAAAAAGCAGTATGACATAAATAACTTAGCAATATTGAAATCCTTGAGTATAAGTCTTAACATTCTATAAAAAGAGAAACACAAAACATGTCTCACAGGAATGAAAGTAATAGCAAATCACTGTATAACTTAATTGCAGGCTAATTAACTACTATTGGACTATTTCAAAGAATAGCTTCTTCTTCTTCCTCTTTCTTCTTCTTCTTCTTCTTCTTCTTCTTCTTCTTCTTCTTCTTCTTCTTCTTCTTCCTCCTCCTCCTCCTCCTCCTCCTCCTCCTCCTCCTCCTTCTTCTTCTTCTTCTTCTTCTTCTTCTTCTTCTTCTTCTTCGCCTCCTCCTGCTCCTGCTCCTCCTGCTCCTCCTCCTCCTGCTCCTCCTGCTCCTCCTCCTCCTCCTCCTCCTTCTTCTTCTTCTTCTTCTTCTTCGCCTCCTCCTCCTCCTCCTCCTCCTTCTTCTTCTTCTTCTTCTTCTTCTTCTTCTTCTTCTTCTTCTTTTTGTTCATTTATATCCTAAATGGCCTTACCTACAGATTGATGATTAAAAAGTTTAACAGAAATCAAGATGTCAAAAACATTTCCTATTTCAATAAAAGAAGATATACGATTCAAAAAATTCACATACCATTTCAGCATGTTCAAACAATTTAAATACATTTTTAAAAAAACATAAAATAATTTTGGCTTCTCAAAACGTCCACAGTACTAAAAATGTATTAAAAATGTTCCTGTGAAGATCCTATACCTTTTGACAGAAAGTTCGGTATCTACCATATCAATTGTTAAGATTGTGATCAGGTATATATTGAAAAAATAAATAGAAATTTGGAAACCAATACTAAAGAGCATTTCAGAAATATCCATTACAAACAGATAGAGAAATGGACAGTGGCAGCACACTTTTGATCAGAAAAATATAAAATTGATGGAAAAAAAAAATTGTTTAAACACACTTGCAAATCTTTAGAACTAATGACATGGGAAAAAATTTACATCATCACAAATAAGAGTTGCATCATGAACTTCAAGACACCAATGTTAGATATATTCAATAAATTTCTCTGACCCCCTATACGGCATGCTTTTACCAGTTGGTCTTCTGCTGCTGATGGGAGCAAATATCCTGAAACATGTCCAATTTAAAAACCAAGTGAAGTGTAAGTGTCCTCAAACCAACATCGGTCCTGGTGGTCTACTCGGTGACCATATTTGCTTCATAAACCCAAGATCATAGGTTCAGTCCAACCAGGATCAATGGATTTTTTCAGGCATAAAAATTCTAAGTAGGACTTCCTTCAAAAGGAAAGTGAAGCCATGAGTCCCATGTCATAGATTTACAGCATGAGAAAGAACCTCAAGCCTTTCAAGAAGAGGCCTTGGAGTAAAATTTGTTGGCTGTTTCACACCCTGAATAGAATGGGATGCTGATGACCTGAGATGTTAAAAAGCATTCATAAATAAATCAAATCAATGACCTTAAACCAACTCTACACCAACCTTATTTTCCTAATTCCTGTTAATAGCTTCAAATTTATAAGTTCATATAAGATTTTACTTCATATAATGTGTTGGTCCTGATGGTCTAGTAGTAACCATTTTTGCCTCGTAGACCCAAGATCATGGATTCAATCCCAGCCAGGGTAGATGGATTTTTTGAGGTATAGAAACCCTAAGTTTCTTCCTTCAAAAAGGAAATAAAGCCATGGGTACCATGTTGTAGATTTATGGCACATAAAAGAACCTCAAGCTTGAAAGAAGAGGCCTCAGAGCAAAATTTATCTGCCCTTTCATGCCCTGATTTGAATAGGATTCTGATGACCTCAGATGTTAAAGAGCATAATAAATAAACTAAATAAATAAATTCATATAATGTGACAGGAAAAAAAAATAATCATCTTAATCTATTTTTTAAAGATTAAATTATATTAGCTATAGGTTGGTTCTTCATCTGCAATATGTTAAATGTTATGGTTGTATGAACTATGAATCTGTTTATATAAAGTGCCTCTAAAAATACTATATGTAGGTTTCTGTTTCAGGAGGCAAAGGATATAAGTACAACTAAACTCTGGAGAAGGATATCTATAATGAATGGAAGAAGATCTTCAAGTGAAACTGATATGATAAATATAAAACTTAGAAAGGTTAGTATCATGAAGTAAAATTCTTAAATATTTTAACAATGTACAGTATTTACCCTATAATGAGTGCAGCAAAATTTCTTTTTTTTTTTGGGAAGGAATCATAGGATGAGTGATCTAGTTTACCTTATTAGTAACAACTGAAACTATAACCTAAACTTAAGTATTCATTTTATACACTAAACTCCACTTACTTACATAAAAGTAAGACGCGTTTCGGAGAATCTCTCCCATCTTCAGTTGCTCACTGAACTTCCATTACTCGAAACGATGGCTAGACAACCGGATGTTCCTGTGGTGGCCTCTGATGGTTATAACTTATAACTGAACTATAAGTTTACATTATGAAATGGTGATGATTTAGTTTAGTATAAACTGTAAAATACTGAAAATATTAACATAAAAATCACTTCCTCAATCACAGATTTGTAGTACTTTGACTCAATGCATGGTTGCATCTAGGCAACCATGCCTAGCATGTGCATTGATAATGATACAATTCAGTAACAAGCGACTTTCAAGTACTAGTATTAATGCTAGTTATATTGAGGATTAATTTCATCATGCCCCTGGTATTTATCAAGGAAAGGGTTGAAGCAATTTAAAAAAAAAAATTTAATTTGATTTTGGGAGGGGGCTATTTATTCCCATAGTCCCCCCTCTTGCTATGTCCCAGACTCCTATTGATTTACTTATATATAGAGAAACACATGTAATAAAACTGTTGTTAATGTGATTCTTAGATTCTTCCATTAAAAATGCATGCCAATTTTCAAAATGAATATTTAATTACTTAAAATAAATTTAGTAAACGTGCAGTAATTTTTTTAAATATGATGTCTGAAAGACCTAAACTTCTAAAATGTTTATTTGATAATTTCAGATGGCACTGGATATACTTGATTGGAATCATGATGAGGTTAAGTTTGTTATGGAAGGAAAACTACTTTACACAAATCCTGCAGACAACAACTGGAGGAAAGCACGTACTATAAAACTAAATCCCATCCATGCCCTTCTTGTTACTAATGGAAAGGTAATGAAGGTATCTTCATTAATATTATATGTAGAGTGAAAACGTTAGTGAGCTAATTTAAACTTTTTAGTTGTATTTCAATATTTTTTGTAAAATTTAAAGCTAACAGAAAATGATGTGCAAATTTTTGTCCTCATCAGGACTAGAGGAATGAAGAATAATTGAGCTGAATGCTGACGAGAGAATATATTTCTTTAGTTAATGTATTTACAAAAAAGGAGTTTTAACTTATCAACCTAGTGTAAGTTATAATAATACTATCTTTGGCAGTATTTGCTGAAATATTGTAAATGATCACTTGTACAATTTTACTAACACTTCTAGTCTTTAGTATTCTAAGCTGTAATCTAATGCCAGAATACATTTTTGTTCTAGTTATTTATTTCAGAAAGAATTTCTTCTTTTCAAAATTATATAGCATAGTCTTCAATTTATTAATTAATTAAGGACTGATCTAAATTTTAGGAATCAATTTTTGTAGATTATTTGGAGCTATTATCATAAAATAAGTAAAAAAATTAAATACCTTTTAGAGATGCAGTGAATGATGTAAATCATAATTTTAGTTTTTTGATATAGAAAAAAAATTAAAAAAACATCATTTAACTCCATTTAATTAACTGCATTTATAGGAAATTGCTTCCCATTTTCTCATCTAATATAACACAGATCTTTCTTGTTTTTTTCTTTATTAAGATAAAAAAAATTTCTGTGATACTTTTTACTTTGTTGTATGGACAGTTTCACATCACATCATTTAAACTCAAAGAATTTGCCTCACTAACTTTGCTAACCATTTAATAATGATGGTCCTTTGTTTTTTGAGTACCACTGTATAGGCGTGTATTTTTGTTTTTGACTCCTATGGTTTCTATTACCTTGAATCTCCAGAACAGATTCTAGACACTCAAGATTCGCATCCATTTTTCTTTACCATTTCCCACAAAATACATATACCTCGAACAGCAAACTAGTCTTCAAATCTGTAAATAGAAGAACACACAACAATGAATAAATTTATATTTTATGGGGAACCTTATGATTACTGTTGCCAAACAATATATATCTAATATTATGGTGAGATATTTTTAGCAGAATAAAATACAATAAGTCGCATTAAGTCTGGAGCCATAGGAGAAGAACTCTGAATTGCAGGATCTGATCAGTTTGCCATTGTGTAATGTACACAGATGAAGACCCATTTCCAATCTTACAGGGCTTTCTGAATCTCACTCTAGGAAGTTTGCTGACATGCATGCCAAAAGTGTTCCTTAAAATGAAAAATGTTTTGAATTTTGATGGTATATACCTGGATTTACAGATTGCCTCAGAATGAAAACATAGAGAAGTAAGAGCTCCTTGGAGGCCATTCTATAGGTCTTTAGTGTCCAATGGAATTAAAGAAAGTGTTCTTAAAGTTTTTTTGCTCCATTGCATATAATATGGAGGTGCATCATCCAGTTAAAACCATTCAAAGAAGTCTCCTTAAGCATTTAGTAAGTTTGGGAAAGTTTCCTCTTGCAACATCTTCAGATACTTTTCACTGGATTTTGTTTTGTGAGTAAAGAAGGGAACAAAATTTTGTCTTTCCATTACACCATGATATGCTTTCTGGGTTCATTTGAAGGACTGAACCAATGAGGATTTTGTTGTGTTAAGTTTGCATGTTCTGGTGGCTTAATTTCTTTGGAAACAAAGGTTATTTTCATCACAAAATAAAATTTGTGGTGTAAGCATCTCATAAATTTTGCACTGTTCCATTGCCCATTTAAAAAACTGCATTTTCCTAATACGATCATCTTCACTTAAATGCTGATGGCTGCAAATGATTACGTTTTAAGATGTGGGGACTGTTATTCTTGGACACTCCATTTGATATGACTTGCACCGAAAGGATCTCTTGGAACTGACATACTGGGTCTGACTGACAGATATTGCCATTGGTTGCTTCATCACTACAGTTCTTGGGTCTGTTGCAAGGCTTTTCATGTTTGGAATCGTTTTCGTAAATTTGCTTGCCAGCATATCTGTGTGATTGGTTTATATTTTTAATGCAGCCAGTGATTGCAGGTTACTTTAATTGCTCCTCTGTACTGAGTGGTATCATCCTATAATGGAAGAAATGGTAATGTGAAAAAATATGAGAAATTCCTATGTCCAGACTTATGGGGCATCCTGTAATTATAAATCAATACAAGGATTTGTGGTGTTTCCTGAAATGTCAGTAAGATAGGTAGTTGAGTTTCATGAAATCTCTGTACATTTCGGGCCTATTCTAAAAATAAACATTAAGTTTTGTCTTTTCTGGAGCTACCATCACTTATCATACTGTCTATTAACTTTCTTCATAATTGTCAAAGAATTTTGAATACCCTCTTACCCAGTTATTTAATTTTTATGAAATACCAAAATTTTACATTCTAGAGAATAGCCTTACGTATTCTCAGTAATATAACCTGCAATTAAATTCAAAGCTATAGCAGCAATATGCAGATTTTTTATTCATTTATCATGTAAAAGAGTAAATGAAATAAGATGCCATTAAGTCTGTCTTAACCTGCAAAATTTCTTAAGTGCTGTTACACAGCATTAAAAGCTGTAGTTCCGACAAAAGGATGGAAAAATAATATTTTTGAGTAGTTTTTTGTATTGGGAATTTTTCACAGTGAAATATATTATAATGTGACAAATTATTGTTACGAAATCACTCAAATTTCACTAATTTTGTTCCACTTACTTGCACATGTTTCAAAGGTGATTGCCTCCATCTTCAGCTTGGTCCCACTGGCCGCTTCCCAGTGTGGTATTAAGATGTCACTCTGTGGCTCTACGAACTTATTGATAAGGTCACTGTTGTTTGGGGGATCAAAGTTATCCAAAAATTCTTTGTTTTTGTTTATAAATATATTTTCCCATACTGTTAATTCTATGGATTTTTGAAGAGCTTTTAATAGTTTTGGTTCCCTTTGGAATTCGTGATTTTTTTTGCCAAAAATGATATGCCACTGCTAATTTTTCTGTGTGCTTGCATTTAACATTTCTCACGTGTTTCTTAAAATGTATGGTAATATTTCTTTTTGTTTTTCCTATGTATTTCATGTCACAGTCTTTCCAGAAGATTTTTAGAGAGGCAAACATCATTTTGGCCCCAGTAAATAAATTCAGTTTAAAAAAACTCTTAAAACTCTTAAACACCAGCACAAAAGACAAAATTCCGCCAGCAAAGCAATCAGACATTTATGAAATTGGCTGCAAAGACTGTGACATGAAATACATAGGAAAAACAAAAAGAAATATTACCATACATTGGGACCAAGCTGAAGATGGAGGCAATTGCCTTTGAAACATGTCCAAATAAGTGGAACAAAATTAGTGAAATTTGAGTGATTTCGTAATAATAATTTGTCATATTATAATATTTTTGAGCTTATTTAGTATTATAGAAATACAAAAGAAAAAGAAAAAGTTAACATATTTGCAATAATACTGTTCAAAATTACATATAATTACAGGCATAACAAAGTATGAAATTTGTGTCTGTTTACAGCCCAAGGAGAACCTTCAGTTGGATCCATCTGAGGAGATGCTTATGTTTCCCAGAAAAACAGGGGTGAGAGAAGCAACCCTGCTTTTGCTCAAGGAGAAGGGTGGTCGTTATACTCCACTCAGGGTTTGTATCATTTTTAAATTTAGTTCTTTAATCTGATAAATAATTCTTCAAATCACTCCTGTACTTGTGACATAGAATCTGTGTTCTTAGTTAACAGTACACAACTAAAGTTAACAATCTTTCATTTCATTCACTTCTTGAATAATTTTATATTAATGTTATGCACATTTTTTATTTCAGGAACCATTGTACCTTGACAAGTGCATTGTATGTTGTGAGACAGATGGTGAAGATTATTTTGAAGTTCAGGAACTGGCTTCTAAAGACACATTTATTTTTAAGGTAAAAACCTCTTATTTTATATTTTGTTTGATATTACAAAGATGTTTTGCATATTTTTAATGATAGCAATTGGTGTAATTAAAGAAGTTTAAAGCAAACATGATTATTGTTTTCTAAGATAATATCTGGCACATTATGAAAAACATGAGGTCTCTTACTATATACAGTGTCACAATTTCAAAGCACAAAGTCATTCCTGATGGTCTAATGGTGACCATACTTGCCTTGCAAACTCAAGATTGCAGGTTAAATCCTCAGCAAGGTTGATGGATTTTTTTCAGGTATAAAAGCTGCAGTTTCCATTTTGTAAAAAGAACCTCAAGCCTGAAAGAAAAGGCCTCTGAACAAAATTTATTGGCTATTTACACCCTGAATTGAATGAGATGCTGATGATTTGAAATGTTAAAGAGCATTCATAAATAAAACAAACCAACATCTAACACTGCACAAATTTAACAGCATATGAAAAGTTCCTAGGCAAGCATTTTGAGATAGGGAAGTTATGGTATATGAATTCAGAATTCTGTGCAAAGTTAATGTACATAATGGATTGTATATCACTATATCAACTTCCATGTCACAAAACTGCCATGGGTGGTCAAGGTTGTTAAGGCACAGATTCATGGGCAAGAGGTTTGGGGTTCGATTCCCACCAGGACTGTCCTCCCTGACAGGTTTTTTTTCCCACATTTTTCTCATTGCTCTTAAAGGCATATGCCTTGGAGATATGCTAAACATAGGCCTGAAACACTTCCTTTCTTAAAAAAAAATCCTTTTGCAATTTATCATTTCACATTTCATCTTATGTATCATCAGTGTCCACTGCCTGTGATGCCTCAGTAATTAAAATGGGCATTAACGATTAAATTCCACACTAAGGTGCATACTGCCATTGCTTTGTATATTTTAAGGCACCTAATAAATCATTCCAAGATAGAAGATGTGTTTCAAAATTGCTCAAAAAGAAGTACAGTGAGACCAACACAGAAAGGGCATGTGCAAGAGGGGGTACAAAGGGGCAGTTGCCCCCTCTAAAGGTTTTTAAAATAATAAATTTCCATTTCATGGTCAAAACACTGATATTTTAAAATTAAGCATTTAAGGTGAACTTAACTGATAAAGTCATATTTTCTTTGTTATCTCAATTTTAAAAATTAAGTTATCCAATTGATTTTCCAAATCTGGTAAATTTTAATCATTTTAAAATCATATACTTTCAAAAAATATGTTCCCCGTCCCTCAAAAATATTTTGCAGATGACCTTGCAACACAGAAAAGGTAATGAGACAGGTACTAGTAACTACAGACTCATAACACAGATATCATTTTTTGCAAAAATATTTGAAAAATTTATAATTAAAAGAATAATTGACTTCCTAGCAAAAAGTCAAAGGTATTATTCAGATATCAACATTGTTTCAGAAAGGGCTTCTACTGTAAACTCAGAATTTATGCATGCAGTTCTTTGAAACTTAGACAATAAGAAAATTACTAGTTTGTTCTTAGAACTGTCCAAGACATTTGTTAGTGTCTCTCTTACCCTGAAATAAAATGAAAACCAAACAAACTACTGACATCTTATTTAAATAACCAAATTTAATGTTTGGAAATACACTAGAAAACCAACATCACTAGATAAGTTAAATCAAAATCAATCTAATTAAATTTGGAGTACACAGGGATTGGTCCTGAGTCCCTTTCTGTTTTAGCATATATCAATGGCCTCAATAACAAATAACATATTATTGTATGCAGATAATGTATCATCATATGCTGAAATGCTTGAAAGGATCATGAATCACTAACACTAATAATGAGCTACTTGAAAAATAATGAAAAAACAAAAAATAAAACAACTGGCCAGAATTTCTCAAAGAATGAGGTAGTGATTTTTTTTTTGAATAGTGTTTAACATCCGTTTTTACTGCTGTGGCATCACAGGCAGTGACATTGATGGTGCATGAGAGGAAATGATAAATTAGGGAAGGATTTTTTTTGTAAAGAAAGGAAGCATTCCAGGCCTAAGTTTAGGGTACATCACTGGCATTTGCTATTTATGAAGACAGGAAAATCTGGAAAACACCTCGGTCAGGGAGGACAGTCCTGGTGGGAATCGAACCCCAGACCTCCCACTCATGAGTCAATATCTTAACTATCCCGGCCACCCATGATGGTTGGTGTAGTGATGTAAATAGAGTCAAGATAATAACAGGTTTGCTCAATTTGGTTAAAAATAAGGAGTATGTGCCAGAGAGAGGAGGAAATCAATTGTCCACCCATTTAATAAAGGGAAGGGGAACACGTGCAAACCAAATAGTTATAGAGCTATAAAACGTGGGAAAAAAGTTTACTTATACCTAGCAAGCAGGTTATAGAAAGGGAATATAGAATATTTCCAGAATTTCAAATGGGATTTCAAATTGGGAACGGAACAGTAGATAATGTATATATGATAAGGACATTAGTAGATAAATGCTTAAAGTAGAGAAAAATTGTATATGGCATTTGTGGATTTAGAGAAAATGTATGATAGAGTTGAGTTAGGATTAATTATTATGGGGCAAAGGAGTGAGCCAGCATGATAAACATTATTAAAGCACTATATAAGAAGAATTCTTTTTGTGCCAGATTTGAGGAAGGAGTGGTAAAGCAAAGGTAGAGATTGTGGCAAGGATGTAAACTAGGCCCAATCCTCTTCATTGAAGATACATTACTAAGGATAAAGAAGAGTAATAATTTTATGCAGTTATAAATAATATTGTAATTAATTGGACTATTATTTGCAGATGATTTAGTAGTAGGGCCAATTACAGTAAAGGGTTTAAAAGAATATCTTCAAGAAATAGATAAATGCTGTAATGAATGAACTTTAAATATAAATCAGGAGAACATATGAATAGTTGTATTTAAGAAGGGCAAAAATGAGTAAACACAAACAGTGAAACGAGTAGTAAAGACTGCAAAATAGTAAAGGAATATATCTATTTGGAGTTAAAATCATAGGGGGTGGGAAATGGGATAAGCAAAAGAAATTAGCTTTGGCAAAACGAAAAGGAGCTTGGCAGCTGTAGAGGTTGTAAATACAGAAAACATAATATTAAGGTCAAATGACTACAAAAAATGTACAATGGTGGTTGAACCCAATAGTATATGGCATAGAGGTATCAGGATTAGACGGAGGAGATGAAATCACAGGATGTTCTGTAGAGAAGTTTTAGGTCTACCAAGGGTAACAGTAAAGGAATTAGTCTAAATTGAGTTGTAAAGAGTGTCAAGAAAGGACATGATTATGGAAAGGGTTCTAAAATACTGGTTTAGGAACTTGAATATGGAAGAAAATAACTTATTAAGATAATGCTTACAATATGTAAAGAGGTACTTAATGGATTCAGGATGGATTAGTAATTCTCAAAATAACTTAGTAAGCAATGGGCTAGGAGAAGTTTAAATGAGAAAGAAAATAATCATAAAGGTTTTTGGATAGGAGCAAGGAAGAGATTGATAGTATAGAAATTAAAAAAAAATTCTTCAGTGGGATAACTGAAAATAGTCACTAATATTTTGTAATTCAATAAAGAACAAGTGGAAAAGGGATATATATATATTGGTAAAGTAAATAATGAACAAAGAGTAGGTAGAGCAGGATAAGAGTAGGGACATGGAGGTTAAAAGGACTAAGAAAGGGTGTTCCACAGAATCAGTGTCCCTATTGGAGGCAATGAATATATTGGGCTTTATAAAGGTATTTGATCTGTGGAGAAAGAGCTAATAAATTAAAAATGGTATTAGATATAAAAATAGCTCTGATTGAAATTTGCAGAAAGGATAGTAAAAGCTTGGGGCTGTTTTTAAGCAAGGTGGAAAAAAAGTGAAACTGTTTTGTCAAAAGAGAGGTAGCACAAATATTGCTGTTAGGGAGTTTTTCTTTTCTTTTCCCCTTTTAAGTTTGTGTAATGTTTAAGTAGGAATCAAAATTGTATATTTTTGAATATGACTGACTAATGTCTGGGCTGAATGCCTAGTCATATTTGCATGTATTTGCTTAGCATAAACAAATAAATATAATAAGATAAGGGTGTAACACTTCTTAGGCTTTCACGGCCGGTGTTGTCATTAAAACAATTAAATTCTCCCGGGCTGTTTTGCCGTGGTCCATGGTTTAAATTACTACCATAGCTTTCACCAACTACTCCGGTTGGCATCTTCAGTGGACAAAGAGTAACACCTGACTGTTAACACGACGACAGTATTGATCGACGGATCAATACTGTCGTCGTGTTAACAGTCAGGTGTTACTCTTTGTCCACTGAAGATGCCAACCGGAGTAGTTGGTGAAAGCTATGGTAGTAATTTAAACCATGGACCACGGCAAAACAGCCCGGGAGAATTTAATTGTTTTAAAGATAAGGGTGAACTACATGAAGGGAAAATATGGAGCTAGAAGCTATGTTGATGTTATTTCTCACATTAAATATTCTCTGACACATCTTATGGTTCTTAGAGAGTATTTTTCTTACACCAATATGTATATCACAATAATAATAATAATAAATATGCAACTGGAATTTATTTATTAAAAAACACCTACATAGGTTTTCTTAAATTTTGTTGCAGGCAGAGGATGGTGAAAGAACAAAATTGTGGTACCGACAACTGCAGTATCAAGCTCAAGGTCTGGGGGCTTGGAGACGACGACGTAATGCCCTGGCCAACATCATGATTAATGGCATGCTGACTCGCAACTAACTTATCCTCCAGCTGTGATACCTTGCATTTGTGTGAATTTATTTGTAGAACAATGTTGTACAAAAGTTGTAACATATAGAAAACTAGTATTGCATATCTAACAAATACTAGAATTTGTCTAGATTAGTGCACAAAACTTGTAAGAAATGTTTATAATATATATTTTCCAACATTAATAAATGATTGTACAAAACTACAAAATTATTGCTGTGAATGTACATTTTTATTTCCTTGAAAACAATTATGAGGATGTACCCCCTTATATTGTGATTAAAAAAATGCTGCCCACATGCCACAGTATAACATACCACTATAGAATATGCTGAATTATGATTTCTTGAGATTTTCATAAAGCTAGCACACATCATAATTATCTCTGTCACAGGTTTCCCTAATTCACCATATGCTATTAGGTAGCTGCATCTATTTTTTTTTTTTTTTTTTTTTTTTAATGGTTTATTTATGGACACTCTTTAACAGCTCAGGTCATCAGTGGCCCATTCAACTCAGGCGTGAAACGGCCGACAAATTTTGCTCAGAGGCCTCTCTTTAAGGCTTGAGGTTCTTTTTCGTGCCGTAAATGTACGACACAGAACCCACGGCTTTACTTCCCTTCCGAAGGAAGCCATACTTAGGATTTTTACGCCCCGAAAAAAATCCATCGATCCTGGCCGGGTTCGAACCCATAGCTGCATCTAGAATAAATAAGACAAAGATAGACAGGTAATTTTTTTTTCTTCTTCTTCATTTACTTATAGACTTGCCATTTTTCAGGCGAAAAATCTTCAGCCGAATTTCAGTTTCTTTTGGTCATATCTGTGTAAAGGGTAGCAATTTGTAATCTCTGTATAATTTTTAGGACATATTATTGGCCATGGAGCATGGGACATTTTGAAAATGTTATGAAAGCTGCAAAATGGCCATTTTTCTTATATACTTAAGTAAATATCTCTGTAAGTCAAATGTTTCCATTCTTTATATATTTGGATTGCTGGGGCAAAGCTCCATCTACAGCACACACCATGATATTCTGTTTTACATTATTTTGTATTTTAGCGATTCTTAAATTGCTGACAAGCCAGTTTTAGGGGCGAAAAACCTCGATGTTGAACTTTGGATTCTTGTGGTCATATCTGAGTAGATGGTCGCAAGTTGTATTCTCTGTATAGGGCAATCGGTGTATACTTTTAGGCGTGGGGCAGTTTCGAGCATGAAACATCCCTTGAAAGACCCAAAAGAATAAATACGTTTTCGGTCGTATTTATTCTTCAAGCTTATTATTGCTTTTATTACTTTCCCAATCTTAAAGCCCATGTCCATAATTTTAATTCTAAGTGCTTTTAAAAATAGTTTAACTATGTTAATTTCTGGTACTTGTGAGAGGAGGCGTTACAAACATTTGACAGCTGTTTGAAAACTTGGAACACATGTTTTCGGGAGCATATTTCTTATTTAAACATTCCGCGCAAGGATGGGAAATTCATGTGTATTGGTTAACATGTGCATTCAGCTTCCGTTCTTTATCACAGTTGCCAAATAGATGCTTTTGGCACCAGATCTGGTGCGTAGGAAAGTCGTCTGGTGTCCAAAAATAATTCGGATCACTTTGGGATTCAAAATACTCCCTTCTACCGTTAATGTGATTAGCTAGTTGATTGTTGTTATTATTCTATCCGCGCATTCCAAAACGCCTCAAGAGCAACATTAAACACACTTGTATATTAACTCTTACAGTTGAATAAAGAATAAATACAGAATGAACATTGAACATTGTACTAGATAAAGCTGATGTCCGAATGTTCTCGCTGCTATCCAGAATGACGAGAAAGATGCTCAGGTAGACTGATATTCCCGATTATACTTTCCAGATATCGATCTACCGTAATTGTCATAAAAGTAACCGCAACAGATCATTTTAGAGGTAGCTGTATTTTAGAATGCACATTACGATTGAACCAAATCAGCTTTACTACTGACAACAAACCCCCCCCTCCAAATATGAGTCAGGGCAGAGGTAGGCACGTATTAGATTGCCGATAAACACGCGTAGAAAGTATACAAAAATATATTAAACAAGTGGCTGCAGAACCAACTACGACTGCAAATATACAGAAAGCGGCTAAAATTAAAATAAAACTAAACCATTGAGAGACAATACCCCAGAGCCATAGAAATTACATTCCTTTATAATTCCATATATTTCAGAAAACAAATTCATTCCGAATAGAAGAACTTTCGATAGATATCCCCAAGATCTACTTTGCGGACTGCAATTTCCCTCTAATGGGACGAAAGTGCTCAAAGTAGACATGATAAACCTCGCTTCTTGCTACAATTCGCAGCGCAGCCTAGCGGTAAGTCTTGGCGTTCAGCTGCAGTATTGATTGGAAGATGGCTGTGACCGGAAGTTTTTCATAATAATACAGTGAAGAAGTGGCATTTTGTAAAGCGAAAACCAGCTGGGTGGTGTGTCTTTTCACCGTGGATCTAGTGCGAAGAGCTGCTTTGCGTGAAATGGTCGGTGTTTGCCCCCAAGAGGAAGTTAATGGGAAAAGCAGATGGATGGCTTCCATCCCAACGTAAAAAAGCACTGCCAACATTGCAGGTGAGCTTAATGCTTTATGTTTGCCAGAGCTACCAACGTTTGCGGGCGACAATCGTGTTTTATGCCTGCGTTACTCTCTCTCATCAGTCGTGCCACTTACGCTCTAGGGCCTTCTGGTGAATATGAGGCGTCATTCGTTATTAGAATGTATAAAAGGGTGACTTATCCAAATACTTGCAGTACTATTCACGAGGATGTTTGATGTGAGAGTTTTACATATGCGGTTCTGAAACTGCACAATCTTTAACTGCATAATAATCACGTTGCTAATTTGTTAAGCCTCTCGCTTTTGGCTGATTGTAATAAGAAGGCAAGGCAAACGTCCAAGCACACATGGGCGTCTTTACAATACAAAAGTGTGTGTCTGCTTACGCCATCTGTGTGAAGCAGCAGGCATTAAGAGGACAACGACGGACGTTAATGTCGCATGGCGTTGCCTTGCCGGCAGCACGTTTCTTACTCGTTTCTTTGGCTGAATGGTTAGCGTTCGAGCTTAGTGTGCCTGGGGTTTGTTAGGCCTCTCGCGTTTGGCTGATTGTAATAAGAAGGCAAGGCAAATGTCCAAGCACACACGGGCGTCTTTGCAATACAAATGTGTGCGTCTGCTTACGCCATCTGTGTAAAGCAACAGGCATTAAGAGGACAACGACGCACGTTAAAGTTGCATGTGTTGCCGTGCCGGCAGCATATTTCTTACTCGTTTGTTTGGCTAAATGGTTAGCGTTCGAGCTCACTGTGCCCGAGGTTCTGCGTTCGAGACGCGAGTGGGCAATTTTAATTTTTTTACAGTTTTTTTCAAATTTAAATTTCAAAACTTTTACATCTGTTGTATTTTATAGACCCCCCAGGTCACGAATCAGTTAAATTTTTGGTCTTATCGCTTCTGTTGGTGAAATGACAGCCCTTCAAAGTAGGTAGAGGTAACTTTTGAAACTGCATAAATGCCGTAAAAAAGGGAATTTCGGGAAACCAAGACCAGGTCTGAGATCCTGAGAATCCAAAGTATGTTGGTTGTGAATTTCATCGAAATCGGCGATGGTTGTAAATTTTCGACCGATTTTGAAGGCGAAATTGACGGTTTTTGCCACCTAAAACCACCAATATCTCCGCTCCCTGGACACATTTTTCAACATTTCGGGTACCAATAGGAGCGTCTGGAGCTGGACTACATCTCGTAAAAGTTTCAAGATTCTACCTCCATTCTTTGGGCAGTTGTGAGGGCTAATCGGTTTCAAAACACCAAGTCTAAAGCCTTGGATTTTCAGTCGGCTGAAAACTCGACTTTCTTATTTCGCAACGTATCCCAGCACTTGGGGTGTCAATAGAAAGCTGAAGTCATTTAGAATTCAACTCTGGTCTTAGATTTCGAATATTTGCAAAATTGCGGCTGTTATGAATAAAAACGTGTTAACAGTATGCTCCAGCATAGGACCATTTCAATATCACAAAATGGACGGCAGTATTAGAATTAGGAACTTTCCAAAATCTCCGAAAATTACGTTAAAGTAATTACAGATGCCCAACATCAAACAAAAATGACTCATTTCAAGATACTTTAGATTAGGGCAGGAGGAAAATTGTTCAAAACATCAGCATTTACAAAGGATAAGGGCAACATTTGAGTCTACATCAGCATCGTGCTCTCAATGGCCGAGCGGTTAGCGCCCTGACCTGCGAAGCACGGTAACCCGGGTTCCATTCCCACTGCCGGCGTTTGCTTTTTATGTCAAGTCTTTGCCTAAGTTCAAATCTCATCAAAGTC
The DNA here is from genome assembly GCA_030762175.1 of Metallyticus violacea. Classification (NCBI taxonomy): domain Eukaryota; kingdom Metazoa; phylum Arthropoda; class Insecta; order Mantodea; family Metallyticidae; genus Metallyticus; species Metallyticus violacea. The sequence goes on from CM060831.1 coordinate 65,315,591, forward strand.
CAGTTTAAAGCAAAATTTCGTCAGCAGCTCCCGTGGCCGAGTGGATTAAGGCGTGACTCTGCGGGTGGTAAGTTCTGAATACAGCGGTTCGAGTCTCTGGAGGTTCATCTGCTTTATTTATGGACGGCGGAGCAGCTCTGCAAGTGGTGCCCCCTGTGAGCGTAGGCATGCAGTTTGTATATAACTGCGGGAACTGCAGTCCCACATAAGTCCTACCATGAGAGCACCACTGCAGAGACGCGGGAGCACAATTTTATACAAATTTCGCCTGAGAAGTGGTAAAGAGGTAGAGAAAATGAAAAATTTTGCGTCTCTCCCTTAGCCTAGCGGTTAGAGACACGGCTTTTTGAGCGGCGGACCCGGGGTCGAATCTCACGCGGAACTTGATATTTTTTTTTTCTTTTATTTAATTTCTTTCGTGCCTATGCACGCACCGAAACGTTACATTTGATAGTTAAAACCATCTTGAAACTGAAATTTTAAATGGATTCTGGTGCACCGCTCAGGGGCCGTGCCTCACACAGGAATTCCCACTCTCCACTTAGCAAGCAATTCCTGCATTTTAAGTGGAGAGTGGGAGCAAATTTCACAAGGCATATTCCAGGGTAAGGATTGTAGAAGTGGAGAGGTCTTTATTACATGCATAAAAGGTATTGATGATGAGGGCGTTTAATGGCTGAGGAATACGTGGTGATGGATGCGGTCAGGATCATTGTAACATACACGCCAACGTACGAATAACAGAAATAGCACAATCTCATCACCCTGCATCCTCACTGTGAGCAAGCTTGCAGGCGAGTTATCGGTACATTTGCAAACACGTTAATTGAGAAACATTTCAGTTTTCCACGCATTTGGGCCTTTTAATCATTTCCCACCCGCGCGCTGCTGTTCAGTTCGTAAGCTAGGTGCCAAATATTAATTACTCAGTGATTGGCTTTTTATGCACAGCTACTGAAGTGGCGGCTTACTTTATTCTAATGGGCGTAACGTGACCGCCGGATCTCGCAAGACAAAGATGTTCACAGTGAGGCGCCATCTACACGAGGATGCCACCCACATACGCTGCAGCATTAAATTAGCAAGTGATATTTTGCTGTGAGAGAAAACCGATTTAAAAAATTTGCTAGACATCCAAACGTGCTCTATTATGATTCTTTCTCAGTGGATATGGATATGGATATGGATAGAACAACGTACTAAGAAATTTGTGGCATCTCAAATTGTAAACGTCGAAATGTGGCATATTGAGATATGAGGTTTTCCGACCTTCACAAATACCCAAAGCTCACCATCCAGGTTTTACGTGCTCATCCAAACGTCTATGTTTGCGGATATTACGAATTGCCCAAAGCTGAAACAGGTGATTGTGTAATTCTACACTTAGCACTGGGATCCAAGTTTACCGCTAGCCAAACCGAAACGCTACTAAATTTCCGCAGTCAATTGCATCGTCTAGCTATGCTCCGCAGCGGATATCAGTTACACGTATATTTGTTTCCCTACATTCTAAAAATGAAAAACATAAGCATGAAAGTCGCCTGAAACGTTGGTAGCCCTTGCTGTTTACGTAAAGCAATAACCTTACCTGAATGTTGGCAGCGCTTGTTTACGTTGGGAATGAAGCATTTGCGTTTGGGTGTAACTTTTCACCTAGCTTCTGTGTATGGACACGCACCGACTATTTCACGCAAAGCGGCACTTCTTAATATATCCACGGTGAAAAGACACATCGCTGAACCGGTGTTTTACCTTACAAAAAGCAACCTTTGCACTGCATTGACATGGAAAACCTCCAGACACAGCCATTTTGCAATAAACACTGGAGCTGAAGACCAAGATGTACCGATAGGTTGCGTTGCGAATTGCAGGAATCAACGAGCTTATCACGAGTAATTGCAGATCGCAGCACTTGGAGTCGAGAAGCGGGAATTCGGATCACTTTGGGACTCGAAATACTCCCTTCTACCGTTAATGTGATTAGCTAGTTGATTGTTGTTATTATTCTATCCTCGCATGCCAAAACGCCTCAAGAGCAACATTAAACACACTTGTATATTAACTCTCACAGTTGAATAAAGAATAAACATAGAACGAACATTGAACATTGTACTAGATAAAGCTGATGTCCGGATGTTCTCGCTGCTATCCAGAATGACGAGAAAGATGCTCAGGTAGACTGATATTCCCGATTATACTTTCCAGATATCGATCTACCGTAATTGTCATAAAAGTAACCGCAAAAGTATTAGATTGCCGATAAATACGCGTAGAAAGTATACAAAAATATAGTAAACAAGTGGCTGGAGAACCAACTACGACTGCAAATATACAGAAAGCGGCTAAAATTAAAATAAAACTAAACCATTGAGAGACAATACCCCAGAGCCATAGAAATTACATTCCTTTATAATTCCATATATTTCAGAAAACAAATTCATTCCGAATAGAAGAACTTTCGATAGATATCCCCAAGATCTACTTTGCGGACTGCAATTTCCCTCTAATGGGACGAAAGTGCTCAAAGTAGACCATGATAAACCTCGCTTCTTGCTACAATTCGCAGCGCAGCCTAGCGGTAAGTCTTGGCGTTCAGCTGCAGTATTGATTGGAAGATGGCTGTGACCGGAAGTTTTTCATAATAATACAGTGAAGAAGTGGCATTTTGTAAAGCGAAAACCAGCTGGGTGGTGTGTCTTTTCACCGTGGATCTAGTGCGAAGAGCTGCTTTGCGTGAAATGGTCGGTGTTTGCCCCCAAGAGGAAGTTAATGGGAAAAGCAGATGGATGGCTTCCATCCCAACGTAAAAAAGCACTGCCAACATTGCAGGTGAGCTTAATGCTTTATGTTTGCCAGAGCTACCAACGTTTGCGGGCGACAATCGTGTTTTATGCCTGCGTTACTCTCTCTCATCAGTCGTGCCACTTACGCTCTAGGGCCTTCTGGTGAATATGAGGCGTCATTCGTTATTAGAATGTATAAAAGGGTGACTTATCCAAATACTTGCAGTACTATTCACGAGGATGTTTGATGTGAGAGTTTTACATATGCGGTTCTGAAACTGCACAATCTTTAACTGCATAATAATCACGTTGCTAATTTGTTAAGCCTCTCGCTTTTGGCTGATTGTAATAAGAAGGCAAGGCAAACGTCCAAGCACACATGGGCGTCTTTACAATACAAAAGTGTGTGTCTGCTTACGCCATCTGTGTGAAGCAGCAGGCATTAAGAGGACAACGACGGACGTTAATGTCGCATGGCGTTGCCTTGCCGGCAGCACGTTTCTTACTCGTTTCTTTGGCTGAATGGTTAGCGTTCGAGCTTAGTGTGCCTGGGGTTTGTTAGGCCTCTCGCGTTTGGCTGATTGTAATAAGAAGGCAAGGCAAATGTCCAAGCACACACGGGCGTCTTTGCAATACAAATGTGTGCGTCTGCTTACGCCATCTGTGTAAAGCAACAGGCATTAAGAGGACAACGACGCACGTTAAAGTTGCATGTGTTGCCGTGCCGGCAGCATATTTCTTACTCGTTTGTTTGGCTAAATGGTTAGCGTTCGAGCTCACTGTGCCCGAGGTTCTGCGTTCGAGACGCGAGTGGGCAATTTTAATTTTTTTACAGTTTTTTTCAAATTTAAATTTCAAAACTTTTACATCTGTTGTATTTTATAGACCCCCCAGGTCACGAATCAGTTAAATTTTTGGTCTTATCGCTTCTGTTGGTGAAATGACAGCCCTTCAAAGTAGGTAGAGGTAACTTTTGAAACTGCATAAATGCCGTAAAAAAGGGAATTTCGGGAAACCAAGACCAGGTCTGAGATCCTGAGAATCCAAAGTATGTTGGTTGTGAATTTCATCGAAATCGGCGATGGTTGTAAATTTTCGACCGATTTTGAAGGCGAAATTGACGGTTTTTGCCACCTAAAACCACCAATATCTCCGCTCCCTGGACACATTTTTCAACATTTCGGGTACCAATAGGAGCGTCTGGAGCTGGACTACATCTCGTAAAAGTTTCAAGATTCTACCTCCATTCTTTGGGCAGTTGTGAGGGCTAATCGGTTTCAAAACACCAAGTCTAAAGCCTTGGATTTTCAGTCGGCTGAAAACTCGACTTTCTTATTTCGCAACGTATCCCAGCACTTGGGGTGTCAATAGAAAGCTGAAGTCATTTAGAATTCAACTCTGGTCTTAGATTTCGAATATTTGCAAAATTGCGGCTGTTATGAATAAAAACGTGTTAACAGTATGCTCCAGCATAGGACCATTTCAATATCACAAAATGGACGGCAGTATTAGAATTAGGAACTTTCCAAAATCTCCGAAAATTACGTTAAAGTAATTACAGATGCCCAACATCAAACAAAAATGACTCATTTCAAGATACTTTAGATTAGGGCAGGAGGAAAATTGTTCAAAACATCAGCATTTACAAAGGATAAGGGCAACATTTGAGTCTACATCAGCATCGTGCTCTCAATGGCCGAGCGGTTAGCGCCCTGACCTGCGAAGCACGGTAACCCGGGTTCCATTCCCACTGCCGGCGTTTGCTTTTTATGTCAAGTCTTTGCCTAAGTTCAAATCTCATCAAAGTCCAGTTTAAAGCAAAATTTCGTCAGCAGCTCCCGTGGCCGAGTGGATTAAGGCGTGACTCTGCGGGTGGTAAGTTCTGAATACAGCGGTTCAAGTCTCTGGAGGTTCATCTGCTTTATTTATGGACGGCGGAGCAGCTCTGCAAGTGGTGCCCCCTGTGAGCGTAGGCATGCAGTTTGTATATAACTGCGGGAACTGCAGTCCCACATAAGTCCTACCATGAGAGCACCACTGCAGAGACGCGGGAGCACAATTTTATACAAATTTCGCCTGAGAAGTGGTAAAGAGGTAGAGAAAATGAAAAATTTTGCGTCTCTCCCTTAGCCTAGCGGTTAGAGACACGGCTTTTTGAGCGGCGGACCCGGGGTCGAATCTCACGCGGAACTTGATATTTTTTTTTTCTTTTATTTAATTTCTTTCGTGCCTATGCACGCACCGAAACGTTACATTTGATAGTTAAAACCATCTTGAAACTGAAATTTTAAATGGATTCTGGTGCACCGCTCAGGGGCCGTGCCTCACACAGGAATTCCCACTCTCCACTTAGCAAGCAATTCCTGCATTTTAAGTGGAGAGTGGGAGCAAATTTCACAAGGCATATTCCAGGGTAAGGATTGTAGAAGTGGAGAGGTCTTTATTACATGCATAAAAGGTATTGATGATGAGGGCGTTTAATGGCTGAGGAATACGTGGTGATGGATGCGGTCAGGATCATTGTAACATACACGCCAACGTACGAATAACAGAAATAGCACAATCTCATCACCCTGCATCCTCACTGTGAGCAAGCTTGCAGGCGAGTTATCGGTACATTTGCAAACACGTTAATTGAGAAACATTTCAGTTTTCCACGCATTTGGGCCTTTTAATCATTTCCCACCCGCGCGCTGCTGTTCAGTTCGTAAGCTAGGTGCCAAATATTAATTACTCAGTGATTGGCTTTTTATGCACAGCTACTGAAGTGGCGGCTTACTTTATTCTAATGGGCGTAACGTGACCGCCGGATCTCGCAAGACAAAGATGTTCACAGTGAGGCGCCATCTACACGAGGATGCCACCCACATACGCTGCAGCATTAAATTAGCAAGTGATATTTTGCTGTGAGAGAAAACCGATTTAAAAAATTTGCTAGACATCCAAACGTGCTCTATTATGATTCTTTCTCAGTGGATATGGATATGGATATGGATAGAACAACGTACTAAGAAATTTGTGGCATCTCAAATTGTAAACGTCGAAATGTGGCATATTGAGATATGAGGTTTTCCGACCTTCACAAATACCCAAAGCTCACCATCCAGGTTTTACGTGCTCATCCAAACGTCTATGTTTGCGGATATTACGAATTGCCCAAAGCTGAAACAGGTGATTGTGTAATTCTACACTTAGCACTGGGATCCAAGTTTACCGCTAGCCAAACCGAAACGCTACTAAATTTCCGCAGTCAATTGCATCGTCTAGCTATGCTCCGCAGCGGATATCAGTTACACGTATATTTGTTTCCCTACATTCTAAAAATGAAAAACATAAGCATGAAAGTCGCCTGAAACGTTGGTAGCCCTTGCTGTTTACGTAAAGCAATAACCTTACCTGAATGTTGGCAGCGCTTGTTTACGTTGGGAATGAAGCATTTGCGTTTGGGTGTAACTTTTCACCTAGCTTCTGTGTATGGACACGCACCGACTATTTCACGCAAAGCGGCACTTCTTAATATATCCACGGTGAAAAGACACATCGCTGAACCGGTGTTTTACCTTACAAAAAGCAACCTTTGCACTGCATTGACATGGAAAACCTCCAGACACAGCCATTTTGCAATAAACACTGGAGCTGAAGACCAAGATGTACCGATAGGTTGCGTTGCGAATTGCAGGAATCAACGAGCTTATCACGAGTAATTGCAGATCGCAGCACTTGGAGTCGAGAAGCGGGAATTCGGATCACTTTGGGACTCGAAATACTCCCTTCTACCGTTAATGTGATTAGCTAGTTGATTGTTGTTATTATTCTATCCTCGCATGCCAAAACGCCTCAAGAGCAACATTAAACACACTTGTATATTAACTCTCACAGTTGAATAAAGAATAAACATAGAACGAACATTGAACATTGTACTAGATAAAGCTGATGTCCGGATGTTCTCGCTGCTATCCAGAATGACGAGAAAGATGCTCAGGTAGACTGATATTCCCGATTATACTTTCCAGATATCGATCTACCGTAATTGTCATAAAAGTAACCGCAAAAGTATTAGATTGCCGATAAATACGCGTAGAAAGTATACAAAAATATAGTAAACAAGTGGCTGGAGAACCAACTACGACTGCAAATATACAGAAAGCGGCTAAAATTAAAATAAAACTAAACCATTGAGAGACAATACCCCAGAGCCATAGAAATTACATTCCTTTATAATTCCATATATTTCAGAAAACAAATTCATTCCGAATAGAAGAACTTTCGATAGATATCCCCAAGATCTACTTTGCGGACTGCAATTTCCCTCTAATGGGACGAAAGTGCTCAAAGTAGACCATGATAAACCTCGCTTCTTGCTACAATTCGCAGCGCAGCCTAGCGGTAAGTCTTGGCGTTCAGCTGCAGTATTGATTGGAAGATGGCTGTGACCGGAAGTTTTTCATAATAATACAGTGAAGAAGTGGCATTTTGTAAAGCGAAAACCAGCTGGGTGGTGTGTCTTTTCACCGTGGATCTAGTGCGAAGAGCTGCTTTGCGTGAAATGGTCGGTGTTTGCCCCCAAGAGGAAGTTAATGGGAAAAGCAGATGGATGGCTTCCATCCCAACGTAAAAAAGCACTGCCAACATTGCAGGTGAGCTTAATGCTTTATGTTTGCCAGAGCTACCAACGTTTGCGGGCGACAATCGTGTTTTATGCCTGCGTTACTCTCTCTCATCAGTCGTGCCACTTACGCTCTAGGGCCTTCTGGTGAATATGAGGCGTCATTCGTTATTAGAATGTATAAAAGGGTGACTTATCCAAATACTTGCAGTACTATTCACGAGGATGTTTGATGTGAGAGTTTTACATATGCGGTTCTGAAACTGCACAATCTTTAACTGCATAATAATCACGTTGCTAATTTGTTAAGCCTCTCGCTTTTGGCTGATTGTAATAAGAAGGCAAGGCAAACGTCCAAGCACACATGGGCGTCTTTACAATACAAAAGTGTGTGTCTGCTTACGCCATCTGTGTGAAGCAGCAGGCATTAAGAGGACAACGACGGACGTTAATGTCGCATGGCGTTGCCTTGCCGGCAGCACGTTTCTTACTCGTTTCTTTGGCTGAATGGTTAGCGTTCGAGCTTAGTGTGCCTGGGGTTTGTTAGGCCTCTCGCGTTTGGCTGATTGTAATAAGAAGGCAAGGCAAATGTCCAAGCACACACGGGCGTCTTTGCAATACAAATGTGTGCGTCTGCTTACGCCATCTGTGTAAAGCAACAGGCATTAAGAGGACAACGACGCACGTTAAAGTTGCATGTGTTGCCGTGCCGGCAGCATATTTCTTACTCGTTTGTTTGGCTAAATGGTTAGCGTTCGAGCTCACTGTGCCCGAGGTTCTGCGTTCGAGACGCGAGTGGGCAATTTTAATTTTTTTACAGTTTTTTTCAAATTTAAATTTCAAAACTTTTACATCTGTTGTATTTTATAGACCCCCCAGGTCACGAATCAGTTAAATTTTTGGTCTTATCGCTTCTGTTGGTGAAATGACAGCCCTTCAAAGTAGGTAGAGGTAACTTTTGAAACTGCATAAATGCCGTAAAAAAGGGAATTTCGGGAAACCAAGACCAGGTCTGAGATCCTGAGAATCCAAAGTATGTTGGTTGTGAATTTCATCGAAATCGGCGATGGTTGTAAATTTTCGACCGATTTTGAAGGCGAAATTGACGGTTTTTGCCACCTAAAACCACCAATATCTCCGCTCCCTGGACACATTTTTCAACATTTCGGGTACCAATAGGAGCGTCTGGAGCTGGACTACATCTCGTAAAAGTTTCAAGATTCTACCTCCATTCTTTGGGCAGTTGTGAGGGCTAATCGGTTTCAAAACACCAAGTCTAAAGCCTTGGATTTTCAGTCGGCTGAAAACTCGACTTTCTTATTTCGCAACGTATCCCAGCACTTGGGGTGTCAATAGAAAGCTGAAGTCATTTAGAATTCAACTCTGGTCTTAGATTTCGAATATTTGCAAAATTGCGGCTGTTATGAATAAAAACGTGTTAACAGTATGCTCCAGCATAGGACCATTTCAATATCACAAAATGGACGGCAGTATTAGAATTAGGAACTTTCCAAAATCTCCGAAAATTACGTTAAAGTAATTACAGATGCCCAACATCAAACAAAAATGACTCATTTCAAGATACTTTAGATTAGGGCAGGAGGAAAATTGTTCAAAACATCAGCATTTACAAAGGATAAGGGCAACATTTGAGTCTACATCAGCATCGTGCTCTCAATGGCCGAGCGGTTAGCGCCCTGACCTGCGAAGCACGGTAACCCGGGTTCCATTCCCACTGCCGGCGTTTGCTTTTTATGTCAAGTCTTTGCCTAAGTTCAAATCTCATCAAAGTCCAGTTTAAAGCAAAATTTCGTCAGCAGCTCCCGTGGCCGAGTGGATTAAGGCGTGACTCTGCGGGTGGTAAGTTCTGAATACAGCGGTTCGAGTCTCTGGAGGTTCATCTGCTTTATTTATGGACGGCGGAGCAGCTCTGCAAGTGGTGCCCCCTGTGAGCGTAGGCATGCAGTTTGTATATAACTGCGGGAACTGCAGTCCCACATAAGTCCTACCATGAGAACACCACTGCAGAGACGCGGGAGCACAATTTTATACAAATTTCGCCTGAGAAGTGGTAAAGAGGTAGAGAAAATGAAAAATTTTGCGTCTCTCCCTTAGCCTAGCGGTTAGAGACACGGCTTTTTGAGCGGCGGACCCGGGGTCGAATCTCACGCGGAACTTGATATTTTTTTTTTCTTTTATTTAATTTCTTTCGTGCCTATGCACGCACCGAAACGTTACATTTGATAGTTAAAACCATCTTGAAACTGAAATTTTAAATGGATTCTGGTGCACCGCTCAGGGGCCGTGCCTCACACAGGAATTCCCACTCTCCACTTAGCAAGCAATTCCTGCATTTTAAGTGGAGAGTGGGAGCAAATTTCACAAGGCATATTCCAGGGTAAGGATTGTAGAAGTGGAGAGGTCTTTATTACATGCATAAAAGGTATTGATGATGAGGGCGTTTAATGGCTGAGGAATACGTGGTGATGGATGCGGTCAGGATCATTGTAACATACACGCCAACGTACGAATAACAGAAATAGCACAATCTCATCACCCTGCATCCTCACTGTGAGCAAGCTTGCAGGCGAGTTATCGGTACATTTGCAAACACGTTAATTGAGAAACATTTCAGTTTTCCACGCATTTGGGCCTTTTAATCATTTCCCACCCGCGCGCTGCTGTTCAGTTCGTAAGCTAGGTGCCAAATATTAATTACTCAGTGATTGGCTTTTTATGCACAGCTACTGAAGTGGCGGCTTACTTTATTCTAATGGGCGTAACGTGACCGCCGGATCTCGCAAGACAAAGATGTTCACAGTGAGGCGCCATCTACACGAGGATGCCACCCACATACGCTGCAGCATTAAATTAGCAAGTGATATTTTGCTGTGAGAGAAAACCGATTTAAAAAATTTGCTAGACATCCAAACGTGCTCTATTATGATTCTTTCTCAGTGGATATGGATATGGATATGGATAGAACAACGTACTAAGAAATTTGTGGCATCTCAAATTGTAAACGTCGAAATGTGGCATATTGAGATATGAGGTTTTCCGACCTTCACAAATACCCAAAGCTCACCATCCAGGTTTTACGTGCTCATCCAAACGTCTATGTTTGCGGATATTACGAATTGCCCAAAGCTGAAACAGGTGATTGTGTAATTCTACACTTAGCACTGGGATCCAAGTTTACCGCTAGCCAAACCGAAACGCTACTAAATTTCCGCAGTCAATTGCATCGTCTAGCTATGCTCCGCAGCGGATATCAGTTACACGTATATTTGTTTCCCTACATTCTAAAAATGAAAAACATAAGCATGAAAGTCGCCTGAAACGTTGGTAGCCCTTGCTGTTTACGTAAAGCAATAACCTTACCTGAATGTTGGCAGCGCTTGTTTACGTTGGGAATGAAGCATTTGCGTTTGGGTGTAACTTTTCACCTAGCTTCTGTGTATGGACACGCACCGACTATTTCACGCAAAGCGGCACTTCTTAATATATCCACGGTGAAAAGACACATCGCTGAACCGGTGTTTTACCTTACAAAAAGCAACCTTTGCACTGCATTGACATGGAAAACCTCCAGACACAGCCATTTTGCAATAAACACTGGAGCTGAAGACCAAGATGTACCGATAGGTTGCGTTGCGAATTGCAGGAATCAACGAGCTTATCACGAGTAATTGCAGATCGCAGCACTTGGAGTCGAGAAGCGGGAATTCGGATCACTTTGGGACTCGAAATACTCCCTTCTACCGTTAATGTGATTAGCTAGTTGATTGTTGTTATTATTCTATCCTCGCATGCCAAAACGCCTCAAGAGCAACATTAAACACACTTGTATATTAACTCTCACAGTTGAATAAAGAATAAACATAGAACGAACATTGAACATTGTACTAGATAAAGCTGATGTCCGGATGTTCTCGCTGCTATCCAGAATGACGAGAAAGATGCTCAGGTAGACTGATATTCCCGATTATACTTTCCAGATATCGATCTACCGTAATTGTCATAAAAGTAACCGCAAAAGTATTAGATTGCCGATAAATACGCGTAGAAAGTATACAAAAATATAGTAAACAAGTGGCTGGAGAACCAACTACGACTGCAAATATACAGAAAGCGGCTAAAATTAAAATAAAACTAAACCATTGAGAGACAATACCCCAGAGCCATAGAAATTACATTCCTTTATAATTCCATATATTTCAGAAAACAAATTCATTCCGAATAGAAGAACTTTCGATAGATATCCCCAAGATCTACTTTGCGGACTGCAATTTCCCTCTAATGGGACGAAAGTGCTCAAAGTAGACCATGATAAACCTCGCTTCTTGCTACAATTCGCAGCGCAGCCTAGCGGTAAGTCTTGGCGTTCAGCTGCAGTATTGATTGGAAGATGGCTGTGACCGGAAGTTTTTCATAATAATACAGTGAAGAAGTGGCATTTTGTAAAGCGAAAACCAGCTGGGTGGTGTGTCTTTTCACCGTGGATCTAGTGCGAAGAGCTGCTTTGCGTGAAATGGTCGGTGTTTGCCCCCAAGAGGAAGTTAATGGGAAAAGCAGATGGATGGCTTCCATCCCAACGTAAAAAAGCACTGCCAACATTGCAGGTGAGCTTAATGCTTTATGTTTGCCAGAGCTACCAACGTTTGCGGGCGACAATCGTGTTTTATGCCTGCGTTACTCTCTCTCATCAGTCGTGCCACTTACGCTCTAGGGCCTTCTGGTGAATATGAGGCGTCATTCGTTATTAGAATGTATAAAAGGGTGACTTATCCAAATACTTGCAGTACTATTCACGAGGATGTTTGATGTGAGAGTTTTACATATGCGGTTCTGAAACTGCACAATCTTTAACTGCATAATAATCACGTTGCTAATTTGTTAAGCCTCTCGCTTTTGGCTGATTGTAATAAGAAGGCAAGGCAAACGTCCAAGCACACATGGGCGTCTTTACAATACAAAAGTGTGTGTCTGCTTACGCCATCTGTGTGAAGCAGCAGGCATTAAGAGGACAACGACGGACGTTAATGTCGCATGGCGTTGCCTTGCCGGCAGCACGTTTCTTACTCGTTTCTTTGGCTGAATGGTTAGCGTTCGAGCTTAGTGTGCCTGGGGTTTGTTAGGCCTCTCGCGTTTGGCTGATTGTAATAAGAAGGCAAGGCAAATGTCCAAGCACACACGGGCGTCTTTGCAATACAAATGTGTGCGTCTGCTTACGCCATCTGTGTAAAGCAACAGGCATTAAGAGGACAACGACGCACGTTAAAGTTGCATGTGTTGCCGTGCCGGCAGCATATTTCTTACTCGTTTGTTTGGCTAAATGGTTAGCGTTCGAGCTCACTGTGCCCGAGGTTCTGCGTTCGAGACGCGAGTGGGCAATTTTAATTTTTTTACAGTTTTTTTCAAATTTAAATTTCAAAACTTTTACATCTGTTGTATTTTATAGACCCCCCAGGTCACGAATCAGTTAAATTTTTGGTCTTATCGCTTCTGTTGGTGAAATGACAGCCCTTCAAAGTAGGTAGAGGTAACTTTTGAAACTGCATAAATGCCGTAAAAAAGGGAATTTCGGGAAACCAAGACCAGGTCTGAGATCCTGAGAATCCAAAGTATGTTGGTTGTGAATTTCATCGAAATCGGCGATGGTTGTAAATTTTCGACCGATTTTGAAGGCGAAATTGACGGTTTTTGCCACCTAAAACCACCAATATCTCCGCTCCCTGGACACATTTTTCAACATTTCGGGTACCAATAGGAGCGTCTGGAGCTGGACTACATCTCGTAAAAGTTTCAAGATTCTACCTCCATTCTTTGGGCAGTTGTGAGGGCTAATCGGTTTCAAAACACCAAGTCTAAAGCCTTGGATTTTCAGTCGGCTGAAAACTCGACTTTCTTATTTCGCAACGTATCCCAGCACTTGGGGTGTCAATAGAAAGCTGAAGTCATTTAGAATTCAACTCTGGTCTTAGATTTCGAATATTTGCAAAATTGCGGCTGTTATGAATAAAAACGTGTTAACAGTATGCTCCAGCATAGGACCATTTCAATATCACAAAATGGACGGCAGTATTAGAATTAGGAACTTTCCAAAATCTCCGAAAATTACGTTAAAGTAATTACAGATGCCCAACATCAAACAAAAATGACTCATTTCAAGATACTTTAGATTAGGGCAGGAGGAAAATTGTTCAAAACATCAGCATTTACAAAGGATAAGGGCAACATTTGAGTCTACATCAGCATCGTGCTCTCAATGGCCGAGCGGTTAGCGCCCTGACCTGCGAAGCACGGTAACCCGGGTTCCATTCCCACTGCCGGCGTTTGCTTTTTATGTCAAGTCTTTGCCTAAGTTCAAATCTCATCAAAGTCCAGTTTAAAGCAAAATTTCGTCAGCAGCTCCCGTGGCCGAGTGGATTAAGGCGTGACTCTGCGGGTGGTAAGTTCTGAATACAGCGGTTCGAGTCTCTGGAGGTTCATCTGCTTTATTTATGGACGGCGGAGCAGCTCTGCAAGTGGTGCCCCCTGTGAGCGTAGGCATGCAGTTTGTATATAACTGCGGGAACTGCAGTCCCACATAAGTCCTACCATGAGAACACCACTGCAGAGACGCGGGAGCACAATTTTATACAAATTTCGCCTGAGAAGTGGTAAAGAGGTAGAGAAAATGAAAAATTTTGCGTCTCTCCCTTAGCCTAGCGGTTAGAGACACGGCTTTTTGAGCGGCGGACCCGGGGTCGAATCTCACGCGGAACTTGATATTTTTTTTTTCTTTTATTTAATTTCTTTCGTGCCTATGCACGCACCGAAACGTTACATTTGATAGTTAAAACCATCTTGAAACTGAAATTTTAAATGGATTCTGGTGCACCGCTCAGGGGCCGTGCCTCACACAGGAATTCCCACTCTCCACTTAGCAAGCAATTCCTGCATTTTAAGTGGAGAGTGGGAGCAAATTTCACAAGGCATATTCCAGGGTAAGGATTGTAGAAGTGGAGAGGTCTTTATTACATGCATAAAAGGTATTGATGATGAGGGCGTTTAATGGCTGAGGAATACGTGGTGATGGATGCGGTCAGGATCATTGTAACATACACGCCAACGTACGAATAACAGAAATAGCACAATCTCATCACCCTGCATCCTCACTGTGAGCAAGCTTGCAGGCGAGTTATCGGTACATTTGCAAACACGTTAATTGAGAAACATTTCAGTTTTCCACGCATTTGGGCCTTTTAATCATTTCCCACCCGCGCGCTGCTGTTCAGTTCGTAAGCTAGGTGCCAAATATTAATTACTCAGTGATTGGCTTTTTATGCACAGCTACTGAAGTGGCGGCTTACTTTATTCTAATGGGCGTAACGTGACCGCCGGATCTCGCAAGACAAAGATGTTCACAGTGAGGCGCCATCTACACGAGGATGCCACCCACATACGCTGCAGCATTAAATTAGCAAGTGATATTTTGCTGTGAGAGAAAACCGATTTAAAAAATTTGCTAGACATCCAAACGTGCTCTATTATGATTCTTTCTCAGTGGATATGGATATGGATATGGATAGAACAACGTACTAAGAAATTTGTGGCATCTCAAATTGTAAACGTCGAAATGTGGCATATTGAGATATGAGGTTTTCCGACCTTCACAAATACCCAAAGCTCACCATCCAGGTTTTACGTGCTCATCCAAACGTCTATGTTTGCGGATATTACGAATTGCCCAAAGCTGAAACAGGTGATTGTGTAATTCTACACTTAGCACTGGGATCCAAGTTTACCGCTAGCCAAACCGAAACGCTACTAAATTTCCGCAGTCAATTGCATCGTCTAGCTATGCTCCGCAGCGGATATCAGTTACACGTATATTTGTTTCCCTACATTCTAAAAATGAAAAACATAAGCATGAAAGTCGCCTGAAACGTTGGTAGCCCTTGCTGTTTACGTAAAGCAATAACCTTACCTGAATGTTGGCAGCGCTTGTTTACGTTGGGAATGAAGCATTTGCGTTTGGGTGTAACTTTTCACCTAGCTTCTGTGTATGGACACGCACCGACTATTTCACGCAAAGCGGCACTTCTTAATATATCCACGGTGAAAAGACACATCGCTGAACCGGTGTTTTACCTTACAAAAAGCAACCTTTGCACTGCATTGACATGGAAAACCTCCAGACACAGCCATTTTGCAATAAACACTGGAGCTGAAGACCAAGATGTACCGATAGGTTGCGTTGCGAATTGCAGGAATCAACGAGCTTATCACGAGTAATTGCAGATCGCAGCACTTGGAGTCGAGAAGCGGGAATTCGGATCACTTTGGGACTCGAAATACTCCCTTCTACCGTTAATGTGATTAGCTAGTTGATTGTTGTTATTATTCTATCCTCGCATGCCAAAACGCCTCAAGAGCAACATTAAACACACTTGTATATTAACTCTCACAGTTGAATAAAGAATAAACATAGAACGAACATTGAACATTGTACTAGATAAAGCTGATGTCCGGATGTTCTCGCTGCTATCCAGAATGACGAGAAAGATGCTCAGGTAGACTGATATTCCCGATTATACTTTCCAGATATCGATCTACCGTAATTGTCATAAAAGTAACCGCAAAAGTATTAGATTGCCGATAAATACGCGTAGAAAGTATACAAAAATATAGTAAACAAGTGGCTGGAGAACCAACTACGACTGCAAATATACAGAAAGCGGCTAAAATTAAAATAAAACTAAACCATTGAGAGACAATACCCCAGAGCCATAGAAATTACATTCCTTTATAATTCCATATATTTCAGAAAACAAATTCATTCCGAATAGAAGAACTTTCGATAGATATCCCCAAGATCTACTTTGCGGACTGCAATTTCCCTCTAATGGGACGAAAGTGCTCAAAGTAGACCATGATAAACCTCGCTTCTTGCTACAATTCGCAGCGCAGCCTAGCGGTAAGTCTTGGCGTTCAGCTGCAGTATTGATTGGAAGATGGCTGTGACCGGAAGTTTTTCATAATAATACAGTGAAGAAGTGGCATTTTGTAAAGCGAAAACCAGCTGGGTGGTGTGTCTTTTCACCGTGGATCTAGTGCGAAGAGCTGCTTTGCGTGAAATGGTCGGTGTTTGCCCCCAAGAGGAAGTTAATGGGAAAAGCAGATGGATGGCTTCCATCCCAACGTAAAAAAGCACTGCCAACATTGCAGGTGAGCTTAATGCTTTATGTTTGCCAGAGCTACCAACGTTTGCGGGCGACAATCGTGTTTTATGCCTGCGTTACTCTCTCTCATCAGTCGTGCCACTTACGCTCTAGGGCCTTCTGGTGAATATGAGGCGTCATTCGTTATTAGAATGTATAAAAGGGTGACTTATCCAAATACTTGCAGTACTATTCACGAGGATGTTTGATGTGAGAGTTTTACATATGCGGTTCTGAAACTGCACAATCTTTAACTGCATAATAATCACGTTGCTAATTTGTTAAGCCTCTCGCTTTTGGCTGATTGTAATAAGAAGGCAAGGCAAACGTCCAAGCACACATGGGCGTCTTTACAATACAAAAGTGTGTGTCTGCTTACGCCATCTGTGTGAAGCAGCAGGCATTAAGAGGACAACGACGGACGTTAATGTCGCATGGCGTTGCCTTGCCGGCAGCACGTTTCTTACTCGTTTCTTTGGCTGAATGGTTAGCGTTCGAGCTTAGTGTGCCTGGGGTTTGTTAGGCCTCTCGCGTTTGGCTGATTGTAATAAGAAGGCAAGGCAAATGTCCAAGCACACACGGGCGTCTTTGCAATACAAATGTGTGCGTCTGCTTACGCCATCTGTGTAAAGCAACAGGCATTAAGAGGACAACGACGCACGTTAAAGTTGCATGTGTTGCCGTGCCGGCAGCATATTTCTTACTCGTTTGTTTGGCTAAATGGTTAGCGTTCGAGCTCACTGTGCCCGAGGTTCTGCGTTCGAGACGCGAGTGGGCAATTTTAATTTTTTTACAGTTTTTTTCAAATTTAAATTTCAAAACTTTTACATCTGTTGTATTTTATAGACCCCCCAGGTCACGAATCAGTTAAATTTTTGGTCTTATCGCTTCTGTTGGTGAAATGACAGCCCTTCAAAGTAGGTAGAGGTAACTTTTGAAACTGCATAAATGCCGTAAAAAAGGGAATTTCGGGAAACCAAGACCAGGTCTGAGATCCTGAGAATCCAAAGTATGTTGGTTGTGAATTTCATCGAAATCGGCGATGGTTGTAAATTTTCGACCGATTTTGAAGGCGAAATTGACGGTTTTTGCCACCTAAAACCACCAATATCTCCGCTCCCTGGACACATTTTTCAACATTTCGGGTACCAATAGGAGCGTCTGGAGCTGGACTACATCTCGTAAAAGTTTCAAGATTCTACCTCCATTCTTTGGGCAGTTGTGAGGGCTAATCGGTTTCAAAACACCAAGTCTAAAGCCTTGGATTTTCAGTCGGCTGAAAACTCGACTTTCTTATTTCGCAACGTATCCCAGCACTTGGGGTGTCAATAGAAAGCTGAAGTCATTTAGAATTCAACTCTGGTCTTAGATTTCGAATATTTGCAAAATTGCGGCTGTTATGAATAAAAACGTGTTAACAGTATGCTCCAGCATAGGACCATTTCAATATCACAAAATGGACGGCAGTATTAGAATTAGGAACTTTCCAAAATCTCCGAAAATTACGTTAAAGTAATTACAGATGCCCAACATCAAACAAAAATGACTCATTTCAAGATACTTTAGATTAGGGCAGGAGGAAAATTGTTCAAAACATCAGCATTTACAAAGGATAAGGGCAACATTTGAGTCTACATCAGCATCGTGCTCTCAATGGCCGAGCGGTTAGCGCCCTGACCTGCGAAGCACGGTAACCCGGGTTCCATTCCCACTGCCGGCGTTTGCTTTTTATGTCAAGTCTTTGCCTAAGTTCAAATCTCATCAAAGTCCAGTTTAAAGCAAAATTTCGTCAGCAGCTCCCGTGGCCGAGTGGATTAAGGCGTGACTCTGCGGGTGGTAAGTTCTGAATACAGCGGTTCGAGTCTCTGGAGGTTCATCTGCTTTATTTATGGACGGCGGAGCAGCTCTGCAAGTGGTGCCCCCTGTGAGCGTAGGCATGCAGTTTGTATATAACTGCGGGAACTGCAGTCCCACATAAGTCCTACCATGAGAGCACCACTGCAGAGACGCGGGAGCACAATTTTATACAAATTTCGCCTGAGAAGTGGTAAAGAGGTAGAGAAAATGAAAAATTTTGCGTCTCTCCCTTAGCCTAGCGGTTAGAGACACGGCTTTTTGAGCGGCGGACCCGGGGTCGAATCTCACGCGGAACTTGATATTTTTTTTTTCTTTTATTTAATTTCTTTCGTGCCTATGCACGCACCGAAACGTTACATTTGATAGTTAAAACCATCTTGAAACTGAAATTTTAAATGGATTCTGGTGCACCGCTCAGGGGCCGTGCCTCACACAGGAATTCCCACTCTCCACTTAGCAAGCAATTCCTGCATTTTAAGTGGAGAGTGGGAGCAAATTTCACAAGGCATATTCCAGGGTAAGGATTGTAGAAGTGGAGAGGTCTTTATTACATGCATAAAAGGTATTGATGATGAGGGCGTTTAATGGCTGAGGAATACGTGGTGATGGATGCGGTCAGGATCATTGTAACATACACGCCAACGTACGAATAACAGAAATAGCACAATCTCATCACCCTGCATCCTCACTGTGAGCAAGCTTGCAGGCGAGTTATCGGTACATTTGCAAACACGTTAATTGAGAAACATTTCAGTTTTCCACGCATTTGGGCCTTTTAATCATTTCCCACCCGCGCGCTGCTGTTCAGTTCGTAAGCTAGGTGCCAAATATTAATTACTCAGTGATTGGCTTTTTATGCACAGCTACTGAAGTGGCGGCTTACTTTATTCTAATGGGCGTAACGTGACCGCCGGATCTCGCAAGACAAAGATGTTCACAGTGAGGCGCCATCTACACGAGGATGCCACCCACATACGCTGCAGCATTAAATTAGCAAGTGATATTTTGCTGTGAGAGAAAACCGATTTAAAAAATTTGCTAGACATCCAAACGTGCTCTATTATGATTCTTTCTCAGTGGATATGGATATGGATATGGATAGAACAACGTACTAAGAAATTTGTGGCATCTCAAATTGTAAACGTCGAAATGTGGCATATTGAGATATGAGGTTTTCCGACCTTCACAAATACCCAAAGCTCACCATCCAGGTTTTACGTGCTCATCCAAACGTCTATGTTTGCGGATATTACGAATTGCCCAAAGCTGAAACAGGTGATTGTGTAATTCTACACTTAGCACTGGGATCCAAGTTTACCGCTAGCCAAACCGAAACGCTACTAAATTTCCGCAGTCAATTGCATCGTCTAGCTATGCTCCGCAGCGGATATCAGTTACACGTATATTTGTTTCCCTACATTCTAAAAATGAAAAACATAAGCATGAAAGTCGCCTGAAACGTTGGTAGCCCTTGCTGTTTACGTAAAGCAATAACCTTACCTGAATGTTGGCAGCGCTTGTTTACGTTGGGAATGAAGCATTTGCGTTTGGGTGTAACTTTTCACCTAGCTTCTGTGTATGGACACGCACCGACTATTTCACGCAAAGCGGCACTTCTTAATATATCCACGGTGAAAAGACACATCGCTGAACCGGTGTTTTACCTTACAAAAAGCAACCTTTGCACTGCATTGACATGGAAAACCTCCAGACACAGCCATTTTGCAATAAACACTGGAGCTGAAGACCAAGATGTACCGATAGGTTGCGTTGCGAATTGCAGGAATCAACGAGCTTATCACGAGTAATTGCAGATCGCAGCACTTGGAGTCGAGAAGCGGGAATTCGGATCACTTTGGGACTCGAAATACTCCCTTCTACCGTTAATGTGATTAGCTAGTTGATTGTTGTTATTATTCTATCCTCGCATGCCAAAACGCCTCAAGAGCAACATTAAACACACTTGTATATTAACTCTCACAGTTGAATAAAGAATAAACATAGAACGAACATTGAACATTGTACTAGATAAAGCTGATGTCCGGATGTTCTCGCTGCTATCCAGAATGACGAGAAAGATGCTCAGGTAGACTGATATTCCCGATTATACTTTCCAGATATCGATCTACCGTAATTGTCATAAAAGTAACCGCAAAAGTATTAGATTGCCGATAAATACGCGTAGAAAGTATACAAAAATATAGTAAACAAGTGGCTGGAGAACCAACTACGACTGCAAATATACAGAAAGCGGCTAAAATTAAAATAAAACTAAACCATTGAGAGACAATACCCCAGAGCCATAGAAATTACATTCCTTTATAATTCCATATATTTCAGAAAACAAATTCATTCCGAATAGAAGAACTTTCGATAGATATCCCCAAGATCTACTTTGCGGACTGCAATTTCCCTCTAATGGGACGAAAGTGCTCAAAGTAGACCATGATAAACCTCGCTTCTTGCTACAATTCGCAGCGCAGCCTAGCGGTAAGTCTTGGCGTTCAGCTGCAGTATTGATTGGAAGATGGCTGTGACCGGAAGTTTTTCATAATAATACAGTGAAGAAGTGGCATTTTGTAAAGCGAAAACCAGCTGGGTGGTGTGTCTTTTCACCGTGGATCTAGTGCGAAGAGCTGCTTTGCGTGAAATGGTCGGTGTTTGCCCCCAAGAGGAAGTTAATGGGAAAAGCAGATGGATGGCTTCCATCCCAACGTAAAAAAGCACTGCCAACATTGCAGGTGAGCTTAATGCTTTATGTTTGCCAGAGCTACCAACGTTTGCGGGCGACAATCGTGTTTTATGCCTGCGTTACTCTCTCTCATCAGTCGTGCCACTTACGCTCTAGGGCCTTCTGGTGAATATGAGGCGTCATTCGTTATTAGAATGTATAAAAGGGTGACTTATCCAAATACTTGCAGTACTATTCACGAGGATGTTTGATGTGAGAGTTTTACATATGCGGTTCTGAAACTGCACAATCTTTAACTGCATAATAATCACGTTGCTAATTTGTTAAGCCTCTCGCTTTTGGCTGATTGTAATAAGAAGGCAAGGCAAACGTCCAAGCACACATGGGCGTCTTTACAATACAAAAGTGTGTGTCTGCTTACGCCATCTGTGTGAAGCAGCAGGCATTAAGAGGACAACGACGGACGTTAATGTCGCATGGCGTTGCCTTGCCGGCAGCACGTTTCTTACTCGTTTCTTTGGCTGAATGGTTAGCGTTCGAGCTTAGTGTGCCTGGGGTTTGTTAGGCCTCTCGCGTTTGGCTGATTGTAATAAGAAGGCAAGGCAAATGTCCAAGCACACACGGGCGTCTTTGCAATACAAATGTGTGCGTCTGCTTACGCCATCTGTGTAAAGCAACAGGCATTAAGAGGACAACGACGCACGTTAAAGTTGCATGTGTTGCCGTGCCGGCAGCATATTTCTTACTCGTTTGTTTGGCTAAATGGTTAGCGTTCGAGCTCACTGTGCCCGAGGTTCTGCGTTCGAGACGCGAGTGGGCAATTTTAATTTTTTTACAGTTTTTTTCAAATTTAAATTTCAAAACTTTTACATCTGTTGTATTTTATAGACCCCCCAGGTCACGAATCAGTTAAATTTTTGGTCTTATCGCTTCTGTTGGTGAAATGACAGCCCTTCAAAGTAGGTAGAGGTAACTTTTGAAACTGCATAAATGCCGTAAAAAAGGGAATTTCGGGAAACCAAGACCAGGTCTGAGATCCTGAGAATCCAAAGTATGTTGGTTGTGAATTTCATCGAAATCGGCGATGGTTGTAAATTTTCGACCGATTTTGAAGGCGAAATTGACGGTTTTTGCCACCTAAAACCACCAATATCTCCGCTCCCTGGACACATTTTTCAACATTTCGGGTACCAATAGGAGCGTCTGGAGCTGGACTACATCTCGTAAAAGTTTCAAGATTCTACCTCCATTCTTTGGGCAGTTGTGAGGGCTAATCGGTTTCAAAACACCAAGTCTTGGATTTTCAGTCGGCTGAAAACTCGACTTTCTTATTTCGCAACGTATCCCAGCACTTGGGGTGTCAATAGAAAGCTGAAGTCATTTAGAATTCAACTCTGGTCTTAGATTTCGAATATTTGCAAAATTGCGGCTGTTATGAATAAAAACGTGTTAACAGTATGCTCCAGCATAGGACCATTTCAATATCACAAAATGGACGGCAGTATTAGAATTAGGAACTTTCCAAAATCTCCGAAAATTACGTTAAAGTAATTACAGATGCCCAACATCAAACAAAAATGACTCATTTCAAGATACTTTAGATTAGGGCAGGAGGAAAATTGTTCAAAACATCAGCATTTACAAAGGATAAGGGCAACATTTGAGTCTACATCAGCATCGTGCTCTCAATGGCCGAGCGGTTAGCGCCCTGACCTGCGAAGCACGGTAACCCGGGTTCCATTCCCACTGCCGGCGTTTGCTTTTTATGTCAAGTCTTTGCCTAAGTTCAAATCTCATCAAAGTCCAGTTTAAAGCAAAATTTCGTCAGCAGCTCCCGTGGCCGAGTGGATTAAGGCGTGACTCTGCAGCTCCCGTGGCCGAGTGGATTAAGGCGTGACTCTGCGGGTGGTAAGTTCTGAATACAGCGGTTCGAGTCTCTGGAGGTTCATCTGCTTTATTTATGGACGGCGGAGCAGCTCTGCAAGTGGTGCCCCCTGTGAGCGTAGGCATGCAGTTTGTATATAACTGCGGGAACTGCAGTCCCACATAAGTCCTACCATGAGAGCACCACTGCAGAGACGCGGGAGCACAATTTTATACAAATTTCGCCTGAGAAGTGGTAAAGAGGTAGAGAAAATGAAAAATTTTGCGTCTCTCCCTTAGCCTAGCGGTTAGAGACACGGCTTTTTGAGCGGCGGACCCGGGGTCGAATCTCACGCGGAACTTGATATTTTTTTTTCTTTTATTTAATTTCTTTCGTGCCTATGCACGCACCGAAACGTTACATTTGATAGTTAAAACCATCTTGAAACTGAAATTTTAAATGGATTCTGGTGCACCGCTCAGGGGCCGTGCCTCACACAGGAATTCCCACTCTCCACTTAGCAAGCAATTCCTGCATTTTAAGTGGAGAGTGGGAGCAAATTTCACAAGGCATATTCCAGGGTAAGGATTGTAGAAGTGGAGAGGTCTTTATTACATGCATAAAAGGTATTGATGATGAGGGCGTTTAATGGCTGAGGAATACGTGGTGATGGATGCGGTCAGGATCATTGTAACATACACGCCAACGTACGAATAACAGAAATAGCACAATCTCATCACCCTGCATCCTCACTGTGAGCAAGCTTGCAGGCGAGTTATCGGTACATTTGCAAACACGTTAATTGAGAAACATTTCAGTTTTCCACGCATTTGGGCCTTTTAATCATTTCCCACCCGCGCGCTGCTGTTCAGTTCGTAAGCTAGGTGCCGAAATATTAATTACTCAGTGATTGGCTTTTTATGCACAGCTACTGAAGTGGCGGCTTACTTTATTCTAATGGGCGTAACGTGACCGCCGGATCTCGCAAGACAAAGATGTTCACAGTGAGGCGCCATCTACACGAGGATGCCACCCACATACGCTGCAGCATTAAATTAGCAAGTGATATTTTGCTGTGAGAGAAAACCGATTTAAAAAATTTGCTAGACATCCAAACGTGCTCTATTATGATTCTTTCTCAGTGGATATGGATATGGATATGGATAGAACAACGTACTAAGAAATTTGTGGCATCTCAAATTGTAAACGTCGAAATGTGGCATATTGAGATATGAGGTTTTCCGACCTTCACAAATACCCAAAGCTCACCATCCAGGTTTTACGTGCTCATCCAAACGTCTATGTTTGCGGATATTACGAATTGCCCAAAGCTGAAACAGGTGATTGTGTAATTCTACACTTAGCACTGGGATCCAAGTTTACCGCTAGCCAAACCGAAACGCTACTAAATTTCCGCAGTCAATTGCATCGTCTAGCTATGCTCCGCAGCGGATATCAGTTACACGTATATTTGTTTCCCTACATTCTAAAAATGAAAAACATAAGCATGAAAGTCGCCTGAAACGTTGGTAGCCCTTGCTGTTTACGTAAAGCAATAACCTTACCTGAATGTTGGCAGCGCTTGTTTACGTTGGGAATGAAGCATTTGCGTTTGGGTGTAACTTTTCACCTAGCTTCTGTGTATGGACACGCACCGACTATTTCACGCAAAGCGGCACTTCTTAATATATCCACGGTGAAAAGACACATCGCTGAACCGGTGTTTTACCTTACAAAAAGCAACCTTTGCACTGCATTGACATGGAAAACCTCCAGACACAGCCATTTTGCAATAAACACTGGAGCTGAAGACCAAGATGTACCGATAGGTTGCGTTGCGAATTGCAGGAATCAACGAGCTTATCACGAGTAATTGCAGATCGCAGCACTTGGAGTCGAGAAGCGGGAATTCGGATCACTTTGGGACTCGAAATACTCCCTTCTACCGTTAATGTGATTAGCTAGTTGATTGTTGTTATTATTCTATCCTCGCATGCCAAAACGCCTCAAGAGCAACATTAAACACACTTGTATATTAACTCTCACAGTTGAATAAAGAATAAACATAGAACGAACATTGAACATTGTACTAGATAAAGCTGATGTCCGGATGTTCTCGCTGCTATCCAGAATGACGAGAAAGATGCTCAGGTAGACTGATATTCCCGATTATACTTTCCAGATATCGATCTACCGTAATTGTCATAAAAGTAACCGCAAAAGTATTAGATTGCCGATAAATACGCGTAGAAAGTATACAAAAATATAGTAAACAAGTGGCTGGAGAACCAACTACGACTGCAAATATACAGAAAGCGGCTAAAATTAAAATAAAACTAAACCATTGAGAGACAATACCCCAGAGCCATAGAAATTACATTCCTTTATAATTCCATATATTTCAGAAAACAAATTCATTCCGAATAGAAGAACTTTCGATAGATATCCCCAAGATCTACTTTGCGGACTGCAATTTCCCTCTAATGGGACGAAAGTGCTCAAAGTAGACCATGATAAACCTCGCTTCTTGCTACAATTCGCAGCGCAGCCTAGCGGTAAGTCTTGGCGTTCAGCTGCAGTATTGATTGGAAGATGGCTGTGACCGGAAGTTTTTCATAATAATACAGTGAAGAAGTGGCATTTTGTAAAGCGAAAACCAGCTGGGTGGTGTGTCTTTTCACCGTGGATCTAGTGCGAAGAGCTGCTTTGCGTGAAATGGTCGGTGTTTGCCCCCAAGAGGAAGTTAATGGGAAAAGCAGATGGATGGCTTCCATCCCAACGTAAAAAAGCACTGCCAACATTGCAGGTGAGCTTAATGCTTTATGTTTGCCAGAGCTACCAACGTTTGCGGGCGACAATCGTGTTTTATGCCTGCGTTACTCTCTCTCATCAGTCGTGCCACTTACGCTCTAGGGCCTTCTGGTGAATATGAGGCGTCATTCGTTATTAGAATGTATAAAAGGGTGACTTATCCAAATACTTGCAGTACTATTCACGAGGATGTTTGATGTGAGAGTTTTACATATGCGGTTCTGAAACTGCACAATCTTTAACTGCATAATAATCACGTTGCTAATTTGTTAAGCCTCTCGCTTTTGGCTGATTGTAATAAGAAGGCAAGGCAAACGTCCAAGCACACATGGGCGTCTTTACAATACAAAAGTGTGTGTCTGCTTACGCCATCTGTGTGAAGCAGCAGGCATTAAGAGGACAACGACGGACGTTAATGTCGCATGGCGTTGCCTTGCCGGCAGCACGTTTCTTACTCGTTTCTTTGGCTGAATGGTTAGCGTTCGAGCTTAGTGTGCCTGGGGTTTGTTAGGCCTCTCGCGTTTGGCTGATTGTAATAAGAAGGCAAGGCAAATGTCCAAGCACACACGGGCGTCTTTGCAATACAAATGTGTGCGTCTGCTTACGCCATCTGTGTAAAGCAACAGGCATTAAGAGGACAACGACGCACGTTAAAGTTGCATGTGTTGCCGTGCCGGCAGCATATTTCTTACTCGTTTGTTTGGCTAAATGGTTAGCGTTCGAGCTCACTGTGCCCGAGGTTCTGCGTTCGAGACGCGAGTGGGCAATTTTAATTTTTTTACAGTTTTTTTCAAATTTAAATTTCAAAACTTTTACATCTGTTGTATTTTATAGACCCCCCAGGTCACGAATCAGTTAAATTTTTGGTCTTATCGCTTCTGTTGGTGAAATGACAGCCCTTCAAAGTAGGTAGAGGTAACTTTTGAAACTGCATAAATGCCGTAAAAAAGGGAATTTCGGGAAACCAAGACCAGGTCTGAGATCCTGAGAATCCAAAGTATGTTGGTTGTGAATTTCATCGAAATCGGCGATGGTTGTAAATTTTCGACCGATTTTGAAGGCGAAATTGACGGTTTTTGCCACCTAAAACCACCAATATCTCCGCTCCCTGGACACATTTTTCAACATTTCGGGTACCAATAGGAGCGTCTGGAGCTGGACTACATCTCGTAAAAGTTTCAAGATTCTACCTCCATTCTTTGGGCAGTTGTGAGGGCTAATCGGTTTCAAAACACCAAGTCTTGGATTTTCAGTCGGCTGAAAACTCGACTTTCTTATTTCGCAACGTATCCCAGCACTTGGGGTGTCAATAGAAAGCTGAAGTCATTTAGAATTCAACTCTGGTCTTAGATTTCGAATATTTGCAAAATTGCGGCTGTTATGAATAAAAACGTGTTAACAGTATGCTCCAGCATAGGACCATTTCAATATCACAAAATGGACGGCAGTATTAGAATTAGGAACTTTCCAAAATCTCCGAAAATTACGTTAAAGTAATTACAGATGCCCAACATCAAACAAAAATGACTCATTTCAAGATACTTTAGATTAGGGCAGGAGGAAAATTGTTCAAAACATCAGCATTTACAAAGGATAAGGGCAACATTTGAGTCTACATCAGCATCGTGCTCTCAATGGCCGAGCGGTTAGCGCCCTGACCTGCGAAGCACGGTAACCCGGGTTCCATTCCCACTGCCGGCGTTTGCTTTTTATGTCAAGTCTTTGCCTAAGTTCAAATCTCATCAAAGTCCAGTTTAAAGCAAAATTTCGTCAGCAGCTCCCGTGGCCGAGTGGATTAAGGCGTGACTCTGCGGGTGGTAAGTTCTGAATACAGCGGTTCGAGTCTCTGGAGGTTCATCTGCTTTATTTATGGACGGCGGAGCAGCTCTGCAAGTGGTGCCCCCTGTGAGCGTAGGCATGCAGTTTGTATATAACTGCGGGAACTGCAGTCCCACATAAGTCCTACCATGAGAGCACCACTGCAGAGACGCGGGAGCACAATTTTATACAAATTTCGCCTGAGAAGTGGTAAAGAGGTAGAGAAAATGAAAAATTTTGCGTCTCTCCCTTAGCCTAGCGGTTAGAGACACGGCTTTTTGAGCGGCGGACCCGGGGTCGAATCTCACGCGGAACTTGATATTTTTTTTTTCTTTTATTTAATTTCTTTCGTGCCTATGCACGCACCGAAACGTTACATTTGATAGTTAAAACCATCTTGAAACTGAAATTTTAAATGGATTCTGGTGCACCGCTCAGGGGCCGTGCCTCACACAGGAATTCCCACTCTCCACTTAGCAAGCAATTCCTGCATTTTAAGTGGAGAGTGGGAGCAAATTTCACAAGGCATATTCCAGGGTAAGGATTGTAGAAGTGGAGAGGTCTTTATTACATGCATTAAAGGTATTGATGATGAGGGCGTTTAATGGCTGAGGAATACGTGGTGATGGATGCGGTCAGGATCATTGTAACATACACGCCAACGTACGAATAACAGAAATAGCACAATCTCATCACCCTGCATCCTCACTGTGAGCAAGCTTGCAGGCGAGTTATCGGTACATTTGCAAACACGTTAATTGAGAAACATTTCAGTTTTCCACGCATTTGGGCCTTTTAATCATTTCCCACCCGCGCGCTGCTGTTCAGTTCGTAAGCTAGGTGCCAAATATTAATTACTCAGTGATTGGCTTTTTATGCACAGCTACTGAAGTGGCGGCTTACTTTATTCTAATGGGCGTAACGTGACCGCCGGATCTCGCAAGACAAAGATGTTCACAGTGAGGCGCCATCTACACGAGGATGCCACCCACATACGCTGCAGCATTAAATTAGCAAGTGATATTTTGCTGTGAGAGAAAACCGATTTAAAAAATTTGCTAGACATCCAAACGTGCTCTATTATGATTCTTTCTCAGTGGATATGGATATGGATATGGATAGAACAACGTACTAAGAAATTTGTGGCATCTCAAATTGTAAACGTCGAAATGTGGCATATTGAGATATGAGGTTTTCCGACCTTCACAAATACCCAAAGCTCACCATCCAGGTTTTACGTGCTCATCCAAACGTCTATGTTTGCGGATATTACGAATTGCCCAAAGCTGAAACAGGTGATTGTGTAATTCTACACTTAGCACTGGGATCCAAGTTTACCGCTAGCCAAACCGAAACGCTACTAAATTTCCGCAGTCAATTGCATCGTCTAGCTATGCTCCGCAGCGGATATCAGTTACACGTATATTTGTTTCCCTACATTCTAAAAATGAAAAACATAAGCATGAAAGTCGCCTGAAACGTTGGTAGCCCTTGCTGTTTACGTAAAGCAATAACCTTACCTGAATGTTGGCAGCGCTTGTTTACGTTGGGAATGAAGCATTTGCGTTTGGGTGTAACTTTTCACCTAGCTTCTGTGTATGGACACGCACCGACTATTTCACGCAAAGCGGCACTTCTTAATATATCCACGGTGAAAAGACACATCGCTGAACCGGTGTTTTACCTTACAAAAAGCAACCTTTGCACTGCATTGACATGGAAAACCTCCAGACACAGCCATTTTGCAATAAACACTGGAGCTGAAGACCAAGATGTACCGATAGGTTGCGTTGCGAATTGCAGGAATCAACGAGCTTATCACGAGTAATTGCAGATCGCAGCACTTGGAGTCGAGAAGCGGGAATTCGGATCACTTTGGGACTCGAAATACTCCCTTCTACCGTTAATGTGATTAGCTAGTTGATTGTTGTTATTATTCTATCCTCGCATGCCAAAACGCCTCAAGAGCAACATTAAACACACTTGTATATTAACTCTCACAGTTGAATAAAGAATAAACATAGAACGAACATTGAACATTGTACTAGATAAAGCTGATGTCCGGATGTTCTCGCTGCTATCCAGAATGACGAGAAAGATGCTCAGGTAGACTGATATTCCCGATTATACTTTCCAGATATCGATCTACCGTAATTGTCATAAAAGTAACCGCAAAAGTATTAGATTGCCGATAAATACGCGTAGAAAGTATACAAAAATATAGTAAACAAGTGGCTGGAGAACCAACTACGACTGCAAATATACAGAAAGCGGCTAAAATTAAAATAAAACTAAACCATTGAGAGACAATACCCCAGAGCCATAGAAATTACATTCCTTTATAATTCCATATATTTCAGAAAACAAATTCATTCCGAATAGAAGAACTTTCGATAGATATCCCCAAGATCTACTTTGCGGACTGCAATTTCCCTCTAATGGGACGAAAGTGCTCAAAGTAGACCATGATAAACCTCGCTTCTTGCTACAATTCGCAGCGCAGCCTAGCGGTAAGTCTTGGCGTTCAGCTGCAGTATTGATTGGAAGATGGCTGTGACCGGAAGTTTTTCATAATAATACAGTGAAGAAGTGGCATTTTGTAAAGCGAAAACCAGCTGGGTGGTGTGTCTTTTCACCGTGGATCTAGTGCGAAGAGCTGCTTTGCGTGAAATGGTCGGTGTTTGCCCCCAAGAGGAAGTTAATGGGAAAAGCAGATGGATGGCTTCCATCCCAACGTAAAAAAGCACTGCCAACATTGCAGGTGAGCTTAATGCTTTATGTTTGCCAGAGCTACCAACGTTTGCGGGCGACAATCGTGTTTTATGCCTGCGTTACTCTCTCTCATCAGTCGTGCCACTTACGCTCTAGGGCCTTCTGGTGAATATGAGGCGTCATTCGTTATTAGAATGTATAAAAGGGTGACTTATCCAAATACTTGCAGTACTATTCACGAGGATGTTTGATGTGAGAGTTTTACATATGCGGTTCTGAAACTGCACAATCTTTAACTGCATAATAATCACGTTGCTAATTTGTTAAGCCTCTCGCTTTTGGCTGATTGTAATAAGAAGGCAAGGCAAACGTCCAAGCACACATGGGCGTCTTTACAATACAAAAGTGTGTGTCTGCTTACGCCATCTGTGTGAAGCAGCAGGCATTAAGAGGACAACGACGGACGTTAATGTCGCATGGCGTTGCCTTGCCGGCAGCACGTTTCTTACTCGTTTCTTTGGCTGAATGGTTAGCGTTCGAGCTTAGTGTGCCTGGGGTTTGTTAGGCCTCTCGCGTTTGGCTGATTGTAATAAGAAGGCAAGGCAAATGTCCAAGCACACACGGGCGTCTTTGCAATACAAATGTGTGCGTCTGCTTACGCCATCTGTGTAAAGCAACAGGCATTAAGAGGACAACGACGCACGTTAAAGTTGCATGTGTTGCCGTGCCGGCAGCATATTTCTTACTCGTTTGTTTGGCTAAATGGTTAGCGTTCGAGCTCACTGTGCCCGAGGTTCTGCGTTCGAGACGCGAGTGGGCAATTTTAATTTTTTTACAGTTTTTTTCAAATTTAAATTTCAAAACTTTTACATCTGTTGTATTTTATAGACCCCCCAGGTCACGAATCAGTTAAATTTTTGGTCTTATCGCTTCTGTTGGTGAAATGACAGCCCTTCAAAGTAGGTAGAGGTAACTTTTGAAACTGCATAAATGCCGTAAAAAAGGGAATTTCGGGAAACCAAGACCAGGTCTGAGATCCTGAGAATCCAAAGTATGTTGGTTGTGAATTTCATCGAAATCGGCGATGGTTGTAAATTTTCGACCGATTTTGAAGGCGAAATTGACGGTTTTTGCCACCTAAAACCACCAATATCTCCGCTCCCTGGACACATTTTTCAACATTTCGGGTACCAATAGGAGCGTCTGGAGCTGGACTACATCTCGTAAAAGTTTCAAGATTCTACCTCCATTCTTTGGGCAGTTGTGAGGGCTAATCGGTTTCAAAACACCAAGTCTAAAGCCTTGGATTTTCAGTCGGCTGAAAACTCGACTTTCTTATTTCGCAACGTATCCCAGCACTTGGGGTGTCAATAGAAAGCTGAAGTCATTTAGAATTCAACTCTGGTCTTAGATTTCGAATATTTGCAAAATTGCGGCTGTTATGAATAAAAACGTGTTAACAGTATGCTCCAGCATAGGACCATTTCAATATCACAAAATGGACGGCAGTATTAGAATTAGGAACTTTCCAAAATCTCCGAAAATTACGTTAAAGTAATTACAGATGCCCAACATCAAACAAAAATGACTCATTTCAAGATACTTTAGATTAGGGCAGGAGGAAAATTGTTCAAAACATCAGCATTTACAAAGGATAAGGGCAACATTTGAGTCTACATCAGCATCGTGCTCTCAATGGCCGAGCGGTTAGCGCCCTGACCTGCGAAGCACGGTAACCCGGGTTCCATTCCCACTGCCGGCGTTTGCTTTTTATGTCAAGTCTTTGCCTAAGTTCAAATCTCATCAAAGTCCAGTTTAAAGCAAAATTTCGTCAGCAGCTCCCGTGGCCGAGTGGATTAAGGCGTGACTCTGCGGGTGGTAAGTTCTGAATACAGCGGTTCGAGTCTCTGGAGGTTCATCTGCTTTATTTATGGACGGCGGAGCAGCTCTGCAAGTGGTGCCCCCTGTGAGCGTAGGCATGCAGTTTGTATATAACTGCGGGAACTGCAGTCCCACATAAGTCCTACCATGAGAGCACCACTGCAGAGACGCGGGAGCACAATTTTATACAAATTTCGCCTGAGAAGTGGTAAAGAGGTAGAGAAAATGAAAAATTTTGCGTCTCTCCCTTAGCCTAGCGGTTAGAGACACGGCTTTTTGAGCGGCGGACCCGGGGTCGAATCTCACGCGGAACTTGATATTTTTTTTTTCTTTTATTTAATTTCTTTCGTGCCTATGCACGCACCGAAACGTTACATTTGATAGTTAAAACCATCTTGAAACTGAAATTTTAAATGGATTCTGGTGCACCGCTCAGGGGCCGTGCCTCACACAGGAATTCCCACTCTCCACTTAGCAAGCAATTCCTGCATTTTAAGTGGAGAGTGGGAGCAAATTTCACAAGGCATATTCCAGGGTAAGGATTGTAGAAGTGGAGAGGTCTTTATTACATGCATAAAAGGTATTGATGATGAGGGCGTTTAATGGCTGAGGAATACGTGGTGATGGATGCGGTCAGGATCATTGTAACATACACGCCAACGTACGAATAACAGAAATAGCACAATCTCATCACCCTGCATCCTCACTGTGAGCAAGCTTGCAGGCGAGTTATCGGTACATTTGCAAACACGTTAATTGAGAAACATTTCAGTTTTCCACGCATTTGGGCCTTTTAATCATTTCCCACCCGCGCGCTGCTGTTCAGTTCGTAAGCTAGGTGCCAAATATTAATTACTCAGTGATTGGCTTTTTATGCACAGCTACTGAAGTGGCGGCTTACTTTATTCTAATGGGCGTAACGTGACCGCCGGATCTCGCAAGACAAAGATGTTCACAGTGAGGCGCCATCTACACGAGGATGCCACCCACATACGCTGCAGCATTAAATTAGCAAGTGATATTTTGCTGTGAGAGAAAACCGATTTAAAAAATTTGCTAGACATCCAAACGTGCTCTATTATGATTCTTTCTCAGTGGATATGGATATGGATATGGATAGAACAACGTACTAAGAAATTTGTGGCATCTCAAATTGTAAACGTCGAAATGTGGCATATTGAGATATGAGGTTTTCCGACCTTCACAAATACCCAAAGCTCACCATCCAGGTTTTACGTGCTCATCCAAACGTCTATGTTTGCGGATATTACGAATTGCCCAAAGCTGAAACAGGTGATTGTGTAATTCTACACTTAGCACTGGGATCCAAGTTTACCGCTAGCCAAACCGAAACGCTACTAAATTTCCGCAGTCAATTGCATCGTCTAGCTATGCTCCGCAGCGGATATCAGTTACACGTATATTTGTTTCCCTACATTCTAAAAATGAAAAACATAAGCATGAAAGTCGCCTGAAACGTTGGTAGCCCTTGCTGTTTACGTAAAGCAATAACCTTACCTGAATGTTGGCAGCGCTTGTTTACGTTGGGAATGAAGCATTTGCGTTTGGGTGTAACTTTTCACCTAGCTTCTGTGTATGGACACGCACCGACTATTTCACGCAAAGCGGCACTTCTTAATATATCCACGGTGAAAAGACACATCGCTGAACCGGTGTTTTACCTTACAAAAAGCAACCTTTGCACTGCATTGACATGGAAAACCTCCAGACACAGCCATTTTGCAATAAACACTGGAGCTGAAGACCAAGATGTACCGATAGGTTGCGTTGCGAATTGCAGGAATCAACGAGCTTATCACGAGTAATTGCAGATCGCAGCACTTGGAGTCGAGAAGCGGGAATTCGGATCACTTTGGGACTCGAAATACTCCCTTCTACCGTTAATGTGATTAGCTAGTTGATTGTTGTTATTATTCTATCCTCGCATGCCAAAACGCCTCAAGAGCAACATTAAACACACTTGTATATTAACTCTCACAGTTGAATAAAGAATAAACATAGAACGAACATTGAACATTGTACTAGATAAAGCTGATGTCCGGATGTTCTCGCTGCTATCCAGAATGACGAGAAAGATGCTCAGGTAGACTGATATTCCCGATTATACTTTCCAGATATCGATCTACCGTAATTGTCATAAAAGTAACCGCAAAAGTATTAGATTGCCGATAAATACGCGTAGAAAGTATACAAAAATATAGTAAACAAGTGGCTGGAGAACCAACTACGACTGCAAATATACAGAAAGCGGCTAAAATTAAAATAAAACTAAACCATTGAGAGACAATACCCCAGAGCCATAGAAATTACATTCCTTTATAATTCCATATATTTCAGAAAACAAATTCATTCCGAATAGAAGAACTTTCGATAGATATCCCCAAGATCTACTTTGCGGACTGCAATTTCCCTCTAATGGGACGAAAGTGCTCAAAGTAGACCATGATAAACCTCGCTTCTTGCTACAATTCGCAGCGCAGCCTAGCGGTAAGTCTTGGCGTTCAGCTGCAGTATTGATTGGAAGATGGCTGTGACCGGAAGTTTTTCATAATAATACAGTGAAGAAGTGGCATTTTGTAAAGCGAAAACCAGCTGGGTGGTGTGTCTTTTCACCGTGGATCTAGTGCGAAGAGCTGCTTTGCGTGAAATGGTCGGTGTTTGCCCCCAAGAGGAAGTTAATGGGAAAAGCAGATGGATGGCTTCCATCCCAACGTAAAAAAGCACTGCCAACATTGCAGGTGAGCTTAATGCTTTATGTTTGCCAGAGCTACCAACGTTTGCGGGCGACAATCGTGTTTTATGCCTGCGTTACTCTCTCTCATCAGTCGTGCCACTTACGCTCTAGGGCCTTCTGGTGAATATGAGGCGTCATTCGTTATTAGAATGTATAAAAGGGTGACTTATCCAAATACTTGCAGTACTATTCACGAGGATGTTTGATGTGAGAGTTTTACATATGCGGTTCTGAAACTGCACAATCTTTAACTGCATAATAATCACGTTGCTAATTTGTTAAGCCTCTCGCTTTTGGCTGATTGTAATAAGAAGGCAAGGCAAACGTCCAAGCACACATGGGCGTCTTTACAATACAAAAGTGTGTGTCTGCTTACGCCATCTGTGTGAAGCAGCAGGCATTAAGAGGACAACGACGGACGTTAATGTCGCATGGCGTTGCCTTGCCGGCAGCACGTTTCTTACTCGTTTCTTTGGCTGAATGGTTAGCGTTCGAGCTTAGTGTGCCTGGGGTTTGTTAGGCCTCTCGCGTTTGGCTGATTGTAATAAGAAGGCAAGGCAAATGTCCAAGCACACACGGGCGTCTTTGCAATACAAATGTGTGCGTCTGCTTACGCCATCTGTGTAAAGCAACAGGCATTAAGAGGACAACGACGCACGTTAAAGTTGCATGTGTTGCCGTGCCGGCAGCATATTTCTTACTCGTTTGTTTGGCTAAATGGTTAGCGTTCGAGCTCACTGTGCCCGAGGTTCTGCGTTCGAGACGCGAGTGGGCAATTTTAATTTTTTTACAGTTTTTTTCAAATTTAAATTTCAAAACTTTTACATCTGTTGTATTTTATAGACCCCCCAGGTCACGAATCAGTTAAATTTTTGGTCTTATCGCTTCTGTTGGTGAAATGACAGCCCTTCAAAGTAGGTAGAGGTAACTTTTGAAACTGCATAAATGCCGTAAAAAAGGGAATTTCGGGAAACCAAGACCAGGTCTGAGATCCTGAGAATCCAAAGTATGTTGGTTGTGAATTTCATCGAAATCGGCGATGGTTGTAAATTTTCGACCGATTTTGAAGGCGAAATTGACGGTTTTTGCCACCTAAAACCACCAATATCTCCGCTCCCTGGACACATTTTTCAACATTTCGGGTACCAATAGGAGCGTCTGGAGCTGGACTACATCTCGTAAAAGTTTCAAGATTCTACCTCCATTCTTTGGGCAGTTGTGAGGGCTAATCGGTTTCAAAACACCAAGTCTTGGATTTTCAGTCGGCTGAAAACTCGACTTTCTTATTTCGCAACGTATCCCAGCACTTGGGGTGTCAATAGAAAGCTGAAGTCATTTAGAATTCAACTCTGGTCTTAGATTTCGAATATTTGCAAAATTGCGGCTGTTATGAATAAAAACGTGTTAACAGTATGCTCCAGCATAGGACCATTTCAATATCACAAAATGGACGGCAGTATTAGAATTAGGAACTTTCCAAAATCTCCGAAAATTACGTTAAAGTAATTACAGATGCCCAACATCAAACAAAAATGACTCATTTCAAGATACTTTAGATTAGGGCAGGAGGAAAATTGTTCAAAACATCAGCATTTACAAAGGATAAGGGCAACATTTGAGTCTACATCAGCATCGTGCTCTCAATGGCCGAGCGGTTAGCGCCCTGACCTGCGAAGCACGGTAACCCGGGTTCCATTCCCACTGCCGGCGTTTGCTTTTTATGTCAAGTCTTTGCCTAAGTTCAAATCTCATCAAAGTCCAGTTTAAAGCAAAATTTCGTCAGCAGCTCCCGTGGCCGAGTGGATTAAGGCGTGACTCTGCGGGTGGTAAGTTCTGAATACAGCGGTTCGAGTCTCTGGAGGTTCATCTGCTTTATTTATGGACGGCGGAGCAGCTCTGCAAGTGGTGCCCCCTGTGAGCGTAGGCATGCAGTTTGTATATAACTGCGGGAACTGCAGTCCCACATAAGTCCTACCATGAGAGCACCACTGCAGAGACGCGGGAGCACAATTTTATACAAATTTCGCCTGAGAAGTGGTAAAGAGGTAGAGAAAATGAAAAATTTTGCGTCTCTCCCTTAGCCTAGCGGTTAGAGACACGGCTTTTTGAGCGGCGGACCCGGGGTCGAATCTCACGCGGAACTTGATATTTTTTTTTTCTTTTATTTAATTTCTTTCGTGCCTATGCACGCACCGAAACGTTACATTTGATAGTTAAAACCATCTTGAAACTGAAATTTTAAATGGATTCTGGTGCACCGCTCAGGGGCCGTGCCTCACACAGGAATTCCCACTCTCCACTTAGCAAGCAATTCCTGCATTTTAAGTGGAGAGTGGGAGCAAATTTCACAAGGCATATTCCAGGGTAAGGATTGTAGAAGTGGAGAGGTCTTTATTACATGCATTAAAGGTATTGATGATGAGGGCGTTTAATGGCTGAGGAATACGTGGTGATGGATGCGGTCAGGATCATTGTAACATACACGCCAACGTACGAATAACAGAAATAGCACAATCTCATCACCCTGCATCCTCACTGTGAGCAAGCTTGCAGGCGAGTTATCGGTACATTTGCAAACACGTTAATTGAGAAACATTTCAGTTTTCCACGCATTTGGGCCTTTTAATCATTTCCCACCCGCGCGCTGCTGTTCAGTTCGTAAGCTAGGTGCCAAATATTAATTACTCAGTGATTGGCTTTTTATGCACAGCTACTGAAGTGGCGGCTTACTTTATTCTAATGGGCGTAACGTGACCGCCGGATCTCGCAAGACAAAGATGTTCACAGTGAGGCGCCATCTACACGAGGATGCCACCCACATACGCTGCAGCATTAAATTAGCAAGTGATATTTTGCTGTGAGAGAAAACCGATTTAAAAAATTTGCTAGACATCCAAACGTGCTCTATTATGATTCTTTCTCAGTGGATATGGATATGGATATGGATAGAACAACGTACTAAGAAATTTGTGGCATCTCAAATTGTAAACGTCGAAATGTGGCATATTGAGATATGAGGTTTTCCGACCTTCACAAATACCCAAAGCTCACCATCCAGGTTTTACGTGCTCATCCAAACGTCTATGTTTGCGGATATTACGAATTGCCCAAAGCTGAAACAGGTGATTGTGTAATTCTACACTTAGCACTGGGATCCAAGTTTACCGCTAGCCAAACCGAAACGCTACTAAATTTCCGCAGTCAATTGCATCGTCTAGCTATGCTCCGCAGCGGATATCAGTTACACGTATATTTGTTTCCCTACATTCTAAAAATGAAAAACATAAGCATGAAAGTCG
The DNA here is from genome assembly GCA_030762175.1 of Metallyticus violacea. NCBI lineage: Eukaryota > Metazoa > Arthropoda > Insecta > Mantodea > Metallyticidae > Metallyticus > Metallyticus violacea. The sequence continues at coordinate 65,353,875 of CM060831.1, forward strand.
CCTGAAACGTTGGTAGCCCTTGCTGTTTACGTAAAGCAATAACCTTACCTGAATGTTGGCAGCGCTTGTTTACGTTGGGAATGAAGCATTTGCGTTTGGGTGTAACTTTTCACCTAGCTTCTGTGTATGGACACGCACCGACTATTTCACGCAAAGCGGCACTTCTTAATATATCCACGGTGAAAAGACACATCGCTGAACCGGTGTTTTACCTTACAAAAAGCAACCTTTGCACTGCATTGACATGGAAAACCTCCAGACACAGCCATTTTGCAATAAACACTGGAGCTGAAGACCAAGATGTACCGATAGGTTGCGTTGCGAATTGCAGGAATCAACGAGCTTATCACGAGTAATTGCAGATCGCAGCACTTGGAGTCGAGAAGCGGGAATTCGGATCACTTTGGGACTCGAAATACTCCCTTCTACCGTTAATGTGATTAGCTAGTTGATTGTTGTTATTATTCTATCCTCGCATGCCAAAACGCCTCAAGAGCAACATTAAACACACTTGTATATTAACTCTCACAGTTGAATAAAGAATAAACATAGAACGAACATTGAACATTGTACTAGATAAAGCTGATGTCCGGATGTTCTCGCTGCTATCCAGAATGACGAGAAAGATGCTCAGGTAGACTGATATTCCCGATTATACTTTCCAGATATCGATCTACCGTAATTGTCATAAAAGTAACCGCAAAAGTATTAGATTGCCGATAAATACGCGTAGAAAGTATACAAAAATATAGTAAACAAGTGGCTGGAGAACCAACTACGACTGCAAATATACAGAAAGCGGCTAAAATTAAAATAAAACTAAACCATTGAGAGACAATACCCCAGAGCCATAGAAATTACATTCCTTTATAATTCCATATATTTCAGAAAACAAATTCATTCCGAATAGAAGAACTTTCGATAGATATCCCCAAGATCTACTTTGCGGACTGCAATTTCCCTCTAATGGGACGAAAGTGCTCAAAGTAGACCATGATAAACCTCGCTTCTTGCTACAATTCGCAGCGCAGCCTAGCGGTAAGTCTTGGCGTTCAGCTGCAGTATTGATTGGAAGATGGCTGTGACCGGAAGTTTTTCATAATAATACAGTGAAGAAGTGGCATTTTGTAAAGCGAAAACCAGCTGGGTGGTGTGTCTTTTCACCGTGGATCTAGTGCGAAGAGCTGCTTTGCGTGAAATGGTCGGTGTTTGCCCCCAAGAGGAAGTTAATGGGAAAAGCAGATGGATGGCTTCCATCCCAACGTAAAAAAGCACTGCCAACATTGCAGGTGAGCTTAATGCTTTATGTTTGCCAGAGCTACCAACGTTTGCGGGCGACAATCGTGTTTTATGCCTGCGTTACTCTCTCTCATCAGTCGTGCCACTTACGCTCTAGGGCCTTCTGGTGAATATGAGGCGTCATTCGTTATTAGAATGTATAAAAGGGTGACTTATCCAAATACTTGCAGTACTATTCACGAGGATGTTTGATGTGAGAGTTTTACATATGCGGTTCTGAAACTGCACAATCTTTAACTGCATAATAATCACGTTGCTAATTTGTTAAGCCTCTCGCTTTTGGCTGATTGTAATAAGAAGGCAAGGCAAACGTCCAAGCACACATGGGCGTCTTTACAATACAAAAGTGTGTGTCTGCTTACGCCATCTGTGTGAAGCAGCAGGCATTAAGAGGACAACGACGGACGTTAATGTCGCATGGCGTTGCCTTGCCGGCAGCACGTTTCTTACTCGTTTCTTTGGCTGAATGGTTAGCGTTCGAGCTTAGTGTGCCTGGGGTTTGTTAGGCCTCTCGCGTTTGGCTGATTGTAATAAGAAGGCAAGGCAAATGTCCAAGCACACACGGGCGTCTTTGCAATACAAATGTGTGCGTCTGCTTACGCCATCTGTGTAAAGCAACAGGCATTAAGAGGACAACGACGCACGTTAAAGTTGCATGTGTTGCCGTGCCGGCAGCATATTTCTTACTCGTTTGTTTGGCTAAATGGTTAGCGTTCGAGCTCACTGTGCCCGAGGTTCTGCGTTCGAGACGCGAGTGGGCAATTTTAATTTTTTTACAGTTTTTTTCAAATTTAAATTTCAAAACTTTTACATCTGTTGTATTTTATAGACCCCCCAGGTCACGAATCAGTTAAATTTTTGGTCTTATCGCTTCTGTTGGTGAAATGACAGCCCTTCAAAGTAGGTAGAGGTAACTTTTGAAACTGCATAAATGCCGTAAAAAAGGGAATTTCGGGAAACCAAGACCAGGTCTGAGATCCTGAGAATCCAAAGTATGTTGGTTGTGAATTTCATCGAAATCGGCGATGGTTGTAAATTTTCGACCGATTTTGAAGGCGAAATTGACGGTTTTTGCCACCTAAAACCACCAATATCTCCGCTCCCTGGACACATTTTTCAACATTTCGGGTACCAATAGGAGCGTCTGGAGCTGGACTACATCTCGTAAAAGTTTCAAGATTCTACCTCCATTCTTTGGGCAGTTGTGAGGGCTAATCGGTTTCAAAACACCAAGTCTAAAGCCTTGGATTTTCAGTCGGCTGAAAACTCGACTTTCTTATTTCGCAACGTATCCCAGCACTTGGGGTGTCAATAGAAAGCTGAAGTCATTTAGAATTCAACTCTGGTCTTAGATTTCGAATATTTGCAAAATTGCGGCTGTTATGAATAAAAACGTGTTAACAGTATGCTCCAGCATAGGACCATTTCAATATCACAAAATGGACGGCAGTATTAGAATTAGGAACTTTCCAAAATCTCCGAAAATTACGTTAAAGTAATTACAGATGCCCAACATCAAACAAAAATGACTCATTTCAAGATACTTTAGATTAGGGCAGGAGGAAAATTGTTCAAAACATCAGCATTTACAAAGGATAAGGGCAACATTTGAGTCTACATCAGCATCGTGCTCTCAATGGCCGAGCGGTTAGCGCCCTGACCTGCGAAGCACGGTAACCCGGGTTCCATTCCCACTGCCGGCGTTTGCTTTTTATGTCAAGTCTTTGCCTAAGTTCAAATCTCATCAAAGTCCAGTTTAAAGCAAAATTTCGTCAGCAGCTCCCGTGGCCGAGTGGATTAAGGCGTGACTCTGCGGGTGGTAAGTTCTGAATACAGCGGTTCGAGTCTCTGGAGGTTCATCTGCTTTATTTATGGACGGCGGAGCAGCTCTGCAAGTGGTGCCCCCTGTGAGCGTAGGCATGCAGTTTGTATATAACTGCGGGAACTGCAGTCCCACATAAGTCCTACCATGAGAGCACCACTGCAGAGACGCGGGAGCACAATTTTATACAAATTTCGCCTGAGAAGTGGTAAAGAGGTAGAGAAAATGAAAAATTTTGCGTCTCTCCCTTAGCCTAGCGGTTAGAGACACGGCTTTTTGAGCGGCGGACCCGGGGTCGAATCTCACGCGGAACTTGATATTTTTTTTTTCTTTTATTTAATTTCTTTCGTGCCTATGCACGCACCGAAACGTTACATTTGATAGTTAAAACCATCTTGAAACTGAAATTTTAAATGGATTCTGGTGCACCGCTCAGGGGCCGTGCCTCACACAGGAATTCCCACTCTCCACTTAGCAAGCAATTCCTGCATTTTAAGTGGAGAGTGGGAGCAAATTTCACAAGGCATATTCCAGGGTAAGGATTGTAGAAGTGGAGAGGTCTTTATTACATGCATAAAAGGTATTGATGATGAGGGCGTTTAATGGCTGAGGAATACGTGGTGATGGATGCGGTCAGGATCATTGTAACATACACGCCAACGTACGAATAACAGAAATAGCACAATCTCATCACCCTGCATCCTCACTGTGAGCAAGCTTGCAGGCGAGTTATCGGTACATTTGCAAACACGTTAATTGAGAAACATTTCAGTTTTCCACGCATTTGGGCCTTTTAATCATTTCCCACCCGCGCGCTGCTGTTCAGTTCGTAAGCTAGGTGCCAAATATTAATTACTCAGTGATTGGCTTTTTATGCACAGCTACTGAAGTGGCGGCTTACTTTATTCTAATGGGCGTAACGTGACCGCCGGATCTCGCAAGACAAAGATGTTCACAGTGAGGCGCCATCTACACGAGGATGCCACCCACATACGCTGCAGCATTAAATTAGCAAGTGATATTTTGCTGTGAGAGAAAACCGATTTAAAAAATTTGCTAGACATCCAAACGTGCTCTATTATGATTCTTTCTCAGTGGATATGGATATGGATATGGATAGAACAACGTACTAAGAAATTTGTGGCATCTCAAATTGTAAACGTCGAAATGTGGCATATTGAGATATGAGGTTTTCCGACCTTCACAAATACCCAAAGCTCACCATCCAGGTTTTACGTGCTCATCCAAACGTCTATGTTTGCGGATATTACGAATTGCCCAAAGCTGAAACAGGTGATTGTGTAATTCTACACTTAGCACTGGGATCCAAGTTTACCGCTAGCCAAACCGAAACGCTACTAAATTTCCGCAGTCAATTGCATCGTCTAGCTATGCTCCGCAGCGGATATCAGTTACACGTATATTTGTTTCCCTACATTCTAAAAATGAAAAACATAAGCATGAAAGTCGCCTGAAACGTTGGTAGCCCTTGCTGTTTACGTAAAGCAATAACCTTACCTGAATGTTGGCAGCGCTTGTTTACGTTGGGAATGAAGCATTTGCGTTTGGGTGTAACTTTTCACCTAGCTTCTGTGTATGGACACGCACCGACTATTTCACGCAAAGCGGCACTTCTTAATATATCCACGGTGAAAAGACACATCGCTGAACCGGTGTTTTACCTTACAAAAAGCAACCTTTGCACTGCATTGACATGGAAAACCTCCAGACACAGCCATTTTGCAATAAACACTGGAGCTGAAGACCAAGATGTACCGATAGGTTGCGTTGCGAATTGCAGGAATCAACGAGCTTATCACGAGTAATTGCAGATCGCAGCACTTGGAGTCGAGAAGCGGGAATTCGGATCACTTTGGGACTCGAAATACTCCCTTCTACCGTTAATGTGATTAGCTAGTTGATTGTTGTTATTATTCTATCCTCGCATGCCAAAACGCCTCAAGAGCAACATTAAACACACTTGTATATTAACTCTCACAGTTGAATAAAGAATAAACATAGAACGAACATTGAACATTGTACTAGATAAAGCTGATGTCCGGATGTTCTCGCTGCTATCCAGAATGACGAGAAAGATGCTCAGGTAGACTGATATTCCCGATTATACTTTCCAGATATCGATCTACCGTAATTGTCATAAAAGTAACCGCAAAAGTATTAGATTGCCGATAAATACGCGTAGAAAGTATACAAAAATATAGTAAACAAGTGGCTGGAGAACCAACTACGACTGCAAATATACAGAAAGCGGCTAAAATTAAAATAAAACTAAACCATTGAGAGACAATACCCCAGAGCCATAGAAATTACATTCCTTTATAATTCCATATATTTCAGAAAACAAATTCATTCCGAATAGAAGAACTTTCGATAGATATCCCCAAGATCTACTTTGCGGACTGCAATTTCCCTCTAATGGGACGAAAGTGCTCAAAGTAGACCATGATAAACCTCGCTTCTTGCTACAATTCGCAGCGCAGCCTAGCGGTAAGTCTTGGCGTTCAGCTGCAGTATTGATTGGAAGATGGCTGTGACCGGAAGTTTTTCATAATAATACAGTGAAGAAGTGGCATTTTGTAAAGCGAAAACCAGCTGGGTGGTGTGTCTTTTCACCGTGGATCTAGTGCGAAGAGCTGCTTTGCGTGAAATGGTCGGTGTTTGCCCCCAAGAGGAAGTTAATGGGAAAAGCAGATGGATGGCTTCCATCCCAACGTAAAAAAGCACTGCCAACATTGCAGGTGAGCTTAATGCTTTATGTTTGCCAGAGCTACCAACGTTTGCGGGCGACAATCGTGTTTTATGCCTGCGTTACTCTCTCTCATCAGTCGTGCCACTTACGCTCTAGGGCCTTCTGGTGAATATGAGGCGTCATTCGTTATTAGAATGTATAAAAGGGTGACTTATCCAAATACTTGCAGTACTATTCACGAGGATGTTTGATGTGAGAGTTTTACATATGCGGTTCTGAAACTGCACAATCTTTAACTGCATAATAATCACGTTGCTAATTTGTTAAGCCTCTCGCTTTTGGCTGATTGTAATAAGAAGGCAAGGCAAACGTCCAAGCACACATGGGCGTCTTTACAATACAAAAGTGTGTGTCTGCTTACGCCATCTGTGTGAAGCAGCAGGCATTAAGAGGACTAATGTCGCATGGCGTTGCCTTGCCGGCAGCACGTTTCTTACTCGTTTCTTTGGCTGAATGGTTAGCGTTCGAGCTTAGTGTGCCTGGGGTTTGTTAGGCCTCTCGCGTTTGGCTGATTGTAATAAGAAGGCAAGGCAAATGTCCAAGCACACACGGGCGTCTTTGCAATACAAATGTGTGCGTCTGCTTACGCCATCTGTGTAAAGCAACAGGCATTAAGAGGACAACGACGCACGTTAAAGTTGCATGTGTTGCCGTGCCGGCAGCATATTTCTTACTCGTTTGTTTGGCTAAATGGTTAGCGTTCGAGCTCACTGTGCCCGAGGTTCTGCGTTCGAGACGCGAGTGGGCAATTTTAATTTTTTTACAGTTTTTTTCAAATTTAAATTTCAAAACTTTTACATCTGTTGTATTTTATAGACCCCCCAGGTCACGAATCAGTTAAATTTTTGGTCTTATCGCTTCTGTTGGTGAAATGACAGCCCTTCAAAGTAGGTAGAGGTAACTTTTGAAACTGCATAAATGCCGTAAAAAAGGGAATTTCGGGAAACCAAGACCAGGTCTGAGATCCTGAGAATCCAAAGTATGTTGGTTGTGAATTTCATCGAAATCGGCGATGGTTGTAAATTTTCGACCGATTTTGAAGGCGAAATTGACGGTTTTTGCCACCTAAAACCACCAATATCTCCGCTCCCTGGACACATTTTTCAACATTTCGGGTACCAATAGGAGCGTCTGGAGCTGGACTACATCTCGTAAAAGTTTCAAGATTCTACCTCCATTCTTTGGGCAGTTGTGAGGGCTAATCGGTTTCAAAACACCAAGTCTAAAGCCTTGGATTTTCAGTCGGCTGAAAACTCGACTTTCTTATTTCGCAACGTATCCCAGCACTTGGGGTGTCAATAGAAAGCTGAAGTCATTTAGAATTCAACTCTGGTCTTAGATTTCGAATATTTGCAAAATTGCGGCTGTTATGAATAAAAACGTGTTAACAGTATGCTCCAGCATAGGACCATTTCAATATCACAAAATGGACGGCAGTATTAGAATTAGGAACTTTCCAAAATCTCCGAAAATTACGTTAAAGTAATTACAGATGCCCAACATCAAACAAAAATGACTCATTTCAAGATACTTTAGATTAGGGCAGGAGGAAAATTGTTCAAAACATCAGCATTTACAAAGGATAAGGGCAACATTTGAGTCTACATCAGCATCGTGCTCTCAATGGCCGAGCGGTTAGCGCCCTGACCTGCGAAGCACGGTAACCCGGGTTCCATTCCCACTGCCGGCGTTTGCTTTTTATGTCAAGTCTTTGCCTAAGTTCAAATCTCATCAAAGTCCAGTTTAAAGCAAAATTTCGTCAGCAGCTCCCGTGGCCGAGTGGATTAAGGCGTGACTCTGCGGGTGGTAAGTTCTGAATACAGCGGTTCGAGTCTCTGGAGGTTCATCTGCTTTATTTATGGACGGCGGAGCAGCTCTGCAAGTGGTGCCCCCTGTGAGCGTAGGCATGCAGTTTGTATATAACTGCGGGAACTGCAGTCCCACATAAGTCCTACCATGAGAGCACCACTGCAGAGACGCGGGAGCACAATTTTATACAAATTTCGCCTGAGAAGTGGTAAAGAGGTAGAGAAAATGAAAAATTTTGCGTCTCTCCCTTAGCCTAGCGGTTAGAGACACGGCTTTTTGAGCGGCGGACCCGGGGTCGAATCTCACGCGGAACTTGATATTTTTTTTTTCTTTTATTTAATTTCTTTCGTGCCTATGCACGCACCGAAACGTTACATTTGATAGTTAAAACCATCTTGAAACTGAAATTTTAAATGGATTCTGGTGCACCGCTCAGGGGCCGTGCCTCACACAGGAATTCCCACTCTCCACTTAGCAAGCAATTCCTGCATTTTAAGTGGAGAGTGGGAGCAAATTTCACAAGGCATATTCCAGGGTAAGGATTGTAGAAGTGGAGAGGTCTTTATTACATGCATAAAAGGTATTGATGATGAGGGCGTTTAATGGCTGAGGAATACGTGGTGATGGATGCGGTCAGGATCATTGTAACATACACGCCAACGTACGAATAACAGAAATAGCACAATCTCATCACCCTGCATCCTCACTGTGAGCAAGCTTGCAGGCGAGTTATCGGTACATTTGCAAACACGTTAATTGAGAAACATTTCAGTTTTCCACGCATTTGGGCCTTTTAATCATTTCCCACCCGCGCGCTGCTGTTCAGTTCGTAAGCTAGGTGCCAAATATTAATTACTCAGTGATTGGCTTTTTATGCACAGCTACTGAAGTGGCGGCTTACTTTATTCTAATGGGCGTAACGTGACCGCCGGATCTCGCAAGACAAAGATGTTCACAGTGAGGCGCCATCTACACGAGGATGCCACCCACATACGCTGCAGCATTAAATTAGCAAGTGATATTTTGCTGTGAGAGAAAACCGATTTAAAAAATTTGCTAGACATCCAAACGTGCTCTATTATGATTCTTTCTCAGTGGATATGGATATGGATATGGATAGAACAACGTACTAAGAAATTTGTGGCATCTCAAATTGTAAACGTCGAAATGTGGCATATTGAGATATGAGGTTTTCCGACCTTCACAAATACCCAAAGCTCACCATCCAGGTTTTACGTGCTCATCCAAACGTCTATGTTTGCGGATATTACGAATTGCCCAAAGCTGAAACAGGTGATTGTGTAATTCTACACTTAGCACTGGGATCCAAGTTTACCGCTAGCCAAACCGAAACGCTACTAAATTTCCGCAGTCAATTGCATCGTCTAGCTATGCTCCGCAGCGGATATCAGTTACACGTATATTTGTTTCCCTACATTCTAAAAATGAAAAACATAAGCATGAAAGTCGCCTGAAACGTTGGTAGCCCTTGCTGTTTACGTAAAGCAATAACCTTACCTGAATGTTGGCAGCGCTTGTTTACGTTGGGAATGAAGCATTTGCGTTTGGGTGTAACTTTTCACCTAGCTTCTGTGTATGGACACGCACCGACTATTTCACGCAAAGCGGCACTTCTTAATATATCCACGGTGAAAAGACACATCGCTGAACCGGTGTTTTACCTTACAAAAAGCAACCTTTGCACTGCATTGACATGGAAAACCTCCAGACACAGCCATTTTGCAATAAACACTGGAGCTGAAGACCAAGATGTACCGATAGGTTGCGTTGCGAATTGCAGGAATCAACGAGCTTATCACGAGTAATTGCAGATCGCAGCACTTGGAGTCGAGAAGCGGGAATTCGGATCACTTTGGGACTCGAAATACTCCCTTCTACCGTTAATGTGATTAGCTAGTTGATTGTTGTTATTATTCTATCCTCGCATGCCAAAACGCCTCAAGAGCAACATTAAACACACTTGTATATTAACTCTCACAGTTGAATAAAGAATAAACATAGAACGAACATTGAACATTGTACTAGATAAAGCTGATGTCCGGATGTTCTCGCTGCTATCCAGAATGACGAGAAAGATGCTCAGGTAGACTGATATTCCCGATTATACTTTCCAGATATCGATCTACCGTAATTGTCATAAAAGTAACCGCAAAAGTATTAGATTGCCGATAAATACGCGTAGAAAGTATACAAAAATATAGTAAACAAGTGGCTGGAGAACCAACTACGACTGCAAATATACAGAAAGCGGCTAAAATTAAAATAAAACTAAACCATTGAGAGACAATACCCCAGAGCCATAGAAATTACATTCCTTTATAATTCCATATATTTCAGAAAACAAATTCATTCCGAATAGAAGAACTTTCGATAGATATCCCCAAGATCTACTTTGCGGACTGCAATTTCCCTCTAATGGGACGAAAGTGCTCAAAGTAGACCATGATAAACCTCGCTTCTTGCTACAATTCGCAGCGCAGCCTAGCGGTAAGTCTTGGCGTTCAGCTGCAGTATTGATTGGAAGATGGCTGTGACCGGAAGTTTTTCATAATAATACAGTGAAGAAGTGGCATTTTGTAAAGCGAAAACCAGCTGGGTGGTGTGTCTTTTCACCGTGGATCTAGTGCGAAGAGCTGCTTTGCGTGAAATGGTCGGTGTTTGCCCCCAAGAGGAAGTTAATGGGAAAAGCAGATGGATGGCTTCCATCCCAACGTAAAAAAGCACTGCCAACATTGCAGGTGAGCTTAATGCTTTATGTTTGCCAGAGCTACCAACGTTTGCGGGCGACAATCGTGTTTTATGCCTGCGTTACTCTCTCTCATCAGTCGTGCCACTTACGCTCTAGGGCCTTCTGGTGAATATGAGGCGTCATTCGTTATTAGAATGTATAAAAGGGTGACTTATCCAAATACTTGCAGTACTATTCACGAGGATGTTTGATGTGAGAGTTTTACATATGCGGTTCTGAAACTGCACAATCTTTAACTGCATAATAATCACGTTGCTAATTTGTTAAGCCTCTCGCTTTTGGCTGATTGTAATAAGAAGGCAAGGCAAACGTCCAAGCACACATGGGCGTCTTTACAATACAAAAGTGTGTGTCTGCTTACGCCATCTGTGTGAAGCAGCAGGCATTAAGAGGACAACGACGGACGTTAATGTCGCATGGCGTTGCCTTGCCGGCAGCACGTTTCTTACTCGTTTCTTTGGCTGAATGGTTAGCGTTCGAGCTTAGTGTGCCTGGGGTTTGTTAGGCCTCTCGCGTTTGGCTGATTGTAATAAGAAGGCAAGGCAAATGTCCAAGCACACACGGGCGTCTTTGCAATACAAATGTGTGCGTCTGCTTACGCCATCTGTGTAAAGCAACAGGCATTAAGAGGACAACGACGCACGTTAAAGTTGCATGTGTTGCCGTGCCGGCAGCATATTTCTTACTCGTTTGTTTGGCTAAATGGTTAGCGTTCGAGCTCACTGTGCCCGAGGTTCTGCGTTCGAGACGCGAGTGGGCAATTTTAATTTTTTTACAGTTTTTTTCAAATTTAAATTTCAAAACTTTTACATCTGTTGTATTTTATAGACCCCCCAGGTCACGAATCAGTTAAATTTTTGGTCTTATCGCTTCTGTTGGTGAAATGACAGCCCTTCAAAGTAGGTAGAGGTAACTTTTGAAACTGCATAAATGCCGTAAAAAAGGGAATTTCGGGAAACCAAGACCAGGTCTGAGATCCTGAGAATCCAAAGTATGTTGGTTGTGAATTTCATCGAAATCGGCGATGGTTGTAAATTTTCGACCGATTTTGAAGGCGAAATTGACGGTTTTTGCCACCTAAAACCACCAATATCTCCGCTCCCTGGACACATTTTTCAACATTTCGGGTACCAATAGGAGCGTCTGGAGCTGGACTACATCTCGTAAAAGTTTCAAGATTCTACCTCCATTCTTTGGGCAGTTGTGAGGGCTAATCGGTTTCAAAACACCAAGTCTTGGATTTTCAGTCGGCTGAAAACTCGACTTTCTTATTTCGCAACGTATCCCAGCACTTGGGGTGTCAATAGAAAGCTGAAGTCATTTAGAATTCAACTCTGGTCTTAGATTTCGAATATTTGCAAAATTGCGGCTGTTATGAATAAAAACGTGTTAACAGTATGCTCCAGCATAGGACCATTTCAATATCACAAAATGGACGGCAGTATTAGAATTAGGAACTTTCCAAAATCTCCGAAAATTACGTTAAAGTAATTACAGATGCCCAACATCAAACAAAAATGACTCATTTCAAGATACTTTAGATTAGGGCAGGAGGAAAATTGTTCAAAACATCAGCATTTACAAAGGATAAGGGCAACATTTGAGTCTACATCAGCATCGTGCTCTCAATGGCCGAGCGGTTAGCGCCCTGACCTGCGAAGCACGGTAACCCGGGTTCCATTCCCACTGCCGGCGTTTGCTTTTTATGTCAAGTCTTTGCCTAAGTTCAAATCTCATCAAAGTCCAGTTTAAAGCAAAATTTCGTCAGCAGCTCCCGTGGCCGAGTGGATTAAGGCGTGACTCTGCGGGTGGTAAGTTCTGAATACAGCGGTTCGAGTCTCTGGAGGTTCATCTGCTTTATTTATGGACGGCGGAGCAGCTCTGCAAGTGGTGCCCCCTGTGAGCGTAGGCATGCAGTTTGTATATAACTGCGGGAACTGCAGTCCCACATAAGTCCTACCATGAGAGCACCACTGCAGAGACGCGGGAGCACAATTTTATACAAATTTCGCCTGAGAAGTGGTAAAGAGGTAGAGAAAATGAAAAATTTTGCGTCTCTCCCTTAGCCTAGCGGTTAGAGACACGGCTTTTTGAGCGGCGGACCCGGGGTCGAATCTCACGCGGAACTTGATATTTTTTTTTTCTTTTATTTAATTTCTTTCGTGCCTATGCACGCACCGAAACGTTACATTTGATAGTTAAAACCATCTTGAAACTGAAATTTTAAATGGATTCTGGTGCACCGCTCAGGGGCCGTGCCTCACACAGGAATTCCCACTCTCCACTTAGCAAGCAATTCCTGCATTTTAAGTGGAGAGTGGGAGCAAATTTCACAAGGCATATTCCAGGGTAAGGATTGTAGAAGTGGAGAGGTCTTTATTACATGCATAAAAGGTATTGATGATGAGGGCGTTTAATGGCTGAGGAATACGTGGTGATGGATGCGGTCAGGATCATTGTAACATACACGCCAACGTACGAATAACAGAAATAGCACAATCTCATCACCCTGCATCCTCACTGTGAGCAAGCTTGCAGGCGAGTTATCGGTACATTTGCAAACACGTTAATTGAGAAACATTTCAGTTTTCCACGCATTTGGGCCTTTTAATCATTTCCCACCCGCGCGCTGCTGTTCAGTTCGTAAGCTAGGTGCCAAATATTAATTACTCAGTGATTGGCTTTTTATGCACAGCTACTGAAGTGGCGGCTTACTTTATTCTAATGGGCGTAACGTGACCGCCGGATCTCGCAAGACAAAGATGTTCACAGTGAGGCGCCATCTACACGAGGATGCCACCCACATACGCTGCAGCATTAAATTAGCAAGTGATATTTTGCTGTGAGAGAAAACCGATTTAAAAAATTTGCTAGACATCCAAACGTGCTCTATTATGATTCTTTCTCAGTGGATATGGATATGGATATGGATAGAACAACGTACTAAGAAATTTGTGGCATCTCAAATTGTAAACGTCGAAATGTGGCATATTGAGATATGAGGTTTTCCGACCTTCACAAATACCCAAAGCTCACCATCCAGGTTTTACGTGCTCATCCAAACGTCTATGTTTGCGGATATTACGAATTGCCCAAAGCTGAAACAGGTGATTGTGTAATTCTACACTTAGCACTGGGATCCAAGTTTACCGCTAGCCAAACCGAAACGCTACTAAATTTCCGCAGTCAATTGCATCGTCTAGCTATGCTCCGCAGCGGATATCAGTTACACGTATATTTGTTTCCCTACATTCTAAAAATGAAAAACATAAGCATGAAAGTCGCCTGAAACGTTGGTAGCCCTTGCTGTTTACGTAAAGCAATAACCTTACCTGAATGTTGGCAGCGCTTGTTTACGTTGGGAATGAAGCATTTGCGTTTGGGTGTAACTTTTCACCTAGCTTCTGTGTATGGACACGCACCGACTATTTCACGCAAAGCGGCACTTCTTAATATATCCACGGTGAAAAGACACATCGCTGAACCGGTGTTTTACCTTACAAAAAGCAACCTTTGCACTGCATTGACATGGAAAACCTCCAGACACAGCCATTTTGCAATAAACACTGGAGCTGAAGACCAAGATGTACCGATAGGTTGCGTTGCGAATTGCAGGAATCAACGAGCTTATCACGAGTAATTGCAGATCGCAGCACTTGGAGTCGAGAAGCGGGAATTCGGATCACTTTGGGACTCGAAATACTCCCTTCTACCGTTAATGTGATTAGCTAGTTGATTGTTGTTATTATTCTATCCTCGCATGCCAAAACGCCTCAAGAGCAACATTAAACACACTTGTATATTAACTCTCACAGTTGAATAAAGAATAAACATAGAACGAACATTGAACATTGTACTAGATAAAGCTGATGTCCGGATGTTCTCGCTGCTATCCAGAATGACGAGAAAGATGCTCAGGTAGACTGATATTCCCGATTATACTTTCCAGATATCGATCTACCGTAATTGTCATAAAAGTAACCGCAAAAGTATTAGATTGCCGATAAATACGCGTAGAAAGTATACAAAAATATAGTAAACAAGTGGCTGGAGAACCAACTACGACTGCAAATATACAGAAAGCGGCTAAAATTAAAATAAAACTAAACCATTGAGAGACAATACCCCAGAGCCATAGAAATTACATTCCTTTATAATTCCATATATTTCAGAAAACAAATTCATTCCGAATAGAAGAACTTTCGATAGATATCCCCAAGATCTACTTTGCGGACTGCAATTTCCCTCTAATGGGACGAAAGTGCTCAAAGTAGACCATGATAAACCTCGCTTCTTGCTACAATTCGCAGCGCAGCCTAGCGGTAAGTCTTGGCGTTCAGCTGCAGTATTGATTGGAAGATGGCTGTGACCGGAAGTTTTTCATAATAATACAGTGAAGAAGTGGCATTTTGTAAAGCGAAAACCAGCTGGGTGGTGTGTCTTTTCACCGTGGATCTAGTGCGAAGAGCTGCTTTGCGTGAAATGGTCGGTGTTTGCCCCCAAGAGGAAGTTAATGGGAAAAGCAGATGGATGGCTTCCATCCCAACGTAAAAAAGCACTGCCAACATTGCAGGTGAGCTTAATGCTTTATGTTTGCCAGAGCTACCAACGTTTGCGGGCGACAATCGTGTTTTATGCCTGCGTTACTCTCTCTCATCAGTCGTGCCACTTACGCTCTAGGGCCTTCTGGTGAATATGAGGCGTCATTCGTTATTAGAATGTATAAAAGGGTGACTTATCCAAATACTTGCAGTACTATTCACGAGGATGTTTGATGTGAGAGTTTTACATATGCGGTTCTGAAACTGCACAATCTTTAACTGCATAATAATCACGTTGCTAATTTGTTAAGCCTCTCGCTTTTGGCTGATTGTAATAAGAAGGCAAGGCAAACGTCCAAGCACACATGGGCGTCTTTACAATACAAAAGTGTGTGTCTGCTTACGCCATCTGTGTGAAGCAGCAGGCATTAAGAGGACAACGACGGACGTTAATGTCGCATGGCGTTGCCTTGCCGGCAGCACGTTTCTTACTCGTTTCTTTGGCTGAATGGTTAGCGTTCGAGCTTAGTGTGCCTGGGGTTTGTTAGGCCTCTCGCGTTTGGCTGATTGTAATAAGAAGGCAAGGCAAATGTCCAAGCACACACGGGCGTCTTTGCAATACAAATGTGTGCGTCTGCTTACGCCATCTGTGTAAAGCAACAGGCATTAAGAGGACAACGACGCACGTTAAAGTTGCATGTGTTGCCGTGCCGGCAGCATATTTCTTACTCGTTTGTTTGGCTAAATGGTTAGCGTTCGAGCTCACTGTGCCCGAGGTTCTGCGTTCGAGACGCGAGTGGGCAATTTTAATTTTTTTACAGTTTTTTTCAAATTTAAATTTCAAAACTTTTACATCTGTTGTATTTTATAGACCCCCCAGGTCACGAATCAGTTAAATTTTTGGTCTTATCGCTTCTGTTGGTGAAATGACAGCCCTTCAAAGTAGGTAGAGGTAACTTTTGAAACTGCATAAATGCCGTAAAAAAGGGAATTTCGGGAAACCAAGACCAGGTCTGAGATCCTGAGAATCCAAAGTATGTTGGTTGTGAATTTCATCGAAATCGGCGATGGTTGTAAATTTTCGACCGATTTTGAAGGCGAAATTGACGGTTTTTGCCACCTAAAACCACCAATATCTCCGCTCCCTGGACACATTTTTCAACATTTCGGGTACCAATAGGAGCGTCTGGAGCTGGACTACATCTCGTAAAAGTTTCAAGATTCTACCTCCATTCTTTGGGCAGTTGTGAGGGCTAATCGGTTTCAAAACACCTTGGATTTTCAGTCGGCTGAAAACTCGACTTTCTTATTTCGCAACGTATCCCAGCACTTGGGGTGTCAATAGAAAGCTGAAGTCATTTAGAATTCAACTCTGGTCTTAGATTTCGAATATTTGCAAAATTGCGGCTGTTATGAATAAAAACGTGTTAACAGTATGCTCCAGCATAGGACCATTTCAATATCACAAAATGGACGGCAGTATTAGAATTAGGAACTTTCCAAAATCTCCGAAAATTACGTTAAAGTAATTACAGATGCCCAACATCAAACAAAAATGACTCATTTCAAGATACTTTAGATTAGGGCAGGAGGAAAATTGTTCAAAACATCAGCATTTACAAAGGATAAGGGCAACATTTGAGTCTACATCAGCATCGTGCTCTCAATGGCCGAGCGGTTAGCGCCCTGACCTGCGAAGCACGGTAACCCGGGTTCCATTCCCACTGCCGGCGTTTGCTTTTTATGTCAAGTCTTTGCCTAAGTTCAAATCTCATCAAAGTCCAGTTTAAAGCAAAATTTCGTCAGCAGCTCCCGTGGCCGAGTGGATTAAGGCGTGACTCTGCGGGTGGTAAGTTCTGAATACAGCGGTTCGAGTCTCTGGAGGTTCATCTGCTTTATTTATGGACGGCGGAGCAGCTCTGCAAGTGGTGCCCCCTGTGAGCGTAGGCATGCAGTTTGTATATAACTGCGGGAACTGCAGTCCCACATAAGTCCTACCATGAGAGCACCACTGCAGAGACGCGGGAGCACAATTTTATACAAATTTCGCCTGAGAAGTGGTAAAGAGGTAGAGAAAATGAAAAATTTTGCGTCTCTCCCTTAGCCTAGCGGTTAGAGACACGGCTTTTTGAGCGGCGGACCCGGGGTCGAATCTCACGCGGAACTTGATATTTTTTTTTTCTTTTATTTAATTTCTTTCGTGCCTATGCACGCACCGAAACGTTACATTTGATAGTTAAAACCATCTTGAAACTGAAATTTTAAATGGATTCTGGTGCACCGCTCAGGGGCCGTGCCTCACACAGGAATTCCCACTCTCCACTTAGCAAGCAATTCCTGCATTTTAAGTGGAGAGTGGGAGCAAATTTCACAAGGCATATTCCAGGGTAAGGATTGTAGAAGTGGAGAGGTCTTTATTACATGCATAAAAGGTATTGATGATGAGGGCGTTTAATGGCTGAGGAATACGTGGTGATGGATGCGGTCAGGATCATTGTAACATACACGCCAACGTACGAATAACAGAAATAGCACAATCTCATCACCCTGCATCCTCACTGTGAGCAAGCTTGCAGGCGAGTTATCGGTACATTTGCAAACACGTTAATTGAGAAACATTTCAGTTTTCCACGCATTTGGGCCTTTTAATCATTTCCCACCCGCGCGCTGCTGTTCAGTTCGTAAGCTAGGTGCCAAATATTAATTACTCAGTGATTGGCTTTTTATGCACAGCTACTGAAGTGGCGGCTTACTTTATTCTAATGGGCGTAACGTGACCGCCGGATCTCGCAAGACAAAGATGTTCACAGTGAGGCGCCATCTACACGAGGATGCCACCCACATACGCTGCAGCATTAAATTAGCAAGTGATATTTTGCTGTGAGAGAAAACCGATTTAAAAAATTTGCTAGACATCCAAACGTGCTCTATTATGATTCTTTCTCAGTGGATATGGATATGGATATGGATAGAACAACGTACTAAGAAATTTGTGGCATCTCAAATTGTAAACGTCGAAATGTGGCATATTGAGATATGAGGTTTTCCGACCTTCACAAATACCCAAAGCTCACCATCCAGGTTTTACGTGCTCATCCAAACGTCTATGTTTGCGGATATTACGAATTGCCCAAAGCTGAAACAGGTGATTGTGTAATTCTACACTTAGCACTGGGATCCAAGTTTACCGCTAGCCAAACCGAAACGCTACTAAATTTCCGCAGTCAATTGCATCGTCTAGCTATGCTCCGCAGCGGATATCAGTTACACGTATATTTGTTTCCCTACATTCTAAAAATGAAAAACATAAGCATGAAAGTCGCCTGAAACGTTGGTAGCCCTTGCTGTTTACGTAAAGCAATAACCTTACCTGAATGTTGGCAGCGCTTGTTTACGTTGGGAATGAAGCATTTGCGTTTGGGTGTAACTTTTCACCTAGCTTCTGTGTATGGACACGCACCGACTATTTCACGCAAAGCGGCACTTCTTAATATATCCACGGTGAAAAGACACATCGCTGAACCGGTGTTTTACCTTACAAAAAGCAACCTTTGCACTGCATTGACATGGAAAACCTCCAGACACAGCCATTTTGCAATAAACACTGGAGCTGAAGACCAAGATGTACCGATAGGTTGCGTTGCGAATTGCAGGAATCAACGAGCTTATCACGAGTAATTGCAGATCGCAGCACTTGGAGTCGAGAAGCGGGAATTCGGATCACTTTGGGACTCGAAATACTCCCTTCTACCGTTAATGTGATTAGCTAGTTGATTGTTGTTATTATTCTATCCTCGCATGCCAAAACGCCTCAAGAGCAACATTAAACACACTTGTATATTAACTCTCACAGTTGAATAAAGAATAAACATAGAACGAACATTGAACATTGTACTAGATAAAGCTGATGTCCGGATGTTCTCGCTGCTATCCAGAATGACGAGAAAGATGCTCAGGTAGACTGATATTCCCGATTATACTTTCCAGATATCGATCTACCGTAATTGTCATAAAAGTAACCGCAAAAGTATTAGATTGCCGATAAATACGCGTAGAAAGTATACAAAAATATAGTAAACAAGTGGCTGGAGAACCAACTACGACTGCAAATATACAGAAAGCGGCTAAAATTAAAATAAAACTAAACCATTGAGAGACAATACCCCAGAGCCATAGAAATTACATTCCTTTATAATTCCATATATTTCAGAAAACAAATTCATTCCGAATAGAAGAACTTTCGATAGATATCCCCAAGATCTACTTTGCGGACTGCAATTTCCCTCTAATGGGACGAAAGTGCTCAAAGTAGACCATGATAAACCTCGCTTCTTGCTACAATTCGCAGCGCAGCCTAGCGGTAAGTCTTGGCGTTCAGCTGCAGTATTGATTGGAAGATGGCTGTGACCGGAAGTTTTTCATAATAATACAGTGAAGAAGTGGCATTTTGTAAAGCGAAAACCAGCTGGGTGGTGTGTCTTTTCACCGTGGATCTAGTGCGAAGAGCTGCTTTGCGTGAAATGGTCGGTGTTTGCCCCCAAGAGGAAGTTAATGGGAAAAGCAGATGGATGGCTTCCATCCCAACGTAAAAAAGCACTGCCAACATTGCAGGTGAGCTTAATGCTTTATGTTTGCCAGAGCTACCAACGTTTGCGGGCGACAATCGTGTTTTATGCCTGCGTTACTCTCTCTCATCAGTCGTGCCACTTACGCTCTAGGGCCTTCTGGTGAATATGAGGCGTCATTCGTTATTAGAATGTATAAAAGGGTGACTTATCCAAATACTTGCAGTACTATTCACGAGGATGTTTGATGTGAGAGTTTTACATATGCGGTTCTGAAACTGCACAATCTTTAACTGCATAATAATCACGTTGCTAATTTGTTAAGCCTCTCGCTTTTGGCTGATTGTAATAAGAAGGCAAGGCAAACGTCCAAGCACACATGGGCGTCTTTACAATACAAAAGTGTGTGTCTGCTTACGCCATCTGTGTGAAGCAGCAGGCATTAAGAGGACAACGACGGACGTTAATGTCGCATGGCGTTGCCTTGCCGGCAGCACGTTTCTTACTCGTTTCTTTGGCTGAATGGTTAGCGTTCGAGCTTAGTGTGCCTGGGGTTTGTTAGGCCTCTCGCGTTTGGCTGATTGTAATAAGAAGGCAAGGCAAATGTCCAAGCACACACGGGCGTCTTTGCAATACAAATGTGTGCGTCTGCTTACGCCATCTGTGTAAAGCAACAGGCATTAAGAGGACAACGACGCACGTTAAAGTTGCATGTGTTGCCGTGCCGGCAGCATATTTCTTACTCGTTTGTTTGGCTAAATGGTTAG
The DNA here is from genome assembly GCA_030762175.1 of Metallyticus violacea. NCBI lineage: Eukaryota > Metazoa > Arthropoda > Insecta > Mantodea > Metallyticidae > Metallyticus > Metallyticus violacea. The sequence continues at coordinate 65,374,218 of CM060831.1, forward strand.
CGTTCGAGCTCACTGTGCCCGAGGTTCTGCGTTCGAGACGCGAGTGGGCAATTTTAATTTTTTTACAGTTTTTTTCAAATTTAAATTTCAAAACTTTTACATCTGTTGTATTTTATAGACCCCCCAGGTCACGAATCAGTTAAATTTTTGGTCTTATCGCTTCTGTTGGTGAAATGACAGCCCTTCAAAGTAGGTAGAGGTAACTTTTGAAACTGCATAAATGCCGTAAAAAAGGGAATTTCGGGAAACCAAGACCAGGTCTGAGATCCTGAGAATCCAAAGTATGTTGGTTGTGAATTTCATCGAAATCGGCGATGGTTGTAAATTTTCGACCGATTTTGAAGGCGAAATTGACGGTTTTTGCCACCTAAAACCACCAATATCTCCGCTCCCTGGACACATTTTTCAACATTTCGGGTACCAATAGGAGCGTCTGGAGCTGGACTACATCTCGTAAAAGTTTCAAGATTCTACCTCCATTCTTTGGGCAGTTGTGAGGGCTAATCGGTTTCAAAACACCTTGGATTTTCAGTCGGCTGAAAACTCGACTTTCTTATTTCGCAACGTATCCCAGCACTTGGGGTGTCAATAGAAAGCTGAAGTCATTTAGAATTCAACTCTGGTCTTAGATTTCGAATATTTGCAAAATTGCGGCTGTTATGAATAAAAACGTGTTAACAGTATGCTCCAGCATAGGACCATTTCAATATCACAAAATGGACGGCAGTATTAGAATTAGGAACTTTCCAAAATCTCCGAAAATTACGTTAAAGTAATTACAGATGCCCAACATCAAACAAAAATGACTCATTTCAAGATACTTTAGATTAGGGCAGGAGGAAAATTGTTCAAAACATCAGCATTTACAAAGGATAAGGGCAACATTTGAGTCTACATCAGCATCGTGCTCTCAATGGCCGAGCGGTTAGCGCCCTGACCTGCGAAGCACGGTAACCCGGGTTCCATTCCCACTGCCGGCGTTTGCTTTTTATGTCAAGTCTTTGCCTAAGTTCAAATCTCATCAAAGTCCAGTTTAAAGCAAAATTTCGTCAGCAGCTCCCGTGGCCGAGTGGATTAAGGCGTGACTCTGCGGGTGGTAAGTTCTGAATACAGCGGTTCGAGTCTCTGGAGGTTCATCTGCTTTATTTATGGACGGCGGAGCAGCTCTGCAAGTGGTGCCCCCTGTGAGCGTAGGCATGCAGTTTGTATATAACTGCGGGAACTGCAGTCCCACATAAGTCCTACCATGAGAGCACCACTGCAGAGACGCGGGAGCACAATTTTATACAAATTTCGCCTGAGAAGTGGTAAAGAGGTAGAGAAAATGAAAAATTTTGCGTCTCTCCCTTAGCCTAGCGGTTAGAGACACGGCTTTTTGAGCGGCGGACCCGGGGTCGAATCTCACGCGGAACTTGATATTTTTTTTTTCTTTTATTTAATTTCTTTCGTGCCTATGCACGCACCGAAACGTTACATTTGATAGTTAAAACCATCTTGAAACTGAAATTTTAAATGGATTCTGGTGCACCGCTCAGGGGCCGTGCCTCACACAGGAATTCCCACTCTCCACTTAGCAAGCAATTCCTGCATTTTAAGTGGAGAGTGGGAGCAAATTTCACAAGGCATATTCCAGGGTAAGGATTGTAGAAGTGGAGAGGTCTTTATTACATGCATAAAAGGTATTGATGATGAGGGCGTTTAATGGCTGAGGAATACGTGGTGATGGATGCGGTCAGGATCATTGTAACATACACGCCAACGTACGAATAACAGAAATAGCACAATCTCATCACCCTGCATCCTCACTGTGAGCAAGCTTGCAGGCGAGTTATCGGTACATTTGCAAACACGTTAATTGAGAAACATTTCAGTTTTCCACGCATTTGGGCCTTTTAATCATTTCCCACCCGCGCGCTGCTGTTCAGTTCGTAAGCTAGGTGCCGAAATATTAATTACTCAGTGATTGGCTTTTTATGCACAGCTACTGAAGTGGCGGCTTACTTTATTCTAATGGGCGTAACGTGACCGCCGGATCTCGCAAGACAAAGATGTTCACAGTGAGGCGCCATCTACACGAGGATGCCACCCACATACGCTGCAGCATTAAATTAGCAAGTGATATTTTGCTGTGAGAGAAAACCGATTTAAAAAATTTGCTAGACATCCAAACGTGCTCTATTATGATTCTTTCTCAGTGGATATGGATATGGATATGGATAGAACAACGTACTAAGAAATTTGTGGCATCTCAAATTGTAAACGTCGAAATGTGGCATATTGAGATATGAGGTTTTCCGACCTTCACAAATACCCAAAGCTCACCATCCAGGTTTTACGTGCTCATCCAAACGTCTATGTTTGCGGATATTACGAATTGCCCAAAGCTGAAACAGGTGATTGTGTAATTCTACACTTAGCACTGGGATCCAAGTTTACCGCTAGCCAAACCGAAACGCTACTAAATTTCCGCAGTCAATTGCATCGTCTAGCTATGCTCCGCAGCGGATATCAGTTACACGTATATTTGTTTCCCTACATTCTAAAAATGAAAAACATAAGCATGAAAGTCGCCTGAAACGTTGGTAGCCCTTGCTGTTTACGTAAAGCAATAACCTTACCTGAATGTTGGCAGCGCTTGTTTACGTTGGGAATGAAGCATTTGCGTTTGGGTGTAACTTTTCACCTAGCTTCTGTGTATGGACACGCACCGACTATTTCACGCAAAGCGGCACTTCTTAATATATCCACGGTGAAAAGACACATCGCTGAACCGGTGTTTTACCTTACAAAAAGCAACCTTTGCACTGCATTGACATGGAAAACCTCCAGACACAGCCATTTTGCAATAAACACTGGAGCTGAAGACCAAGATGTACCGATAGGTTGCGTTGCGAATTGCAGGAATCAACGAGCTTATCACGAGTAATTGCAGATCGCAGCACTTGGAGTCGAGAAGCGGGAATTCGGATCACTTTGGGACTCGAAATACTCCCTTCTACCGTTAATGTGATTAGCTAGTTGATTGTTGTTATTATTCTATCCTCGCATGCCAAAACGCCTCAAGAGCAACATTATACACACTTGTACATTGATGTGAGAGTTTTACATATGCGGTTCTGAAGCTGCACAATCTTTAACTGCATAATAATCACGTTGCTAATTTGTTAAGCCTCTCGCTTTGGCGAAACCTTACCTAGCCTATCTTTGCCTCATTCTCTCTCTTCCAGGGAAATTTAGCCTATCTTTGTATATTTCTCTTATTTATTGGAAACGGTAGCCTATCTTTGCCTATTTTGCGTGTTTCCTGCCAAATGTAGACTATCCTTGCAGTTTTCCTCCAAATATTAGTCTTTCTTGCTCTTTCCCTGCATACTAAGCTTATGTTTGCGTTTTGCCGCCTAATTTAGGTATATCTCTGTCTTATTTTGGCAAATTTAAGCGCATATTTTACTATTCCTCCTAATTTTAACATATATGGGCCTTATTTCGACAATATTTAGCCTATCTTTGCCTTTGCGACCAAAGGTAGCCTATATTTCCCTTATTTCGGCACAAATAAGCCTATCCTTGCATTTTGCTAACAAATTGGTGCTAAATTTGTGTAATTTCGGCTTAATTTCGCTTATGTTTGCCTGTTAGTCTAAAATATAGGCTATCTTTGCACTATTACGGCAAAAGTTGGGCAATATAGGCAAAGATAGGCTCAAATTATGTGGGAAAAGGGAAAAATAGGCAAAAATAGTCTAAATTGGGTCGAAAAGTCAAAGACAGACTAACTCTTCGAGAAATAAACTAATATAGGCTAAGACGGGCTTGATGTTTCAGGAAATTAGAAAAATAGGAAAAACTAGGCTAAATGTTTTACGAAAATATGTAAAACTGGCAAAGATAGGCTAAATTTGGCACAAAATATGTAAAATGCACAAAATTAGCTAAATTTTGCAGGAAAATGAGAAAAGCAGGCAAAGATAGAGCAGGATAGGCTAAATGTTTCGGCTAATATGGAAAATAGTTTCTTAGCCGATCTTTGCCTATTCCCTTTATTTCTAGGCAAATGTAGCTTATCTTTGCCCATTTCTCTTATTTCTTGTAAATTTAGTCTATCTTGGCCTATCTGTATATTTTGTTTAAAGGGCTACATATAATTAAAAATTGACTTTTAAGTCAATTGGAGTTTATTGTGAATCCTGAAAATAAAGGGTAAATATTTGGATAATTAATTAATAGTAAACAAACTAGAATACACCAGTTCATGAGAAAAAGTAACATCTTATAAAGGTAGTAAGTTAATGCATGAACTTCACTTATTTCACAATTACATAAGGTTATATTCTAAATGTAATTGAAATACAAAACATAAGATAAAAAGTCGATCCTGGTGGTGTAGTGGTTACCATACTTGCCTCCTAAACCCAAGATCGCGGGTTCGAACATGACTAGGACCGATGTATTTTTTCGGGCATAAAAATCCTAAGTATGGCTTTCTTCGGAAGGGAAGTAAAGCTTTGGGTCCCGTGTCGTACATTTACAGCACGAAAAAGAACCTCAAGCCTGAAAGAGAGGCCTCTGAACAAAAAATTTGGCGGCCGTTTCACGCCCTGAGTTGAATGGTACGCTGATGACCTGAGATGTTAAAGAACGTCCATAAATAAATAAATCAATCAATCAATCAATCAAATATGATAGAAATCTTCATTTTTAATATTGCTAAATACCGCAACTTTCTGAAGAACCTTATGTCTCAGCGAAATATTCGTTACACCTGGAGATGGACTGTGTTAGCAAAATAAAAACACTGTGCATTGCTTTTCTTTCAAATATCTTTCCTATAAAAATATATTTATATGGTAAATACACATACATATTTTTACACATCCAGTCTATAATCCCCAATATGGGGTTTTGAAAACATTTACATTACAAGAATGACAAATTTATAGATCAACTAGTATTTTACCACAACAATTGAACTAACACATCTAATTGCTAGTTCCTTTCTCTTAGTTCTACCAAGGTATACTTCCTGTACAGTTTCACAAGGACAGACACATAGTCTTTCACAAAGATAATCATTTTTAATCCTTATTACTTCTCCACTCACAAGGCTTTGGATGTCAAAACACTATTCTTGCACATCTAGTTTTAAAGAACATAATATTGGTAAGAGAACAGTTTTTTTATTTTGTATTAGGACAAATATATTGCTCCATCAATTAAGGCTTGTTCACAATATGTAACATATCAGATATATAGAATGCTCTGTCTGCATTTCACACAACTCAATATGAATCTCAGTATAGATTTAACAATTATAGCAATATATGATCTCAATTTTATTCTTTCATGTCAAATAAATGCATAATACAAATCAATTAGCTTAAAAAAATAGTGGTGCACAGGTTTGCGCTGTTTTTCAATTGACTTTCAATGATTAATCTGTACCGTGCATAGCAAACCTCCAGTTTCTTCTTCAAACATTTACTGACAACCTGGAATGTTCTTGAGTATTAATGGATGCACTAAATTTATTTTTATATACAACTTTTATTAAAAATGGTCTAGTAGTATTTTTTGAATGGAAGTGATATTTTAAATGAGTATTGCACTTGTGAAATTAATGTCAGTTAAAACATGTGTTGATATTCTATAATTTTTCCCTAGGTCTTAGAATAAGAGCAATTTCTTTAAAGTTTTATACAACTCATAAACTATGTTGATATTATAAAAAGATATTTACAATCAGCACAGATTGAATTGTCGAGTTGCATGAAACAATTGAAAGCAACTACCATTCCATATAAAAACATTAGTTAAATAACATATGTCATGCAATTTATACATGTAAAAAATGCATTCAATTTGAATATGTAAACAAATATAAAACAAATATACATTTTGCCACCAATGTCACAATTATGAGTCCTGTTGGTGCAGAGAGCTTATTAATTCTTCATTATTATTTCTGTAATTATTAAGTTCTATATTGGCTTGTGGATGCTAAATTAAGCATTGGTTATTTATGCCAATGTGTGGAAAACTTAAAATATTCTGGAATAGCAAATATATGCAAATATGTTCCAACCATGAACCAGCCTTAAAAAAAGAAGGAAAAAATAATTTAAAAATAAATAATGCAGTATTCAGTATTGCTATGCTAAAACATTAATGAAGGCAGTAAGTAGAAACATTACTGCCCTGAATATCAATAATTAATGAAGTTTATGCTTTGCTGTCTAATATTATTAAATCTAATCACCACAAATATGTAAGAGCAATTAGCTATTAGAGCAGAGTTACAAAAAGCTTAATTCATCAACAGGGCTTTAATCAATTCACCTAATATGCAATAAACTTTAAAATAAATCTATCCTTGTAATGCAAAGCAACCTGAGTGCTAAAATGCTTTTAGAATTTACAAGTACACTTCTAATTACAAAATATACTCAGTTTACTACAGATTCAGAACATAACTCACAGTAAAATCTATTGCAAAACAATACAGAATAACACATAAAGAAACATTTGTGACAAATCTATGAAGAAAGGAATTGCTGTAATAGCAAAGAAAAATTAAATATGAGATGCTTTTTCAGCGCACAAGTTAATGCTTTTACATGCACCTAACAATCTCAACCAGTTGTCTTAGGTTACATCAATGGTATTACTGAGATAACATTGCATTATAGCTTCTGTACTACTGCATTTGTTGTGTCTGCATACTTAACATGCAAAAGTTATTTTTAACCACAGCTTTCTATTAAACCTTTCACTTTCTTGTACAATTTCAGATTTAAATTCAAAATATTAAGGCTTGTTTAATAAAATTGATAGTCTTTAGTAACCCATATTATTAATAATACTTTAATTATAAGTGATGTTCTGCTTTGTACCACCGTTGCTGTTAGCATGAGAAAGTGGTGACATTGCTGTCAGTGGCTCCAAACTCCATGGGACATCAAGAAGGATGAAGATATTGTGAAAAATGCACTATAAAAAGAACAGAAAATGAATCTTTTAATTTTTAAAACTATGATTTTATCACTTAATATAGCTGCCCAATTATATAAAAACAAAACAAGTAAATAAAACTATTGCTAAACTGTTCCAAAAAATAATTCTACAATGTGATAATTGATACAGTTATCAGGAAAAAGTTTTCTCATGATTTTCTGCTCTTTAACAGTACAAATGTAGGATAACGTCAAATTTTCACTACATCCTGCACTGATGTACACTGCAAGTCATTCATTTCATATACTATATGTGCTTGTCTTCACAAACCTAAGAGATAGCCACTAAGACGAATACCAATGCATTAGATACTAGAATAGAATATTTATTTTAGTATTTCATTACAAAAAATATAACAATGAATTATACATTTCTTACAATTTAGACTGACTCAACTTTACTTGAGGCACTAACATCTCATGTCCCTGGTTTTCAACATAAGTTAGAGTGCTATTTCGCCTACTTTTTATCTCTTAACTTTCCTAATCCATTTGCCTCTTATTCTTTCTAACTATTCACCCATACTCCTACTTCTTTCCCACCCTCTATCAAAATTTTTATTGCTATAATATTGTTTTCCATTTTATTCCATTTTGGATCCCATATACCCTCTCTCCATTTACTTGTTTCTTAGCACAAACACAAACATGAGTCATATAACTATATCTATTAAGAAACAACTCTGATTTCAGTTATTTTATAGACAAATACTGTGTCATCATTCCACTATGCACTGCCACAGGAGGTCATTAAGGCATGGAATTACGAGCAGACGGTTAGGGGTTTGAATCCCACCAGGACCATCCCCCCTGTCTGAGGTATTTTTCCAGGTTTTCCTCAGTCCTCATAAATAGCAAATGCCAGGGAGATGCCCTAAACTTAGGCCTGCAACATTTCCTTCCTTAAAAAAAAAAGCATAAAAAACTTTCCCAATATATCATTTCATCTTGTGTATCATCAACATCCATCACCTACGGTGCATCAGCATTAAAAAATGGGCATTAAACCCTATTCAAATAAAAAAAATATTCCACAATATAATATATAGTGGAAACCAGTTGACCTTCAGTGGATGTGCAATCCCAGTAAGACTGAAGTTAAAATTCAGCTGATGCAGCAATTGAGCTTGCTCGGTTATGTTTATCACTCCAACTGTTTCAGTTGCATTTCTATAGGAAGTGTGTGTGCAACTCTCTACTGTATATTTGTGTATTGTGGAGTATGCCTAGAGTGAAATTTACACTAGAACAATGAATATCAATAAATTATTTTTATCTACAAAAGAAATTGACATTTACTATGCTAAATTTCCAGGAGTAACATTCCCACATGTAATTTTCAGATTGATGAACAAAGTTTGAACCCAAATCTGTTGGCAGTGCATATAAAACCACTCAGTTGCTGCATCTTCATCTATATAAAATTGCTACCGTACCTGTAATAAAACCCATGGAGGCACTGAAACAAAATATCTGATAGGCAGCTAAAATATTCAGGGGGATTATGACAAGTGTCTCAAAGTTTTTTAAAAAAAATCCGGGCATGTCTCACAGCAGAAGGCAGCTACTTCATACATCTAATATGAGTATCATATTAAATACTGTTTACTAATAAATAATAAAAGAAACCAAAATATGTGCTCTATGCCATCTAATTGCATGAAGTGATTTCCCTTGACAGGTGGCCAGGCTGTTATGCAGTAACTTCTGTCGGCAAAAGCATTTCTGATTACATAGCAGAATGAAAACCCTGTATAAAGTAACATTAATATATTCAAATAGCAATATTGGGCCATTAATTTTGAATAGATGAAAGCTTATGTGAGAATACTTGGCAAGGAATTAGCTGATAAATTGGGCAAAGAAGTAACTGTAAGTGATTGCATAGAAATAACTCATAGCAAAAAGCCAAAAAGTATCATCAGTACTGCATTTAAGAAGAAGAGTTTCCAAAGATGGTGAAATGACTGATTGGACAAAACATTGATAATTTGAGCTATCTGCAAGATCTTCTTTCCATTATTATGAATGAATGAAACAAAAAGTTGCTGAAGTAATAGATATGGTACTTGAACATGGAAAAATTTAGATCATACCTTCATAGATTTGTTATAATTGATAATTCTACTTATATATCATCAGAATGTGCCAATGCTGGAATATGCCATCTACACAAGAGCCAAAGTACAATAACAGAACAAAAATTAGAAAACTAAAAGAACAAAATGCCTGTGATACAAGTATAACTCGTTACAAATGTTCTTAAACCATACTAAATCTATAGCTTCCACAATATTATATTTAGAATTATAAGAAGTTATAAAATAAACAAAAAAGCATGTAATGCTTCAATCATACTGAAGAATCTTTTAAAACAAAAAAATTAAAACAATATTGACAAAGGCACATTACAGAAACATTAAATATAAACAAATAGAAAAATTGGCTGTGGGAGCACATTTTTGGGATGAACTCCATTTGATAGAGAAAAAGGTGAAGTTATTGAAGACAGCTGAAAACCAAAAGGATTTAAAGTCTAAGAGAAGATTTATATAAAAAAATATGAGTAATAAATGATTATTGATATTCTGGAAGCAGAAAGCCCAATAATGTATACAAGAAAAAATAATAAAAAAGAAATAACAACACAGCATCCAATATTGCTATGCTGAAACATTAATGAAGCAGTGGGTAGAACTGTTACTGCCCTGAATATCAATAATTAATGGACTATGTTCTGATTTTTTAAATTTTTTTAAATTTTTATTTTTTATTTATGGGTGCTCTTTAACATCTCAGGTCATCAGCGTCCCATTCAATTCAGGATGTGAAATAGTCAACAAATTTTGCTCATAGGCCTCTTTTTTCAGGCTTGAGATTCTTTTTCGTACCATAAATGTATGACAGGACCCACGGCTTTACTTCCCTTCCAAAGGAAGCTATACTTAGGATATTTACGCTTGCAAAAATCCATCGATCCTGGCCTGAATAGAAACCTCGATTTTGGGTAGAGTATGATCTGATGAACATTGCAAGACTCCAGTTAATTGCTCAGATTGCAACAAAGTATAAATTGGGGAAAAAAGGTATAGGGACCTGGCTCAAGAAACACTAGAGGAACATCAAATGTAAACAGGCAGAAAAATTTTGGTAGCATACCACTTTTGGGGGAATAAGCATAACATAGAAATGGAAAGCATGTTACTGAAATTCAATGGAGCTGGCAATATATAAAAATAAAGAAATTGATATTATGAAACACTTTACTTCACCAACTGATTAATTTATCTGAACTTATTTCAAGAGAGCTTTCGTTCTCATCTTCAGCTGAGAACTTTTTTATAATCCATCAACTTCAGTGTTTCTAAATTCTATTAAGATTACAATTTAATATGGGAAAGAGTTTTTATAAAGAAAATAATAAGGATAAGGTATTGCATTTCAAGATCCCAACAGAAGAAGGACAATGGATTCTAAAGCTCATTAAGAATCTACCAGACTACAACAAAAATGTCCAATCATCAGAAAATTCAGCAGTCGACATGCAGCTGCTGATGATGAGGCAAAGGCCAACAACAATTTGTAAATTCATAAACTTTTATTAACACTTTTGCAATTAAATTTATAACCACTCTTCTCGTGAAACACATTCTGAGTAGTTCAATGGTGAGTGGAGCACAAGAGTACAAAATTGACTCACTAATCTAATCTAAAATTTACAATAAATTATTATTATTCACTATTTGCCCTAAGATGGGCATGTTTACAATTCTATTTTAGATATAACTCTTTTGAGGTAAGTTTTTAAATGTAATTTTTCAAATATTTGAAGTTTATTGGACTACTTCTGCAATGGATGGCTCAATGTCTCCCATTTATAACATATAAGCAAGGATAAGGATATTCTTTTCCAGAGCCATTTAACTAGATTAGTCAAACACTCTGGCTAATATTACCAAATAAATAATGCTATCAGTTGCAATGTTATATTAGTCCAGTCATCGACTTCTCCTGTTGATAGTGAACTAGCCTTGTTCTACAAAAGATATCAGTAGGTTGACCAGTGGTAAATATGGAATGTGCCATACCAATTCTGTTCGGTCATGTACAATTTTTTAGGATTGTTTTGTTTGTTTTTGGTTTCATTATCAGACCACATATGGAAGGAGATCAATAATCAAACCATTTTTAGGGTATTTCTAGCATGCTAAAATCAATTCAAAGCCCGAAAGTTTATATGTACCATTTTGTTGTGATTTTAATTTTCTTATATCACATTTTGAAAATTATAGCATAATTATTAAAACTGTAATACTTTAACATATAAGTGGTTTTAGTATGCCAACAGATGAAAATAAAATTTATTAAGGTGTTTATAGTAAAAACCAACACCAGATGTTTCTGATCTGATAGGGAGTGCAAGAAGATCAGTAGAGAGAGATTATGAGCAGCTTTGCCATTATGTTTATTTGAAGCAGAGAGGAATGTCAACCACCCACTTTGAGATACATGTCTTATCTTTACAAGTATGTATACAACCTGTCTGGTTCCTTCATATTTCATTAGCCTCTGTTTCATTAGGAATGTTGTGAGTTTTTAGTTTAGTAAGAATTATTTACCATGTCATATCAAGGATGTATAAATAATCCAGATCACTTTTATTATATACATGAGAAATTTATATTGCCTAAGTAGAGGTGTAATATCACAGATTTTGTGAAGAAGTCATATCATATCTATTTTTGGAATAAAACTTGAGAGACCAAAGTAAAGTTAAAGCATGTAGAGCATGCATTGAAGAACTTCATCATTGGTGTCAAAGGCAGAAGACCACCACTATCTTTATCTTTGATTTGGAGAGAGCAATAGAACCATAGTAATGGGTGCTAATTCTATTCATGTGATGTGAAAAGGTATAATTCTAAAAATAAAAAGCAAATCATGTATCCAGTTGTTCGGTTAGTCATTTTACCTGTGCCCCATGGTCCTAATGTAGAAGTTCGGTACATTGTGACTACATGGCTCTGACTGCTATGTTCCAAAATCAGCTGCTGCAGAACGTGGGTATGTTAACTAGATGAATTAAGACTTAAGGAGGGCTCTTGCCCTCCCTAAAGAGTTAGCCGAGTTGTTAAGTTCTAGACTTCAAGAAACTAATCTGACGTGCCCAGAAACATTGTTCTATTGGTGCCGACAACATGAAATAGATTTTAATTTCTTGTTCTCCAAAAATGGTCCTCTTGCATATTGCAATAATGTGAAAGAACTTATGCTAAAACTTGGACTTACTGAACTTTAATGAACACAACTGGCAAGTTTGTGGCAATTTTAAAATTCTTAATATGCTGATGGGTCAACAATCTGGTTTTACCAACTTTCCATTCTTTCTATGTCTGTGGGAGAGCAGGGCATGAGTTAATCATTGAACTAAGAAAGACTGGCCACCTCAAGAAAATTTAGAAGTAGGTTTTAAGAATGTTGTATGCCAAAGCCTTGTGAGTCCTTCTACAACCCTTCACCTTTCCACATTAAGCTTGTCTTAATGAAACAGTTTGTAAATGCTTTAAATAAGGAAGAAGACTGTTTTGAGTACATATGTGAGAAATTTTCACTACTATCTAAATCAAAATTAAAAGAAGGTATGGCCCTGATATAAGAAAGCTGATGTCTGATGCAGCATGTGGATGAAAAGGAGAAGCAGCATATGTATCTTTCTGTGAAGTTGTTTCACATTTTCTTGATAACAACAATGACCCTAACTACCAAAATGTTGTGGCTAACATACTTGAAGCATACAAGGAACTTGGTTGTAACATGGGTCTCAAACTTCTTTTTCTATTTGCTCATCTAGATTATTTTCCTGAAAGTCTTGAATTTTTGGGCAAAGAACAAGGCAAACGATTTCATAAGGATCTGCAGGAACTCAAAAGGAGGCACCAGGGACATTGGAATGAATGAATAGTGTTTAATGCCCGTTTTTGCTACAGAGGCTCCACAGGCGATGGATACTGATGATACATGAGATGAAATGATATATTGGGAAAGGATTTATTTTTAAGGAAGGAATCGTTCCAGGCCTAAGTTTAGGGTATCTCCCCGGCATTTGCCATTTATGAGGACTGAGGAAAACCTGGAAAAAACCTAAGCCAGAAAGGATGGTCCTGGCGGGATTCGAGCCCCAGACCTCCCGCTCACAAGTCTGCACCTGAACAACCTCGGCCACCCGTAGCAGTCCAGGGACATTGGAGCTGACTATTGTTGGATGTTAAAGCATGAAAGACTTCAAGGCAAACATAAAAGGAAGAGGAGGAAGACTTTTTTGACTAGGAAGCAACAGTTGTAACTTTTTATGTGACATATTGTGCTAATTTATACATCCAATAGTGAAGTAAACAAGACAAAATAAATACAAAACCTGCCAGAACATAATGTGCAGTCTTTAGGACGTTTATACTAGCTAATCTTGCAAATTGTTTAGGACATACAAGTCAGAGTTACTTTTATCGGAAATTTTATCAACATTTATTTCAGAATAAGTTTTTACCCAACACTATTCCCAAGAAGATTGCAATTCTCATCTGTTTTAGCACATTATATTCTACAGTTATATTTATATCTATAGTATTCCTATTTTGGTGACTATGAATTACTATATGCTTTGTTTTTTTTTCAGTATTAATAAATAAATTGTTAGCATTTAGATTCTGAGCTACCTAATTTACATTTTTTCTTGTAATATAAACTTTTGTCAATGTTTATGATTGTTTCATCTGCATACATGAGGATTTTACCATTGTTGATGTTTGTAATAATATTTATGTAAAAGACAAAAATTAATGGTCCTAGGACCAAACCTTGAGGAACCCCACTCAACTGGTAATAAATCAGAATACTAATTTTTTATTACCATAAATCTATGATATGGCACCAATGGCTTTGCTTCCCTTCTGAGGGAAGTTATACAAGATTTTTACTCCTGGAAAAATCCACTGATCCTGGCCAGGTTTGATCTTGGGTCTTCAAGGAAAGTATGGTTACCATTAGACAATGAAGACCAACTATACAGAAGAACAAAATAGTGTAATTAGCTCCTTCAAAATACTTAAGAGTGTTTAGCTTTTTCTCTTTCTTTTTACTTTTCTCCTCAAAATAATGCTGTATTTATCATAGAACTGATAGTCTCTAGGTAATCAAAACCAAGTTTAGTTCTGGAGGCATTCATATAAACAATTTAGGAGCAAAAAAAAAAATTCTATAACTGTTGTTGAACCTTCAGCAACAATTTCACCACAGAATTCAGGATTTTTTTTGATTAGGTTTATTTACGGATGCTCTTTAACATCTCAGGTCATCAGCATCCCATTCAACTCAGGGCGTAAAATGCCTGACAAATTTTGCTCAGAGGCCTCTTTTTTTCAGGCTTGAGGTTCTTTATCGTGCCGTAAATGTACAACATGGGACCCACGGCTTTACTTCCCTTCAGAAGGAAGCCATACTTAGGATTTTTACGCCCAAAAAAATCCATCAGTCCTGGCTGGGATCAAACCTGCGATCTTGGATTTAGGAGGCAAATATGGTAACCACTCCAGCACCAGGACCGTATTCAGGATGATAACCTTCAAGATTACACATTTATTAATAACAACAGATATCCAGGGGCATCAAATACACTTAATTAGCTGTGGAACAGTATATAAATGTCATTTCCTCAAGAACCAAAACACTTGAAGATTGCCACACTTCAAATTGTTATTTCAGAAGGTTAAAGACCCCAACCTCTTCTACTTTTCAGGAATAAAATTTTAAATTCCAACATTAGATATGAGTGCTTCCAAATAAACTAAACTGTTACTTTGACTAGTTTACTCAAGAAATAGTTTTTTTATACTATTTCTCCAATTCTGAAGACCTCAGCTAATTACCATTAATCTTAATTTAAATAGACACCTTTACTGAAATTTTATGGATTCAAAATATAAAGTAAAAATCTCCCTTGATCAGCTAAAACAATTAACAAAAGCTTCATATTAAACTTTTAAATATTTTGTGCTATGGCTGCAGGATACATGTACAAATTCTTTAAGTTACCTGACAAATTGATGACTACTACAGAAAAATTATGATCATCTTAATGTATGGATTAGATAAAATGATTTGTTCCAACTTCATAGACTTGCAAATAGTCCAGCCTTCCTTTCGGTTTGTAGTATATTATTTGTTTTGGATTTTGTTCTTTGACATTCTAAATATGTACTCCTTTTGGTTTGATCTGTACTTGCCAATGTTACCCATTATTGCAAATATTTAAGTCTGGTTTCTGCATTTCTTAGTCTGTTTTCTCTTGTGCATCCTCTAACTGAGCACAAAAACTTATTACTACAATTATATTTGTCTTATTTTCTCTGTATCAGACTTCTGTGCCATTGATCATAATTGCAACTGCATGAGTATTATAGAGTTTTATTTATGTTTCTTTTGTTGCTTTTTTGTTCAGTGTATGTTTTATCACCACAAATATTTTGAAAATATTACTATTTAACTTATTATTTCAGAAATGCACTCAAGATATATCATATCCAACATAATTTATGTCTATTATTTCTTTGGTATTTTATTTATTACTATTTTTTTTTATCTAATTTGCTATTTTCCTTGAAATGCCATATCCTTGGATTTCTTTGTGAATATTTTAAAATTATATTGTGAACATTTTAATTAATGTAAAAATATTTCTTTGTAGTTTGCCCACTTTGTGAACTATCAATATATAATAATAATAATGTTTTCAAGTAATATGTGTCAGTCTGGCTATTCTTGAATAAAAACTAAGAATGAAGAATTGAGCAGCTCAAATGAAGTTTTTAAGACCACTAGTAGGAGTGAATAGAAAAGATCATATCAGAAAGGATGATATCCTTCAGCAATTACGAGTACAAAATATACTAAAGATATACAAATATACAGAAAGAAATGAAAAGATCATATTAAAAGGATGGAAAGTAACAGACTGCCTAAGATGATACTTCAATACAAACCAGGAGGATCCAGATCGGTGAAATGACCTAGAAAGAGATGGATAGATCAATACTTCTAAAACATTGCCAAAACCAGGAAACTCAGACGCATATTTTTAAGGTAATATATATTATTGATTTTTATTCTTATACTTGTTTCTTCATTCTTTTTTATTATATTATTCTGTATCAATTAATTGAGCCTGAAGAAAGACTACAACCTTATTTAACTCCTCGATCAGTGTTCATATAATCTTTACTTAGTGTGTTTCCTACTTTTATAACACATTTTGTTTCTTACATTATAAGCTTTTAATAGCTTGTATAGTGAATTTATTTGAATTACAGACTGCCTGAGCATGGCTGCTTACCAGAAAGTGAAGCAACTGCAAATGGATAAAGTTGCCACACAAAAAATTTCTTTTAATTTTAGTATATATTTTTACTGAAAACATAAAATGATCCTGTATTTTCATCGATAATAATATGCACTAACCTGCATTATAAAATATGTTGAAAGTAAGGCCTCTCAGTGGCAATATATTGCTTGCATCCACGTAGAAATTCCTGTATTTCATCTTACTGTGCTTTCTTAAGAACACAGAGGTTCGGAACATGTTTCTTGTCACTGAGAAATTCTGTCTCTCATAACTTTTTAACAAGTTGACAAATCATTTCTTTACCTTAAACTTGGTTTTCAGGACATTTTCATGTTAATCACCTTACCACTTCTATGCAAGAATCCTTTTCACATATGTATCATACATTAAAACCAGTTCTTCAAAACCATATGTAGAGTCATAACTTACAAACAATAATTTGCACACAATTTACACAAAATGAAACCATAGAGTAATATAGGAATGCATAACCACTCACTAACAAAGCCTCTCTTAAACTAATTACAAATTGCTATCTGCACATGCATTATACAGCCTTGATAACAGCTTCTCCCAGTATACAGCTGTCCTCTGCCAACCCTTAACTCAAACAGCCTTAATATATTAAATGTTTTATGATAGTGAAGGTCGATTTTACAAGGAAAAATCACACCAAAATTCCCTGCTCTCAAGCTAGACAGTTTTAACTATAGACTGATACCTCTACTAGGGGGAATTACTCATAAACATCAGCAGATCACTAGAGGAAGAACAATAAACTCAAACAATGCTAAAAATTAAGTTGTGTCCATTTATGGAAGTAATTAAGTATGGCTATTAATTGCAATATTTATAAAAGCTTACAATGAAATATCAGTCAGTTACTTTTAAATTTCCCTTCCATGATTGGAAAATCAATACACTTACCTGGAATCATTTTAATATTTTGTGAAACTATGGAATTAAACTGTGCATTTTTTGTACATTCAAACTCCTATATATGCCTAATGGCCAAATTACTGTCAATGGTTCAACTTCTACAGACTTTGATAGTAATAGATGTTCATTATAACCTTTATGCTGCTCTGGCAATGGTTACATGCAGTACTAGTCATGTTTACTGAACAGTAAACTAATTGATTAGCATCTAGTTTGGATCATATAAATATTTGCAATAGCCCTTCAGCCTTTGGCATATGCCTTTAGAACAATATAATATCTCATGATACAAAATCATAGCTAATGAAATACTATAGCCACATATTAACCCTTTGGAATAAAGTTTTCATTTATTTCTATCACCTCCAACTATTAAGGAATACCATTTTATATCACTTATGACCCATTGTGCATACGTCATATATGTATTTATAACACTTAACTGTCATTTTTTGTTACTTTTTACAGGAAAATTGCTCATACAATAATCAAGTGCTTTGCAAAACGTGTAATTTATTTTGCATTGCTGTTATGGAAGTTTTATTATTCAAATCTGTTTCAGAATCAGTAGCACAAACAAATGAGAAGGTTAATCTAACAAAGAAAGTGTTTTAACAAAAATTGTACCATCAACTTTGAATAACATTCCAAGATATCCTCTTTAAACATGCATGTCTATCTATGGGTAATTTATGCTACAATAAACATAACTTCAATGATATAGAAAGCTTTTAAGATTTATTTTGGTTACTCTGTTAGAGATCCATTATAAACTTTGGGTACCACATAACCTTACTGGACAAAAAACTAGTTACCTGGCATGTTTAAGATAGTTGTACCTGCAGGTGCCTGTGAATGGTACCCAAGAGATAGCTACCAAGGAAATAAGGGACAGACTTCATATCTGCACATCTGTGGTACAATTCAGTGCCTGTCTTATTCACTGTGTGCACAATGGGTTGCAAAATAGATATTACCAAGTGAAAAGGCTTATTATATTTGGATGTGCCAAAGAGACTATCCTATGAAGAAAGTGGCAGAATTTGCAGGTTGTACTGCCATAACGGTCTCTTGGTCTACAGAATGCTCGGATTGTAGCCAAAAGATGACTGACTAGGTCCATCTGCCTCTTTCATTGTATATATAAATAATTTTATTTTGAGGCAAGAATTACTTTAACACCTATCCTTCCTCACCCATTTCTGAAAGAACACTTTGCATGGAACTGCATAGCATTAACATATGGAGCACAGTGGCACTTGAGGCTTTGGTTCATTTTTGTTCACAAAGTTGCCTGATTACAGTGGGAGAAGGGATGCAAACAATAAACTGTGGAGGACTAGAAACATGTTATCTGGTCAGATAAATAACATTTTTGCCTGTGTTGGAATGATCTTAGGCATTGTATTCATCAAAGATCTCATGAAGCTTTCAAGGAAGACTACATCCAAGGTGTAGTGCTAGATGTGGAGGCTCTGTGATGTTCTGGAGTTGTTTTAACAAGCAAAAATAGATTCTTTGGTTGAGAACAACCAGATTTCACCATTTGCCCTTTGTCTTACTGAAGACCATAACATTCCCATCCCATGGCAATTGGTTACAGGTTGCAATGTGATTGTTTGACAAGATAAACATTTATGAGCACTACACATGGGGAGAGGCCTGTGAAATCTGTCCTTTGAACCAAACTGAAAATCTGTGAGAAACATCAAATATCAGTTATGGGATCCACACAATCTGGCAGAATTGCACAATTCTTTAATGCACACATGGTTGAACAATGCCTCCTATATTCAGTCTTGCCACAGTGAATTGCAGCTGTTATTCAGGACCATGGTTCTAGGTATGCTCATGCTATTAGGAACATTCCCATCCCAGTTGACTAAATTTTTTTCTGATGGGCTTATGTGCTGTTCAGCTTGCAATCAAGCTTTGGGCTTGGCTAAATGGAACAAAAACTGCTATATCATTTGCTATCCTAATTGTCTAGATGGCACCTCAAGACATTTCAGAGTGTAATTTCTTTTTTTTCCCATATTAAGGCTGGGTATAGTACTATTCCAAACTAAAGAAATTGTTGCTTCCTCTGGTAAGGGGTTAATCAACATCTGGTCTTCCCTACAGTTGATGAGCATAAGCTAACCATGAATTTCAAATATGAGACATTTACTGTATATGAGAGAACCATAGTTTCTAACAATTCTGAATATCTTCTATCATTGGCTTTATTTGGAGATTTTATGTATGCCTTCAATTTCCAGTATATCTCTCCTTGTGACTCTCCATAGAAATATTATTTTGCAAGTTTCTATTCTTCTTTTATCCTGCTGTCTTAGTACTCATTGCTATATTTCAAATCTGTGCATTCTAATTATAGTTTACTCCTCATAGTTTAGATGTTGACACCTTTATGCTATACTTTTAGTTTAAATACATTACATTTCATTGCAAATCATCTTCGAATTTCACACTTAGCACATGATGAACAACTAAGACATGGTTATATAGACATTATTTTGAACAAAACTCTTTTTGGATTCATATTTGGCCATTTTTTTTAGAATTTTGTTTATATATAAATTAAACTATAGGGGTGATAAGCTTTGTGGGGTAAAACTTTGTGTAAGTTTTTGATTCACTAATAGTAATGGCTAACTTTATTATCCTCAATAAAGGTAATGTTAATTTTTGTTTAACAATGTTTCTGGGTAAACTTATAAAACCTAAGCACTGTATCATATTATATAAAAATCTAGCTTCAGTTTAGAGACCAATGTCCAATAGTGATGGGTTACCTGTTCTTGACAGAAGGATCTTGAAAGTGATGAATTAGAAAATTTGTAATAAAATAGGGTCCTGCACCTGATTATAAGTATAAGCCCGAGATGATTATTGCAAAGTTCCCAATTTTAGCCTAATAAACCTACTTGTGTTCTAATTATCTAAGAAGAAATTACACAAAATTGCAAGAATGGAATATATTTCAAAGAAATGTCATGACTTTTCTATATTACTACTATGAAAAAGGATTGTTACTTTTCCTCAAACAAAAATACATATTTCTAAATATGGTCACTATTTATAGATTCATTGAAGAAAAGCTTCAAGATTAATATGAAATGGGCGATCAGGCATACTTGTCTTCCATGCTGCTAAAATGAAAAAATTTTATCACAGCATGCAACTTTTGCTTGATTATGTGCATTATAACTGGCATATGTTTGGTGATTGAAAGTGATAGCTCTATTTGGTGGAAAGTTTAGCTTCTTCACATGCAAGTAGTAGAAAAAAACTCTTAATCATTTCATATGAAAGGCCTAGACAAAATCAGTATGAGTCAGCGCAGAACAACATTAAATAATCTCCTAGTAGATCCAAAGAAAATATTTTTGCCTCTACTGCACATTAAGCACGTGTTGATAAAAATTATATGAAGACCATGTACCCTGAGGGAAGAATGTTTCAGTGCATACAAAAAAATATTTCAAGTTAGTGAAGCCATAATAAAAGAAGGCTCTTTCACTGATCCTCAATTTCTGACCTTGTGAAAGGCAGGAATATTAATGTTATGCTCCAACAAAAGAAAAGGTAGCTTGGGAGTCATTTAAAGCAATTATAGAAAAAAATTTGCCAACATCATAGCACCATACTACAAAGAGATGGTTGACAATATGGTTTAAGCATAAAGAAATAGGGGCTAATTTCTTCACAAACATTTGGCTTTTTTTTCCTGCCTTCAAACTTGCATATGTGAACTTGCTGAGAGGTTTCACTGTAAAATCTAGAATGTGGAAATGCACTATTGAGGGCAATATACTGCAACAACAGTTGAGGACTGTTGGTAAATTAAGACTTCAACTACATACAACAGAAAAATCATATGTAAACAGATTCAATTAGGCAAGACTATCAAATGCATTTAAACATGCACAATATATCAGTATTACAAATTGTAAAATGTTGTGCATTCATTCTAGTTACTTATTTATTTCAGTATTATATAGACCTAGAAAATAATATACTTGCACAATTTTATCTTAATAATAGCTACATTATAGCTATTACTGATATATTAAACCTTTTATCATTTGAGGAAATGTATGTGTTTCTCAAAGTCCTTATATGATAAAGAATCTCTGATATCAGATTTGAATTTCAGAAAATCAAAATCTAAGCAGCTTGACAAGCTAAAATTTGTTCCACAGTGTAATTCAGGAATAAACAACACAAAGCAACGTCTGTTCATTTCAACAAGAGCCAATAGGTGTGCACATAAAAACCAAACACATAACAATGTCACACGTCATGGAGGATAATCCCAATTGCAAAATTAGCGAGAATTACTCCTGTTGACTCTGAGGAACCACAGTGACAGGGCTCTTGGGGAGTTTCTCCCCTTTGATGTTTTAAGTAGCAATCCAATGAGCCATGAACCAACTTGCAGTATTTTTCCACTGTGCATGTGCACAGTTGTTTACTGTCATTGACTGGAACAAGCTAGCTTCTGGCTGTCAGTGTGGATCTGATAGCGGTTGAGTTAAGCTAAATTCAGTTATGATAAATGGTGTGGTTTGTTCTGTATTTTGTTCAGCAGAGTGAATTATGGTTATGTTTACTACTGCACAATTTATGACTCATATCTATTACTCAGGTTGTCAGTTCAAAAACAATTTGAAGATTCCCAATGTAAAAGTTCTAGGCTGTACAACAACCTATAATTTTTATAATAAATTTCATACTGTGGGTAGTGTTCAGTCTAACAAACCTAAACGGACAACATAAGGTTCTTATCAAATAAACTGAGGTGACATCGGTTATTGTTTGCAGAATTTCCCCAAAACCACTCAAGACACATTTCAATACAAACAAGCAATTCTTATGGTCCCATGCAAAGAGCTACTAAATTGTTTAAAATTATATAAAATAAGTGTGCCATAAGCTATTTAACCAGGTATATACATACACATTTTGTGAGAGGGATCTGAACAGTATATACAACAGAAAAACAGACACATATTAACCTTTTTCTCAGACGAGGCCTCGTTTCACCTTCATGGTTATGTGTGTATACAAAATAATTGTTATTGAAGTGCTGAGTAACTTGATATTATTCATGGAATGCCCATCCATGATGAACACAGAAAGAATAATGGCATTTTTTTCCACGCCACAGTTGATGCCCCCTTCACAAGTGAATACAACTTTTCTCCCATTTTTTGAGAGAAATAACCCACAGGGAGCCTGATTTCTCTTTTTTCCAACAAGACTCTGCCACAGTTCATACAATGAATATTTCAATGAGAGAATTTGAAAGAGTATTTTAGAATGATGGTTAAAGAGCATTTCAGAATGACAGAATTAAAAGATTATTTTAGAATGACAGAGTTATTAGTAAGGATTTGTGGTTCCCTCAGTCACCCAATCTAATCTCTTGCAATTTTTATCTGGTAAATTAAAAAATACCATATATAAGACAAACCAATATACCTTAGAAGAAATGAAGCAAAATATTTGCCAGGAAATAGCATTACTCAATGAGAACTATGGTGAGAGATGGATAGCTTTTTTTAAAGAGTTGCCAAAAATGTATGGATAACAGTGGCCAGTTTCAGCACCTCCTTTGATAAAGTTGGCAAGTAAAACCTTTCAAAGTAGTTACAGAAACTGCTATGTGGTTGGGTCAGTATCACTCTACAATAATGGCAAATGGCAATGAGCACCTCTCTCGCTTATAGGCAAAATACCACACGTTGGTTCATAGTTCATTGTGCTGCTCTGTATAATGCAAAGCAAACTAACACATTCATGAGTTAGGTAACTTTAGATTGATACAAACAAATGAATGTATGCTAATCTATACAGAGCTTTCATTTCAAAACTTCCCAGTCTGAATAATTATCTCTTAATTTAAACTTAATGAAATAAGAAAACAAGTTAATTTAGGAACTGAAGGGGAAGATTAAATCAATTTTGATTACATTTTAGGTTTTTACGCCCTCACCACCAGCCACTTCCATTTTGAAAGGTCATATGGAACACCTACTTTTTAATGCTTACATTTTAAAGAGGATGCAATTGTTACATCTTTTGTATTTTGTCATTGTCAGTTCACCTGAAATGTTGTTTGAATTTAGACAGAATAAAACAATAAAAACTACTGAGCATTAAGTGTAAGATTGTATTTTGGTAATAAATTGTTTCAATATTTCAAGTATCAAAAGGTAGGGGCACCATTTGAAACTTCAAAGTGGGGATGGATGACTTATTTTTTATTCTGTCAATGGGAAATACTAAATCTAGGGTTAAAATAATGAATAAACAAAGTTCAGATTTCTGTTATAATACTGGGGTGAGACTAGATGGGCTATCGGTGACACTTTTTAATTTAGCCCTACACAGAGTAATAGATGAAATAGATCCCAATGAAACTATATTGCTCAAGACTAGTCAAATGTGCCAATGGAGATGATATAATTATCGTAGCAAGAGATAAAAACTAGTGGAAATTCATAAAGAACTTGAAATAGGTCCAAAGAAGTATGATTAGAAGTAAATGAAAGAAAAATTAAATATATGAAAATGACAGCAGATAAAAATAAAAGGAAAATCACAAATATGGTAATTGAAGAAAAAACATTTGAAGGAGTATCACAATTTAAATATTTAGGAGCACTTGTAAATAACAATAATAATTGAAATGAATGTATAAAAGAAATAATTCAAACTGGGAATGGAGCATTTTACACTAATCTACAATTACTAAAAAATAGATTAATTAGTAGAGGGACAAGTGTAAAATTTATAAAGCAGTAATAAGACCAGTAGTAACATATGCTGCAGAAAAACGGGCCCTAAACAACACAGATGAGGAAATACTATAAAGATTTGATGGGAAAATACTGAGAAGTTTGTGGAATGATAAAAGATAAAGAACTTGAAATAGGTCCATAGAAGTACAATTAGAAGTAAATATATGAAAATGATAGCAGATAAAAATAAAAGGAAAATTACAAATATGGTAATTGAAGAAAAAAAATTTTGAAGGAGTATCAAGATTTAAATATTTAGGAGTACTTGTAAATAACAAGAATAAGATAAATCATGAATTAGAAGAATTAACAGACAAAAGGATATATCGAATGACTAAAAATAGAATTCCAAAAAGAATGTTAAAAGGTAGATTGTATTCTAGAATGAAAAAAGGAAGGCCAAAAACAAGATGGTTAGATGATGTAACAGAAGATCTGAAGAAGTTGGAAATTAGACGATGGGAAAGTAAAGTGCATGAAGACAATTGTGGAGGAAGATTGTGCAGGGGATCAAAGTTCACAAGCCAGGAGAGAAGAAGCAGATGAAAGTTATAATTATTAATATTACAGCCTATTTTGGAACTTTATCAAAACATGGCCAATATATTAAATAATCAGTTGTTTTTGTAGTATTATTCTGTTCAATATCAAGCAATATTTAATGCACCAAAAGAACCTTAAGTCTGAAAGAGGCCTCTAAGCAAAATTTATTGGCCATTTCACCCTGAATTAAATGAGACATTAAATAATCAAAGATATTAAAAAGTCCTTAAATAAACACAAATATCAAGTAGCAATAACTATGATCCAGGTGCCAGGCAATGATAAAAGAAAAAATACATAACAAGTTACAATTACAATTTAAGTCTGTCCTGGTGGCAATCGATACTGCCTCATAGACCCAAGACCACAGGTTCAATCTGGCCAGGATGGATTGGTTTTTACAGCAGTAAAAATCTTAAGTATGGCTTCCTTCAGAAGAAAAGTAAAGCTGTAGGTCTCATGTCTTAGATTTAAGGCATGTAAATGTAAATATCTCTTCTCTTTTAACCTGAGATATTAAAGAGCATCCATAAATAAACAAATACATTTAAAATGTAAGCATAAAAAAAAAAGTTACTATTTAAAATTTCATAGTGCAGATGGCTTGGAGTGTGGGAGTATAACCTAAAATTTAATAAACATTGTTTTGAAACTTCTTGCCAAATATCTAAATTTACATGTTTTTTTTTGTTTGTTTAAGTTAAATTTATAATAAACGATCGCTATTCAGACTAAAAAAAATTTAAATGAAAGCTTTGTACATTACAAAGATTGTAATTGTGCAAATCAAGGCTTATCACTACATTGGATATAACTAATTAAGGTGTAATTACACATTGCAGTTAATTTTTATATTAAGATTGTAATTATGAAAAGTATAATTATGATCTTAATATTTCTAATCTGAATGCAAAAGAGAATTCACCAGTACTTTAAAAGTCAGCATCTATATTGCTTTCTATTAGCTTTTAACAACCTTACTTTATTAATACATAAACCAAAATAAATGAAATTACAAACATACAAAGAAAATATAATATAAAAACAAAGCAAACAAAAGCTTAAAAAGAGTAAAAGGAAGTAGAAGGAATAAAAGGAGAAAAGGGAGTGGATTCAGTTATATGAACTGTAAAACTCCACACATTTTTATAAAGTTTTTCTTTGCTGAACTTTGGAAAATACCCACCTTTACTGCAATGCAATTGCCATAAGGATACAGAGGAAGGTAAGAAGCAAGTGCCCCATATTACTGGTGGAAAACCTACAATATTATGTTCTGGCTTTGACTTTGACTTTGAAATATGAGGTTAAGTCTTGCACTACCTAATTATTTTTTTCTTTTAGCTGACTCTCATTCACGCCACAATAATTGAGATTTTAATTTTAAAAGTGTTGATATAATTTTTCACACTGATTTGTATACATTTTTTGTTTTGTTATTCTTCAGAAATTGAATTCAGCATCATATCTCCTTTTATTATTTCCTTCTTTCCTCTCATTTAAATTAAATTTTGTTTAACTTGCAAACAATGCTATGTTGTACACATAATTACTGCTTAGGTCCATAGCCTATTACATATGAGAAGGGAAATATTTGGAGCCTGCTTAAACTACAATATTTTTTTACCCAAAATTGAAATATAATGAGCAAGCTTATAACAATTTGCATTTTACTATTCAGGCTCATATAGCACAGAGATTTGATTTAAAAAAAAAATAGCACTGGAGGCAAGCATAAATAATATACTTAAGCACATAATATCCCAATGGAATATGAAGGATGTTTGGCTAACATGAAGGCTTGTTAAGTATACATAAGCAGTCATAATTTATTCTTCTGTTTGTTCTGATTATTCCAGAATACATTTGCAATTAAGGAAAAAATAAATAAATAAATAATAATTCTTCTCATTGTAAGACAAGGACAGTAAACCTAAAGAAACATTACACATCATGACTATTGCGTCCATAGTATGAAAAAACCTATAGAAGCTGATAATGGTTATAAAAATGTATATTTAATTTTTGAATCCCCCCTCCTTAATTTATTTTCCCAGGCACGCACTCCACTCAGTCTGCCATAAATCTCACTAAGGCCATTGGGATTAAATGCAGGCTGCCTCGGTGGGAGGTGAACAATCTAACTACTTGCCATAACATCACCTAAATGTATGCAATATATAAGTTATTTATAAAGAGTTTAATGTTTGCCTCTTTGCATGCTTTTCCAAACTTTCTTGGCTTATGGTTTAAAATCTTTCAACAAATACAAAACATTATTTAATAAATTTCCATTTGTTGCTCACGTTTATTCTGAGTCTTGTATTTTTATTGAATTTTCACATTTACTTGAAATATTCTCCAAATGGGTTCAACAATTAAATTCAAGAAAATTCCCTGTCCAGTCTTTTCATATGCTAGAATTCTATTATCATTATAATAATCTCCACTTAATAATTTTAGTGTAGCAATTTACATCATCTTATATTTTCATTTTCATTCATGTAAGAAACTTATTTATTTTATTTATTTATTTATTTTTTTTGGCCTTTCTATGGTAATTGGAAACAGTAATAATAAAAATTAAATTTTTCTAGGTAAAAGCTCAAACACCTCATAGCTCATTTTTAAATCTAGCTGACTATTACCCTGATTTCTCTGGTCTTCTGGAATTATAAATATTAACATTATTTATTCCAGTCCATTTATGGCCAGTATTTCATATGCTTTGTCATAAAATGCTTTTAAGTTTAAGTCTAAATTAAGTCTTTAGTCTTATCATATAATAAAATATTATAAAATGTTAACAGTTATAAACAATAAAAAAGACAATAAAAACATGAGTGATTTATTATTTTATGGTAATGTTTATATTTTCTGTCATAATTTCTTTAAAGATTCTAATATGGAAACAATTTTTTTAAAATTCACACCTTCTCTTATAATTAACTGATAGTACCTGAAAATGCCTAATATAAAAGGAATTCTGTGATTTAAAAATAATTCTGAGACCTACCTCAACAAAGTGTTCTTGATTACAAAAAGTATAACTTTTAGTGAATTTGCAGGTGGGAGCATTCTGCTCACAGATCACTTCTTGTATAAGCCAATAACAGTTTGAAGTTTATATGTCAATATATCTCCCCTTAATAAGCCTAACCCATGCTATTGTGAGCATTTCTCTCATTGTATGACCAACACAAAGGGGCTTTTCTGGAGATGTCAGAGTATTATTGTACATTCATATACAGAAATTTGTTCATTTTAAAGTTCATTGTCCTCCAAAGTCTTCATTTATCCACAAAATGGCTTTTCATGGGTATTGGGAGCTAGAACATTACTATCACCATTCTGTCAAGAATATTTTTCATTTAGTGAAAAGACTTGAGTAACCTTGTTTGTGTCGGTCCTGGTGGTGTAGTGGTAACCATACTTGCTTCCTAAACCCAAGATCACGGATTCAATCCTGGCCAGGATTGATGGATTTTTTTTTGCGCGTAAAAATCCTAAGTATGGCTTCCTTTGGAAGGGAAGTAATGCCGTGGGGCTGTCTCATACATTTATGGCATGAGGGGAAAAAAAAAAAAAAAAAAAAAAAAAAAAAAAAAAAAAAAAAAAAAAAAAAAAAACACCTTAAGCCTGAAAGAAGAGGCCTCTGAGTTAAATTTGTCAGATGTTTCAGCCCTGAATTGAATGGAACTCTGATGACGAGATGTTAAAGGGCAACCGGTAATAAAAAAAAAAAAATAAAAAAAAACCTCACAGGCTATTATTATGTTATGCTCATAAGGAGTGATAAAATCCTTATGAGTATGTCAAACATAAATGTGATAATTTTATTTCCTGAAAATTAAAATAACATCTGAAAAAATAAACAAAACTGCACTGTGAGAAAAATGCTCACATGTGATCACATGTCAACAAAATATATTCAGCAGTCAGTCTGATTTCCATCCAAATTATATTTAACAAAGAGAAACACTTTCCACCAATATCTTAGGCAAAATTGAAAAGGCCATATCATCTTGTGTGAGCTTTTCAATTCAAGATATACATTTAGTAAAGGGGTACTAGAAATTAAATGGACATATTGTATCTATATAACTGGTCTGCACCAAATAAGCAATAAACTTATTTGTATATCACACCAGCATATAATCCCCCTCTTGTGCCTACAATCTTAAACAAATCCAGTGACTTAATATGAAATGGGAATCTTGCAAATCACTTATATTTTGACATAACAGTTAAGAATTTAAGAGCAAATTTAACATATTTACTTAATTAGATTTACATTGCTAAATTTTTCAATTCTGTGTACGAATATTATTTTATATCAATTTTGCCTCTGCTGAATTTTCTAAATTACTGACTGTATAAGAACTAGAGTTCTTCTTTCACCAGGAAAATTCACTGCAAGCTTTATAGCACTTGCTACAAACAGTTTTTACTAAAATGAAATATAATTTGAGGTTATTTGGTGTGGAAACATATAGATATATTCTTTAAATATGCGTAACTCAAACAATGTTAACCAATTTTATTTTAATTTACCCTTTTGTCTCCTTTATTAGGTTGCCCCTAAACTTATTAGTCAGTTAACGGCTGAGGATGGGAATGAAGGTTCTAGAAACATATGCTAATTTAAAAACTTGAAAGCAAAGTTTGTATCAACATTCAATTAAATAATGTGTTTGATCTCCTGACCTTGTTTAATTTAATATTCATTCTGTGATCAAGAGTTCTGCTGCTCTTTTGTGTACAATCTTCTCCTTTGTCCATGTTTTCTTTATTTCATTAGAATACATATTCAAATTGAATAAATAGTTAAGTACTGAGAGCACTTAACTGGTCATTTATTTAATCTAGACATAATGTACCTTCAAATGAAAATCACTTCTGGAAGTGTCCTAAACCCTACCCTAATACTGTTTTCCTTCTCATTTCATGTGTCCAAGAGCTGAAGATATGGTACAGACTTGAATGCAGATGTTCACAAGTTTTAAATCCTACTGAAGGCATACTACTAAGGGTGGCTGAGGTCGTTTAAGTTAAAGTGCAGACTCGTGAGTGGGAAATCTGGGGTTTGAATCCTGCCAGGACCATCTTCCCTGACCGAGGTTTCTTCCTGGTTTCTCTCAGTTCACATTAATGGCAAATGCCAGGCAGATACCCATAATGTAAGGCCTGGAACATTTCCTTCCTTAAAAAACCCTTTCCCAGTATGTCATTTCATCTCGTGTATCATCAGTGTCCACCATCTGTGGTGCCTCAGTAGTAAACACAGGTGTTAAATACTATTAAAAAAAAAACATTGTTCTGTGAAAATGTTGATTAATATATCATATTACTGTAAAAATTATGTTGAATAATCAGAGTTGTATGAACTACTGTATATCTCTTTAATATGGATATTTTGTTTTTGAACAATCTTACTAAATTGTTCTTTAGTATTGATTTTATAAATATTTTATTATTGTGCATTCTGATTAGTGCTATCTCCCTGTGAGATCAATGGCTGATTAAAAAATACAATACAATACTTACTATAGCATTAAAAATGATTGAATGATAGTTTAATGCTCATAATAAATTACAGCAGGGTCCTGCTATATAAAATTCTACAAATTAATACTGTTATTGAAATCACTCATAATTTGTAATTTGTAAAATATTTCTGATGCATAATAGTCTGAAGAAAACTTAAAAATTATTGGTAAAAATTCTAATAATATTAATGAGTTTTACAAATGTATGTTGCAAAACAATTACTAATATTTTATTTTTTATTTGTAATTATTAACATTTTCTCTACAGGATTCATTACGTGCATTATTTAAAATTATTAGTATGTTCATTAAATGCATTATTTAAAACTATTAGTAAGTTTTGTGTGTGCACGAGGCCTAAGAATAGCTGATAACTTTCTTTCGAATCAAATGATTTAAGATGATTTGCAAAAAAGTTCTCTCAGGACACAAAAATTATATAAACAGTATGTGAACTTTGAATTTCAGTATGATTCTGAGTTCTATGAAAGGCATAGAAAGCTTCCTAGCAAGGCAAAATATATTAAAAGAAATTGGGTTGGAAATTCAACATGCATCAAGGATATCTGTTTATTTTCTCAGCTTTTGTTAACATTACCAAAAATCCTCTAACATGTTGCTTTCTTGGTCTTAATTTTTGCCAGAACACACTTCAGGTTTTAATTTTTGTTGTGTTTTCCCATGCAAGTTAATTACTTCAAATGAGTAATGAGATTGTGGTTCATTTTCAGTTAGGCCAACTCCATAGGGCTATATTCCCCTACTTGACTACTTGAGTGTCATAGAAGTGATATTTGTAGGCAAGAGCCAGGTTTGTAACATCTTTTGGTAGAAATACTGAGAATGGCATCTTTTGGTGGAGGTGTTGGGTATAAATTTATATTGAGAAAGTGACACTTTGGTGGAGGCACAGGACATAACTTTGGTTTCCTGACAATCTTATTAGTATTAAGGCTGAGTGTTATGCAATAGAAATTTTAGTAAAAGTAAATTGTAATTTATAAGTTTGATCCAATAAAATTAGCAAACTTATGCAACAGAGCTCTGGTTGTAATTTTAATTGTTTGTGGGCTTTAGATATTGTTATTATTTCTTTTGCATTACTGATTGCAGTATTTCTTTACTTATTTCTTAATCATATGTACAGTAGCACTGATATGTATGGCATTGTTACAAAACTACAAATAAGCACACAAAGCTTTGAAGCATTGGCAATGAGAGCCAAATATGATTACTACCTTTGAATAATCTGCTCTTATCTGAATTTAGTACATTTAAGTTAACAACAAAGTAACAAATACACACAAAAGGTGTGCAGTAAATCATTTATGACTAATCAAGAACACCTTCAAATAGAAACATCAAAACTGTTTTTTTTTTTGGAACCTGGAGAAGGCAATTGCATAATCAATAAAAGCTATACTTTGGCATTTTGTGTCCAAACATACACTTTTCTGAAATTAAAATACACAGGCTCTAGTTCTAGCATTGCCTTCCACGTGAATTATTATCAAACTTTGAGAAATACAGTAAACCTTGATTTAATATGTATAATTCAATTCAATCATCTGTTAAAATGTGCTGTTACACAGCAACCACATCACTAGAAAATTTTCTAATTCAACAGCAAATAAAACTTTTAGCAATAAACAACTCCTTTTCATCAAATGAATCTTCTAAAATTTTGTCTTTTTATCACTTTTTTCTTTTAGTATGCTCTTGCAAATATTTTATTTCAGAGGTCAAATTTTTTAAAAATAGCTTAAAATAGCAATATTAAAATGCTAATTTAATGTTTGACTTCAATTTAAAATAAAAATTGCAAAATGCATTGCTTTTGAAACCACAGGCCTTTTGTATGAAAGGAAGAGGTGAGGAATAGATGAGAATTAAGGGTAATAAAAATAATAAACTTTTAAATTATACAAAATTCATGTATGTATTTTCAATAAAATACCTAACTGTAAAATAATTTCTCTCATGCCCAGTCATTCATATATGTACAAACATTCACTCACGTGCATGCATCTACACAATAAACTTGTGTCATAACATACATTGGTACAGAAGTTATCACTAATCAGTTCTTAACAAAAAGTAATAATTAATATATGAATATATACAAAAATTTATGCAATTTGTGACATTACAAATCGTGATACGGTTATTCTGCACCAGATCCATAACAAGTTGAAATTTAAAACTAAGATAAATACTCTTTCTTGGATTATTCGCAGTATGCGAAACTAAAGTCAGTAAGACAAAAATGCATAACATGTAAATAAGTTATGAATTTAAGGACTATTAAGTCCATTGAAGCCTTTCACAAACCAATACTTAGAAAACTAATTCACAGAAACTAGCTCATATCAGCCCTTTCTTTACATTGCACCCGTAAATCATAATTCTGTTTTGAAATAATGAATTAAGATTTCACTAACACATTAATGAATTAAGCTAGAAACTATCATAGACACAATTATTACTTTACCTCTTCTTCATAATTAAGAAATGTAGTAATCCAAGGAGAATTTCTTTCTTACAAGTTACTTTTGAATTAAAGCTATTCAGCTTCATGCCCAGAGTATTTCCAGACAGCTTGTTTCACATATCACTTAAAACATGTACTTAAATGCTAGCGATACAAATCCCACGACATTTAAATTTTTTCCTACTTGTTTTTTGCTGCATGTTAGTTTACATAAGTTATAATTAAAAATCTGTTACTGTACAATATACACGACATTTTTAGTTGTACAACGTAGCCTATCTAGTATACCTATACTGCATTCAGTGAAGAAACACACAATCAATTAATGTAGGATATTTAAAGAAAACAATAAATTAAAGTGCAACTAAATGCAGGGGAAAACAGACTTATTAACATATTGAAACATATTTCTTGAGTTTATCATGTAGAATTACTAAAACATGTTTTTATCAATGTGTTTCACTTTTCTTGTAACAACACTGTACTATTCCAGTGCCACAAATAGTAAGTTTCCAAAAAAGACTATAGATATAAACTAGTTGGTTTATGCATTCTTTTAGTTTCAGCACTGCAAAAAGGTCATAGTGTAATATTTTTTTCAGTATATGGTGTAATTTGTTACTGCGGTTCCTTATATACTAATAATGAGTACACAAAATGTATTCAAGGCCACTTATAGAGATAAGTGTATTAATAAACAATTTAATACTGTACTATTCATCTTTCAAGAAGGCTGAAAATTGCTCCAATTTCCTCTTAACACTAAAAATATAAGTTATCTATGATTTAATCTCTTATTAAAATATGGACTACAATTGCTTAATAATTCTATCTATAAAATCATTTACACAAAAATGAAAAGACCTGCAAGAAAAACAGTTCCAGTAGCATGTGTTATATCCCATCACATAGTCGCAATGTTTG
This sequence comes from Metallyticus violacea, assembly GCA_030762175.1. Taxonomy (NCBI): domain Eukaryota; kingdom Metazoa; phylum Arthropoda; class Insecta; order Mantodea; family Metallyticidae; genus Metallyticus; species Metallyticus violacea. The sequence goes on from CM060831.1 coordinate 65,407,877, forward strand.
TTACAATGCTGATACAGCTATTACTTAACAACTCCTGAATTGAAAGTTTTCGTTACCTGCTGATTTGGGACTATGGTCATTTTTTAATAGCATTTAACATCTGTTTTAACTGTTAAAAGCATCTCAGATAGTGGCCACTGGTGATACATGCGATAAAATTATTTTTTATAAAGTGTTTCAGTCCCAAGGTCTCCAGCCACCAAATCAAGTAGTTGGTCAACAGCTGATGATGAGAGTGATTGCCCCCAAAATATGTTCTAATGTAAGTGGAGTTAGTGCAAATATATTTAATACATTCTTATAAGCCCATTGTCTAAAGCTTCATAAGTACAATTTAATTAAGAGACTCATGTTCATTTATCAGGATCACTCTGAAGAAATGTCAAAAACTAAAGAATTAGCACATGAACTACAAGAAACCAAGGTGGAAATAAGTCGCCCCCCCCAAAAAAAAACAACAAACAAACAAATATTTCTGTGGTCTACTTTCTGATATTTGAAAATTTTGGCAGAGAATGATAGGGATAAAGTCTACAAAGAGGTCTGCAGATGAGTTCTGAATTAAAAGACTCTTCTCTAGTCACAGATGCAGCTTCATTAAGTCACCAATCACCACCAAAGAAAATGAACAAATTCAAGTAAGACTGGCATACCACAATCTCACCTAACACTATTCAGGTGGACCTGTTAAATTTATCAATACTGGAAAAAATAATGACCTTCTAAACTGGTGGAAAATGAATGAAAGAAGTCTACTTTAAATGACCACACTTGTGAAACAAATATTGTGTATCCCAGCAACAAACGCTTCTAGTCAGCATAACTTTAATAAAAAAAAAGGTTTACTACTAATGAACAGAAGAACACAATTAGATCCAGTTTGGGTAAATGACCTGTTCATAATACTTTTGAAAAGTAGTGTGGCATGTGTTAACCTATTATCTATGTAAACAGTAATATTATATTGCCATTATACTGGAGAGGTATTTAAAGAATGAAGTTTCATTTCTTAATTATTCACTGTATTACTGTTTGAGATAAGTATTTATTTTTAGCATGTTTTCTATTGAAGAAATAATAATTGCTAGAGGTTTGAGAGAAAATATTTTGTTTAAAAAATGAACTATCTAACTGTAAAAGATTATAAGATTATAACTGATTTGTTTAATAATAGGAAAAAAGTGGTTGGTTGGTAGTGGCCATTCGGGAAGCTGATACATACGATGGAACCTCGATCTATCATTCCTGGAACCATTGTTTTCCTGGATGTATCATTCAATTTATGCAGTCCCAAATGATTTACATTATAACTTATGTAAATAAAACCGGCATTTGGTAGGGGGAGAGAAGAAAGTGTAGGAAGATCATGCAACAGCCAAAGTCATGCCAATGTTTGCCGAAGCTCTAAGCACATGAAACTTTTTTTTTTATTTATGGACGCTCTTTAACATCTCAGGTCATCAGCATCCCATTCAATTCAGGGCGTAAAACGGCCGACAAATTTTGCTCAGAGGCCTTTCTTTCAGGCTTGAGATTCTTATCGTGCTGTAAATGTACGACAGGGGACCACGTCTTTACTTCCCTTCTGAAGGAAGCCATACTTAGGATTTTTACGCCCGAAAAAATCCATCGGTCCTGGCCGGGTTCGAACCCGCGATCTTGGGTTTAGGAGGCACTACACCACCAGGACCGACACACGTGAAACTGCGAGTGTATAGCTATGCACTGCACAGAACAATGATGGTATGGACGGTAGTGAGTATTAGAATGTGTTGAATGTGGAAAATTTGTTTTGCATGAAAAGAAAAGCAGCAAATGTCAATTAATAACTTTTTTCAAAAAAGTGATAAACATGTTGATTTTTGTTGATTATTTTATTTATAGGAGCTGTTTAACATCTCAGGTCATCACTGTCCATTTCAACTGAGAACGTGAAACAGCTGATAAACTTTGCTCAGAGGCCTCTTATTTCAGGCTTGAGGTTCTTTCACATGCCATAAATCTATGATATGGGTACCAAGGATTTACTTCCCTCCAAAAGAAGCCATAATTAGGATTTTTACTCTCGAAAAAATTCCATTGACCCTGGCTGGGATTGAACCACCAAACTTGGGTCTAGGAGGCAAATATGGCTATCACTAGACCATTAGGATCAACAACAAATGTATAAAATGTGTACATGGTAATGTGTAAAATTGGCGCAAGAAGCAGGCTTGCTTATATACTGACTTTATTTAATTTTTAACATGATTTTTGCACTTACTATATTTATCATTTTTCCCCTATCTTACCAATAAAGAGCTTCCAAATTACTTTTTATTTGTTTGATATCAAATTGGATGCATTTCAGCAATGCTCTTTGTTTAGGATAGTATTCACATCCTTACACAATGGGCAATGGCTGTCCTTGACTAATTCCATCCTGAGATGTTCTGACAGGCAACCATGCCTGACAATTAAGCAGAATTGGGCAACTCCAATTTTTCTTGTAAATTATTCTAACATTTGCATTTGTTGTTTAATAAAAGAATCAGCAATCTCATTTACATTTACTCCATATGGTTCGGGATCCATTGTTAACTATTTCTGTAGTTCTGATCTGAATTGTATGATAATTGTTTTCTTATTTCATGTATAGTGTATGTTGGTAACTGTAATTCATTAAACTTTGTAGTGCTGCTTTAGAGTCGCTTAAGATAACAATTCTTTTATTTATGTTAGGTGTATATAGTAGATTTACTAATGCTGCTTTAATGGCCATTATTTCGCCATCAAAATTGTTAGCATACTGACCCATTAACATAATTATTTTCAGCATTCAACTAACTAAATTTAAGTGTTTGCTAAACCCCAGTCCTGTCTTTATAGTAGCTTCCTAGGTATATCCAGAGGACTTTGGCACAGCTTCTTCTACTAAACATAGAAACACTATAATAACATACATTTTACACAATTAGCAATGAATCTGTTCTCATTTGTAGAGCCCCTATCCTTGAGTGACTTACATCCATACACATTTAAAACCATAGAATAGCTTGCTTAAAACTTGATGCTATCTTTTGTAGTGCTGTGGCAAGATATCTTGCATAATGAATACAAATAGAGATAGAAATTAAATTACTCCATTTGAATACAAAAGCCACCTGCTTTGGAACTTACATCTGAAGGGTCTGTTTGTAAATGTCAAGTCATATTTAGAATTAAAATTTACCAGATTCTTAGAACAAGTTTCCTGGCAATATTTGCAATAAACAACATCTGTAATCTATACACGTAAGCTGCTCAACTCCAATAATAATGATAGAATAACTAATGAGAAGAAGCCAGAAATATATTAAAGCAACTGTTTGGAATGCAACAAAGTATATATTGGCAAAACAAAAACAAGCATTGGAATTAGGCTAAAGGAACACTGGAGAAACATCAGGTACAATCAGATCCATAAATCCATGGTTGCACATCACTTTTGGAGAGATAATCATGATATAAAATGGAAATCAAAACTGAAATTCATAGATAGACTCTTGGAGCTGGGAATATGGTAAAAAAATGTTATAAAAAATATGAAGATAAGGATATGAACTTTGAGATCCCAACAGAAGACATATTAATCCAAAAGTTCATTAAATGTCTATGAGAACTACACCAAGTCCATCCAACCAACAATGAACCAGTCGACTCACAGCTGATGATATGGGCAAAAGCCTGTGAAACATATTCTGTATAATTCAATGGTAAGTGGAGCATAAGAGCATTAAATTGACCCACTAGCTAATTAAATTAAATAATAAGAATAAATTAAATGCTTCACTGTATTAGTTCCAACACAAAGTTAATTTTAAAACACCTGTTGTTTTATTATGCAGCAGCCATGGGTAAGTTGATATCCACTTTTCTTGAAATTTTCTTTTATGTATTTTCTTAACACATACATCATTCATTTAAGAACTTTCGAAAAATAAGACATTTTTAAAAACATTCTGTTGGAACTCTCACAGTGAAGCTTGTTAGATGTAAATTATAATAAATCTGTCATCTAACACACTCTTATGCTTCACTTACTTTTAAATGCGGTGGGACCAGTTTCAAAGAGACATCCTCTCCATCTTCAAGTCATTAAGTTGGTTGAAGATGGAGAGGATGTCTCTTCGAAACTGGTCCCATCGTATTTAAAAGTAAGTGAAGCATAAGAGTGTGTTAGACGACAGATTAATTACAATTTACATCCATCATTGTCATTGCTTACATCTGCAATAATATTACGGTGGACCTAATTGATTCTACAGGCAGTTTATGAACACTACAAGCAGCACTATTACATTCACTCTTTCCATCGTCACAAATAATGTTAGTTGACATGATGGCAATGCATCACTTATATGATCAAGTCTTGGTTTTTTAATATATATATATATATATATATATATATATATATATAGATCCATGTTATATGTCCAGGAAGTATCATTACAATGGCATATTTTAACCACTGAACAGAACGATATTCGTACAAGTCACTCACTTGCTCTGATAAGTCTTGTGACATATGAACTCATTTTTCCATCCACATGTGTGAATGCCATTACTAAGCAAATGCATTGAGATAACAGAAACATTGCTTCACATGCCCATATGTAGCGCAATGCTAAGCAATGATGAAATAAGAATTCAGGGACTCATCAGATAAATTTATTCATGCTGTCCTCACCTAAATGTCTACAATTAAATGCTCTAAACACATTATGATGAAATGATGTGACACATGGTACAAATATGGCTATGTAATACATGGCAAGCCAGAATTCACTGAATGAAACAGTGGATACACATGCATCAGCTGAAAAGCAAGCACTTTCAGCAGAAATGTAAGAAACTTGGTTGCACCAAGTATGATAAAAATATATGAATTTAATAATGGCCTTTGTAGAAATGTACATTAGAACTGTTGTTGCCAATATCACTCTTATCTTTATTTTGAAACAGTGGGGACCTTGTCTGTGAAATTTTTGAGTGGAGGCCTGGAGAGTTGGCTCCTATGCAACTGGCAAGGTCTTTAAAACAATGAATGAATGAATTGCTAATGATGTAAATGATTACCGATTCCATTGGCACCTAAAGTTACTTATTTTTTCATAAAAAAAAAACTCCAGATAAAAACCTATCCAGCTTTTGATCCAAGCAGGATTTCAACTGGCTGCAGATAAACTAATTAAAGGCTATCATGCAATGGTAAAATGGTTTACTGGTACTTTAATTATAAAATAGAATTATAAAATTTTACACACATATTCTTGCAATATGCCACTTCACATTAAAAAACCTTAATGTTAAGTTTAAGAAAAGTATGAAATAATCCTAACTGAAGCATTTGTTAAAGAATACATATTTAAATTAAATTTTTATTGTTATTCCTTTCTCCTTCTCTGCTTTCTTCTTTGAATTATGTTGATGTTATACCATACAAACATACTTTTTAGAATCTTCCTATATTTCTCCTGAACTTCTCAAAAAGACATTAATTAACAACAAAGAAGATAATGATAAATTATGTAATCTTATTATCCTTCCTGTATTTATAAGAAATTACAGTCCAATTTCGCAACTTCCATCTTTGTCAAAATATATGATAAACTACAAAGCATAAGATTATTAGAATTCTATAAGCATAATGTTAGTACAGAAAATTACAGCATGGCTTCAGAAAAGATTTATTCATAACAACAATAGACCTTTATCACTCAATACATAAAAGCTCTAGATGATGATGAGAAAATGATAGGATTATTCCTTGAACTGTCCAAGGCATTTGAATCTGTGTCCCATACATTATTATTGAATACAGTACAAAAGTATGGAATTCTGAGTAAATTCACAGAAATTCCACGATCACATCTACAAAACTGCAAACAATGTACAGAAATTCACTATAATATGAAAATGTCATAATTTCAGCTAAATCAAACTGTAAAATGGATAAAGTTGGAGTATCTCGGGGATCTGTAACGGGCCCACTATTATTTCCATTATATGTAAATGATTTGCCTAATTTTGCAAATGTAACACTATATCATATGTTGATGATACAACCCTGCTATTTTCTTGTAAATCTGAACAATTTATAGCAGAATAATCAAATCCATTTACAAATATATACTAAGTAATAATTTAACACTAAATATGCAAAAAATTAAAGCACTTATAATTCACTATCACAACAATAAGCATGAGAATCTAGACATAAATGTTATAATTAATGGAGAAGCAATAGAACAGGTTAATCATATAAACTTCTTGGGATTCATTGTTGTTGATCAATTAACTTTCAAACATCATGTGGACTATATTTGTAACAAAGTGAGCAAATATATATATTTATTAAGGAAATTATCACAATATTTAAATTCAGATAGTTTAAAGTTAGTATGCTATGGTTTAATCTATCCATATTTTTTTTACATGATTGAGGTATGGGGAAATGCCCACGGTAGAAATATGAACAAACTACTAATCCTTCAAAAAAGTTGTTTGAGATGTATATATAAGGTAGACAGAAGAGTATCATGTAAAAGTATTTTTAAGAAATCTAAATGTTAACTATATCATCATATGTGTATAAGGTAGTTTTATTTGCCATTAACAATGAACAAGACAAGCTTAAACAACAAGACGGCCACAACTATAGCACTTGGACTCAGAACAATGATTATTGTCTAACAAAAAAGCTTTTGAAAGTGACCCAAGAGCTATTGGTAAATTTTTGTATAATAAACTGCCATGAATAATTAAAAGTCAAAGAGGAAAAAAGTTTCAAACAGATTTGAAAAACTTCTTGATAGAGAAAAGTACATAGAATAAATTATTGTAAATATATATAATATAATTGAATGTAATCGTTTATAATATAAATGGAAATAGCCCATTATTATATGACCATTATTATATGACCATTATTATATGAGGTAAATTTGCCTCTTGTTTTAAATTGTTTGACTTTCAATGTATTTTGTGATTAATGTATTTTTTCTGACAATGACTGAAACTCAAGTGAAGAGTCTATGGTCTGCAATAAAATTATTATTTATTATTTTATTTTTCTTGCTTATAATAGCTAACATATATGCTTCCTATCCTTCAAATTAAAAAAAGTAATAATAAATAAGTGTTAAACTCTTTTCATTACTTGTATTACTGGCAGTATAACGTCCAATCAGAACTTTTATGCTAAAATGTCACTGCATTAATCATATTTTTAAATGTTTATAATTTTTTTAATTTATGCTCATTCTTCTGCTGTTAGATTCATTCAATTAACAAAAGATTATTTATATTTCTGCACTAATGGTGGCAATTAATATCACTGCCATAAGGAAGTAGCTTTGCTTATTACTGAACTATAACTTTAGTGGAATAATTTATACATTTCTCTTAAACTGTAATAATTTTTCTGAATGACCAGTTATTTTCCCTTTTCCTGAACTTTTCTGTATTTGTAAGTTTAGGAATCATGTTTTGGGTGAAAATAATAATTTGCTGGTAAAGATAAATTGATATCAAGTAATTATTGTGACATTACTTCTTATAATGCAGCACTAACTTGCTATTAATTCTCAATTTCAAACTTCTTAAAACAAGAAAATAATAACACAACAATTTTTTTGAGTTTGTAAGCACTGAAACTTTCTGCACTCAAAAGATAAGAAATTCAAGAAACCTTTTTGCCATGCAATTATCTATAACAATATTTGCACACAGGGTATAAAAGAAAGTATGTCTGACATATATCGCAAAATAACTTATGCATTTTAGTAATTATAAAACAATGTTTCTGATTTAACTAACTAACTAACTAACTAACTAATGCTGATATATGCAGGAAAAGTTATTAAATATTACTGCTGCTGTCAAGTATCAACCATTAAAAGAAATACCGTTTTAGGTGCTTATTCAGGAAATTCCATGTTCTATTCTATAAATACCCTGTAAACCCTAAATTAAAAATAGACTCAATGGCCTCTTCCTATTGAAAATTATGACTATACATTTGTTTATAGTTTTTTATGAATTTGAGTTTGATAGCACTGCTCAAGCAATACAATGATCATGCTATCCACTGGAAAGTTGATTAAGTCATGAATGGCATCTAGGCACCTATAACTATTAATTATTATAACAAACTTAACAAAATTATTGTCAAGTTAACTACATTACATAATTATATCCCTAAATTTAGCTGTCGTACCCTCTCTTTGTATTATTCTTTACTATATTATTAACTCCATAAAGTCTTATTACATCAACTGAAAATTAACAACTCAATGTGATTGTGTGTTTCTTGCACTATCTCAAAATACTGTTACTGATCTGCAAATATGTTTCTATTTGGTATTTGTTCACATGCTATGAAGCCAAATCAGTCTGAGTTTGTGTGGATGCAATATTTGGGGGTTCTACAAGGTGAGTTGGAGCTGCCACATTTGGGGTATTCATAACAAACCCATTATGATAATGGTGGTAAGTGGCAACCACTGGTACAATACCTGGTATGGCTGCTGGCATCACATTGGGCACTTCTGTAGGAAGCTGTGCTAAGGTCTGGACTAATGCATGTTCATCTATTAGTGTGTCCAACAATCCTTGTGTTTGTGAGAGTTTCTCTAATGATTTAACATCTTTGTCAACAGCTTCTAAAGCTCTTTCAAGCTCTTCCGTTTCTTCTCGCGTGGGCTCATACTGACCATTCTTGTCCTCTATAAAACACAGAAATGTGCAATAAAATCAGAATTGTCATTCAAATACCTTTACATCAAAATATTTGTGCCTTTAAAAGTTATTTTTTCTGGATAATAAAACACAGATGATATTTTTGTATAATATTTCATAGTTTAATGAGGGGAAAAAGAAAGAAAAGAAGAAAAAGGTGAAATACACAAACGATTAATATACATGAAAAAGTCTGTGCAACCTTTAAGTTCTTCTTTCTTACCATTGTGGATAAGGAGACAATAAAATTATGCATTAAGCATATCAAAATTAAACACAGTGTCAACATAATGCACTGTTTTCCTGCAAAATTCACCAGTCTTGTCTGATCCCAGAAATAACCCTATTTAAATAACCTATTTTCCCATTTCTATTAATCCTAAACAACAATTTTATTGTACTATTCAATGGAAAAACCATAATCTTGGATCAACATGCTCAGTTTTAGATAACTGAAATGATAATTTATACCATTTTAAGAGATGCATGTTTATGAACATTCAATGAACTAAAAACTCTGTGTGTGTGTAATGTTCATGCATGAGTCTGTTAACACGCATGCATAAATATTAAAAATGGTGGGGGTAGGTGCCTTCCCTATCATATTCCTTGAACCATAATTTTTTCTTTAGCAACTACCATTACATTTTTGACAATTCTTTCTACCATAATTATTAAGGTGCAGATATGGGTAAAATGGAAGAATATTTCTCTAAGGATGCTCACCTAATAAACAGCAATGAGAAAAACTAAGAGTCATATTGGTTATTAGTAAATGGATAAAGATGGCAAACCCAACTTTTTCAAAGCGCTTATAAGAGAATTTTTGTTTAATTGTTGGGTATTAGAAAAGAGAGAAATCTCTATAAATGACATATGAATCTATTAGATTGTATTAGCTTACTTACATGATGGTGATGAATGTAAAATGCTGTCTGTTATACTATTTGAAGTTTATGAAAAATATTTAACTTATAAATAAAGCTTTTGCATTTTATTTAAAGGATTATTCCCAAGTCTTTTCTTTCAGTATAACTCCCATTAGCCTAAATTACCACTTCTTGTTCTGATGCACAAGCACACATATCAGTCCTGGTGATGTAATGGTAACGATACTTTATCGTGCCGTAAATGTACAACACGGGACCCACGTCTTTACTTCCCTTCCGAAGGAAGCCATACTTACGATTTTTACGCTCGAAAAAATCCATCGATCCTGGCCGGGTTCGAACCTGCGATCTTGGATTTAGAATGCAAGTATGGTAACCACTACACCACCAGGACCGACAGAAAAAGTTTGTATTTTTGAAGATGTAATGTCCTGTTTTATGTGCAGGCATGCTGAATAGGTGCATTTATGATATGGATTAATCCAAATGTCCAGGAAACACTTATGCAGCTTTTGAAGGCAGCTGTTAATGAAGCAAAATTTATTGTGGAATGAAAAATTTTTATAGGAATGAGTGAGTTAAACAATACACCAACATTTGCCAATGATGCTCAGCTCTTGAAGATTGGTTCCAGTCAACATGAACTTCTTTGCTCAAGGTATCCATAATCTAGCTACATGCTAGGACACTTGTTTGAATAGACAAGGAGATTATATATAGCCTATACATAATAAAAATTAAATATAAAGTAACTCTTTGAACAATGCAATTAAAATAACAAGAACTAGATAGGCAGAAATAGATAAAACACTTAAATAATCACACAATGTTTGCTATATTTCTTTCCCTCTTGTTGCTTGTTTTTGTGAGAGTGCATGTATTGCTATTACTTCCATATATTTCACCCAATAGTCATTAAAGAAAAGATCAAAGAGTCTCACTTTCATTTGGGCAACTTTTATATTTTACCATTCAACTTAACTTGGCCATTTTAAAGTTACGAACATCTTACCCATGTGTTTGTCTATCTTAGTGCTAACAAGTATCTACTGCTGAAGAAATAACAGTAAGGAAATTTCAAACTGAGATTTGTTTGTATTTTAGTGTTTTACAATGCATAAGTATGCATGCATAGATAAGTATAAGTAGCCATTCCCAGTTGTGATATTAAATATTTCTGATGGCATGCCTAATGTTAAGATTTAGTTAATATTGTTCTGTACCTGTAAATAAATCATTAAACGCATCTGCTGGAATTTGGTTGAGGACATTGGTAAGGTCATGTTCCTCTAGGAGCCGAGAAGCTTGATTAGCCAATTCTGCTGCATCCAAAGGCAGTTCACCAGCAATTGCCAACACTTCCTCTACTTCAACTTCCACTGCCTGCTGTTGTTCCAACACTGGAAAATAAAAATTACATGCAATAAATTTAACTCCAAATGCAGTAGACACTGGTTTTCTTATTTACTGCAGTCTGTATCTAAAGACCTATTTCAATAGAAAACTTACATTTTTCATCATGCACATGACTATCTTGTGCATCTGCTTCTGGAATTAAACTTTCAGAGGAAGGTTCCTCCTTAACATATGGTGTCAGAACTTCAGGAGAGGAGGAAGGTTCTACATTTATATCTGTAAACAATAAAGATACTGAAACCTCTGCGCACACAAATCAGGACTTATAAGATATTGAAATACATTAGGTCCACTAATTAAATAATATGAAATAGCAGTATATTCTGAACAAAAAACATTTGTACTAGAAGTGCCAAAATATTAAAACTATATGATGAAAAAATTCAACTGAGGATTCCAGTGGTAGAAATTTTGGTATACTTGAATAAAAGAATTTATTTCTTCCAATTTTATTTACATGCAGATATTTCACAAACAAGTAAACTTGTTAAAATCAAAGTAAACAATTTTCATTTCCATACCCTCAATAGATGTAAACTTGCTATTATTAAAACATTTAAATTTCTCACTTAATCACTCTGACTTTATAGAGTTGCATTCCTTCCATACCCCATTACAATTAACACCAGGTTGAGTATGTAATGGAATATATATTTACTCTTAGATAGTGTAACTGCCAACATTGTTGTTCCCATTTGTCTCGCCCATCTTTCATAACTATTTTTGTCTCACCTCATCTATGTATTTTCCAAGTTTCTTAAATATTTTCACCTGATTTTAGATTTAAAATTCTTCTGCCTATTATTTCGTTTGGTAAGTTTTCCCACTTTCATAATAGGAACTGTTTCTTCCAAAACTTGGTTTGCTTACATTCTAATACACAATGCCAAGTACTATCTGTTCTTCACATATAGAACATATCCCCTTAATATTTCATTTCTTATCCCACTTAAATATATTACTCCTGTTCTAAACCATAAGTCCATTTATTGCATTTATCTTTTTCCAACCTCCATCTGCCTCCAAATTTCTATTCCATACATCATTTTGCTCTCCATTATTGAATCATATATTCTCTCTAGCCATTTTAATTTGCATATTTGGTATTTTATTTTCACAAGATCTGATTACACTCATGGCCATTTTTCTTTCTTTTACTGCTTTCCTTTTCTGAATACTCAATTTCCCATTACTAGACAATCTAACACCCAGGTAATAAATTTTCTTGACAACTTCAGTTTCTGTGCCCTTCCATCAACATTTCTCCTGTTTTTTTTTTAGTTTGAAGCCTTTTTTCATCACCATAATCTTGGATTTAGTTTTGTTTATCTGGAGACCCCATTCTCTACAAAATGTACCTATAGCTTCAAGTGAGTGTTTTAATCCTACACTTGTTAAAGAACCTGTTACCAGATCATCTGCAAAGAGCATAGCAGGTATGTCTATGCTATTTATAGTTGGCGAATGTACATTGCTTTTATTAATTTCTTCTAACACATCATCAATAAATAGATTGAAGAGAACTAGACTTAATTTACATCCTTGTCTTAGACCCACAATATTTGATATTTTTCTCAGTTTGATCCAAAGTGCTTCCCTAGAAATTGTGTCAAAAGCTTTTTTAGGTCCAAAAACAACAAATAGCTTTTATCTCTTTTGTTACTAAGATATTTATTGACTAATGCTCTAATTATAAAAAATATTGTCAATTGTTCTTTTGCCTTTCCTATAAATGATTGGAATATTGAATTCTTTTCTTTCTCTGTCCATACTTGTAGCCTTTTTGCTAACACACTAGTGAAAACATTCCTCTACAATTTGCTGGGTTCCTAATATATTCTTTACCTTTATAACTTTGTATTACAATTACCACCCTCCAATTTTTTTAGAATTTTTCCCTCTTCAAAGATTAAATTCACTAACCATATCAAAATGTATAATCTGCTTAGGTCTTCTGCCCAAGCTTTCCAACATTCCCCTGGGATTCCATTTATTCCACATACCTTGTTAGGTTTTAACTTTTTGATTTGTTTCATTACTTTATTTAAAGTAATTTTGCTACCTAACAAGTCTATTTTACATGGACTATCGTTAATAAAATTGTTTTGTATAATCAAAGTTTTTACTTCCAAAAGGCCCTGAAAAAAGTTACACCACACTATTGGTAATACATAATCCCCTCCCTTTCTTTTGCATATTCTGCCTATATTACCTTGTTATTTGTTTGTTGCTGCCTCATTTAGCTTCTGCCTAAGCTTTTCTCCAAATCTTCCTTTTTTGCCTCTAATAGGCACCTGTACCTCCAACTTTCTACAAGATAATAACACTTATTTATCTCCTCCCCCATTTGTCTCCAGTTTTTTAACTCTCTCTGTATCATTCTTCTCACTTCTGTGCATTCTTTATCATACCAGCTATCATTTACTTTTAGCCTCTTCTCAGAAACTTCCATTTTGTTTCCTGCTCTTTTGATGCCTCCTATATACTAGAAATACTTTTTTTTCAACTTTTCTCTCCTCTAATGATGTTGACAAATTTCTTTCCTTTAAATGTTTCCCTTCTTGATTTAACTTTGTATGAAACATTTCAGCTAAATCTTTTTGCCATCTGTATAGTTTTAATTGGATACCTAGCATAAAAAACTTCTCCCTCATACTATCCTCTTGAGCTCCATTTTCAATGGGAAGTGATTACTCACATTTATCATATCCATAATTTCAAAATTCACTATATATTATCCAGACCTAAGGTGTGTAACATATAATCTATGACATTGCCCATTTTTGTTTAAAAAAGTGAATTTTCCACCCATCTTTCCCTTTACTCATGCACATCAAAAGGCTATTAGTTTTTGCCCTCATTGTTAAAAACTTTATTATTACTAGAATACTTCTCTGGATTTGCTTCTCTTGGGTTCCATCCATTAAAACCTATCCAAATCTGTTCTTCTCCTATTCTTGCATTAAGATCCTCCACTTAACATTATTTCTATATCTGTATAATTGTCCTGTATTTCAATATTTTGTCTCAGCTAATAACAAATTTGAGTCATAGAATTTGAAGAGCTAGGTGGATTATAAACAATACCTAAACCTTGTATACTTCTTCCAAATAGATCCTAAATATGTACCACAGCAATTTATCATCTTCTAAATCCTTTTCAACCTTAATTTTAAAACTTTTACCTTTTCTTACAAATAATCCTAAACTACCAGACACCCTACCTTTTTCTTTAATCTTCATATCTTTTTTCTGATAATAACCATACCCAGTGCAATAATAGAATCCTTTAATGTCCATGTCTTTACCACTGCTATCACATCTGTCCACTTGGTTATCTTATAAATGTCACCATTTCATATTTTCGTGAGTAGCCTTTCAACATTCCAGCATATTATAGAAAAGGTACTTAGTCCCTATACTGAGTCCTTTCTCTCAAACCTATAATGCTCCAACTTAGCTTTATTTCTTGTTATTCTTGCCTCTTTATCTGATGTGTTTCTTCGCTCTTCTACTTGTGTAATACTTCCCCCAGGCATGGAGACTATGCTCAAATCTGCCTCTCTCCACATGTCTAAGCCAGCTGTAGCATCCAAGGCCATCCTGTTGACACCATCACGCAGCTGTTCAGGACACGGTACCATGTGCTGTGGTAATATCACCAGCTGTTCGTCCTTCCCCTTCTCTCCTTCTGCTGTTTCTTCCTCTCCGCTGCCAATTTAGTATCTTAGACTTTGGTGGACTCTGACGACTGAACCCACAACTGTTTCAGGTATACTTAATCCAATTCCAATAATTTTTTCTTTCAAGTACTTTTCTATTTAAATTTATAATGAAAAATTAAAGACAATCAATCTCATTGACAGTTATTCCATGAGAAATGTATAATGTGTCAATCAAAGCCATGAGGTGAATGACATATTCTGAACAATGTGTTATCAATCTGCGGCAACTCCTCTAGAAAGTTGCCAATTTGCACTATCCTAAAAATTTCAACATTTAATTTTCTACAACTATTGCTCAATGCATTTTTACACATTAAACAAACTCTGTAAGTGACTACAGTCATGAGGTAAACCAACATTTCTGTAAGGTTGTGCAGTATTTTGATCGGGGATCAGAGGAAGCGGTATAAGTAGCCTGTTGCCCATGTGCATGCACCACCCGAAACATTACCTCTCATAATGTGCATTCCCAGCAAAGTTTGCCTCAAGCTTAATCAAGAATGATTTGTTGCATTACATGGTTGAATAAAATATAACTGAAAGACTTTTAGATAATTATAATGCAACAGAACATTACAGGCAACAGTCATATTATTAAAAATGGGAAAACTTTCAGCTATTTTAATATCAAATAAAAATCTGAAGTAGCTATTCTCTCATGCCGACACTCTCCATCAGCAATAATCAGCAGTAACCTTTTACTGAATGGCAAGCTAGTGAACTTTCAAATGAATTTGTTAAGTAGTTGCTTTATTTTGTGTTATTTGGAATGATAACAAAATGAACATAAAAGTTTATATTCTAAGCCTTTTCATTGAGATCATTACAACTAAAATAAGAAACTGGATACATCAATTGCAAGAATTAATTTGAACAAAACTGTGATTTCAAAACAAGGGAATGATACAATGCTTTCTGTAGAGAGACTTTAGATTTTAATCAAATGATCTTTGACAAGTTTAATAACATGAAAAATAGGAAAATGGATTCTTTTTTTATGTTTAATCCTCTAGCAAGAACAATAGTCATTGTTTCACAATCCGGAGCAATATTTCTTAGAGACTGACTGCATGTTTGGTTCTAGGTGTATGAAAATACCTCTAGGTGTAAAAAATGCATTATTATTATTATTATTATTATTATTATTATTATTATTATTATTTCATTTATATTGTTGCATTCCTTATTTGATTTCTAAAAAAACAATATAGTAAAGTATACATATTGAAATGATAAATGCTTATATTACAGAAAATAAATTATTATTTTTACTGTCACACTACAACAAGGGAAAGAAAAATAACTTAAAATTTACAATGTATTGGTCAACAATAAACATCCAGTATTTTAAACTTTTCATAAAATCAATTAGTTTTATTCTAGTTGTTGTATAGCAAATAAATTTGTAAGAGCTGTTCCTTGGAATCTAAGAAGTGATTTCCAACAAATGTTAAGTTTACCATTATTTAGAACATGCTTGACAGATTTCCAAGCATGCTGATAATCTTCAGTGAATCTTTTATACTTAAAAGTTATTTCATTACGGAAATCTAAGAAGTGACTTCCAACAAGTGTTAAGTTTATTATTATTTAGAACATTCATGACAGATTTCCAAGTGTGTTAGAATCTGCAGTGAATCTTTTTAATGATACAGATTAAAGGTTATTTCCTTAAGATTAAAAGTTATTTCATTACAGACTAACAGACATTTGCAGCTAATTATAATAATGTTATATTTTCAGGGCTTTCTGTAAGTCGTGGGTAATTTAGAATGAATACTTCTCGTTCCTGTGACACTGTATACATAAAAACATGCCTGATCAATGAAGGATTAAAAAAACAATGAGCACAATGGGCACAATGTATCTCACAGGTACTTTCCCTTGATAATGAAATAAAAATAAGACAGCTAATCAATAATGAGCAAGGAAGTGCCAAAATGGGGTTTTAAGAAGGTACTATATGTTGGAGCTATTTCACATTAACAGTTACATCAGAATATTGAAAAAGACAGGAAATATACCTCTCAGATACATTGCATCCAATGGAAGATTAAATAGGTGCATTATTGCAATATTTTGATTAAATTTCCTTTCTCTCCTTCTGTTGTGTTTGTTCAGCCATCCATGTATGAATGTTAATTCAAATTATTAAAAGTCATATTAATAGATTTTATGTTAAACCAGACTATTTCCATACTAAATTAAACTTGAGTTAAGTCAGGCTAAATAAATGCTAAATAAATCAGAAGTAAGTTAGTCCTTGGACTACCTTACAAATCTGTTAGGTGGTGCTGAAACTTGCTTCTGCATAAGCATACAACTGGACCCTGTTCTACAAAAGTATGGTCTAATAATTATAATTGTATCAGCTTGCGACTTGTAATTATTAGTAAAATTCTGTTCCATAAAAGCTTCTGCTATACTTGTACTTTACAACTACATACTTACAAATGCATATTTTTTGTTGTTTTGTTCCACAGAAATATTAGTATTAGTAATTTATATAAATTTCTCTACAAGTGTAGGAATATTGGTAACTTCATATACTAGCACAAGATTTATTACCTTTTTAATAATTTTCGGAGTAATTTGACCCAAATGTGGTAAGTATTAGCGAAAGTGATGATAATGATGAGCAGGAAAATGTATAAAGAAAGAATAAATAAGTAATTTTGTATAGTGATAAAGTTAGGTTAGGTGCAATTAAAGTGCACTTATGACCGATATTGGCATTTCCTGTATCATGTGCATATTTCAGACCAGCATCTTAGTTAATGTATTTTTAAGGTTCTTACTATATGCCATAAAAATAATTTCTTTTCATTCTCTTTTAAAATTATTTCTTTTGACACAATTTTTCCAGTTTATTGCTTATAATGAGAACGTGATTATCAAGCAATATAAACAAATAAATAAAAGTAAATAATCAAATAGATTAATAAAATAAATGACCAAGAGCAATCGAGAATCTTGATTCTTTTGCTATCTCTAGACTGAAATTGATGCTCCTAAATGTAGCTGCATTGGACAGTCATTTCAAAATGGATTATTAGGCTTGAATAGTAAATGTGTAATAAAGTATTTAAATTACCATTATATCTGAGAAAAAACACAAGAAATATTTAGCAGAAATGACAATAATCCGCTCTGTACATTAAAAATCCCTAAGGAGTGGACGTAACCTAATTCAAAGAATGGCGACATATGGCAAACAGCTGTCCCTCCAGTTTGCTCTTATATGACATTAACTTTTTACTGATACTTTACAGAAGTCTGTAATTCTTTTTCGAACAGAAAGTTAGAAGACCATCAATCAAAAAAGAAAAAGGTCTAATTCTTTCATTTGCCATCTGCAATGTAATTATGTGATCGATGAGAATCAAAGAGTAAGAAGAATATACCAGCACATCCAGCATGGCAAGTATGTGAAAACTGTTGAATCCACAAAAATTGCAACCTAAGCAAACTGCCTTAATATGTTCCTTCACCTCAGGATCTGAAAAGCAGCAGTCATCAAGTCAGTTCTCTGCAGATCTTACCTTGACATTACTCTAGGGGAAAAATTGCCTTGTGATTGATGTTTCTGCTGCCATATAGCTGTACCAGCATATTGCTGCCACATTCCATCAATGCACTCTAAGATGAGTATAAGCATCATTAATTCCTTCTTCCTGCTCCTTTTCACTGTTGATTTCCATTTCATAATATTCACTATCATTTCTCTGGATTCACTGGAGCCACTCAAGTTTATTATATAACATTGCACTAATTTTTTTCACTTCTTACTTGTCACCTCATCTGTTCTCTTCAAAACCAAGTCTTGTACCTCAAAAGATAAATTGTTTATTATTCCATCTATCATAACTCTTTACTTGTGCGCATTTCAGTTTAATAGGGTTAAAATTACAATGGTAAGGGGCAGGCAAATTATGTGATGACCTTTCATCTTAGCAAGCTCATCTAAGATGTAACTCGGGAACCGAGGCTTATCGTATTGAATCAGCTCCATCAGCACCATTTTTTTCAGTTGTTCCAATTCACTCCTGCCAGTTTCTTTAGGAAACTGTACATTTCTTCTTCACAGCCAATCAATCATGCTTTTAGTGTGCGCATCATAGGATCCTTATCAATCACCGCTGAATGAAATGGTGCATTGTCCATTACAATTATTGAAGGACTGGATAAATGGGGTAGCAACTGATCCTCAAACCATTTCATAAAGTGACTATCCCTAGCTCTTCATGGTAGTCTACTGTTTTCCTGAATTTGAACAGCAGCAGAGAATAAGCCCAACCGAGCTTCCAACAGAGTTAAAATAAGTCTGTCCCACTTACCTGGCTTCTTTGGCATTGACCCTACAATGGTGTGATCTGTGTTAACCCATGTTTCACCAAGCCAAATACAGAAGTCCATCTCCCATACACTTCTTAAAAAAATCAGCTCTATGCACTACAATGTCTAACATTTTTATTAGAAATTTTCTATTGGAAAATATGTTCAACTGAAACCCTAGGTACTTTAAAACTTTTCTTAGGTAAAAAGTGATCTGGTGAAAAGATTAGAGAAGCTAATAGCTTTTTAATGGTTGGGTGTTCTTTTCTCTTTTAGTAGTCATACACATAGCAATATATAGATTTCTTTTGAAATTCATCTAATTTTGACACGCACTTATCAAATTTTCTTTTTTTTTTTTCCAGGAGTGGTAACCAATGATGTAGGACCTCATTCTTCTTGTGCTTTTGATTTTTCTTTACATATGTTTATAACAATGTTTATGCAAATTCAAAGCTGCAGCAGTTCTCTCAAGTACCTGAATGGGAATTAGACGGCCATCTTTATCCCTTTCTTTTTCAAAATATTCTCTAAGGGTACACAAATTTCCAAGCTTGGTTTCTAATAGTTTGCCTTTTCCTAACACATGTCCTTTGCATTTACCATGCCTATAAGCTGTTTTAAAGCCAGCAGTTACCTAAATATATGATGAATATAAGAGAAATATTTGGAAGAAATATAAAAACAAAACAGCAAAGTTTAAAATATCTAATGCTTTGAATTATTGTTTATCAAAACCCTACAGAATCACATTTGTTTGATGAATGTTACAAAGTACAACCACTACACTTAAAATACTTGCATACAAAAAAAATATATCAGTGCATGCACTTGAAAATGCATTGCTACTGAATAATTCCCATTAACCCCCAACTGTGCAACACCGATGATGTCATGCCTCTGACGAACATGTGTTTTTGTTACCTGATTGGCCAGCAATATGATGAGCCTCTCACTAGCAGAGTTGCTGGCACAACCTAAGTATCAATCACAAAAATATTTCTCCCCAAATACTTTATTTCAGTCAGGAATTCCAGTCCACAAGATCAACAATCTTACTTTCAAATCATTCCTCAAAAAGTACATGCAAAGGTCAGTACTGGATGAGAGTACCCTAAGAAAAAATTAAATAAAGCCAATTTATTAAAATGTTTTCAAGAAAATAAAAGAGGGGGTCGGCTATCATGAAGTTCAATTCTTGTTAGATGAAACTAGTGATGCACTGCAAAGATATTGAACATGTTGGTGTTTGCATTATCTGGTAAAACCCTGTTCTTTGAGATGTACCAACTGAAGAAGGCAAATGCCTGCACATTAAGGCAGTCATTCAATGATTGATGCATGAAGCTAGGCCAGAGGACATACAATACGAAAAAGTCAACTCGTAACTGATCAAGTATGCTAGACACTTTCGGTTTATAATAACCTCAGTTTCAACTTCAATCATAACCATGTGACATGTATTGCATGTATTAGAAAACCACTTAACATTTGGCATATATAGAAAACCTACTCACACTAATAAGTTAAGTTAGAAAACCACTTAACATTTGGCATATATAGTAAACCTACTCACACTAATAGCTACAATAAATATAACGGTTATAACCCAGTTCCTCATAAACATGCAGTACTAAATAGTCTTGCTCACAGGTTGGTAAATGTCCCCATGAACAGAGAAGAATATGATTTAGAACTGAGCAATATAATAAATATAGCTATAGAAAATGGTTTCAAACAAGAAGTGGTATTTAGAAAATAAATAGAGCTAGGAACAAAAAAAGAATCAAAGACATCAGTACTCTTATTCCTAGCAAGGAAGAAAATAAGAATGTACCAAAAATTCACATACCATCCATCAACCTACTACAAATTCCAAAAGATTTTCAAAAAACAAAACATTTTAGCTCCAAAAAACAGTTACTCCATAAAAAATATGCTAAATTCTAAACTAAAAGAGGATATTCCTCAAGAGAACAAATCAGGAATATATCAGATGGAGTGTATCGATTGTGAAAAAATTTACATAGGAAAGACTAAAAGAAACATAAAAACACGAGCAAAAGAACACATCAGGAACATAAAACAAAGACAGGAAGAAAAATCAGCAGTAGCTTGGCATTTTTGGAATGAAAAACAAAACATAAACAGGAATCCCAAACTACTTAAAAACATTACAGGGAAAACAGAACTCGCCATCTGGGAAAACATTTATATCTGGAAGAACAAATGTAACGTTTTCAATTTTGAAATCCCACCAAGTGATGTCTTAATACAGAAGTTCATCCAACTGCCACCAGAGACAAACCAAACCACCATGAAGAACAAGGCCGGCAGTCAAACTGGAAATGAAGATGGGAGCGATTAGCTCCAGAAACTTAGTTTTCCTCTTTTAAAAACTATTAGTGAATAAAGTGTTACAAATTCAACTCAATTATTCAAAACTTATATTAACATCACTGTTACAAATGTCCACCATATTTAACTAAGTATTGGTGGTATTCCAGGAGAATTCTGGAGGATTGGGTTAAGGAAGATGATCGGAGAAAAATACTGCCTAAATTGTTTAATAAAATAAAGGAAACAAGGGAAATACCTAAAATGTGGAGGAGCATAATAGTACCCATATACAAATGGAAGGGTGATGAAAATAATCCAGCTAATTATAGGGGTATAAGTCTTCTTTGCATTTTAGGTAAGGTTTTTACAGGAATTCTAGCAAATATATTAAGGAAATGGGTTGAAAAAAAAGAAGAAATGATCCGAGTTTCAAACAGGTTTCAAAGCAGGGAGAAGAGCTGCTGAAATTTTTTTCGTACTAAAGACAATTGTAGATAAATATTTAACCAAGAAAAGGGAAAGAGTTAATATGGTATTTATAGACTTTGAGAATGTATTTGATACTATACATAGAGAAGCAATGTGGTTAAAACTAAAAAGAGAAGGAATAAGTAAGGTGTTTATAAAACTATATTACAAAACCTGTTTTGTATCAATTTTTCAGATGATGAGGTAACAGATTATATACACAGTAAAACAGGAGTAAGACAAGGTTGTAAATTAAGTTCAACACTGCTCAATCTCTATAATGATGACATTTTGGAAGAAATTAAAAGAGAGAAGTTACACCTACCAATAATAAATAATAATGAAATACCATGGTTGCTTTTTGCAGATGATTCAGTGATCATGTCTATATCTAGTGGAGGATTGAGAAGAGCAATTGAAGTAGTGGATACTTTTTGTAAACAATAGGGATTCAAAATTGATGAAAAGAAATCAAAGATCTTGGTTTTTAAAAGAGGTTATAGGTTACAAAATTATGAAAAATGGCAGTTAAATGGGAGAGAAATAGATGTGGTAAGGAAAATGAATTATCTAGGGACAAGTTAAAGTTCTAATGAAAGTTGGAATGAGCAGAAAAAATTGCAAAAGAAAAAGCAGCTATGAGTGTTATAAGAGCATGTTAAGAAAAATTCCTGATATAAGAGTGAGTTGGCCGAAAAGAATATACACAACCATAGTATAAGCTAAAATATTATATGGGTCAGAAATTTGGGATGTAGAGGATGCGTGAAAGATGTTGAATAAAATAAATAGAAATTTTGTAAATTGATTTTAGGTTTACCAATATCATCCCCAAATGGTATAGCACAGCTAAAATAGGTAGATATTCCACTAAGAAAAAAATAAAAAATAATCACAAGAATTATGAAATAAAAATTCAGAATTACTACATTAGAAGGGAGTGATATTATTAAAAAAATGTTTTAGCTTACAAGAGAAATGTAAAAGGAAACAATCATGGTATTTCAAAGTGCAGAAAATTTTATAATAGATAGGTTTATGAAAAGTATGGATAAATAGGGAATACCAAACAGAGGACTTTGGAAAGAAATAAATCTAAGATTGGAAGATATTGAGCGTCTAGAAATAATTAGTAGTTTAGATGAAGAGAGTTCATTGAGACTTTACAGGGGAATAAAAATAGTGTGGGGTAGGGAAAAATATATACAAATATGTGATAAGACAGGTAGAAAAGGGTTTGCTTGGGCTAGAACTGCAGCTATGAATTTAAAATGATTAGAATATGATAAAGAAATAGCAAATTGTTTAATGGGTGGAGAAACCAATAAGGATTTTCATTGTTTGTTATATTGTAATCAAACAAAGTTATGGAGAGAAAAGGTTTGGAATAAAAAATGGGGAAATTTTGATTAGGAAGATTTTTTTTTTTTTGTAAAAGAAGAAAAGGATATAAAAATGATAGGGAACCTTTCAGGTAAAGTTGGAGAAAAATGGATAAGAATGATGAAGAGGATGATGGAAGGAAATGTAGAAAGAAGAGTAACCTCAGAATTATAACGATTTATGGATTTACAGTGTATTTAGGGAAGGTGAGGGACAGATAGTTAATGATTAATAAATTGAACAGGGGAGGGAATGGGAGTAAATTAGCATTAGAAACAGGACTATTATACACCAACAACCTGGGTTATTGGTGTATATAGTCCTACAGAAATAAGTAACTCACAAGTATAGGATAATAATGGATGAAGTGTTTATAATTAAAATATTGAAATAGTCATAAAAATATGTATTAATATTATATTGTCAGTATTATGGAATTGATGAAGACATAGATCTTATTGTAATATTTAAAACTGTATGTTGATGAAAAGAAAAAAAATTCAAATTCAATTCAAGTCGACGTAAGGACAATAAAAATGTTATACTTGGCAAACAACGTGGACCTTCCTGTAATCATTTAAGCTGAAAATTAATACAGCAAGAAACTATTGTGCAACATTCTTTATGTCTGTCACATGTAAAATAGTTTTTTATATTTGCCTTAAATTTATAGCAGACACAATGTTATTTGTAATATATGTGAAACTTCTCTATGCACCAGTTATTCTGGCATGTTGATGAATGGATATTAACACTAAAATTAAATTTAAAAACTATGAAGTTGCAGTGAGTATATATGTGTTACAAAGAATAATACATAATGGGGTTATTTATGTTAAATATGCTTCTTATTTTGAATGGAATTTGGAGGATCAACCTCACATGAGGGCTCTGTGATAAGTTTGTGCATACTAAAGAGGTGGTAGTACTAGATTGTTTTTGTTACATTGACACATGGTGACTGTTGAGGGTATGATGTTTATGGTTATAAACAGTTACAAGAGCCTGTTTTTGAGAGTCTTTAATTTTGAATTTGTAAATTAGCATAAGCATTTAATATGAAGAAACATGAATTTCATTTACCAATAAAGCATTAGTTTTTTAAAGGGGAAGCACAGAAACAAAGGTAAAACTGGAAAAGCATTATGGAGAACTTGCTCCTTCACTTAGAATAAATATATATGCTTTGGTGATTTTAGATATGCCAAATGAGTACAAGCAATGAAGACCATTTTGGATGTCCTGTTGAGATAATAACTCCAGAAATGATTGAAAAAATCCATGGCTTGGTGGTGAGCAATCAAAGACTGAGGTGCAGAAGATATCTAAAGCTTTGGGAATTTCTGGAAATTGGACACATAATTTTTTACACATTCATTTACAAATGAAAATGCTATTAGCAAGATGGGTGCCACATATGTTAATGGCTGACAAAAAAATGAATGAGTTGTCACTTCTGCACAGAATTTGCAGCTGTTTAAATGTAGAATCCAACTGAACTTCAGAGACATCATGTGATAAATGGCAAAATGTGGATCTACTATTACACATTTCAAACAAAGGAACAGTGGAAGAGGCGGATTGCAAACGGAGAAAGAACTCGGATGATGTCAAAAAGAATCCTTTCAACAGGAAAGGTAATGGTGTCTGTTTTGGGATTGCCATAGCATAATTTTAATTGACTTTTGGAAGGTTAAAACCATAATTAGTGAATATTATGCTAATGAAGGGATTAAATGACATGGCCAAGAAGAACCATCCTCATTTGGCAAAGAAAAAAGTTCAATCACAAGCTGGTGCACAAGTATTGATATTGATATATTTATTGAAATGCTAAGTCAAAAAATGAATACAATAGGTCTTCCTTATTTGACCCTTACCATTCTTAGGTAAATGACTCCCAAGAATACAATTTGTGTGTCACAATAAGCTTCTTTACTAAATTATAAATTAAACTAATTATTCTTATTTCAATTCATGAAACATAATAAAATAATAATGACAACATAATTAGAGAATCCCTATCAAACATCTGTGATCCTTGCTAACCTTTGTCTTCGGTTTGTCCATAGTCTCCTACTGGAATTATGCACAAGTATGTTATTGTAACCTCAAATTTATAAGACTTAAGGTACGAAATTCTTCCTCACCCAGCCTACTCTCCAGATTTGATTCCCTTGAACTACTTTTTGTTTCCTAAAAGGAAGAGAGATGGCTAGCAGGAAAAAAATTAATATCAAGATTGTCGCCAAAACAAATCCCTATTTTGTAGAACTGAAGAAATCATATTTTAGGATGGGATAAACAAATACACACTGGAATGTGTATAGATTTTAAGAGAAATGTTGAAAAATAAAAATTTTTTTTTCTGAAAAAGTTATGTTTTATTTTTACACGGACTTAACGAACAGCTTTCATATATTATATGCATGTTTCTGGAATAATGCAATGATTTGAGCTGAACTCTTCAAGATTTGAAATTATTCAATGACCTCAGCTCATATAATGGAAATGGGTTAGGAAACATGACAAAACTCATATTTACAATAAAACTTTAGCACACTTTTTCATTAGTCTAAAAAAAGAAGTTTTCTTTGCAATAATGATAATGATGTGCTAAATAATATGATAGGCAAACAATGACTCACCACTTGTTTCATCCTTCACAGCTGAAGCAACTAATGAACTACCTCCTTCAACAGGAGGAGGTTCGGGTGGCTTTTGTATACGTCTCTTCTTCTTTCCTCTCTTATTGGGTCGCGTCATTGCTGACGGTTTGGCCTTTTTACGCACCTTCTTTGGTTTTGTTTCTGCACACATCTTGTCATAATTATCCTTCAAAAAATAAAAAATAGGATAATATTATAATACTATTACCAATAAATATAATACAATGAAAATTTAAAATAGGGAAAACAATCAACTTTTCGCATTGCTAATAATAACTATGGCAAGCTAACATCAAAGCTGGTTTTAGCTGCAATCAGCCCAGAACAATAATTTGCTTTGGGCAGTTAAATATGAAAAATTATTTTTATGTTAAAAATTCAACATTTTATAATGTAAATATGTCTAAGAAATAATTTTTAAATTCTGTTTAAATTGATACCAGCACAAGTAAATATTATGCTGCTCTTCTATTAAGAATAGATTGGAAGGAACACAATTAACATTCATTACAGCCACGATTTTACACCTAAATTTACATATTGGCCAATGTGGCAAAGTCACTGTATATTGTTTCCATAAAATGCTCAATGAAACATTGATTCAACAGGTAAGAGCATGTAATGCCTATCATCTGTAGCAATCTGTAAACAATTTAGATATTTATTTTACACTCTATTCACAAGTGATTATGGGTTCTGTAACAGTTACCTTTCTGTTTACTCTGGTGTTGATTGCATTGTCTAAGGAAAAAAAATTGAAAGCAATAAACAATCAATGGAAAATGAAGGCAGTAGTTTATAATATAAACTTTTACATACTAAAGACAACATAAATATCCAAATTCCATTCAGTCTAAAAACTTATTTATTTGCATTTAGTTTCTTATGCTACAGAGGCAGATAATATAATGCTTAGCATATTAATATTTGTTTTATGTGGATATCCTGTACCATTTCTACACAGTTTTCTGCAAAGTATCACTTAATTATGCTCAGTCTATATACACATTTTTGAGAAAATTACCTAGTTAATGTTGAAAGGATTATTTAAAAAAAACAATAAATAAAAAAATTTGAATCACAGGATGATTTGAAAATACTAAAACACTAAATGTAGTAAACCAAACTTTAATTTCTCCAATACACAGATCTCTCACTTGCTTTATTACTGGCCCAGTTTCTGTTTCTATACTGGGCAGTGCAACCCAAAACATATTGCTGTTGAAATGTTCACTCACACTGCTGGCTATGCTTGGTGGTGTTTTGTGACATCAATTATCCAGTGGCTGCCTAATATGTGACTTTTTATTACTAATAATAGGGACAGGATTATCATGCAAATGCTTTTTTTGGGGTGGGGGTCAAATCATATGCTGACATTTCTTTGCAATTCATAGTTTTTGCTACATTTTAGACATCATTTTAATCTGTATATAAATGCATATTTTGCTATTATTATAAACCATCTTGTATTGCACATTTACTTTCTTCCATAAAAATAACTTTAGAATTAAGAATGAACTAGCACCTACATTTGGAGTTAAACTGCAATTTAAGAAAATTATCTGATTTGCTAGGAGGTTGAATGTCCCACCATAAGTGTGAAATCATGCTGAAAAAAAACTAAGTGTTTGAAAAACTTAATTTTCTGTAATTCAGCCTCTGTTTCCCATGCAGTGTGAGTCACCTTGAAGCAAGAACTCCAAGGAGAAAAGGACAAACCTCTTTTGCAAGTCCAATCCAAACATTTCCATCAGTTGCCTGCTTTGTTTTCAGTGCATGATTTACAGTGGCTTATTCAGATTTGAGAATAAGAAATTTATCCCCTTTACAGACTTTCAACTCAAAACTTGAACTTTAGCCTGGCTGAAGATGGGAACTAATTGTTCTCGAAACCGTTTCCATACATTTATGAAAAGTAAGTGAAGCTTTAAGAGTGTGTAGTTCAACTGAATCATACAATGATATCAATTAATATGATTGGCTTCACTGTGCAAGTTCCAATTTACATTTAAAAAGAAAATTTAGTTAATTTTGATCTTCCAAACAACAACCACCTCATCAAAAAGTTTATAAAACTCAAAGAGTGACATCTTAATACCATGCTGGAAAGTTGACAGTGCTGATGATGAAGGAAATTTGCCTTTGAAACATGTCCAAGTAAGTGGAATAAAACTAGTGAAATTTGAGTGACTTCCTCATAAATAATTTATTATATGATACTATATTTCACTGTGAAAATCCCAACTATTCAAATTTAAAATGAAACTATGGCATGTGTTTGCAGTGGAAGGAAAACCCAAATAGAAATGGAGATGCATAAGAAGATAACTGACAAAGCTGCAAATGAACTCTTGCAACAACCGAACTCTTGCAACAACCAATCTCATTTTCATTGTCCATTATAAGCTCTTGCAGTAAGACACGGCACTAAAAGGAAGCTCAAGTTTTATTGTTACCAAAGTCATGGTGCAACCCATGAAGGACATGAGGACAATTGATGAAAGATCAAACGGTTATTTTGAACCATGGGCATTTCTAATGGGGAGGGATTAACTACTCTTAATATTTTGACATTTTAAAATTAACACAGTAGCATATTTCTGTATTCTGCAGCTTTTCTTTTATTTCAGTCAATAAGCTCTCCTTCCAATTAAGTCTGAGATGCCCATGTTTTAGACTCCTTCCTCCATCCATCCTTTGCCTGCATTTGTTGTTTTATTTCAATAACCCCATGGGAAATGGTGGAACAAGATTTCATTTTATTTCCAAAAATCCAGGATATGAAAAAATATGTGAAGCATAAGAAATGCTAAAAGTGCTGCAATGTCCAGAAAAAAACTACAGCGGAACAAGTAGCTGCTTTTGTGTATGCTTCTTACTGTCAAGCTAGGTTGAATGAAATTTCTCAGGCTACATGAACACCCTAAGCAACAGAAGAAGACTGACCACGAAACCTTTAATATCTGGTGGTGACTATGATATAGAAAAGATAAATTCAAATAAGACTGAGGTGTGTGCAGGATTTAAAAAATACTTTAATGGTCTGAATTCAAATTATCTAAAAATTGCACATTGTTGCATATATTTCAAGTTTTAATGGCTTAAATGCATGCATATTTCAGTAACTTTTAGTGCATGAAAATTCAATCCCTAATTCTAAATGTAGTTTTTGTTTCTTGTGTACATAACTGTAAATGTGTTATGGCTCAACTTATGTTTTCTACTGCAAAACGTCATAGACCCAAGATCAGAGTTGAACTTTTTGAGCATAAAAAAATCTTAAGAACGTCTTCCTTAGGAAGGGAAGTAAAGCCATGGTTTCCGTGTCATAGATTTATGGCAGGTAAAAGAACTTCAAGCATAAAAGAGTGGGCCTCTGAGCAAAATTTATCAGCCATTTCATGCCCTGAATTGAATGGGATGCTAATGACCTGAGATGTTAAAGTGCATTTGTAAATAAACCAAATAAAATAAATACTGCAAAACTATTGTTAATGTATAATTCATATACAGTCAATTGTTCAAGTTTTATTTCAACAAAAATTTCCTAGCATAAAAAGTTGCAGGTTGTACTATAATTCATGCTCTTTTTAATAAATTTCATGAGTTGTAAAGTTTCCAGGGCAAAAAATCAATGAGACAGTGTAGGATTATTTCTGAAGATTAGATGATTTCTTGCAGCTTTGAAAAATTATCTAAAAGCCTTTTAATACTTTTCACAACAAATTAAACATTCTGGTGGTTCTATGCAAACAGCTCAAAGCTATTGAACTTAAAACCAATAATATAGCCATACATATTAACATTAAACAGATGATTTAGAATGAACAAAATGGGGAAATTGCTCAAAATTTTATATTTTTAAGAGACTTGGTCCCACCTCCATGGTTACATGAATTCCAAACAACCTAAACCTAATGAATTCATGAGGTGACCTTTTACAGATGGGGGAGTTGTGTATGGTTACACTGTAAGCAGTGAAAGAATTATCAAACAATATTTTATGAATTAACAGTTGATGCCAACACAAAATTGGAAATTATTTCAGCTAGTTTTTTAGTTTTGTTTTATAAATACAACCAATGTTTCATTGACAGAAACTAAGAAAAAGTTCATGAGGAACTGAGTTATCTGCAGGAATATGTAACACTCTTGGTCCTTCAGCTTTAACCCAGAAGTAAATTATAAGGTGCAGTACATAGAGCAAATCCTTAAAGAACTGAAACACTGCCAATAGTGCCTCAGCGTAATAATGAGTATTAATACTATTAAAAAAACCTGAAACTTAATATTCATTGGGAGAATATCTCCATTTCTCCACAAGAACTACAATGGACAATGGCTGGTTTCTTAAAGGAATACCAAAATTTATATAGAATGAAGGTATGGCCAGTTTCATCATCTTTCATGCTTTTGGAATTACATTATAGATATGAATCAAATA
Source organism: Metallyticus violacea (assembly GCA_030762175.1). NCBI lineage: Eukaryota > Metazoa > Arthropoda > Insecta > Mantodea > Metallyticidae > Metallyticus > Metallyticus violacea. Next base: position 65,438,310 of record CM060831.1, read on the forward strand.
TAAACCAAATTTAGTTTTTACCATTCTTGAGTAGCATATGGCAAGACATGTATTTCAGACATTACACTTGGGGGTTTCTGGAGTAGAAAGGGAAACTGATTCACCTTGCAGTCATTTTGTTTGTCAGTAGCATCATATATGATTATGAAGTACACTCGTCAATTGCATAATGCATTACTATTAAGTTCCTGCAAAAATTTATAGCACAATTTGGGGATAAATGCTAAGACTCAGTTTATAAGTGGCACATGGCACAGAAATTTCACAGAAGGATGAGAAACTGTGGAAAATGAAAGTCACCAGCATCCTTCTCAAATAAGTGCAATGGAAACAAATATTCCGGCTATTCAAGACTTTATCAAGCATGACCCAAATATGAAGATTTCTGAATTCAGTACTGAGGTTGATATAAGTTATGAAAGCATTAAGTCCATCATTTCAGGTACCTCAGATAACTGAAAAGTCTCAGCAAGGTGGGTTCCTCAAATTCTCACTTAAGATCAAAAGTCTGTATATGTTGGGAGTGTGTCAAGAGGCTTTTGGCTCAATACTGAGCTCAAGGAGATACGTTTCTGCATCAAATTATAACTTGCAATTAAACATTGGTATACCACTATTCTCCTGAGTCAATGCAAGCAAGAATGGAGTGATGGAAAGGCAGGGAATTCACCCCTGTAAAGCAAAAAACTAGTCTGTCAATGGAAAGTTTCTCTTGACAGCTTTCTGGGGCTTCCAACACATTTTGTTCATCAATTTTCTTAATGAACATAAAACAATCAATGCAGCTTATTACCAATAGCTTTTGGTCAAGGCAAAATGTGAAAAAGATGTCAACAATTCGAGAAGTTCATTTCCTCCAAAACAATCCCCTTCTGCATACAGTTGCTTTAGTATGGGAAAAACTTGAGGAAATCCATTGAACAGCATTGGAACACCTTCCCAGACTTATTGCCTTCCAATTACTATATGCCTAAACCATTAAAAGAAGCATTGGATGATTGATGATTGAACAGTGATGAAGATGTGGAAGCATTTGTGCATAACTGGCTGGAAATGGAACCTCACCCTTTCTTTGATTATGGGATTAAGAAGCTACATATTAACTGGGAAAATCTGTTATGTAAAAAAAATGGTATCCCATTTTTATATAATTTAGTTTCAATAAATAATCAAATACACTGAATATTTGATTCATACTTAAACTTTTCCAGCTATAACATGTAAATTCCTGCACATATAGGTGAAGTTGAGCTAAAGATATGCCAAATTATTTACAATAAAACTAGAAGGAAAGGCAATCATCAAAATATAATTATGTTCTCTTACCCGTTTCCTTGCATGCTCCAGGCATAAGGGCAACTCATGACATATATCAAATACTGGAACGCAGCACTGAGTGTTATCTGAAAACTTTGCGGTACAATGTTCAAACAGAAGTTGATCGACATTGTACATGATGTGCCTGATGCAATGCTGTGTACATGGAAGAGCTAAGTTTGAACAAGCATCTTCTTCTCCTTTCTTATAACTACACACCCTTTTCACTAACATCGTCATCTTGGACCTGCAATTGAAATAAATTTGTCTTATGATTTGTGCATACACATTAATCATGATGGTTTAACAATACACAAAGAGAGGTATTTAAATTTGATACAAATTTAATCAATTGTTTCTTCTTTTAATATTTGAAAATGCTATGTATTATACTAATAAATGCAACACCTGAGCAGATGTGGAATACAGGTTTTATTTCATAACATTTTAATTAAGTACAATTAATTTTATTTACAAACCTGTTGGTCCCAATGGGATTATGGCAGTTTTTCCTATGCTTAGACGAGCGAAGGAAAAGAGCTGCTTGACTAGGACTTCTCTGTGCCGTTTCCAAGAGAGCCTGAACCAGAAAATTGGAATAATGACTTTTTCTTTTCGCTCCAAGGCATGATAAAGGCATCCCTTTCCAAATCTGAGTCATCCGTCTATGAAGCTCTCCTCTTATCTGAGCGAGTCTTCCATCTCGTTCCAATTGTCCCTCTATGCAAGGCAGACCAGGCTCAAGCCACCCTGAGAACCAGTGTCTCTGGAAGATTGCACTTTCTTCCAAATCACTATCCTCACTATCAGATACTTCAACACCTTAAACATGAAAAAAATATTACAAACACATTATTAAACAGATTTAAGAACTGCCTACAATTTTATGAATTATAAAGTGCAGCAATTCTGAGGTCAGTGGATCCCCAAGGGTTCATAAGGCATACCCAGTGGAACCATGAGGCATTACACACTGCTGGCCATTAAAATTGCAATGCCCATAAGAGACTGTATTAAACAGAGCCCATCTCAGAAGGAACTAGTTTAACGATGAAAATACAATAACACCAGCAGGTATTTGAATTTGATCAAGGGAGTATTGTGACAAACCCAAGAGTTTGGATGTCATTCTGAGAATTTGGTGCTTGTGTTGGACAAAATAAGTCCATAGCAAAACAAATATGAGATCAATTGATTGAGGTAGGATGAACACACAGTTGTGAACAACTCCAAAGGCACAGTCAAACAATCGAACAAGAAGACAGACATAATTTCTGCATGGTTATTATGAACATGCACGATGTGTTGCAATTTTAATGGACAGCAAGTCGTACTGTTAAGAGCATTTGTTCTTCAATGTATAGATTCAAATAATGAATTATGAGAAAATGGAAGATTATACAAATTTACAATATGAATTAATTGAGGTAAGTAAATTAGAATCAAACTGAAGGCAATTATTTGTTCCGAAAGCACTTGCAAATGGGTAAGCTAAAAATGTGGACCTGGCAGAATAATCACATACTCTGTTATTGTTTCCCTGGTAACAGGCAACGAACAATGTAAACCGAAGCTTGCATACCTCCTTGACACTAGATTTTCCTATCAAAGAGGGCCATGAAAGTAATGGTGCTTTTTGCGACAAATAACTTGTGTGTAAATCACTCTCTGCACTCATATAACTATAGAACAAGTATAGAAATCATTTGAAAAAGTAATCAGGGCACAGAAAAAGATACATTACTTTTTCAATTATTTGTAGAAGCACTGCAAACATACTTCATTGTTTATATAACCAAATTCATTCATAAACTCATGAACTCATGAAATGTAAGAACTTGCTCATAATAAACAAAAACATTCTACAAAATATATACTTTTGCCTTCCTCAGTGTTTTAATAGTAAGCATGTCTTGCCCCTACACAATATAAGCTTTTCCTTTCCTCTGTCCCATCTGTATCATATTCAAGAGGTTATGTTACACTTACTCTCAACAGTCTTATAGCTGTACATGAACTCTATTTTCACTTCCCACATTATTATAGTATCATGATAAGTTCTCAAGTTAGGGACTGTGTTATTAAGGGAAGTATTAAAGGGAAGGGGGGTCAAAAACCATATTTTGTTTTTTTTCTGTTTTTATATTTGGAATTGCAGCTTTCAGTCATATAAAACAAAACAAAACAAAACAATTTGAAAGTTAACTGAAAACTAAAGCATTAGTCCTTCAATATTGCAATAACAGGTTTAAGGATAACAAAAGAAAAAATATGAAAATAAACTGTATAATAATAAAGCAGATAAAAATTGTAATATTTCTAGGAATGATTCTAGAGGAAAATTTAAACCTTTCCAAATAATATAATATACATTTTGTTATAAAGCTGGTTGTAAGTAATATCTGTTAAGTCATTATTAAAATAACTAGAGCTAGATTATCCAATATCAACATGTTATGTGCTGATCTATATGCAACAGATACATGTAGCTGGTTCTTGTGTATGAGATTTATAGTTGGGTGTGTACGAGAGTCTTGTGTACACTTACATATTTAAAAAATCTAAATGCTAATATAGTACTTATGTATACAAGGTAATTTTGTTTGCAGTAATAAAGAAATAAACAAGGACTTGATAATTTCAAGTCATCCAATTATCTGATGACCAAAATAATAATGGGGGACTTAAAAACAGATGAGCCATTGTTCAAGGTTAGCTGGCCTTACACAAGTTAAGGTGGGTAGGTGGATGGGGATTTACCAACTGCCACATCAACCTTGAGTCTAAAACCACTCAGCCAGTGTCATTGGAACAGTACAAGAAACAACAGGTGTCTATCAGGAGATTATTTGAAGGTAAATTCGTAAGTGATCAATTTCCAAGTCATTATGCTATTTATAAATTAATAATACCCAAATACTTCAGACAAACTAAAGGATTCATTTAATTTCTCAAAGAGAAGTAAGAAGGGTAATGGATAATTTTATAAGCAGATACCAGAAACGCATGGAAAATGAAGACAGGCAGTTTCAGCATACCAGGACCGATGGATTTTTTGGGCGTAAAAACCCTAAGTATGGCTTCCTTCGGAAGGGAAGCAAAGCCGTGGGTCCCGTATCGTACATTTACGGCAAGAAAAAGAACCTCAAGCCTGAAAGAGAGGCCTCTGAGCAAAATTAGTTGGCCGTTTCACGGCCCTGAATTGAATGGGACGCTGATGACCTGAGATGTTAAAGAGCATCCATAAATAAATCAATCAAAAAAAAAATTTTCAGTCTCTTATTGTATGACATAGGTAAGTTTATAAGTGCATTAAGATTTATTAGAATGTTGCTCTAGTGTTTCTACCATTAACTCTTTGGTAGTTCAGCACACCTGCCTGTGAACTAAAGTGTAGTACAACTGGCCATGAACAATGGCTTATTGCCTAATGTAGTTCCCACAGGCCTAACATAATAAGATAATCTGATACAAGAACACAGAATAATTACACATGAATTAACTTTTAAAAAAGTGACAAAACAGATATTCTGTAAATTTACGTAAAATTTTGCACAAGCCATCAGAAATAAATTGAAATTCAAAGAAAACTAAACAACTGGAAAGAAAGAATCACACACACTTCTTCCAACCCATGTCTTACACACAGATAGAATTATTTCCATATATTTAATGAGTCTTCTCATCCTGCAGATTGTTAACTAGGCAAACCTGCATTTTATAAAGGGAAAGTGACCCACCGCATTAACAAGACCTTTATTTTAGGACATTTATCTATATCTACATGTACTTATTGCTCCAAAACTACTCTTATTTTTTATATTTTTTTTTTGTGTGTAAGAATATTTACAAAGAGTAAAATATCATTCAATGCCTTTTATTTGTCATTTCTCATTAATATATATTCGCATTTACTTATTATGTTCAATAAACATACTCTTATATTAATTTGTGCTTTAATTGAAATAGACATAATTAGGAATTTTTTAAATTAGTAAATTTCACAGATTAAGGCATCATTTCCCTCATCCATGCCAGAAAAAACAAAAAAATGACATACTTTCATGGGCCAGTACTTGAACAGTGGACCTTTGCCACTAAAGTCCAGCATGCACATGCAGTGCAACATGAGTTAGAACATGCCAAGAGGCACAATGCAGCCAACTGGCCAAAATCAATGATGCAGGGAAGTGTTTACAGGATAGTCTGTATGACTTCCGAAACTGTAGGATGAGAAGATTCACTCAGTATAACTAAACAATTTAAAAAAAGTCACTTATAAATTAAATGTACTGCAAATTATTGTAAATAATGTATTTGTAAAGTGTTTGCGATTCAGTTTTGTATAACTAAATTCAAAATGGTTGATATTGTACATCATGACCTGGAACAGGCCTAAGATCTAAATATTGTTATATTATTATTATTATTATTATTATTATTATTATTATTATTATTATTATTATTATTAGGGGCTTCATTTAGTAAGTTTACAAATGGCTTATCATTAATTGAGACTAGACTGATTAAAATTGTAGTGGAATATTTTCATTCAGTTGGTAGTACTTTGCACCACTATCTTGGTGACAATTGCCAGTTAAACATGTAGAATGGACTGTAGCAGTGGATTAAGCAGGAGATTCATGCTCTTATTCAATTCCTGAATTCAAAGAATGTGTCTGCAGCTGAAACCTATCATTCGGTGTAAGTCTATGAAGAAAGTGTTACAAGCCATCAATGTGGCAAAATAGTGCTCAGAATTTTGAACAGAAATCGATAACATTTAACTCTGCAGAGTGACAGATCCATGACAGCTAACCAAGATATTCCCACTTCTTTCCAACTATGTGAGAACATCTTGAAGGGCACAGATTTCAAATTGATGAAGACTTCCACACAACAGTCAAACATTGGCTCAAATGTCAGGAGAATGCATCAAAAAATTATCTGAACCTGGGCAGATACCTTAATTAGCATGGAGACAATGTTGAAAACTAGTGTTAAATGAAGAAAACAGTGCATAGCATTTTAAATAAAAAAATATTACAATATTTATGCAAATCTAATGTGCATATTTTTGTCCAAAGGTAGTATTCAAAATTGTGGTGTGCATTAGATTCAAGGGCATATTAGATTTGAGTGCAAATCCATTCTGTAATTTGCCAGTAACTTCATTCAAATTTATTGTTTATTATATCATAATGTATTGCTGCAATTCTCAACTTTGTTGCATTTATTGCTGGCCTATTATGAATAGTAGATAGTCACGAAATGGAGGGCAAATGGAGACGAATACCTTATGATGCCACTTTCAACTGTAAAGTAATTCTTTATGCTAAAAAAATAGTAACAGAAAGGCAGGAAGAGAGTTCGATGTAGTTAAAAGCAACATTCATTCGCTTGTAGCAGCATCAGAAATTGGCATTATTTGCAACTAAAGCTAGTAGAAGAAAGTTGGTCCTCGCAAAGGAAGACATGCTGACATTGAAGAAAAAGTTTTGGAATTCCTACAAGAAAGGAGGAAGAACAGGAAATCTTTGACTCGTGATACGATAAGAAATAACTTTTTCTTCTTTGGCCTATGTAAACTCTTCTGGCAACAGAGTGAGTGATGAACTTTGTCCTAAATACTTCAAGGTGAAACAATAGTCCTCTTATAAATTCTATGTTCTGATCGTTTTATGAAGCAAACAGGCTTATATCTAAGATGCCGTATAACAATATGCCAAAATCTTTATGATTTTCAAGTTTCAAATTTGGATGTGCATTAAATTTTTTTGTGCTTTTGATTCACATAAATTCAGATTCAGAAATATACTTTGTAAACTTACTTTTGGAATGACATTAATTTTATTATTATTATTATTATTATTATTATTATTATTGGTGTTGTTTTTGTTGCAGCCTGGAAAACTACAATGCTAGAATTGTTACTACATTAATATTAGCAAGGGAACCGAATTGAAATAAAATAATGAACAGAATGGTTGGATGCATAATGTCATCTAAGCGTATCAGGCTCTAATCTTGCATTGTATTTTATGAGAAATATGTATTGCCAAATTCATGAGGAAAGCTACTTAACACTTCAAGTAAACACTGCATATTCTCTGGCATTGTTCCAAGAAAATGTTCAGAATTTTAGAATACAAATATGCTAATTAATTCTTGATATCTTGCTTTTAATGTATGTGATTGAACAGCAATGAGAAATCCTAACATCACTTTTATTATATAATATAGAAGAAGAAACTTGAATGCCTGTTATCAGCTTGCAAATTTATATGAATCAACCAGTTAGGAGTTCACTAATATAGCTGTGACACAAATGTGGTCTATAAATGGCCTGATTTGAGATTTATTTGAAATAAGAAGCTTGGATGATGCTTTTTCCATAGTTTTTCCACAAGGCAAATGCCAGGAATCTTAAATTAACAACAGACTCATAGTCCCCTTCCATAATTTATATCAATGTCCCAATGACCTATTATATTCAACATTAAAAAAAATTTAGTTACAACACATTCTATGTCAATTTCTTCCTTTTATGTCATCTTAAATAGATAATCTACATTTATTAAGTTACTGTTAATGCACTTTCTTTTCAAAGAAACACATGTTTGTCACTATCACTGATATTTTATGATGCATTCAAAATTCAAATTTTCATGTATTTCAAAATGTATTTCATGTATTTCAAAATTTCAAAATGTATTTTTCTTACATCATAATGTTGATCAATAATTTTGAAGTATTAGAAAACATACTACATACGCAGAATGTAACCTATAATGAAACCTTTCATTACAGAAATTTTAAATCAGTCAATGGTGAAAAATTAAGGCTGTTTCTCCTGATACCAACAAAATAACATAAAAATCAGCTAGTAGCTAAAAAATGCCCTTAAGTACATAGTATTCTACTTCAATGCTTTCTGCCTTTAAAACATTATTTTAATTTTACTTCCTTTGCTTCATTCATGAATATATATATTTTTTTTTGAATGGTATTTAACGCCCATTTTTACTACTGAGGCACCACAGGCGGTGAACACTGGTGATACATGAAATGAAATGATATATTGTGAAAGGATTTTTTTAAAGGAAGGAAGCCTTCCAGGCCTTAGTTTAGAGTACCGCCCCAGCATTTATCAGTTATGAGAACTGAGGAAAACCTGGAAAAAAAAAAAAACCTGTCAGGAAGGATGGTCCTGGAGGGATTCGAACCCCAGCCCTCCCGCTCATGAGTCCACGCCTTAACGACCTCGGCCAACCGTGGTGGTATTCATGAATCTGACAGCATGCTGCCTCTTTTCTTCATAAATGTGGTTATAATTATCATTCTTGGGGTCTGCAGATTTCTATACCTTGCTTTATTCTATGCATATATTAGAATACAGAAAGTACATACCCTCAAATCAAATAATCTGAGTAATAACAATATATTTCACTTATACTTTTTCTTTAACTGGATAGGTTTCTGGAGCACTTTTTCTCAGTCATCATTGGTTGGATATTTTTAATAAGTTTGTTCTGTCAGAGTTTCTCCTCAAGTTGATCTACTAATCAGAATGGGATCGAGTGTTCCTGATGCATATCCAGAAGGGTAGGAAAAAAAATGGAGGGGAGACCCTAAATGAAATATGGGTTATGAACCATCACAAATTATTTGTTTTGATATTTTTACTTCAGTGTCAAGCTACATTTTTGAAATGCATGCAACATTTGCAGTTCATTATCTAACTCAGCTATGAGCTTTATGGTGCCTAAATATATAGTAAAAGAAGGTGAATGAGTGGCTTCAACCAAACAGTACTTTGAATCTAAGATGCATATGTGTAGTTATCTTAACCTTAGAACAATAGCAGTCAGTTCAGAAAATCTTAATGTAGAAGCTATTATTGCCAGTGGGATATTCATGCTTGCATGAAAAGGTAAACTTTTATAAAAATAACAAGAAAATACAAATTTTAGTACAATAACTTTCATATACATATAAATGATGCAATTTATAAATTTTAAGTGTCAGGGAATGTCCTGGATAGAGATTATAACGACCATATTGAAAACGATGTGCATAATATAAGCAGAAACAGCAGTCATACCAATGTAGGTGTGATAGGACTGTTTGAGAGGTATAAAACAAGCTGTAGATGCATGGGAGGATTAGAAATATGAATCTATAACTTGAGCATGCCTTGATGCAATTTGAAGCACTTTATCTTGATATGATACTTTTCTTTAATATTAAGAGAGAGAATTTTACTTCTCATGATCTACATCTTAATCCTTGAGGCTAAAGGAAGCTTTCTGAGCTGATTTCCAACAGAATGCTGAATTTCCTATTGTTGTAAGAAATCGGCAGCCTTTTTAGGTTAAGAGTATGAACTTGGACAGTGTTTTATCAACCTTATATAAATAATCTGCTCTTTTCCAAAAGGTTCCTATAAAAATAGTGTTAATGATAATTATTGTTTTAAAAAGGAAATTGCATTGAATATTATTCACAAAAGAAAGAATAGTTGTTATATTTCACAAAATATCAGGGGACTAAAAAGTAAATTTGAAAAACTACATACTAGCTTAATCTATGACAATGCTAAACCACAAATAATCTGCTTATTTGAACCTTATATAAAACAACAGGAATTATTACATTTGCCATTACATGGTTATTTATTGTTTAGGAGCAGTAACTTCAAGAAAAATCTATAAAAAGATGCATCAAATTTTATGTACTATGGTACAGAGCATCAGATATTTCTAAATTTAATACCGAACAGGACATAGAACTATGCATGATTAAGCTTAACAACAATATAATTAATATAAACATAACTGCTGTTTGTCCCTCACCTCTAGATAATTTTGAAAGTTTCTTGAAAGAACTTGAAGGAACCTTAAAATTGTAATTTAAGCAGAAGCATGAAATAATATATGATGACATAAACACTGACTATCTAATGCCATGTGTCAGGAAGAATCTCACTAGGATTGATAAACATTCAAGACAAGCAATTAATAATATTTTTGTAATTTTAGATATACTATCTCCATATTCTGTGTTCCAAATAATAATCACTGGTTACTCTCTCTGAACCATGATGCACAAGCAATAGTTAAAAACAGAACTTTAAAAATAAAGCTCAAAATATGTTAAAGATGTATACAGTTTAGAGATTTTAATGAAGAAAACTGAAGTAAAAAATGGATACCTCAACAAGAATTATGGAGTAATGTTTATATGCAGATGTAAACAGTAAATTTACAATTTTCTACCATACTTTTAAATTATATTTTAATACTTGCTTTCTTATACTAACCAGAAAAAGGAAACATAATAATATGACCAGGGATTGGTTAACCCATGGAATTAAAACTCTTGTAAACATAAAGGGCAACTATATAATTTAAATATAGCAAAGACTCTAACTTAAAAATATATTTTAAAAAATACTTAAGTTACTTAGGAAAATCTTAAAAATAGCCAAAGGCCTCCATTATCACAATTTTATTAGTCAGTCAGATAACAAAATAAAAACTATATGGGATATATTAAAGCTAAAAGCAGGTAAAATTTGCAGCAAGAAAATAAGAAAAGTTTTGTACATTAAGAACCCAAAAATAGAACACCTTCAGTTGTAGTAAATGTATTTAATGACATTTCCTCTATATAACAATGTAAACTTATATTCTGGTGATAAAAAAAATGCACTAAAAACGTTGCAATCATTATTTTGCAATCAACACAATGAAACCTAATCAAGCATCATTACTTCAATATATATATATAATAATCTTCATTACATAAACGACTAAGGTGAATATAATTTTCCTTATTACAGGACTAAAATTTTGCTGTTAATCTCATTACCGGAAGATTATATACATGATATATTTATATTTATATATATATAATAATCTTCCGGTAATGAGATTAACAGCACAATTTTAGTCCTGTAATAAGGAAAATAATTATATTCACCCTAGTCATTTATGTAATAAATCTTTGAAAGCAAACAGGTGTATTTTCAGATAGGCTAAAGTACTCAGATAAAACCTGTATTTAAAAAGGGAGCAAAGAAAAATGTTCCCAATTATAGACCCACATACATCTATGCAATATTTTCAAACATTTAAAATGGTTCACGTCTACCTTCATAAAAGAAAACAAAACGTAGAGATACATAAAATGTAAACAATGCATCAAAATGGGAAATAACTAAACATGGAGGTCATCAAGGATCAATTCTAGGCCTTGACTACCTCTGTAATCTAGTGATAGCACTTGCGACTCAGTCCAGAGGCATTGGGTTTGAATCCCAGTCAGGTCAAGCTATCTGTTCCTCCCCGCCAAAATTTTTCCAAGAAAGTAAATGTAGATAGCTTTAAGGCACCAAGGATTCTGAGTTATGCACCATCATTGATTCATTTCATTCATTCCTACAGACTTCCACCTATAGTATTCAGTCCACAATCCACAGACATTTTGAGATGACTAATGTATCAAAAATACAATAAATAAAATATTAATAAAAATAATTTTTTAAAAATCTAAGTCCTTCACTTTTACTAATTTATATAAATTATTTCTCTTTATCTATTGAAAGTATAGCCAATTCTGTACTATTTGCAAATGATATAAGTGTGCTGGCAAATGGTAATAGTGTAAATGATTGCATTTAAATTAAATCAAGTTTTACATTTCCTGTGTGCATGGGTTAAAGTTAATATGTTGTCTTTAAACTAGATAAAACAAAACTATGAAATTCATCATCTACAGATCTCCAAATCATCAATTACTTATAGGGTATAAAAATAATATACTACAACAAATGCATGACATTAAATTCCTTGGCCTACAAAACAGATAACCACAAATTGGAAAGTCCACATTGATCTTATCATGCCTAAACTTAGTCCTGTATATTATGAAATTTGTTAACCTTGAATTCACTGAAAACTTTAAAGTTAATCTATTTGCTTATTTTATCTCAATAATGAAATTTGGGGGGAGGGGCTTAGTTGGAACTGTGTCTTACTATTACAGAAAAAATCAATACACATAATTTTAGACATTCATGCACATTTAAGCACCTAGAAATAATGAACTCTTTCATGTGCATATATACTATCCCTATTGACATGTTATATTAAAAATTAAAGACAAATTTGTACATACTAAACCATATTCATGACAAAAAATATGTTGGGCAAAATAGAAATCTACACAGTCAGTTTCAGCATTATTCTTTTTTCTAAAAGAGAGCTTATTATATATAATGCTCTTTACCATAGCCTAAATGCCGTAAGTAACAATAGTAAATCCTTCATAACTGCACTTACCTGTGTAAAAAGGGTTACTATTTTATAGATGATTATATAAATGACATACACCATATTGATGGGTAGCTTTTGTAGATAATTGACAATCTATTTGTTATCATGTACACTCATATATGTACAAAATGTATATAGCTATTGCAACTAACATATTCTATGTTCATATGACAGTTGGGTGACCTTACAGAATGTTCTGAAAACTAAACTAATTAACCTAAGTATGAACTCTGCTTCTGAAAAGTTAGGATATAATGGAAGAAATCATTAAATCTTACCCTATAGCACCTTAGTGGTAAAAATTGTCTTTGTTTCTGTATGGTTTTCTTAAAGAATATAATAAAGTCTATCTTATGATAGATGAGATATAACACATGAGAAGTGCAGTCCTTAAGTTTCAAGCTTGACATAGAAGGCCTTAATTCAAAGTTGCAATGTTCATGTTCTTTCATACTCACAAATACAGATAGATTCAACTTTGAAATTTATAGAAAAGAAACACATACAGAGAATTAAATATAAAAATAACAGTCTTAATCCCATCCCACACAAATGTCCAACAATTTGGCACATTTTATAGTTAACATTTAATTCACAGAACCAGAGTACATTAATAAAATAGTCAATAATATCAATAGTAACAAAAATCAATAAGTTTAAAAGGCAAAAAAGCCGTAACAGACGTTTTCAAACTGGAAAACACCAAGGGGAAATTAGCAGTTCAGATATTTAACAAATCACTCTACTTATCACAGCAAATTCAAGAGGATATACAAGAAACATAAGCTAGCCCAAGGAATTAATATAAAAAATTCACTAGGTTCTACATTAAAAGACACTACAACAACCAAACAGAAATGTGGAATTTATGCAATAGAATGTACACAATGTTATCAAAAATGCATAGAAAAACAAAGAGAAATTTAAGAATTTGCAAAAAGTAACATTTTAGGAATATAGTTTAAAACAAGTAGACAAATCAGTAGTAGCAGCATACTTTTGGACACAAAATTATGAAATCAAACAAGAAGCCAATTTGCTGAAGGAACTTCGCAACTGGAAAAGTTTTCATTTAGAAACAGATGAAAATTAAGAATTTTCAAATTCCATAAATGGATGAAGTTTCTTAATTTCAGAGAGTGTAGAAATGTTATATATAAGCAATTCAAGACAGGCAATGTGTGGTCCACAAAAAAACATAACACAGTTTTATGGTGGTAAACATTTTGGTATCAGATACTGATAAGTCAACATTAAAGCCAAGTCGAGTGAAAAATTGGTTTACAATGTTCTTAAAATGCCTTGCAAGCATAGAAATATCAATTTTTTGCAGCTTCTATCAGCGTTTTCAAGATTTAGTGTCATAAAAATCCCTCAAATCTCAAATTGATCATTTGACAGTACGACATTGAACATCTATTAACTGCCTTCTTTCATTATGTAGCCAAGACCAATTAAATAAATGTAAATGTAGTCTACTATAAAGCAAGCTCTTTAACTGCTTGTGTGGTGTAATGCATAAAGCAAAAGCTGACATTCTGCAGGCCGCAGGTTCAATTTTTGTCATACAGTTAATATTTTTTTTTAACTATGACGTTCTATGATATGCATACTAAAGAATTATGAATGAAATTTACGTAATGCTTTCAGGTTTTATTCTCCTTCTCAACAATGAATATATTACCAACATACTATGGCTAATAAGCTTACTACTAACATGAAGCCTAAAACTTAAGTTACCTAACACGTACTCAGGACAAGATTCTGATTGGTAAGCACAATAACAACTATAAGTTTTGTAATCTTATGAATTGATATGTTAAGATTTAAGTGTATAAATTGAAACATCAACTTAAACATAGGCTAAAAGCTGTATTATTAGATCTAGTCAGAAAACAAACAGCAAAAAAAATGTATTGAACAAGACCTGAAAACAATTGACTACCTCTTACTGGAAAGCTAATGTCATAACCATTGCACCAGAGTGATACATTTTTTTTTTTTTTTTTTTTTTTTTTGATAGTGTTTAGCATCCGTTTTTACTACTGAGGCACCACAAGCGGTGGACACTGATGATACATCAGATGAAATAATATTTTGGGAAAGGATTTTTTTAAGGAAGGAAACGTTCCAGGCCCAAGTTTAGGGTACCTCCCCAGCATTTGCCATTTATGAGGACTGAGGAAAACCCGGAAAAAACCTAAGCCCAGGGAAGACGGTCCTAGCAGGATTCAAACCCCAGATCTCCCACTCACAATCTGCACTTTAACGACTTCGGCCACCCCTGGCCATATGGTATGTTCTGAAACCTCCCTTTGCTATCATCTCTACACTCTGTGAAATTATTTGGTGAAGTTCATTAGCACCCTGAATGTTTATATATATATATTACATGGAGTTAGAGATATGTTTTAATAAATTCTAATAGAATATATCACCCCATTGTCTATAGCTTCCAAATACAATTTTACTTCAGAGAGTGAAGTTTATTCTGCAATTAATTCCTTTTAGCACACATGCACATTATAGTTCAAATAAACAATTACCTTTTCATATACTGCTACATTTAAATAATGCAGCAGTAACAATTAAAATCCTCATTCAAGTAAAATAATAATAATAATAATAATAATAATAATAATAAAAAAAAACTAAGCAACTAGGCAACCTTTAAAAAACTGTACATTTACCTAATGGATACAAATCTTGTTTGAAGTCCCTCAGTTTTTGTTGCACCTGTTGTATCCGCTGCAATGTCTCGTGTTGCAGTACTTCATTTTGTTTAGAAAGAATTTTACTTCTTCTTCGTTTATTCGGAATGGTAGACATAATTGGGTGATTCGAATGGTTTACAAGCTGAGGTTTGTAAGTAATAGTGTGACGAGATGATTTTGGAGTCACTATCAAGGGGGGACTTTGTGGTTCTTTTTTAACTATCACTTCAGTTTTTAAGCCTAACAATTGCTCTTCTAGTAAACTCCTTTCTCGCTGAGGCTGCCAATTACTAGAATTATTCCTTCCGGAGCTGGTGGCTCCCACCACGGTTGAGCCATGAACAGGGATGTCCGGACTCCGACTGGTAGATCTCACTTTTCGGTGTTTGCCTATCACTTTATTTCTTGCTATTTTTGCTTGTAGTCTGTTCATTGTCTTTGAACTTTCGTCATCAGACACTTTATTTTCACTACCACAGGGAACAATTTTCTTTGGCTGAATTTGTGAACTGGAGGCTGCATCGATTGGCGTAGGATTTGCTTGATACACATGTCCAAGGGAAGCGGAAAGGTTAGGATAGAGCTTTTTAATGTTTGCATCATTGGTGCTTAGTGTTGGTGATTTTACAATCTTAACTCCAGTGTTATTTGTTTTAACTGACAAAGATTTTTGATGCAATTTGGTGTTTAATGCCATGCACTGCCTTGAATATGTATGGTTAGGAGGTGTATTTTGGTGATACAGGCGTACTACTTGAGTCTCTGGTTCACTAAAAGTGTATGGATCATCAGGTTGTTCCTGAGCCTTCACTTCATCATCTCCAATGCTTTCCACACTATGATGTCCAACTGTGGGTATGGCAGTCACCACATCAGAACTTGAGGAACCAGATTTAAGCAGAGCCTTCAGTCGATCTGAAAACTTGACACGGCTGTCTGCTATAGAAGAAGATGGTATATCTTCCTTGTTTGGTACCATTTTACTATTCTTGTTCTTGCACTCTTTCTTTGATGCCATACCAGGAGCCAACTGTATGTGGCCGTTGCAATACCTGTTAACAGAGTCATTTCATTATTTTACAACTTAAATTAATTAATTACCCAACATTTATTAATGCCATGTTATTACAAGCATTTCTAAAATAGGCCCTTCAAATGTAAGGATAAAACAGAATGTTCTTAAATCAAAGAAATACACACATATACTGGGTGTTAATTGAATTACAGCACAATAATTTCAGAGATTGTAGAGAGGTGTTAAACAGGCAATTTTAGATAGGGAATCTATGATCTATGAAGACATATAATGGACTTGTATGGATAGAGACACTCATAAGCCATATTAATGCAAACTGTGACAAGATTTGCCTTTATGTGTCATTAAATATGCTTTATGAGCAAGAAAGACTCAATTTTCAAAAGCTAAGCATTAGTGTTTTGAAGATTTAAAAATCTAGAGAATATTCTTTTTATTTTGAGTAGGTTTAATGCCTGTTTTTACTACTAGACAACACAGTTGGTTAACGTTAATGATACTCAAAATGAAATGATAAATGGGAATGGATTTTTAGGGTACTTCCCCAGCATTTGCCATTTATGGAGATTGAGGAAAACCTGGATAAAACCTAAGTCAGAGATGAAAGTCCTGGCAGGCTCTGAAATCCTGAACATATCGTATGACAGTATGGCAGCGAGCAATGGTTAACTGATTTATCAAGTTATATAGCTTAGTCTAGAGGGAGCTATCCATCAGATGTATGGCCTAATGGATAAGGCAAAAGACAGTAGTTTTGAAGATCATATATCAGTTCATACTGAATAGGTTTTTTTATTTATTTTAAAGTTTATGATTAATAAGATGTAAAGATAAAAAAATGTTAAAACTCGATTATGATTCAGTTTTACTTGTTGCTAGTATCATGCCAATTTCACCAATGAGACATGTTCCACAATTTTCATCAATTATTATTTGGTAACATTTAAAAATGGAGTAACATTCTGATCCTTTAGAAACTCAATGCCATAACTTATAAATTTAAACTGGGAGACCATAGAGTCCCTATTTCAAATTGTATGTCTTAGATCCCTCTACAATCTTTGGAAATATCTAATATTGTTTCCAGTCTTGTCTTGTTGGCCACAGTCTATTTGATGAAAACCTCCCACCTGACATTTCGCCCATTGCTCCATCAAGAGGAATGACCCTCACCATAGTGCATAGGGATGTTGGAAAGCCATAGATGCCCTCGGTAGTTTCCTCTGATTTTTTGATTTGGTTTATTTACAGATGCTCTTTAATATCTCAGGTCTTCAGCGTCCTATTCAAATCAGGGCGTGAAACAGCTGACAAATTTTGCTCAGAACCCTCTTTTTTTCAGGCTTGAGTTTCTATATCATGCTGTAAATGTACAACACAGGACCTACAGCTTTACTTCCCTTCTGAAGAAAGCCATACTTAGGATTTTTATGCCCGAAAAAATTCATTAATCCTGGCCGGGATTGAACCCGCAATCTTGGATTTATGAGGCAAATATGGTTACCCTACACCACCAGGACCGACATGTGGTTTCCTCTCATAATGCCTGAAGGAACAGAGGGCAAAATGTCAGGTGAGATGGTTTCATCAAACAGACCATGACCAACAAGTCTGGGAACAACATTAAACTGGATCAATTCTGACCAAGAAAGCCTAAGAACATATACCTTTTATAAGCCCCTGTCATTTGTAAAGTGCTATTTTCTGAAGTCAAATGTGTCAGCATGCAGAAATGTGTTGCGTATTTTGTTTATACAGTTATATTGAAAACAACTGCATAACCCTCCAAATTATGCATTTGAACAGCATTATGTCATGTAATGATCACTACTTATTTTTACAGCCTCTTAATAACACATCAATATTACACCATCCTCTTTGGTAACTATAAATATCATACTTTGTCCCTAACAGTTACCAAACTTTTTTGTATAAATGAATGAATATTCATATTCAATATAATAAATACATGTAAAATATAGTATACATAATTATAAGTCAAACTACTACCCTAAACTAATTGTGTATCTGTTAGCTATAAATCTTTCTACTAATGTTTGACCTGAATTCAGTTGATTTTATTGATCCAATATCCACAACTCTGTGGTTCTCAAGATATTGGATTCCTGCACATAATTAAAACCATTATCTCTAATAATTTTCCACATATTTTATTTAACTTATTTATTGATTGGCTTTAACCATTTCTTTCTTGCTTTCCCTAAATAAATTTCTATTTCTTTACCTCTTTTTCTCAGAATTTCAACTCATATTTTATAATTGTATAAAATATAGTGAACTTTTGTAACAGTGATTTCAAATATTAACATTTTAAAAAAATTGAGTTGAGATTATAACATATACACCACTAAAATTCAATAAAAAGGAGGACTAGTTTCAGGCTCCCAAGATATTGGATTATTGAATTTTAGTGGTGTGTATGTTACAATCTCGACTCAATTTTTTTTAAAATGTTCATATTTTATTCCTAACTACTTCTGTTGGAAGATTACCCCATTTATCCAAAAGCAGTTTCTCTCTCAATAATGAATAATCATCTACGCAGTACCTGAATCTGTTCTTTGAAACCACAGTCCATTACCTAATCCATTAGGCCATAGTCTTACAGTTAAGACAATAGAGCATATAACATTGCAGAAAAAGAGAATAAGTATTGTTTTGAAGAAAGACATGTCTGAATTCATTTCCTGTGTAATCTGGCTAAATCTGTCTTTATTATTGCAAGTACAGTAAGCAGTAAAAACGAAATAAACGGGAATATGTTATCTATAGAATCAATATACAATTTAGGTCTAAGGAGGTCTATGCAGTCAATGTCCTTTATTTACAGATCTCAAAACTGAGTGAGAGGAACACATGATGTGAGTGTCAAAAGATTATTTATTTTAAAAATTCAAGTTTTTCATTAAAAAAATCTAACAAGGAAAAAGGAAGCACAAGGGATTAATGAAATAAAGTTGTCAGAAGAATGGAAAGGTGCAATTTTTTCTCAAGTTTAGTTTGATATAAGACAACTGTAAAGGAGGCAAAATAACATTTTTCCCTCATCAAGTCTCCTGTAGTCAAGTTTGTTTGGGATTGCAATTCCTATCATTAAATTAGCAAATTACATATGGTGGTGGTTTGGTTACAGCTAAAGCGCATAGGTATGTTTTTTCAGCCCAGTTCATTGCAAACTGTTGTACTATTTTTCAAGAAAGTAAATGTGCATCTTCTAGTGGACAGTAGCATTAAGGTGTACTTATATGGAAGGTATGAAAATTAGGTCAGTCGGGTTCACAGAGCTGGTGTAGCCAATGCTTGCTTTGAAAAAACATTTAAGTACTTATTTAGCTACTCAGTCAAAATACATGCTAAATGCCATGAACTAATGAAAATGTAGATGTAGCTCAACTAATGGTGTTATATCTGTATTGAATGTCAAATGAAACAGCAAAGATGCTATACACCTGTAGTTCTAATGTAATGAATGTGTATCTTAACTATACAAACTTATTACAACTTAACAGATGGCCAAGCAAACAAACAGGGTACCATAAGCCTTCAAGTTTGTCATAATTCTAGAGTTTGCATCCTCCAAGTCTCAATTTGGATTTTATTTTTAATATAACTGCTCTTTCTTATAAATGGACGCACAACATTATACTATTCCCATATCTGTGGGCTGTCTCTTATAACAATCATTGTAGGTGTTTGCCAATGCAAATATCATGTTTATTGTTAGTCCCCATGGACTTTGTATGTTTTATGTTTACGGAATTTGGGAATCCACACAGTGAAACTTTTGTTAATCTTATTTTGATTTAAAGTAAAACACTAAAAATCATGTCGTCACATTAAAACTCTCTTTAAGTTTCACAAACACACTTATAAAAGTAATTTTGGTACATGTTTCGTGAGGTACATTCCTCACATTGTCAACCAAAACGACGACTGAGGAGCCAATTTCAGCAAAGTATGTATGTTACTATGCTTGCTCTGGTGGTCTGTTAATGAACTTAAACAATATGTTGTCTGCTTCCGGTATATCAAAATTCATAAGTTTGTATTCATATTTTTTTATGTAAATTTTTTCCCATATATTAAGTTCTTTCGGATGTTGAATTGTTTTTAGTAATGTTATGTCCTTCTCTATTTCATGATTCTCATTCCAAAAATGTGCAGCCACTGCTGATTTTTCTACTTGTTTGTGTCTAATATTTCTCCAGTGTTCCTTTAATCTTATCCCCAGATTTCTCTTTGTTTTTCCTATGTATATTTTCTCACAATCCTTGCAATTAATTCTATATATACCTGAATGTTCTTCTTTCTTCTTTTTTTGTTTAATTTTATTTAGATTTAATAGTTTACCAACACTATATCTGTTTATTGGTGCTAGAGTAATGTTGTACTTTTTGAAAATTTTTTGGAATTTATGGTTAACATAAGGGTGATTTGTGAAATTTTGATAGGTATTTTCTTTAAGTGAAGAACTGAGTGTGGTGATTAGTTTAATTTCCTTTTTATTTTTAAATCTTTTTATTTTTTTATCTACCATTTGTTTGTTAAATCCATTTATTTCTGCTGTGTGTATTATATGTGCATATTCTTTCCTGTATTCTTCTTTACTGAGTGGTGTATTAACTAGCCTATATGTCATACTATTGAATGCTGCTTCCTTGTGGGGTCTGGGGTTGAAACCTTTTGCTTTTATGTAATTGTCGGTATGTGTGTCCTTTCTGTATATACCAAATTCTATATTTTTATTCCTTTTTATTATCCTTAGGTCCAGAAAAGGTAAAGTATTATTAACCTCGGTTTCCATAGTGAATTTTATGGTTTTTTCTTGCAAGTTCAATAGTTTCAATGAATCTTCTATGAATCTATCTTCTACAATGGCAAACACATCATCAACATATCTGTACCATGTTTTGAATATGTATGGGAAGGCTTTCATTATATGTGTTTCAAAATAGCTCATGAACAGATCAGCCAAAAATGGAGATAGTGGACTACCCATCATTAAACCTGATTTTTGTTTATAAAACTTTCCTTCAAATGTGAAGTAGGTTTGGTTTAAACATAGTTCTGTGAGTTTTACATATTCTTTTGTGTGTGTTTCTGCAATATTGATAGATAGTAGCCATTTTTTTTAACAAATTCAGGGTTTTCTCTTTTGGAATGCTTGGAAACAATGCTTTTACATCAAAGGAAACCATGATATCATTTGAGTTTAGTTTATTATCTTTGATTTTGTTTATAAGATCGAATGAGTTTTTTATACTTAGACTTGGGAATTTGGGAAATGTATTAAATCGTGTAGTTAACCATTTGGCTGTAGTTAACCATTTTAATACATTTCCCAAATTCCCAAGTCTAAGTATAAAAAACTCATTCGATCTTATAAACAAAATCAAAGATAATAAACTAAACTCAAATGATATCATGGTTTCCTTTGATGTAAAAGCATTGTTTCCAAGCATTCCAAAAGAGAAAACCCTGAATTTGTTAAAAAAAATGGCTACTATCTATCAATATTGCAGAAACACACACAAAAGAATATGTAAAACTCACAGAACTATGTTTAAACCAAACCTACTTCACATTTGAAGGAAAGTTTTATAAACAAAAATCAGGTTTAATGATGGGTAGTCCACTATCTCCATTTTTGGCTGATCTGTTCATGAGCTATTTTGAAACACATATAATGAAAGCCTTCCCATACATATTCAAAACATGGTACAGATATGTTGATGATGTGTTTGCCATTGTAGAAGATAGATTCATAGAAGATTCATTGAAACTATTGAACTTGCAAGAAAAAACCATAAAATTCACTATGGAAACCGAGGTTAATAATACTTTACCTTTTCTGGACCTAAGGATAATAAAAAGGAATAAAAATATAGAATTTGGTATATACAGAAAGGACACACATACCGACAATTACATAAAAGCAAAAGGTTTCAACCCCAGACCCCACAAGGAAGCAGCATTCAATAGTATGACATATAGGCTAGTTAATACACCACTCAGTAAAGAAGAATACAGGAAAGAATATGCACATATAATACACACAGCAGAAATAAATGGATTTAACAAACAAATGGTAGATAAAAAAATAAAAAGATTTAAAAATAAAAAGGAAATTAAACTAATCACCACACTCAGTTCTTCACTTAAAGAAAATACCTATCAAAAATTCACATATCACCCTTATGTTAACCATAAATTCCAAAAAATTTTCAAAAAGTACAACATTACTCTAGCACCAATAAACAGATATAGTGTTGGTAAACTATTAAATCTAAATAAAATTAAACAAAAAAAGAAGAAAGAAGAACATTCAGGTATATATAGAATTAATTGCAAGGATTGTGAGAAAATATACATAGGAAAAACAAAGAGAAATCTGGGGATAAGATTAAAGGAACACTGGAGAAATATTAGACACAAACAAGTAGAAAAATCAGCAGTGGCTGCACATTTTTGGAATGAGAATCATGAAATAGAGAAGGACATAACATTACTAAAAACAATTCAACATCCGAAAGAACTTAATATATGGGAAAAAATTTACATAAAAAAATATGAATACAAACTTATGAATTTTGATATACCGGAAGCAGACAACATATTGTTTAAGTTCATTAACAGACCACCAGAGCAAGCATAGTAACATACATACTTTGCTGAAATTGGCTCCTCAGTCGTCGTTTTGGTTGACAATGTGAGGAATGTACCTCACGAAACATGTACCAAAATTACTTTTATAAGTGTGTTTGTGAAACTTAAAGAGAGTTTTAATGTGACGACATGATTTTTAGTGTTTTACTTTAAATCAAAATAAGATTTGTATGTTTTATTTCAGTGTTTTATTAATGTGCTATTTAAAACTATAAATATGTTAAAAATATCTGCTGTTGAAACAACAGTACACAAGTTTACTGCATGAAAGTCAAATTGACCACTACAGATTAATTACTGAAATAATATTAGCATAAAACATGCACGCATGAGTGAGCGCGCACACACACATTACATAACACATACATTGAGCAGGATAACTAAGTGGTCTAACAAGCTAGTTAAGAATTTTGAAATTTATTGAAAGCGCTAAGAAAAATACAAACTACAATGGGTCTCCACCTATCTGGCCCAGTCCATTTTCAGTGTACCTCCTTCCAATTACAGAAATTTTAATACAATTATGCTTTTATACTAACCCTTTATTTAAATTCTAAATAATTAAATACAGTACAAAATTTCCACCTTGATTGCACCCGACCCAAAGCCCCGGTTCATCTGCATTAGCCTACTGGAATTCCACGGGACTAGGCTCTGACCCAACCCAGGGGACTAAAATAAAATATTTCATTTACTGTGCCTGCACCATTATTTTATCAGCTAGTTACAGTCTCTAAAAACTAAATTCTTTTATTTCTCAAACATTTACTATAATGAAATTTGAAATTTACAAAGTGCTAAGAAAAATTCAAAAACAAACTACTACAGGGCCTCCATCTAAACAAGCTAGTTAGGCAATAATCAATATGTAGAATGTGCCCTATCAAATAATTTTTATCCTCTTTTTACGAATACTAACATTTTACCAATGATCTTATGAATAACACATTATGGACTGAGGCATAACTTATTCAAGTTTTACTCTGCTTTGTAGAAAATAGTCCAATGCTATTTAAAAATAAGTATTAAAAATGTTTATTATTATTATGAAAGGAGTTCCAGCTTCAAATGCCAATCTCAGGGCAATGAAGTTTATGCCATTTTCCTTTAACCATTACCATATGTTTCATATCAGCAACCATACTTATTGCTTTATCTACCTACGTAGAAAGACATACCTTGATATTCAATATACAGGTATACCATCATTAGTTCAAACGCTGATGACCTGAGATGTTAAAGAGCGTCCATAAACAAATCAATAGTTCAGCTATAGGCACATTTTCATTAGTTTCATAGTATTTGCCATATATTTTGACAAAGGATCCAAATAAACATTTTCAAAGCAAGCATTGGCTATGTTGGGTCTGTGAACTTGACTGATTTAATTTTCATACCATCTGTACATGCATGATACTGTTCTGCAAAGAGTGAACATTAATTTTCTTGAAAGATAGTACAGTATTTTAGACATGTGTTACCGCATCTTTCAGAACAACTCAGTAATCCCAAAGGGCAAAATTGGTGCATTAAATGTACATTTTGATATTTTTGAGTCACTGCAGTAACTGAGAACTATACCAAACCATCTGATTGAAAGATTCAAAGATCTGATATGATGGAGATATTTCCGAGCCAACAGAATCTCAGATTAGAGAAAATTTTATTAAAATGTAATTCAAATGCTGCAGAAATCAAAAAGATTCTCAAAGCACCAGAGCATTATGATTTATTTGATATAATATACTGTCACAACATTAGAGAAAATGATTTTGTCAACGTCTACTCTTAATAATTTGGGTCACATTAAATAAAACAAGAAATTTATATAATAAGTCCAATTATATCAAGCAACAATGTTTAATGCGCATTACATATATTAGTGCATAATTCTATTGTGTTCATATAAAAATTACACTTTTTCTTTCTCTATTATTTGAGTATAATAAAATATTATAAAACTTCATGTTTTTTTGCTTAGCTACTTTTCCGGGGTAATACTTTAAAGTAAAAGCATTTAAACTTACAGTAATTAAGTAAAGGGCAATCAAGAAGTCACTCAGTGGCAATTGTGTAGCCAAGCTTTCACTTGGGAAGCAAATTCAGGTGGCAGCAGCACACCAAGCATATAGTTATTGTATCCTACACTAATGTATTCAACCTGTTCACACTAACACCATTTACTTACATAACACTAGGACATGTTTTGGAAGATATTTGCTTCTATCATCCGCTTTGACCGATTACTCGAATTGACAGCTGGATCTCAAGATGCTTTTGTGGTGGTCTCTGATGGTTCTATAGGAACTTGCTGCATTTGTTCATGAGAGGAAAATCTCAAGATGCTTTTGTGGCAGTCTCTGATGGTTCTATAGGAACTTGCTGTGTTTATTCATGAGAGGGAAATCTAAATTCATCAAGTTTTCCTCATTTTTTAAGATAAAAATATCTTCCTAAGTGGATAGTTTTATTGGTTTGTGAAGTTCTTTTAGCAGGTTAGTCTCTAGTTTAATTTCATGATTACTGGCCCAAAAGTGAGCTGCTACTGCTGATTTATCAACCTGTTTAAAACGAATATTCCGAAAATGTTTTCTTTCCTCCAAATTTCTCTTAGTTTTTGCGATGTATCTCTGATCACAATCTGCACATTTGATTTCATATATTCCTGATTTCTATTCTGTTGGTATGATGTCTTTTACAGTGCAATCTAATAAATTTTTAATATATTTGTTCTTTGGGACTAACATTATCTTCTTAAATTTGTTGTGTTAAGTTGGATGGTACATGACGCTTTTGAATTAATCTTTCTTTGATGTTCTTCAGTATGGAAACTTCTCTTATAGACTTTTGTCTTTTAACGTTATTGATAATTTTTATTACTGTGTCTGTTGAAATCATTGGTTATTGCAATTATCTGTTGGTATTCCATTTTGTATTCTATTTCTGTGAGTGTGATGTTAATTAATCTGTGTGCCAAGCTCTGAAACACTGCATATTTATGTGGAGTGGGTTAAACTATTATGTCTCATTTAATTTTCTGCATATGTATCTTTTCTATGTATTCTAAAGTTCAGAATGTCTTAATTTCTTGTGATTTTTAAATATAGGATGGGATCCTACTGTTTCTCTCTTCTTTGGTAAACTTATAGATTTATGTTGTAAATTAAAAATTTTCAGAGCATCTATTAAATGTTTTTTCAGTATTATTGCAAAAATGTTATTTACATACCTATACCAACAGATAATTAATACATTTAAGAACTTTAGAAAAATAAGACATTTTTAAAAAATTCTGTTGGAACTCACACAGTGAAGCTTGTTAAATGTATCTAATCTAATCTGTCATCTAACACACTCTTACGCTTCACTTACTTTTAAAAACGGTGGGACGGGTTTCAAAGCGACATCCTCTCCATCTTCAACCAACTTGACGACTCTCAGTCTTAAATCTTAAGATTTAAGACATGATTATGGAATTGAAGAATGAATGTGCGTGGGTGAACAGAGAGGAGCAGGTAGTGAAAGGAATAGATAAAGTGCTAAATAAGGAAGGTAGAAAATTGATCAAATTCTGTGAGTTGAATAATTTAATTAAGAGGTGAAGACCAAGAGGAAGAATTTACATTTATGAATATAAACAGTCAGAGTGTGATAGACTATATGGCATGTAGTGAAGGCATTGACCAAGTATTGGTAGATTTCAAGGTCATGGACCTATGGACCTGATAACAAATTGTGGACATTTTCCACTAAAAATGAGGCTTAATTTAGGGGAATGCTATAGCGAGAAGGAAGCAATAGAAATCAAATATATAAAATGTTTTAGATGGAAAAAGGAATATGCTGTGCTTTTCTGGGAGAATTTGATATCCAAAATAGGGGAAATAAAGTATGGCATTCTAAAGGCACTGAAGGTAGGAGAGATAGAGGGAGGATTGGAAAAGGTAGAGTCTATGGTAAGGTGGGCAGGAAGTTAAGATGGAAGTGAATCAAAGAGGAAATGCAAAAGGTTATGGATAGTATGATACAGAGGGTGTTAAGGTGAAGAAAGAAGTGTTTAAAGATTTAATAAAGGTCAGAAAAGGGGGATATAAATGCCTAGTGAGGGATAAAATGAAAGAGTGGTAACACAGAATGGGTGAAAAAATAAAAGGAGCAGTGATAGCTAAACATAGTAAATACATATGGTCAGTTGTGGGATGTTTTAAGTAAGAGAAGGGTAAGAAATAAGATAACTCAAAGGGAATGGAAGAATAACTTTAGAAACGTATTAGGTGGCAGGAATATTCTGAGTTATGAATTCAACTTAGATAGTACTGTGTATAGAACAGAAAGTTTGGATAAAGAGTTTACTATGAATGAGGTAAGATACCATACATAATAAAAAAATAGAAGAAAATGGTCGCAGGAATATATGGAATTCCAGGAGAATTTTGGAAAGCTTTTGGGGAAATGGAAGAAGGTATCAGGCTGCTAAAAGAATTATTAAATAGAATTAAGGAAAAGAAGGTAATACCTGAGAATTGGAAAATTAGCACGATCATTCCAATATATAAAGGGAAAGGTGGTATAAATAACCCGAGTAACTATCAAGGAATTAGTTTACTATCAATGATAAGTAAAATATACATTGGTATATTATCAGAAAGGTTGCATGATGAGTAGGCAGAACTGGAAGGTATATTATCAGAATTTCAAGAAGGTTTTAGAAAAGGAAGAAGATTAATGGATAATATAATGATATTTCATACTATAGTAGGTAAATATTTAAGGTGGTGGACATTGGTGATACACGAGATGAAATGATATATTGGGAAAGGATTTTTATCCTTTATCGTTCCAGACCTAAGTTTAGGGTACCTCTACAGTATTTTCCATTTTTATGAGGAATGAGGAAAACCTAGAAATAACCTGTCAGGTAGGACGGTCATGGGATTCGAACCCCAGACCTCCCGTTCACGAGTCCATGCCTTAACGACCTCAGCCACCCATGGCGATGATAAATATTTAAGAAATAAAAGGGGTAGAACATACATTTTCTTTGCAGATTTTGAGAAAGCATTTGATACAGTAAATAGGGATGCACTGGTATACAAACTGAGATGTAAGGAAGTTAGTAACAAATTTATTTTAGGACTTTTAAATTGTATGAAGGAAGCAGGTATTGTGTTAGATGTGAAGGTAATAGATCTACAGAGATCAAATCCAAAATTTGGACCTGAAACAGGAATGTAAATGGAGCCCTGTATATTTAACTTATTTTTAGATGATATCCTAGATAGGATTAAAGGAAAAAAAATAGACGTTGCCCAATTATTGGAATGAAGTACCAGAACTGCTTTTTGCAGATGATCTTATAACCGGGGCAGCATCTGTGATAGGATTACAAGATGTCATTGATGAAATTATTAAATATTGTGCAGAATGGGCTTGAGGATAAATAGTAATAAATCAAAGATAATAGCATTTAAAAAAGGAATAAAATTAAGAAAAGACAGGAGATGGCTTATAAACAGAAGCCCAATAGAGGTAGTGAAAGAATTTGATTATTTAGGGGTGAGACTTACAAGTAATGGAAGGTGGGAGGTTGTGTCTAAGCAAAAGATAAATTAGCTATGAAAGCTGTTAGAATAAGCCTGTATAAGGTTCCCACATTTTTAATGAAATGGTTAGAAAGACTATATGAGCTGTGGTTGAGTCGAAGGTGATGTATGCAGTGGAAATTTAGGGAGCTTCAAAGGGGTGGACAAAGATTGATGTAGTGCATAGGAATGTTTTGTAGAGAGGTTCTGGGGTTAACAAAAATTTCACCAAGGGGGATAAGTATGGTAGAATTAGGAAGAGTAGAAAGGAGAGGGATAATAGTGAAAGAATCTTAAAACATTGATATAGATGTTTGAAACTAGACAATATGATGTGCTAAAAGAATGTCTAACGTACCAAATAGATGTATTGGGAAGAGAGTGTTGACTTGGAGAGGGGGAAAATTATTACAAGAAATTGGAATGGGAGATGCATGGCAATTGGGTGAAAATAATATTTATGCAACAGAGGGTAAAAGATATAGAGAGGCAAGAGCTCTGGGCTAGCTTAGAGGATAAAAGTTCCTTAGATTTATATAAAGTAGTTAAAAAAAATTGAGGACAGAAGAAATATATACATTTGTGACCAATTTGGAAGAATGGGTTTTGCATGGATGTGCACAGGGGTATTATTTTTAAAAGGACTAAGGATAAATTGTAAAAAAAAAATGCATTATGTGTGGGAAAGTGGAAAGTCAGTTCCATTCTTTAATTGACTTTGAAACAGTAAAAAGGTGGAGGTATAGTATCTGGGATGGAAAATGGGACAAAAACAAGAAACAGTGGCAACAAAAATTTAGCAGATAAGAAAAGTAAGGGTGGAGAACAGATATAAAGAAGGAGCTTGAGGGCACATGCAGTGATGAAAATTAATAATTCATTTTAGGGGTCTTTTACCATACTTATAGCCTGGTAGTTGGGATATTGGAGCACCTCAGTTTTGGTGCTGCCAAACTTTTGGAGATTTTGTATGTTTACATAAATTATGTTATGTAAATTAAATTATAATTATATAATTTTGGTTATATTGCCACTCCATTGTCAACAGCTTCATAAGTACAATATTAAACTATACTTTGCTTGATATTTTGAATATTGAATAAATTCATTCATTCATAAAGATGTATTTTGCAGATCTTTTGGAAAACCACTTCAGAGTTGGGATAATGGCATTGTAGGATTACCAGAATAAATGTATTGACCTTATAGGAGATTACATTGACAAATAGAAATAAAGTTCCATTTAAAAACTAATTCCTTCATCATCTTCATTAGTCTTTTCAGGCCAATCTCTTACATAATATATTTTTTTATTGATAATATTGTGGTATCTAGGGATAGAGATAAATTCACAATTAACAACAGTGATTATGCATATCTTGGTCAATGATAAGTGTAGAACATTTTTCACTTTGGCTTATGCTATGTACAAAGAGAAAACATCTTTTGTTTTATAGATTTAGAAATTGATGATGATTGTTTGAGAAAAATACATGCACTATACTTGACAAAGTTCTATGCATCAACTGCAGAAATAGTGAAATTATATGAAAGATACAATAACTTACTATCATTGCCAAGCTATACAGTCTATAGCTCTACTCATTACAACCATAAATCATTCAGAATGTATATCACCAGGGAATAACACACACAAAAAAAAACTGTCATAACTGGTATAAATCAAAGCTATATTGTATTTCATGACTTCAATGTGTTGACACGATGAACTTTTAAAATATTACATATAAACATCCATTAAATAATGAACAAAAATGTATTTTGTTATTAAAATTCATTCTTGAAAGGATTTTCTCTGAATCTAGCATATATGAATTTTTAAGCAGGCTACCTTTATTATGGCTCTAAGACAATACATTCAGAATTTTTAATGGAATAACGGTACAGTTGTTCAGTATTTTGATTTTTAAAAGAAATGGGGAGGTTAATAACAAATTTTAAGCATCTTTCCCTAAATAAATTCCTGTAACAAACAATTATTTTTGGTCTTCATCCAAGTCGAATGCAGGATGTGCTGGGCCAAGGTCACGCCAGTTTCCTGTCATATTAAGACAGTTGCACTGATGGCTGCATATGGACATCCAGTTGCATTTAGCTGTTAGGAGTGCAAGCATTATTTCCCTTTGTGTTATTGTAATTCAGTTTGTAATTAACAGATCAGTATAAGCCAATTTTTATATTTCATGAATTATTACACACTTATTGGTGCACCAATATTATTAATTAGGACCCAATTTTCATGCTAATGAATATTTTTCCTGTAGTCAATTCATGTTACACAATTCTACTTTTCTTTGCGATTCATAGAATTTACTACATACAAAGTACAGTTTCATGCCTCATATAAATGCACATTTTTTAATATTATTAAAAGCATTACATATTTTAATCTGTTAGCTTATAATGCATATTTACTTCCTTTCACAGGACTTATTTCAGAAATAAGAAGAAACTAGACCTATGAATGGAGTTAAACTGCAGAACAGTGATATGATTTGCTAGGAATCAAATGCCACATATTAAGTGTGAGTCACACTGGATGAAACAGGAACTCCAGGAAGAGGAAAATATTAACATCTGCTTAATCCAAACTCTGTTTTCCATGCAGTTTGAGTCACACTGACCAAACAAGAACTGCGAGGAGTAGAAGATAAATGTCTCTTGCAATTCTAATCCAAACTTGTCCACTTTTAAACTGGAAACTTGGCAGTTATAGTCCATTTTTGGAAACATAACCATAAAATTAAGCAAAAAGCCATTTTGATAAAAGAAATACTCCAGCACAGTTATTCCACATGAAAAGGAATTTTCATTTTAAAAATTACAGATAAGTTAATGAACTTTGACATCCTACCTTTGGAGGAATAAGTAAAGAAGCGTGCCCTTCATGTAGAAAAATAGATTAGAAATTGCATTGTATAGTAGGATGTAAAGAAGCAAAGTTATAGAAAGAATAATGGGAAACTTTGCAGTCAGGATTTAAGATAAAATATTTTATTAAAAGGATAAAAAAAAACAGTACTTGAAAAAAATTTTGGAAATATTTATGGAAAGTATGAGAAAAACTGGGGGAGAGGGAATTAATATGGCAAATGGGTGTGATTAAAAAGATGAGTAGGGATTAAAAAGATGAGTAGGGATGAGTACATGTTATTCAAGATTTATTTACAATCTTTACTATTTACATTATTTACAGAAGATCAAGAGGTAACAATAAACAAGATAATTAAGATTTCATTTGTATCAACAACCATCCTGGTATTCTGGTTAAAGTCTAGGAAGCCCATTAAAATTATAGTAAGCAACAATGAAGTTTAAGTATGTGTAATATAATGTAAATAATCTGAAAATTTGTAAATGTTAAGAACAGGTTATGGCTGGGAAGACTCATGCCATCTGGTTAACAGAAGGCAAGATTTGCCCTTATGATGAGGATGAAGTCAGTCTTCCAGCTTACTAAAGAGCTTAACAGCACATGATGTAAGAAATGTAATTTGGAATATAATTTTAAACTTATTTTAAATTATTGTTCTGTATATTTATTGATTGAAATAAATGTTCATTCGTGCATCTTCTGCAATTCAAATACATTAGATTCAATCAACTTTGCTGCAAAACTTTTAACTTCTTGTTTTCTTATATGCTCTTTCACACACTGAAGTACTCATTATTTCTGTAGAGACAATCTATACAAAACAGTTTCTTTTGTGAACATACAAACTACCTTCATAAATTTTTTCTAGTACTTTTTTTTCAGCCTTAAAAGTCAAATGCCAGGGAGTTTCCAAAGTTGACTTGGATTAAATTGTACATCATTCATTTCATCTGTGTATGCTGAAGTTAAAAGCTATTAAAAATAAAAATTAAACAAAATAAAAACACTAAACATAAGCTGATATCAATAGTAGAAATAAAATATGCAGCTATAGGCATTAAACATATATATTACATTCACAATATACATATTTAGTATACGGCAGCTCTGTGTTGCAAGCTTAATATTGTCACGACAGCTAGCAGAAATGATGCAATGCTAGTTACAGCTGATGCCATGAATACATGCTAAACTCAAGATTTTAACATTATATTTTATAATATAACAATACTGAAAGTATTGTTTCATTAGTTCCTTTCAATCAAGCTGGATGCCTAGATATTTGTTAGATGATTTTAATGGAGTTAAATTAGTATTTTTTCTCTGTAAGTTGTTCAGAAGTATAAACTCTATACATCTAACCAACAAATAACTATTACAAGGATTATTTGAAAAGTTCTTGAAATGACCCACAGATTGCAGCAGTAGTTCCATATTACCATATCAAAATATGCCATTTTTCACAGAAACAGCTGTGTGATAATACTTCACTCATTGGACAGCAGTAGGAATTGCTCTTTGTTGCTGTGCGCTCATATGCAAACGTGAACAGCAAGGGTATGAAATTAACATAAAGTCATAAGCACGACAAATACTCTACAGGGCTTTGTGCCATCATTATCAACTGTTTCGAAGTGGACCACAGAGTTCAAAAACGATTATGGAAGAAAGATGAACCAGTAGGGGATGACCAAAATCTGACATACCAGAAATTGTCAAAAAAAAAAAAAAAAAAAAAAAAAAATGCTCAATAAATTTTCGAAGATAGTCAACAAAAGTTGTCAGAAATTGTTGAAGCTATGGGTATTTCGGCCAAACAGATATTTTACAATTTAACTGAGGAATTATATATGAAAAAATTATCTGCAAGATGGATGCCTTACGTTGACAAATGTACTTTTACAGAGAGTTCCAAAAGATTTTATTCATTGATTCATGACCAGTGATGAAACAGGTGTACTATTACACACCAGACACAAAACAATGAAAGCATTATGATTCTTTATTGCCAAAAATGGCCAAATGTGTGAATGGTAAGAAAGATCATGGCATCAATTTTCTGAGTTGCTAAGAATATTCTACTAATGGACTATCTTCCTAGTGGAACATCTATTACTGGAGCATTCTATGCTAAGTTTCTGAACCAATAAACAAAACTATATGCCAGAAAAGACTAGGTTTACCAACGATAACAATGATCTTGCATTAAAAATTATGCTTGCCTTCGCAGGAGTATAACTCAATGGCAAAATCAATGAACTGGAACATTATATGCTACCATGTCCATCTACTTCCCAGATTGCTCTAATCAGACTTAAATCTATTTCTACTGGTGAAAAAAATTCTTGGCAGAAACAAATGTTTATTCAATGAAGAACTTAAAGCACAAATTGAAGAGTATTTTGCAGTCTGGAGTAATCTGATTTTTATGACAGAATAAAGACTTTAGAACATTGTTGAAATGAGCATTAGTGTCAAAGGAAACTATGCTGAAAAATAACAACAATTTTAAAAGAATTAGCCTTTATTTATTGCTTCATTCCAAGAACTTTTCAAATGTTTTTTCAAATGATAATTTCAATGAAAAATAAATAATTAATAAAGCCCTTAATCTTCAAGCATAGAGAGAAAAAGAGATTTAAACAAATAAATATAGAAAATTTTATTTTCCATAAAAAGCTTTATAATCATCATAATTAACTTACAAGGATTAGGCTAAAGCCTGTTCCAGGTATTAACTGGCCATTTGAACCACATGAATTTAGTTACACTCAGCCATTTACAGATGTCAGCAATTAGATGATCAGCCCTTCACATTGATTGCCCAAAGCTTTTAAATATAAAAGGAACAAGGCTACTGGATAAGCTGCAGCAATGTTATATTCATTATCAGAGTTAAAAAATCCATATTTCTAGAATTTTAAATGTTTTAACTCATTTCCCTTTATAGTCACAGTTTTAACATATAAAATACAGAAATTTTTACAATTATGTATTATTTCTTCCTTTCTGAACTGGTTATCAGTTTTGAATTGCGGGAATTTTCACAGTGAAATATAGTATAACATAACAAATTATTATTGACCTCAATAATAATTTGTTATGGTTATCAGTTATTTACAACAAACTGTGTTGGTATGCAAGTTTTAATTAAAGAATTCTTATATTATGTTGAGGCATAAGTTAAAAGCATTTGTTTTTGGTATTGGTGACACTGCAATGTTAGGAGTTCATAGTTTATAATTTGCCATTTGGAGTAATAGTATGCTTGTGAAGTGTCTTATATTTTGTACATTTGAAGAAAATTAATACTATTTGCAGGCTTAAGAGGATGAAGTGTCATATGGGGGAAAATAAAACATTTTCAACCTACCATTCTGTTTGAGTTTAACAGGGATCAAAGACTGTACACGCAGCTTGAAACATTTGTGCCACATATGAGAAAAATGCAATAGGGGATGACATGGCAAGAAAATAGTTTATTTCAGTAGTATTTCATTTATTTACATATGCTCTTTAACATCTTGGGTTTAGCATCCAATTCAATTAACGGCTTGAAATGGCTGATAAATTTTGCCCAGAGGTGTCTTCTTTCAGGCTCGAGGTTCTTTTAATTGGTATAAATCTATTTTTATTTCAGAGATCCAGGACCTTTGATGGAGTGCTTCTCAATATTAAGAAATACTATTGGGCTTTTATGAAAATTATCGAAATACTTTAGTTAATGATCCATGTCAGTCAACTCCAAAATTAGCAAATTAACAACTTAGCAATTAACTTTGACCTGTCAACTATCTTGTGATATTTGTATTTCATGGCAGGTTCAAAAGCTGGGTGTATGGATACTGCACACTTTAAGTTAAAACAACAAAATCAGCAGAATGTTATTTATGCTTCTTTACTTGCTTATCACGGGTTAGCTGGTAAACATCATGTTCAATATCAATTATATTTGGAATATAATACAGTGAAGCATGCATTTATATTATCTTGTGAGTCAAACTACTTCTTCCTGGCTTCAAAGATATAACCAGAACATTTTTATTGGACCTGAAATATCAATCATTCCTGTCCAAGATTTAGTGGTAATTTTTGTTTTATTGTTTGTTAGAATTTAATGTTTCTGATAACAGCTATGTCTAAAGAATAAATTATGAAATGAGTGCCTTAAAGTGCCTCAAGTCCACAACATTAACAGTTATCTGGAATTCACTTTTTCATGGTATGGAAAAACTTAAATACCTTTATGTTATCATTAAAAAAGAAAGGAATGGGTGAGCCCTAACAAAGAACCAACTCCCCATACAGAAGAAGATAAATATATGCATCTGATGGGACAAAGAAGATCCTGTATTACTAATTGCTTCCTAGTATGTAACCATCAATGCTGACATTTATTCATTTCAAGAAAAATGACCAGAAGACTTCATTAAGTGCTACTGCAAGATGATAATGCAGTATTATTTTTCAAACAATTTTAACTATTGGGTTATATCATGAATGAAATCAAGAATATTTGAATGAGCATTATAAAATAAGGACAAGGTTAAATATAACTTTTGATTTACATTCAAAAAGCACTGATATTCCAATTATCCTTCAATATCTATCCTGTGCTCTGCTAAAATGAAAAAAAGCAGCTATCCAGGAGCTTGATTGGGAAGCTATCCTCATCCCTTTTCATTTCCATGATCTTGCACCCTCAGATTTACCTTTTCCACACCAACAGATTTATTCAGACAATGGAATCAAAACTGCCCCAAGTTGGCCGTCAGTCAGAGAGAGTGCAAGAGAATATATTACTGATTAATTTCAGTTTTCTATTTACATCAAATGATATCAAATAAAACTTTTGTCACAATGAACCCAATATATGTTTCTAAAATGATTCTGCTTTTGTAGTCTGTACTATAGTCAAATTAACATAAGACTTCTGAAAGCCTGCTAGAAACATGCTTTACAGGTTGTTGACATAGCAACCAAATTCAAGAATGGAAGTAACCAATCGCCATTTGATGTTCCTGTTCTCTTCAACCGAGCTTGCAGGCAATGTTTGTTATAGTCCATATGTCAATGCTTGGCATGTTTATTTTAAGTCTGTTGTGATTTTGCACTGAGCCAATAAATTGCTTGTTTTATAACAATATTTATACTGGTGCAGTGTGATGAATTTTTCATAGTTTTAAACCTGTAGTTATTGAATTATAGACATTGTGCGGAGAAAATGCAAGGAATATTCATCTCTCTGGGTTGTAATTTCATTTCAGAGGAAGGAGAGCAGTAATTCCTCCCTTCCAGTGAGCCCCTAGATACCTTTAATGAAATTTATAAACAAAATAATGTTAATTTTATCCAAATTTCACATATCATTGTCCGGCATTACAGTTTAAAATTCCATACAAAAGTGATATACTATTCCCTATCTTGACCATTTTCTTTTTTCTTCTTAGAGAAATTCAGACATCCAGGCAATCCCAGCAATTGTTTAAAAACATTCTAAATAAAATTTCCCAAAACTTAATTAGAAAATTTCCTGAAATAAGATGAGAAATTTTAGAAATAATAGGTTTTTAGTAATGCATACAACTTCTATAAGAGAAAGTTTTTTTACATCAACAATTTCTATAGGATCAAAATACTATGTGAACATAACAAATATTGAACATTATTTTTTCCTAAGAGAGAATTTAGTAGTAGTTGGATATTTTTTACTGTCTCTGGCAATGATCTGTTAAACAAATTGTTTCTAAGTTTCATCTTTTGTAAGAATGTTATTGTAATTCTGAATGAGTTTGACGCCATTTTCTGCAGCATTATTCATAAAAGCTATCTTCTCAATTTTTTAATTACACTTTTATAACCAGGATCATCCTTCCAAATTAAAGGTCTGTGTTGATGAAATCAGTGCTGATAGAAAATTTCTGTACCAGGAGTTACAAAAGTCAAAATCTCTATATTTGAAAAGAAATAAAAATCATTTTGAAGCAAAATGAGCCATAGTTTTGGGAGCTAAGTATCAGAGATGGTTGAAAAAATTTTTGCAGCAGCATTACTGATTTCTGGATCAATATCCTAATAATTTACAACTAAAACTGCAGGCAACGAAAAAATTTTTTTTTTTTTTTTTTGTAGAATTTATGGACAATCTCTTTGTCATATGTCATTCTGATGCTTTCAGATAGATGGCAGAGGAATTTTCACTGTGATCACCACCATCACTGCTTTGGCTGTTTGATGTTGAATCATCAGTTTTTGATGTAGCAAGCTGATGAGTAGCAAAATGTTCCATTTCTTCATAAGTCCTTTTTTTCCTGGCAGTTTCCATTAACTTGCGCTCATGTTCTTTCTTCCTTGTGTTTTAGTTTTCAACTTACACCAACCATGCAGCCTGATCGCCCTTTTCGGTGCTGAAGCATTAAAAATTCTTATCCTCTTCATTTTTCATGTGCTCAAAAGCATCTGAATGAGATATGTCAAAGAGATTGTTAATAATTTTCACAAAAAGATTTGTTTTCTTTTTCCCTGCCTGCAGTTCAGTTTTTGTAAACCTTTTCATTCATCATAGAGTTCGAATACCTTATTACCGCAGTGGTCAGTTCTAGTAGGAATTCATGCTTTTTGCCAAATAATGGAAACTTCTTAAAGATCCAATACTGCACCTTCTTTTGGTATAGATTTACAACTCTTACAGTGTAAGAAAAAATGCTTAAAATTTACCAGTTCAAGGTAGTTTGGTGGCAAGAGCATAAACAATAGTTTTGAAATAATAATTGAAAAATTATTTTGAGACATCATCTTTAACAACAAAATAATACTGATGATGATGATGATGTGATAAGTTTATCTAATAATATTAACAAAAATTCATTTCTGGGCTAACATTTCAATCTTTCATGGTCGATAAGGATTGTTTGATTGAGCTGAAAAGTTGCACAGTTTGTTTTTTTGTTGATTGGAACAAGATAAGAGAATAAGAGCAACACAATTTTAACTTTCAGAAAATTACTTATTGCTAAGGGCCATCCATATGCTCATAAAGGAGCGGAAAATGGAGAGTACATTATTAAGTTTACTGTGAGATGCATTGTTTCTATATTGAGGGCTGCTGGTCACTACTCCAAGGAAAATGATAATTACTTCAGTGAGCTGAGCATTTTCAAGGCTTAGATTTTCTTAACAGCTGTGTAGTGATGGAAATGATTGTTAACATAGGAGAGTTCTGACTGACTGTACATGTCCTAGCAGTAGCAGCAAGTTGTCAATGTTGCATATTGTGAATGTCACGTGATGAGAACTGTCAGAAGTAAAAATAACATTAATATGGCTATAGCACAGAAATTTTTGGTACAATAAGCATGCTCTTTTGCAATAAACTCTCTAAAATGAATACATATATGGTAAAAATATTGGATCATTCAATTATCTCTTGTGACCAACATCACAAAGATGCTGCTCATGGCCAACTGAGCTATACTAGAATCAGAGCTGACAAAGAAACACAAAAATTGGTGGTAGGAAGACTAATAACAGTCTAATAAATTCCAATGCACTTAAAAATCAATGTACTCACCTATGTCATGCAAGATGGTTCTGCAAATGCCTGCCTTAATTTTCCATATATTTCTGGCATCCGTTTATGAAATTACTCATTAGCCTTCGTAATTCTCTTTGAGAAATTAAAATCCATCTCTTGACAGAAGTTTTATCTTTTAGTTTGTATACTGTATGTGGAAATGACTAATGTATAAGATGCATTACAAGTTGAAACTTGATCACTTGAGAATTTCTCTTTGAATAATTTCCTTACAGGACAAGCAGACTCAGTACAAATATATGAATCATAGACAATGAACCATTGTGAAATAGAATAATTAGGCCTGTTTGCTGCTTAGTATTCTTTGAGACTTTATTCTAGGATTAGACAGGTGTTGTTTCATTTACTGTTCAAATGATAGTGAGTGGCATAAGACTCATGGACAAAATAGTTTAGTAAACTCTGTCCATCTGTCCCAACTTGTGTAGCCTGGTTGGCCTTGAGCTAATGGTCAATGCATTCCTCTTTAGTGGCATCAGTCATTAAATAACTGGATGATTCGATATTTAAATTTACCAGAAATGTTTAAAATTCTGGCCACAAATTAATGCTATGACAGAAATCAAAGAGCATTTATTATCTAGCTCTACAGATCTATGGTAAAAGTAAAAATACTTGGATGAGGATTCTTTCTTTTATTGTAGCTACAGCTTTTACAACATTTCCTTAAAATTCCCCATTCATTTATATATTTAAACAATTAAAATTAACTGTAGAAAGTTCTTCAAATGCTTCATATATGGCATCTTTTCTATAATGCATCCCTGTCACCACTACCACTGAATTAAGTATAAGCACATGCATAAGAAATGGCAAAAAAGCAAACTGTTATATTCTGTGATTAAAGGCATGCATGTAAATCATTTAGGCATTAGAAACATCTCAAGCTTACATAATATGTACTTTTTTGCTTACTTAAATGAATAAGCGTCTTTTTTTCTTTAATTGACAAGTGTTCCTTCACAAAGAAAATGAGAACGAATTTGAATGATTAACGCTATGTTCTTATCATTTGCATTTATAAAAGTGGCAATTTCTGTAAAAGTTTATCATGTTATTCTGTTAATATACTAAACAGAAAATATGAGTACACCACAAAATATTATCACGATGTCATCAGCAATGAAATTTTCTACATCAATATCACATACAAAGTCACAGTGATAAAAATTATCAATAAATCTAAAAGACAAAAAGAGATAAGGGAAGTTTCCACACTGAAAAACACAAAAGAAGAATACAAATTCAAAAGTTTCACCTACCATCCAAATTACCATAAGTTCAAGAAAATTTTCAAAGAATGTGGGATAATGTTAGCCCCACAGAACAGATACAACATCAAGAATTTATTTGGTATACAGTAAAAGATTCCATACCAACAGAACAGAAATCAGGAATTAACGAAATAAAATGTGCTGATTGTGAGTAGAGCTACATAGGCAAAACAAAGAGAAATTTGGAGGAAAGAACATTTTAGGAATATTTGGTTTAAGCAGGTGGATAAATCAGTAATAGCAGCTCACTTTTGGACCAAATACCATGAAATAAAACCGTAAATTAAACTGCTGAAACATCTTCACAACCCATTGAAACTATCCACTTGGGAAAAATTTTTCATATTAAAAAATAGAGAAAACCTAATGAACTTCGAGTTTCCCCTTATGGATGAACTCAGCAATTTCCTTCTTCAACCAACAGAGGCCACCACAGGAACATCTGGGTGTCTAGCCAACGTTTCGAGTAACGGCAGTTCAGTGAGCTACTGAAGATGGGAGAGATTCTCCCGAAACGCGTCTTATTTTATGTAAGTAAATGGAGTTCAGTGTAAAAAATGAATACCTAAGTTTAGGATATATTACCACTCCATTGTCAACAGCTTCGTAAGTACAAATTGAACTTTATTCTTGTTTAAGCACGAGATTCATTCATTTGCTTGTCATAGGGGGGTGCTTCCACATTTCTTTTATCTTAGTAATGTTGATCATAAGTCAGAATAACAATATCAGTGGTAGATTTTGGTGAGTACAAATTCTGCAACAGAAAAGTGTGACATTTTTATTTTCTTACAAATACATATTAAACTTATTACCTAGCATTTCCACCAATGCCAAGATTATACATTTCGGTTTCATTTTGCAACATCTTTTATTTGTTTTTGCTGGCTCATGAGGACATGAACTAATTTCTTTTCTGCATACACAGCCATACATCCAGTTTTCAAAGTGTTGTACTGTTCTTCAGTCTCCATGGTCCTAAAACAAATTTACACGTCACATTGTAAGTGATAAAAAATTATATCCATATTCATCAGCTATGAATAAAATGAAACAATGGTAGACTTCCACAAATAACTATTATCCATTACTAATACTCAATGCCAAATATTCATATCCGTAACAGAATGGGGTAGTGGTTAAAAATATGAGCATTATATATATGGCCAAGGATCAGAAATTTCTGAAGGTTTCACCTTTTATTCTTGGATGAAAATCTGAAGCAAGCAACTTGAGGGTAACAGTGTTTAAACCTGATCCTCCATACAGAAATTATGTCGGTCCTGGTGGTGTAGTGGTAACCATACTTGCCTTCTAAACCTGGCCAGGATCGATGGATTGATTCGGGTGTAAAAATCGTAAGTATGGCTTTCTTCGAAATGAAGTAAAGCCCTGGGTCCCGTTTTGTACATTTATGCCACGAAATAGAAGCTCAAGCCTGAAAGAAGAGGCCTCTGAGCAAAATTTGTCAGTCGTTTCACGCCCTGAATTGAATGGGATGCTGATGACCTGAGATGTTAAAGAGCATCCATAAATAAATAAAAAAAATAACAACATACAGAAATTGTGATCAGTTGTTATATAAAGATGGTTAAAAAATGTAGCAGTAATTTTTCAAAACTCCATTATGAATCAAATTTTAATAAAATGAGTCATATGTATGAATCAGTCTCTTGTTATATCACTTTCATTCTATGAAATTAAATATGTATTTGTCATGTGTATACAGGCAGTAAAATGAGCTAAATTTTGAAAACTAAATAGCACTTGCTCTTAACTGAAAGCAGAGAATGATGGAGTATGGATGCAGGTTTCCCCCTGTACACTCAGAAGAAACAAAAGCACCCATATTGTTTTACAAGAACTTCTAGCAGACCTGATATTTTTCTTAGTGTTAATCGTTGGTGATATATGGCTTTGTGTTTTTCATGCATGTGTAACAGAAAATACTTTTTATCTCACTGATTTCCCTGCACTTGTGTAATAAGCATATTGAATAAGCCAGTCTTTCACAAGAATTGCAAGAAAAGGATAACAGTATAGATATCCGCTCTCTGTCATGAGAGCTCAGGATGGTAGAGAAAAATATATTGTTACCAGTTGTAAAAAAAGAATAGTCATGAACTTCCAAGATTGCTCATTCACCTTAAAAAGGAAAGAATGCAGAATGGCTAAGATAACATGTTGGTTTTCATCATAAAATTCAGACTCAGAATAATATATGATACAATTACATGATTCTTCATTGTCTTTAGCAGAACTGATGAGCACAGAAGAAAAGATAACATTTTGTCCTCCAATGAATACCAGTGTCTTCTGCAATTCCATGGTTTTGTTTATGTTCTGAACAGGGAATGGCAAATCTGATAATTAAAGGAAACTCTCAGAAGAATTTGAAAAATTTACCATTTAAGATGAGCATACAAGGTTTCATTTCATACATGAAATCCTCTATACAAAACAATGTTTCTATAGGTGTGCAAAATATACTCCTTTAGCTGTGAAGGTTTCTGTTTTGAAACCCAGAATTAAAAGAAGCCAATAAAAAAGTGCTCGAGTTCCTTTGACATGCAAAAATGTGTGTGATGTCCAGAGAAAAGAAATGTGCAGAGAAAAAAATCATGTAGTTTCCTGAAATGTCAAAAGAAGCTAAAGAATTTTATGAAGATTATCTGAAAGACTGTTCATTGTTAAAAATGAATGTTGCATTTTGTTATTCATTTAACCACTTTATATTTTCTGTACTTTTGTGTTATTTATCATTTTATAATTCTTTAAGCATTTTTAATACTTCATTTACATAATATCATAATAGACTTAAGCATAAAAAGTACT
Organism: Metallyticus violacea; assembly: GCA_030762175.1. Classification (NCBI taxonomy): domain Eukaryota; kingdom Metazoa; phylum Arthropoda; class Insecta; order Mantodea; family Metallyticidae; genus Metallyticus; species Metallyticus violacea. Next base: position 65,481,584 of record CM060831.1, read on the forward strand.
GAACGTTAACATCAGAAAATATGGAACAAAAATAAAATAATTAACACAATAAAAATAAATATAATAATTTAATTTAAGTTCATTAAGAGAAATGCACAGTGTAATATATGATCTTTAATGTCTTTTGGAAAAAAAATAAATAAAAAATAATATTATTATTTTATTATACAATATAATGAAAAACTAAATCTTTTTTCAGATGATTCAACACCAACATAAATTATCCCAGGCTGGAATCTTGTAACGCAAATACTTTAGTTTGAGAAACAAAAGTTAAAGAGAGAATTTTGCCTATATCGGGTGATGCATGCCCTTCTTATAAACTCGTTAGACCTTGAATAAATGAGTTCAAGTATGGCAGAACAAGCACCAAAGGTGCACCACATCCTTGAACTTCAAAATTACTGTGAGTCAGAAATCATCAATAAAGTCGATGATATTGTTTTGGCTGACAGGGGAGTGAAAGTGTGTTAGTAAATGGAGTCCACAGGCATCTCAAATCAGCAATTCAATTTTATTTTGCTTAATGAATTACACATGTAAATGTTTGCAGAATATGGTGCCCCATCTGCTCACTCCAGATCAAAAGCGAAATCACTGCAAACATCAGCTGTTTGGAAATGTTTAAGAAGAATCCAACCAATATTTTAGTGATTTGCAACTATGGATGAAATATGGATTCATTAGTATATACCAGAAATGAAATAGAAGTCTAAACATGGATCTTATGAGGTAAATTGGCCCCTAAAAAATGCGAAATGTGTTCCATTAGCTGGAAAGGTGATGACTTCATAAAAAGTAATTTGCTTGATTGACCACTTAAAGAAGAAAACCAATACTGGAGAATACTATACATCAATTTTGAAGAGACTGAAGACACAGCGATTGTGGAAAAACATCTTGAAATGACCAAAAAGGTGTTGTTTCACCATAAAAATGTGCAGGTGCATTCAAGTTGCATTACTCAAACAAATTGATCAAACTACAATTCAAAATGTTTTATCAAACTTATTCACCTGACCTTACTCCCTCGGATTACTACCTGTTCCTGAAACTCAAAAACCTTTCCGACTGAAGACAAATTGAAGTCAACTAAAGAGGTCTACAGGAGATAAACAAGTGTTTTGAGGGCCTTCCCACTTCTATGAGGGAATCACGAATCTGGAATAATAGTGAAACAGGGGCATTCAACTTTGAGGGGCCTGTATTGAATAATGAAGTATATTGCAAAACTGAGCTTGTTCTCTTTAATATCAAACCAAGTTTCTTATGAAACCAAGCTCATATCAGAGTAATGGGCTATATATTACAATGTCTTTCACCAATTGACTATAAAGGACTGACTTGTTGAAATGGTTTATTTAAGGATGCTCTTTAACATCTCAGGTCATCAGCGTCCCATTCTATTCAGGGTGTGAAACGGCCGACAAATTTTGTTCAAAGGCCTCTTCTTTCAGGCTTGAGGTTCTTTTTCGTAAGTGTACAACACGGAACCCATGGCTTTACTTCCCTGCCAAAGGAAGCCACACTTAGGATTTTTACACCCGAAAAAATCCATCGATACTGGCCGGGTTTGAACCCACGATCTTGGGTTTAGAAGGCAAGTATGGTAACCACTAAACCACCAGGACCGACAAAGGACTGACTTAAATAAACATTACAGCTTCAGCAGAAAATGTATTAGTAATCAAATAAATCCCAAGAACATGAACATTGCTGTTCATTCCACATATGACATGTATGCTTATATCATTAAACATTAAAAGTTGTCACAACATTTTTCTTAGTGCTGAGAATGTTATAACTATGAGAATGCATAACAATCTACCAATAACAAACAAATGTAGCATGAAAACCTTGGTATCACATTTTTGGGACCAATTTTCTGCTGGGAAACTTCACCATCTTAATGTAGAAAGCTTATTCATTACATATGTTTAAATTATTCACAGTTAACATCTCCAGCAGATTACATTCTACAGGACAACACATTAGTGGTTATAAATACCTTTTTGAACCAGCTTAGGAGACACTGAAATAATCTAGCATCTATTCTTTGGGCACAGGAAATACTCTGAATAAATAACTCAAAAGATAGCCTGATCCAAACAGTATTCAAATCTACATCCTTTAAAACTGGTATTGAAATGTGCTAATTAACCACAAGCATCTTGCATGTGATATCCTATATGTGTTCTTGAAAAGCATTGTCATAATGAATCAACATAAAATAAAGAATATGCATGTATGCATCCTTTTTCCAAAAAAGAATGAAGCTAGCTTTAACAAATGCCCATGGTGCATATTGTGTATATTGAAAAAAAAGGCTAGTAAGTTTATTGTTCCCCATAAAATAGGAATATCCTGTATAATATAAGAGACTAAAACCTACTAAACGGTGGTGCTATGTACATGATTAATTTATAGTCGTGGAGACAATGAAATGAAGAATTTTCTGACTTACATCAACAACATCCATACCAACATCCAACTCAATGTAGAAGAAGAAAACAATGGTTCACTTTCATTTCTGGGAGTACTCATAGAGAGAATGAAAGGCAATGGGTTGTAAAATCAATATATTCAAAGCCAACACAGACAGATACTTTCATGTCACTTTACACTGCTTTCCTGCAGCCAAAAGAGTCCCTGTCAATATCTTAACCAACCAATTACACTTTTCAAAGTATAACACCACAGCACTCCTTTTCAGCAATGTATTTCAGTTGGCTTCTCACCGGCATAAATGGGAATGTTTTATTTATCCCTCCTTGGCAAGTGATAACATTCTGAAGCATTTTTGTTTATCACTGCATGTGAGTGAATGCTGATAAAGCTTGGTATAATCAGCACACCATTAATTTGAAACAAAAGTGAAAGAAGTACTATAACAGAGATTTGGGAGAGGCAAATAAGCAATTTGTAAAATACTGAATTGTAAGATAAATATTTGAAAATATTTTTCTTCTCCTCTGGAAACATTATTGTAATTTCTTTGGCTTGATATTTGTGGTAATGGTAATAAAGAATTAATGCAAATGCCTGCAATAATCATCAAGCTCCAGGAACTGGAATAGAACTTTTGCAGAGCAACTACAAGAAAACTTGCAGATGTGGCAGTGCATTTCAAACTGACCTGCAGTAAGAAGAACTAACTTTCAACAGATAAAGTAACAAGGCTGGAAAGTGAAAGTATGAAAGCAGCTCCAGAGTGCATACACACTTCCTGTATCTAATTACATGTTCAAAATCCAACCATTACTATCTTACTTTAATCCAAATCCAAGCATGACATATATTCCACTACAATATAATAGCTTTGGGTGGGTGAATGATTGGAATGAATGGAGAGAAAACTGGCTAATTATGTTTATTTGTAACATTTTAATTAAGCCTTCTATTTCTTTAATGCATGTTAAGTTCACCCTACAGTTCTCCAAGAACAAAGAAACAAAGTAAGAAATGAAGTGAATTTTGTAAAGATAGTTTCTATTAATTTTTTTGCAATATTGAATGTACTTTTTAATTACATAATGAATCTACAGTCTGGATAAGCAGGGAGATGAACCCACATGTTCAGATTACTCACCTTAAATATTATGAAGGATTCTTTTTTTTAAAATGCCGTTTAATGCTTGCTTTTACTGCTGAGGCACCACAGGCAGTGAACATTGGTGATACACAAGATGAAATGATAAATTGGTCAATGATTTTTTTAAAAGAAATAAGTGTTCTAGGCCTTGGTTTAGGATACCTTCCCAGCATTTGCCATTTATGAGGACTGAGGAAAACCTGATAAACCTCAGTCTGGGAGGATGGTCCTAGCAGGAATTGAACCGCAATCTTCCACTCATGAATCCATGCCTTAATGACCTCAGCCACCCAAGTAGATAAGTGAAGGAATTGATCACAGTTAAATATGTGATTCATTGGTAAGACTGACAGAGGAAGTGTAATGCAGACATATTCCAACAAGGAAGGATAACAAATAAATGAACTATATATTAAGAGATATTGGCACACCTATTATACAAAGGAAAGTAAACAAAATTTGCCTGATTTCTGCTAAAAGATGGTGATATTTTGGATGACACTGTGTCAATTCCAAGGCATTCAACATTACTTCCTTCTTCCAAGAAGAGGTGATTCATGGGTATTGTAGCTTTATTTGCATGCTGTCATTCCAGATCTTCAGAGAAAACATGAAAGACCCAAAGCTCCTCATTGAATGATCTAATCAGTCATCATTGTTATCATTAGCCTGACAACTCTATTGAGCCTTGGCCTTCTTAAAAAGTTCTTTCTAAATTTTCTCTGTTGAAGTATGTATTTCCCAATCATGTTCCCCTACTGTTATATAATTCCTTTCCCTACAACACCTTTCCATTTCATTTTTTTATCTTTACACTAGAATCTTCCTCCAATCATAGAAATAAGCTTCCTAGTGTTCATAGTGAAAAAATAGAAAAGGGTTTACATTGTATAGTTGAATGCTCAGTAACTAAAGAGTGGAGAGAAGAAGTATGGACTAAGAAATAGAACAATTTACAGATAGCATTTTGATATTTAATATTTTTGGAACTGATAAGGCATTTTTGAGAAAATTTGGTAATTATATAGGGGAGGAGGAGAGAAGTGTGGAAGAAAGTGATTAAAGTAAAAGAAGAATATATCCATGGAGATAATGTAGTAATTGAAGAAATGGTGAAAACAAGAATAAATAATGTGTAGCTACAGGAAGGGATCTATTACATTCACAACCAGGGTGTTAATTGTATAAGATCCGAAAATAACAAGCACTCTAAGAAAAGTTGTACCAATAGTAAAAGTTAACGTAAAGGAATGTAGGAATATGTAGGAATAGAGTATCATTCATATGATCTTCATTCATTTATATTATTTATTTTTCTTTCAAATGGTCCAAGTTCAATCTCGTCCTTATTTAAGAACCCAAATTTCTTAAGTACATATAACAACTTGCCATAAAAAAACCTTACCACTAGAGATGGCCAAGGTTGTTAAGGCACAGATTCATGAATGGGAGGTCTGGTGTTTGATCCCTGCCAGGACTGCCATCTCAGAATGAAGCTTTTTTCCAGATTTTCCTCAGTCCTCATAAATGGCAAATGCTGTGGAAGTACTCTACAAGGAAGTTTCCTTCTTAAAAAAAAGAACTTCCCAATTAACAATTTCATCTCATGTATCACCAGTGGATGCATTGTGATGCCTCAGCAGTAAAAACAAGCATTAAACACCATTAAAAAAATAAATAAATAAAATATTGCATAACATAAGATCTAAATTTTTAGAACATGCAAATATTCATTAGCAGAAACAATTCCTGTCTTAATTTTGATACTACTGTTATCAACATAATTATCATTTATTTGAAAAATCATATAATTACAAAAAATTTCAAATTTAAATAATAATATTTTTAATAATAATTTGACTGTTCCTGCAGTTCTTATTGGCCATCTCAGTATTTTTCAGTAACTATGGCAGTAAATTTTAGGATACAAAAATGATTACACTTTTCTGCTATGCAAATAAAATGCATTTCATAACTACTTCTTGCGTGTGTGACTAACATTGTACTTGCACATTAAATGTAAATTTTGTTATCAAAATTAATTTGACTCTAATGCATTGTAACAACAAATGCACTCTGTAAAGCGTATTAAAACTAGTAGGAAAGCATTTAGGGCTCCAAGTTAAAAGTCATTAATCAGAATTTTATTCATATACAGAGCAACTCAATGAACTGTGAACCAACTTGCAATGTTTAGCCTATGGTGGGTGCTCTTTAACAAGTATCATAGAATGGCACTGACAAGCATACAACAATTTTCTTAGCTATCTTAAAAAGTTTTGCATATCAATTTTTTAAGGGATAATGGCCATGATCATTGTCCATATATTTTTTGCCTCTCTTTAAAAAAAAACTATTCCTCTCTCGCTGTACTTGTTCACATTAATGTGGGCTATTTACTAGCAGATTCTTTTTCATTTCTTACAGAGTATGTGGGTTTGTATTGTATATTACATTTTTTAACTAACCCAGAGATAAAAATCGCAAGGGTTGGGGGTGAGGGTACAAATTTTAGTGATAACTCTTTTCATTCTTAAAAACACTTTCAATTTCTCTATTTAAAACATATGCGTATCAGTTGTACCAGAGTCTTGTTTTAAAAAATCAAAATCTCACTCCCTACAGTTAATTATCTAAAAAAAAAAAAAAAAAAGGGGAGGAAAAATTGTATTCCGAAATGCCAAGTGATTTTATATGGTTTTAACTTTAGCAATTTAATAGGCCTTTGCACAGAGCCAAAGAAATTCGTGTTTAAGTTTCTAAGTGATTTTGGGGAAATTCTCCAAATAATGACTGGTGTCACCTAATGTTTCTTTGAAGAGAACTCGAAACTGTCTCTTAAGTAGTTTAGACAAAACACTGACCGTGGCCTAAAATTATTACAAAAATTACGATTTGCTCTAACTTTTACACCAGGAATCTTCCTTCAAATTGTCTTTGAAACTGATGAGCTAATTGAGTTAACACATATGAATCATAATAAATACATGTGCAGCAGAAAATTTATACTGAGTCATTGCAATTAAATACAGAACAAAACACACTACTTATAATAATAAACTCAACCACTATTAGATCCGCACTGAAAGTCAGAAGCTAGCGTGACTTGTTCCCGTTTAAGGGTGGTAAACATTGTGCACAATCTCAGTGGAAAACCACTGCAATCTGGTTCATAGTTCATTGAATCACTGCATACATATGCACTTATATCTTTTAACAAGCTAATTACATACAACATAGCATTGACCTTTCATTTGGAATCGGCTTTTCTGTAGAAGTCTTAGTCTTAGTTGCATCCCAAAAAGCAAAATGTCCTTCTTTCTGATTGCTACAACACCATTTATAGGAATTTTTCCAGTTAAAGTTGGTATGTCATGCTCATAAGCCATCAAACAATTTCAGTGCTTGCATAACACAAGCATTTCATACATGATTTAAGTTAACAGGCCATTCAGAACTTTTAACAGACAAATTATAGAGTTTACATGACACTAAAGTTTATGTCTAGTTCTCATTACATTTCTAAGCTGCTTTATCTCCTTTGTGCTTATTAATATCAATGAAAAAAACTCCCATTATTATAATAATTTACAAAAGCATGATAAACTATGCAATTATTACTCCAACAATGTTACCCTGTATATACATTGCACAACTGGCCAAATTATACCTACATTCAGCTCTACATTCATTCAAATGCCAAAAATGCTCAACAACTTGGAAGATATCCTTGCCAATATTTCATCAAGCACAGTTTGCTCCAAAGAGCATATACACATCTTTGAAATTATCATATGAATAAAGTACACCATGTCTCAGCAAGATTAATATAGCAACTTAACTGAAGATCAATTCCCAACAGTGGCCAACCAACTGCATATGAACTAGGCAATATCTCTTAATGCATTATTCAATGGTACTTCTTCTACACCGATGAATTGATACTTCATGATATTATATATGGAATACCCTAAACTGAACATTATAATGCAATCTGCTCCTAGAGCTCTTTCTGAAAATAATGACGATCACTGTTAGGCTTTAAGGCTCATAATGGGCTTAGTAATTCCATGAGATCGCATGGTCTCTTTAATTACTTGATGTGTTATGCTTCCTCTTCATTTCTAAAACGAGAACTACGCAAGTTCAGCATAGAAAGCTTTACCATTACATGAAAGTAAGGTTAGAAATGTTGAACACAAATACTGAATATCCTATCACATTTGTGCAAAAATGTCCTTTAAACTTACAAATGAACAACAATCATCTCCGAAAATGCTCTCCGTAAGTTAATTCTAATTTATAACACAGAGAGTACTATTATTTTTGAGATACATTCAAAACAGGCAAAATCTAGAATAGGCCTATGAAGGGTTAATACTTACTACGACCCAGTTAGCTGGTTCGTGTTTGGGCTGATGCTTTCCAGTCATCCACAACTACTTCACAATTTATTAATTTCCATTGGCAACAACGCAAAACTAAATGTATTCACATTACTGATCGAACTGTGAACAATTGTCAGATATTTTACAGCAAAATGGCTGCCGCGTAAGGATCCATTGTTATTTTTGTGTTCTACGCGTGTTAGATCTTAGCTTAGAAAATGCTTTAAACTCTTGTTTAAAGTGCAGTTCGTGCTTCCTGTACGAATGCTTACGGAATTTCGGTATAAACAGAAATACCGGAGGATATATTTTTGGGTCCCATAAATTTAATTTCATCAATATAAGCCACATACATAAGTATTTGTAAGTTTGAAACATAGTAAAATTTATTAATATATATTTTCATGCAATGTCCCCTACCCTTTAAAAAAATAATATGTAAGGCTACTTAGTGTAAAACTAAGGTACTATTATATTATTCACCTAAAACGTTTTTATTAAAACGCCTACTCTTGCTCGCACTACATTTTCTGTGCCCTTCAGAAACTGCGTGCCGTACGAGTTGGCTCCATACGTTTCCTGCCATACAATAATATAAGGAATTATGGAAATTGAAGTTAAGAAGAAAAATCTCTTTATTATTACAGATATAGTCAAATGGCATCATTTTCGGTGTAACCCATTATTGGTGGGAAATGTTTGCACCATAGGTAAAAATAAAATGAATGCTGTTCGGTTGTATATAGTAAGTAGTTAGGCGCGTTTATCTTGCTGCAGAGTGCCAATTAAAGTTCCGGTGAACTGTTCACTTGCATTATAACCCTTTTCCTTATCGACAAAGTATATAGGAAAAGTCATATGATACAAAGCTAGATTGTGCAAAATGACTTAATAAATAATATGGCATGCCGTTTTCAATATAATTCATAAGAGCAGGGATAACAAACGGGGCTTTGTATTTAATTTGCTAATTTAAGCCCTAACCTTTTGTAGGTTTTTAAAAAATGCTAATACAAAGGTTGCTAAAACGTGTTATAGTTATGTATCAAGAGTTAATGATTGTTATACTGACTGTGTAATTTTATAAATGTTTCTTACAAAAAACGATTTTCAAGAATCAACATAGAACGGAAGTAATATACCCACTTATAGAGCTATTTAAGTAGCTATCATTTAGAAATTAGCACACCTTGAAGTACCTGGAAACAGCAAGATATTAATCCAAAAGCAAGCAAATCTGTATTGCATTCTTTCCTTCAATTTCACAACAATAATGATACTTGATACATCAGTATGTATACCAAGTATTTCCATACATTTGTGCCACATACCTAAACAAACTGTTGCCTAATTATAGGTATATGTAATTATTTACATATTTCCCAAGAAATTCTTGGGTCAAGATGTACATTCGATCTGGCAGTGTTATATTAAAGATGAAGAAAAAATCTTAACAATTTCATTGAACTTTCTAGTACATTTATCAACAAGGAAATTCACATCATTAAAATAATGTAACATATCCTATATATAGCAAGAACATATTAATATATTTAAAAATAAAATATTTGTTCATGCACACATGTAAACACAAAATGCTCTTTATGCACATACCTTAGCTCCAATAACCACAGCAGCAGAGGGGCTAGTTTATTGTCCCTTTTTAAATTAGTCAAGTCTGCTTCTAACTCCAGCATTGATGTCAGTCACTGGGGAAGAATCACAATCACTAAAGAAAGCTTGTGACCTTTTATTAGATCTAAGCAAGAGATATGTCAGCATATCAACTAAAAGAGTTGTATACTTAAATTGCATAATTAAATTTTTGCAACAACTGATCAGTGTGTCCGACAAGGGTATTTTTTATATCTATATCTTTTGCTGCACATTTTAGATCTTGAGGTATAGTTAAACTACAACGGAAATTGATAAGTTGCTACTAATCTATATTCCATTAATACAAATTCAAAAACAAGAATATCCGTTATTCCTAATGCAGAACTTACAGATTTGTATTCCTCAGCTGGCAACAATCATATTATTTATTGCAACATTTATTGATTGTTGCTCTAGAGCTAAGCAATAGTCAAATGTTGAATATTGCTAATGAATTTAATTAAGCATCCCTTCCCCTATATAATTAATTATATTATGCTGTTAGTTACATGTATAAAAGTGGTCCATGTGTGGCTGAGGTCGTTAAGGCACGGGCTCGTGAGTGGGAGATCTGGAGTTTGAATCCCACCAGAATCGGCCTCCCTGACTGGGGTTTACTCCAGGTTAACTGGCAAATGCCAGGGAGGTACCCTAAAGTTAGGCCTGGAAGTTTCTTTCCTTAAAAAAAAAAATCCTTTCCCAATATACCATTTCATCTCATGTATCAATGTCCACCACCTGTGGTAAAAATGGGCATTAAACACTACTCAAAAAAAAAAATATATGAGTGGTCCTCAGACAATCAAAATGCATGAAACTGCTTGGTGTTACCTTTCTATGTGAAACATTGTGTCTTTATGTATACAAATAGACACGCAGCATTTGCATATTATATATAATATCCAATTTAGTGCACCGTATTTCTCTGTCTTTTATCACAGGCTCTTCCAAGTCATGCAAAGTGAAGATAAAATATAATGGAGAATGTAAGTTTGGTTCCATCCTTTTTATGTGAAGCTATTGTGTTGCATTGAAAGAGGTTGATCTTGCAGATGGTACATGTAGATGAATTTTTTTAATTAAGTGTGTTTAGGTGGCAGGTTTATGTTAAGTCTGAACATTGCTACTGCATCCTTTGGTGCTTACATTTGTTCCAGGTGCCCTTTATGTTATGATTTATCATTTGATTTGTTTTTATATTTGTTCCATACTGTGTTGATATTTCTTTTGTAATAATGATGTGAGGCTGGAAGCATAGTTTGGTCTTGTAGGGTTGTTTCTTTCTTTGCCAATTCATTTGCTATCTTATATCCTTGGAGTTTAATGTGGGATGGCATCTACTAAAGAGCTATGAACTTGTTTTATTAGTTGTACAATTAATATGCATATTTCCGTTTTCTACATTTTTTTTTTGTTTGATGCTCTTTTTGCAACAGCAGATTTTGAATCTATCAATAGAATTGCATTTTGAAACATTTGTTCTGAACATTAGCATTTTTATTGTATATGTATAGCTCCTATTTTGGCTCAAAATTGGTAGTATTTTGACTGACTGATAATGGGGATAATGTTAATTTATTTATTTGTTTGTTTATTTATACTGGCAGAGTTAAGGCCTTGGGGCCTTTTCTTCACTCAACCAGTCTTACATGGATGTATATACATATTAAATTACAACATTAGTTAAAAACTAAAAGAGAAATGGATAATAGTAACTACAAACACAATACACGAGTTCCAGTCATTGTCACTACAGATGATATTTAGCAGTTACCTGAAAATTAAGTGAAATAGATGGAAATATATAGCTACTAAAATGAGCATAATATAATCTTTGTTTTAAAACTAAATCTTACATAGACATTTATTAATTCAGTCTTTTTTTTTTAATTCTGATTTTTAAACATGTGCACACATAAAGTATAGATTTAGATAAGAAAACAAAATTAAATAAATATAATCATAATTAACTAAAATTGTTAATTGGAATATTGCACAGTGAAGCTAATCATATCCTACACTTATGTAATCAATTTGCTTACACTGAAACTCCACTTACTTTTATAAACTAAGACTAGTTTCGGAAGAAGGTGTCTTCCATCTTCAGTTTTTGGTCGTACTGTTGTTTCTCGAACTGGTGGCTGGATATCCGGATGTTCTTGTGGTGTCATCTGGTGATTGAAGGATGAACTCGCTGAGTTCGTCAAATGGAGGAAATTCAAAATTCATTAAGTTTTCTTTCCCAAGTGGATAACTCTATTGTGAAGATTTTTAGCAATTTAATCTCTGGTTTTATTTCGTGATTCTTGGTCCAAAAATGAGCTGCAACTGCTGATTTATCAACCTGTTTGTACCGAATATTTCTGAAGTGTTCTTTCTTTTGAATTTTCAAATTTCTCTTTGTTTTTCCTATGTACTTTTGTTCACAATCAGCACACTGTATTTCGTAAATTCCTGATTTCTGTTCTGTTGGTATGGATTCTTTTAATGTGCATCCTACTAAGTTCCTAATATTATATTTGTTCTTCGGGGCTAAGATTATCCCATGTTCCTTGAAAATCTTCTTGAATTTGTTGTGGTAAATCTGATGGTATGTAAAATTTTTAAATTTGTATTCCTCTTTGAAGTTCTTCAATGTGGAAACTTCCCTTATATTTTTTTGTCTTTTGAATTTATTGATAATTTTTGTTACTGTGTTCTCGTTGAAACCATTGGTTGTAGCTGTCTTTATAATCTGTTGATATTCTCTCTTGTATTCTGTTTCTGTGAGTGGGATATTCGTCAATCTATGTGCCAAACTATGAAAAATTGCATATTTATGTGAAATGGGGTTATAACTCATTTTTATGTAGTTTTCTATGTGTGTTTCTTTTCTGTGGATCCCAAACTTCAAACATTCTCCATCCCTTATGATTTTTAAATCTAGAAATGGGAGCCAACTATTTCTTTCTTCCTCAATGGTAAATTCTATTGAATTATACTGTAGGTTGAGAAGTTTCAAAGCATCTCTTGAGTGTTTCTTTGGTATTATTGCAAAAATATATACATACCTATGCCATGTCTTGAAAATTAAAGGGAAGGCATTTGTGATGTGTATTTCAAGGGCACTGATGAATAAGTTTGCTAGGAATGTGACAAAGGATTTCCCATAGACAAGATCAATGGGTGATTGAGTCAAACTAACACTCTTTTGCTCCACTTGTTTAAATATGTAGAACCAATTTCACAAACCCTTGTTCACAACATCAGTCGACTGTGATGGCTTGACAATGCGAGCAAAGGGTTTGTGAAATTGGTTCTACATATTTAAATAGTAAGTGGAGCAAAAGTGTGTTAGTTCAGCTCAATCACACAATGATCTTAATCATAATTGTTGGAAGCATTTACAAATTCTTCAATTGAATAAAAACAGTGTAGCAATAACAATTCTTTCATTTTGCATTTAAACACAGCTTCTGAGGTGGCATGTTTAACGTTATCAGGTAGCTTGTCGTATAATATAATTCCAGAATGTCTTATGCTTTTTGCTGAATAATGAAGTATTACATGGTTATACTCAATTTATGGCTATTTCTTGTGGAATAGCTATGCTTGTCACAGTTAGTCCGAAAGTATACCAGGTGTAAATCTCTCTCTCTCATGCATGCACACACACACAGAGTAATATGTGAAGTTTTTGAAATAAATTGTTACAGTAATCCCTTTGTTCCTTCCTCTTATTATTCTAATTGCTCGTTTGAAAATGATATTTTCTTTATCACAGTTACCCCAAAATATCACACCAAATTTTAATAAACTGTTAAAATGCACAAAGTATAGATTCCTCAAAGTATTCAAGTTTGCAATATTTTTGATGGATCTAAACATAAAATAAAGCTGATTTCTTAAATGCCATTTTTTCAACATATGTGCTCCATTTCAGATGTTCATCAATCCATACGTTCAGGAATTTAGTAGTGGATTTATAGTGCACCATTTCATTTTCTAATTTTATTTTGAACATGACTGAATGAGATGGCTACAGATTTTTTCTTATTTATTAACTTATTATTTGTGGCTTATCAGGATTGGTATTTTGAACATGACTGAATGAGATGGCTACAGATTTATTCTTATTTATTAACTTTTTTGTACAAACCGTTCCTGCATTCTTTGTTTAAAATCATTATGTCTGTTTCAACATTTTTATCACTACCCTTTATATTTATGGATGTCATCAGCATACAATACAATTTTATTTGGATATAGATAGTTTACTAATTCATTTATGTATAGTAAAAATAAAAAGGCCCTAAAACTGAACCTTGGGGAGCTCCACAAGTTACTTTGCATCAGATCTATACACTTCAGATGTACGATTATGGCAATTTGTTTGTATTACTTCAACTAGTTGTTCACGTTGATTTAGATATGCTCTAAACCAGCAGTTTGCTAAACCTCATATCAAAGCATTCCAATTTTTACAGCATTATCTCATGATTGACTAGATCAACGACTTTAGAAAGATCTAGAAATATTGCGGCATTTGTTCTTTTTTATCTAATGAGCTCTAAACGGCATCTAAAAAATTAAATATCGCTGTCTCAACTAATTTACCGTTTATGAACCCATTTTGCACTGCAGATAATTTATTATTTTTTGAATAAATTTGTGACATCTATGATGCTAGCCTTTTCTATTTATTTTTGAAATGGAAAATGACACTGCCTTGTAGTTTTCCGTTTAGTTCTTATCACCCTTTTTAAATATAGGTACTATTTTTGCAGTTTTCATACATTCAGGAAACATGCCTGTTGATAGTAGAGAGGTGCAACAAAATACTGATAACAGTTTTTAAAAATGAAATCAGAGATTTCATCTATTCCATGTTCAATATTTTACTCACTTCACTAGCCACAATTGGATAAACGTATATTGTATTTATGGGAAAGATCATTAAATACGTTCACAAAGTAATCATTAAATGCTCTTGCCACTTCTTTTGGGTCTGAGATAAGCTCATCTTCCTTATTCCTAATGCTAGGTTTCTGTTTTCTTGAGTTATTTCCTAACTCTTTATTCACTATCTACCATATAGTTTTTGTTTTGTCGGAACTTTGTATGATATTTTCTGTATATTGCTTTACAGCTATCAGAACCTGTTTGTATACCTTTTTGTACTTAATAAAACCACAAATTCAGAGAGTTTTAAACTATGTTTTATAATTTAAATGTATAATCAATTAATATGTTTTATAAGTTTATTATGAAGTTTTAGCCTTCTAGATGCTTTTTTGATTCCTTTTGTTAGCTATGGCATATTTCTCTTCGCTTTTTTGGTATTGCAATATCAAGATAATATTTTATTATATTATGTTTTAAAAGAACTATTTATATTTCCTCATATAACTTTCCCCCATGTTTCATTTTTTAATAGAATAGATCTCTGAATACATTTGTATATATTTACAAGTATTCAGAACAATTTCAAACATCTGAGCTCTGTGTTCAGAAAAACCTGTTTCTACTACTCCAATGTTTCCACCTTAAAACAACCTTGTCCTATTAATGCTTGGTCAACGATAGTTGCTAAGTGGGATGGGTATATTTATGACAAGCATTAGCTTATAGAGTAACATAAATTCTTACACCATTTGACCTAATTTGCTGGGAGAGAAATCAATATTCCTGTCCAATATCTTTAGCTGATTGCAAGTTATCTAGAATGGCACTTAGACATGGTATTAATATGTTGATATCACTCTGGTACCCTATAAAAACAAATAATAACCATGTTGTATCAGTTATTTCTATTGCACTGACCTCAAAGTGTGATTTAATACTTTCAATTCTTATCATTGGTATCTCCCTAATTTTTAAATTTGCTTTAGTTAGTAAACATGAACCGCCATGTTTTTTACTAGATCTACAGTAATGTGATGAAAGTTTATAATTGTCAAGACTTAGGAACTAAATTTCATTATTGTTTAACCAATATTCAGATAAGCAAATTATACCAGGATCGATTTTGCAGGAATCAAGCAAAATTTCAAAGGATAATTTCTTGTTTTTAAAGCTGTACATTTTGATGAATAATCTGATTGTATTTTCTGCTATCTTGGGCTTGACTTTTTATATCTTTTACACTTTGAGGAAAACTGTTTGCTACCACCTCAGATCTACTGCATAATTGGAACCAAAACTTGGAACTCCTTAATATTAAGTTTATATTTGAATTATTATTATGATTTCATGTATGTGAATATTCAAGCAGATATGTGTATATTTTGTGACGGAGCAAGGTGGAAGTATTGTATTCATTTTCAGGATCTACTATTATGATGACTGTTAAACATCTGTAGAGAGAGACAAAGCTATTGTATGTTTAAGGAAAGGATTATAGACAGTTGGCCTGAAGCAAGCAGGTAATGGAAAGAGGCAGAGATATGGGGAGAATTATTACTTTTCATCTGTGTGAATATTTTAGAGCGAACTTTTTTCCAGGGTGTTTACCCTAACAGAGCAAAGGACAAAAGACAAAGAAAGTAAAGATTTTTGAGAAAATGTCGGAGATGACAGATAGGAGATAGTATTATTCATTAAAGGTTCCTGCCACGAATTCCCAGGAAATCAAGAAGGCTCACAGATGGTTAAAAACGTGTGTTATCTATGAGGATATTTGTCAATCTAAAAGTAACTAAGGGGAAAAGAGCAATTACTATAGAGGTCCAGCATGAAAGGTGAAAGCAGAAATTTATAACCATGGCTTTTTCTGGGAAAAGAATGGACCCGAAAAATTGGAATGTAGGGAAAGAAATGAGAAGAACCAATGAACACTGTTCTAAATTGTACAAATAAGAACCAGTCTGTGCATGAATAAATATTAGGCAATATCTAATAAGGAAGCCCGGAATTCAATTTGGATTCAGAATAATAAGAATTAAAATTCATGCA
Source organism: Metallyticus violacea (assembly GCA_030762175.1). NCBI lineage: Eukaryota > Metazoa > Arthropoda > Insecta > Mantodea > Metallyticidae > Metallyticus > Metallyticus violacea. The sequence goes on from CM060831.1 coordinate 65,498,153, forward strand.
GAAGGGGCTAGGAATAAAATATCAAATGTTAGAGCGTTCAAAAGGGAGTAAAAATTCTAAGTCAGTCAGAAAGAGGTCAGGAAGCTACAAGTATGTCAGTAAGAAGCCAGTTGAAGTCAGTCAGTAAAAAACCGGGAAGTTATAAGTTGGTTGGGAAAAAGAGAAAAGTCGGTACGCTAAAGATGGTTGTGAAGGATAAGTAATTGAGAGAAAATTATCTAGGGAATAAGTTCATTAGTGACCTAGAACAGTCAGTTTTGAGTGAGTTAGCTGGGGAGCATACTACGTAAGCAACAATCCAAAACATGATCAAGTGAATAAATGGTAATTTATAGAAATTGTCATGTTTTTTTCTCTGTAGTTGGTGAGAAAATCCCTTCTTGCCCCGCTGACCCTGACGGGTCACAAAACATGCAGTATAATGACCCTTCAGAACCCAAAACCCAGTCAAACAGAACAGCAGTGTGTGGCAGTAAAACAAATAATCAACGTTCAACCACATCCCCCGTACACACCAATTCCCACTCCACCATAATATTCAGCTACAAATTGGCGCAACATGGGACATTGAGACAATAAATCATCTTTGGTCATCCAACCTATCTAATACACACACCAAGCCTTCCTCTAAAATCCGGCCACATGATGTAACTGTATCACCTAACTACCAGTTAGTTAGCTGATGTTTACAAATATCAACCATTCTATTTATGGCTTGGCTAAGCAAATATGATTCCTTAAAATTCAGATGCAACCCATCTCTTCCTAGAAATGCATTCAAACTCCGGCAAGCCCAGAGCAAGTTAATGTTGATGCTATTTATATACTGTTCATGAATATCCCTATGCTTTATGACCGAGTTCACCATAATATATGCTTTGGAAAACTTCTTTGCCTCTTTGATGGTGCCACCTACTTTGCCCATCCTTCATCTGGATTGTTACAGTTGCAGATAATGTTAGTGCCAGCATGTACCATGACTATTTTTGGTTATTTCACTCCACTGACCACATTTTCAATCTTCTTCTGTAAGCATCCAGCCTTTATACCATGAAACACTTGGATATCCATATCCTTCGTCTTCACGTGTTTTATCATAGAATCGCCCATTACCTAACACTTTGTTTTGTACAGCTTTGTTTTTATAAGTTCAGTGTGTTCCGGCTCCTGCTCCTTCTCATTGGTTCATTTTAGAGCTAATGGGAAAAATATGTTTCCAGGATGATTCTAGAAATCCAGTATGTATTGTGTCTATGCTTTAATGTTTTAGTATTTTTGGAGAGGATCTTATTTCTTGCCGTTTGCTAGTAGATGAATGTATGATTTATATTCTAAAACCTGGAGTCATTTGTGAGTTTAACTGCAGTTTTTCATTCAAATGTGAAGTGTGAATTCAAATGTGAATTTCTTTTAAATTTTGTCCATTTTTTGTATTGGAGATGTTTGTATGTGTAAGAAGTGCCAGTACTGTGTATACAGGTTTTGTATAGCTTAAGTGACAAAATCATAAAACTGTGTTTGAAGGAAAGACAGGAAAAAATGCATAAAAGCACATTTAAAAGTTTTAAGTTAATATATTTATTTGTGTTTTATACCCATTATATATATGCAAAAGTCGCATTCATTTTCAAAGAAGAGAGACAATGCTTATGATATTGGGCATGAATTATGGATTTTACCAGTAAAATTTGCTAATACAGTCTAAAGGGTACATTAGTAATGAAGTCCATAAAATTTGATGACTTTACATAATCTTTTAATAATGCCAGTTCTCTTTAATAAACACTTCAGTCACAGAATCAACTTATGCATTTATGGCAGGATCTACAAATAGGATTGATCACAAAAACACATTAATATTTCTGTTATTTGCTGTCTATTCATGCACAGCAGAACATAACTTCCAAATATACATTTATGCGAAAACCAACATTTTTAGCTTTAAAAATGTATGTTGATGAGTGAATCTTTAACAAATATATAAGAGAAGCTTAAAAGCTACAACATGCACTGTAACTTTTTTCACTGTATCTTTCTATCGTAAATAATGAATAAGTTTAATAAGCTTGCCCTTTTCATCATCAAACAAGGGAAAAGAAAATAATGGTACTTCTTTATATATATAAAAATGTTTTACTGTTACCTTCTCTCATTTGGTGATGTTACAGCATAACTGCTTAAGAAAGTACTTGCTTATAGGTACTGCTGATCTAACAAATAAACATTTTTAAAAATGTGTAATGCAAGAGAGAGAAAAGTATTAATGTTAGAACAAGTAATCACACTCATTTCAAATTTATCAGTGTGCTCTACCTCATTAATGAGTGAAGGCCACTGGTTATTTATTGTTCCCATAGAACCACTCTGCTAATGTTATCTATTTAAAAGTGTCCACCTACTTCATTTATGTTATATTTTAATAATTCATTTGTGCTTAAAATTTAATTGCTTTAAAAAAGGGCTAAAGTACAAAGAATGCATTTATCATTGTAGCTGTGAATCATTTTATACAGTTATTAGCCCTAAACAAAAATATTTTAGTCAATGTTCGCACTTTAAAATTAAAACAAATACATACATCTGAAAAGTGCTTACTAGAAGTTGTAAATAAATCTCATCTCTAAAATTCTATCTGAAATTAGTTAACATGCAACAATAATAAATAATATGTTGTATAAGGAGCAACAGAAGACATTTTTATTACAGATAAAAAAAATGCATTAATGAAAATAAACATGAGAATCTTAAATGGTTGGCAGGAAATGACCGAAAAGGTAGGTACCAGACATGCACATTATGCTAATGTGATGCACCTAATTTTATTCTCATTCATGGAGTACTATGGTAGTGGATGTAATGTTCATCTGAGCTGAGCTCACTAGACTATGCAATTCTTAGAGACAAAGGTGTCTGCCATAAAAGCCTATCTCTCACATTTTATAGGAAGACTTACTGATATCTTGCAATGTTGTTGATCCCCACATAATCATACACCAGATGAAAACATTTTTAAAGTTTGTATGAAGCACATACTGTGTTATGTATGTACTATAAATTTCATACTCTTTACAACCAATTTTTTAACTCCTTGATATTGCAGTGTCAAAAAGTCTATAATTTACCAGAAACAGCTTTAAATATGCCAAAGAAGCAAAATAACATTCTTGTACTTGTATGTAACTATTGTTCCAATCGTATATCAGCAATCAAACTGAACAGATATTAGCAAATTACATTTCTGCAGGGTCACAGTTAAACAAGACTTCCTAAAAAAGGGAAGAGAAAGTCAAATTGTAAAAACAAGATGTACAAATAAGTAGATACCTCAATATTAATTGAATTTGGAATCTAACACAGTGAATCACACATTAATAATCTCTTCTGAGTCAAACTATTTAAAAAAAGAATGTGTTTAAATAGTTTGACTCAGAAGAGATTTTTAAACAGATATCTTTTGTGTTTGATATGGAATTTATAAAGAGAGCAAAATACAATTTCAGTTTCAGCATTCCTGAAATAACACTGTTTAATAACATATTTTTTAAGCAGAGCACCAGTCTAATGATTAAACAGCATGCCTTTCACCAAGATAATTCTGGTGAAAGGCAGCAGTATCTGGGCAGGTTTATTCCTGGTACAGGCTGCTCATTCTATCTAGCTTTATTAACACACATTTCAAGTATCTAAAACATGGAGCTTGCATACAAAACTAAGAGATCAATCCTATTTTACAGGAAGTGGTAAAAAAAACTCTGATATAAATGATATGAGTTTAACATTTCTGATCATATAGAGGGGTCACCTACAAATTAACATTGTAAATAACACTCTGTTTTACATAAAATGCACTTTAGCTATATGAGTCAATTTTCTAGCTGACAATGGAAACGAAAGTTCGTGAAACCGTTCTACATTTATAGACAAGTAAATGGGCAATAAGAGTGTATAGTTCAACTAAATCATACTGTGATTTCAATTATATGTAAGATTTGTTCAACTTTAATTGGCAGAGTAGGATTGTTCAGCATTGGTGCAAATTGTTTGGATATGTTCAGTTTAGGTTGAAAATAAAAAGTCTCCAAAAACAACACGTAAAATTACCTATTTCATTTTGGTTTAAAAAGTATACATTGTAATGTATTCATAAACGACTTGTTAATTACTCACTGAAATGGTGTTAACATTTTATTTTTCAAGTTTCCAGTAGACGGAGTTAGGTGGGCTAAAAACTTTTATTCCATCCGATATTTTGTAGGTGATTTTTAAAGTTTGACCGAAAACTAACAGATATCAATAGAATCCAGTAAAATTATACTAAAAACATCATTAACTCATTTTAGTAAAATTATGGTTTAGGATGCAAGCTCCACATATCTGCCACAAGATATACCACTAACAAACTGACTACTCCCTGAATTCAGTAATAAGTGTTGCTGGTTGTAGCTTGGGAGATTACCAGCTCCAATTCCCATTACCTACTTGCAAATTTTTATGAGTTAGGGAAGATTGATACCAGTTCCATCCCCTGGGGAGCTGCCTGATAAGAGAGATTGAAACCTTTCAATCTGTAAAGCAGTAAGATGACAACCAGCAGAATGTGAAGAGCTGATTAATACTTCTCTGCCCATGAAGTTATGTTCAATAGGGCAGATGATGAAATTGTCATTATGGCTGATAGGACTGTTGTGCTGGAAGGACAAGCTGCTCTCTTCCACCAATAAGCAACACTCCAACACCAGCCATATACATGAGTCAGCATTAGACTGTATCATCAATTTTCATAACCATAAAATCCAAACTACTATCCATGAGATACTGTTACAGCTCCTAGATTTTGCAGTTAACCAATATACTTTATACATCTTATTTTGATTTCAAGTAAAACACTAAAAATCATATCATCGTATTAAAACTCTCCTGCAGTTTCACAAACACACACACAGAGTTTTAATGTGATGACATGATTTTTAATGTTTTACTTTAAATCAAAATAAGATTAACAAAAGTTGCATTGTGTGGATTCCGACATTCCGTAAACATACTTTATACGTGTTTTGTAAGAGTTTTTAAATATAATAACATTTAAATAGAGTGTTACAGTTAAAGAACAATAACAAGATGGTTAAAAAGAAAATGCATATAATGCTAAAAGTAGAGTCCAGATTACATGTTTTCTCATTACAGCACTGAACAGCTAATCTGTTATTTTTCATCTTGTCTTTGAATATTCAAAAAGTGTTTTAAGTAGATTGGCAAGCTTTTCAAACTTTGGAACTGTAAATTATTTCTGCATTAAGTCAGAGAAATCCTTCTAGATTGTACCCTTAACTTTTCATTTAAGCATGATTACTTCAAGTGAGATATAATCAACAAACAGCTGATATTACCATTATTTAAGATAGAATGATGCACAGACACCAATATTTGACACACAACATTTGTTTGCAGAAAAAAAATCACAATTTCTCATCTTAGTAATAAAACTAAAACAATATTTAGCTAAGGAAAAAATTAATGAAATGTATGTCTTTGGCTTCACAATTATAAAGATACATCAGTTCTGAACTGATACAAAGATTTGTATAAACTATGCTCATACATGCCATATTAATTAAAGGTACTCTTTTATGGTCTTTATTCTTTGTTTATTTCTAAATATTTTTAAAATTAGTATATTTCTGTCATCAATGTTCTTATTAATGTACAAGGACGGATTGATAAGTTTGATAAATTTCAAGAAATGATGGGAAATTTTATTAAGCGACATGACTGTTGATAAGCTTGATTTTTGTAACAGTTTTGTTCAAATTTTCAAACAGATGCAATGGGCAGTTATTTGTTAACTCTCTTGGATGATCAGTGTAACACTTTATAAAAATTAATAGAAACTTAATATTGTGCAGTGATAAAATATTTTTATTTAAAAAAGTGGATTTCAGCCCAGATACAAACTCAGCTGAAGGAAATTCATGGGAACTCTGCACCAGACTTAAGATATACATAAATAATAAATAATGCTGGATAAATTAATTTAAATGTGGCCATATGAGCACTGTAGATGTTGCATGTTCCAGACGACCGATTAAGGTTTCTTCTGAAGACATTGTTGATAAAATTTATGATATTGTGATAGAAGATCATTGCATTGAGATTCATGAGATTGCTGAAATAGTAGGCATATCATATGAACAGATACATAATATCCTGCATGAAGTTCTGCTTATGAAGAAGCTGAGTGTGCAACAAGTGCCACATTTGTTGATTTCACACAAAAATTTTTCCAAAATCGTGTTTGGAAAAGCAGGAGCATAATCCAAATGACTAATTTTGTGATATATGAAACTTGGATCCCTACTACATCCAAGAAAAAAATAGCAGCCAAAACAGTGAGTTGGCGAAGGTGAAGGTGCACTGAAGTAAGTTTTGTCGACAGGAAAAGTGATGGCAATCTTTTTGGGACTCACAGGGCATGATCATGATTGACTATTTGGAGAAGGATAAAACAGTGACTGGCTCTTATTATGCAAGGTTATTGAACCATCTGCATAGTGAGTTGAAGCAGAAGTGACCAAGATTGGCATACGAACAAGTGTTCCTCTGCCAGGACAATGTACCTGCTGACACATCAGCTTTGTGTAGCAAAAGTGCATGAGCTGGGCTTCAAAGTAGTTCCCCATCCACCCTATTCCCCAAATTTGGCCCCATGTGACTTTTTCTTCTTTTGTAACCTCAAAAACTGGCTTGGAGGGAAGAAATTTTTTGTTAAATGAAGAGGCTATCTGTGCTGTAAACAAGTATCATGTACAGTTCAAAAGAAATGTTTTTCTGAGGGACTAAAAAATTGGAATCTTGCTGAACCAAATGTATTGAACTCAAACGTTAAGAAATATGATTTTGTTTTTGCAAAAAAAAATGCTATTTATTATGTTTTTTACCAGATTAATCAATCCACCCTTGTAATTATTCCAAAGATAATAATAAGAAGAAAAAAATTTTAAATTACAAAAATGGAAAAGTGTATGTATAATTCAAAATTATTGTTATGAAAAGCCATTCACATAATTTTTACACATATATAAAATAAACAGTGTTTATTTTACACAAAATCCTTTTAGTTTGGCATGGCATGCATTTTATGAATATATATTTTATAAATGACCAAAAATTTACATATTCTTGATCAAACAGACTTGAACCTTTTCTCACCCATTTTATTCTCTTTTAACATCCAACATAATATTCTGTTCAATATTTGCAGTGGCAAGAATGTTGACTTATTATCTTATGTAACAAACTTTGCTATTAGGCTGATTAATTACAAAAACTGAGCTACCCATCCTTATTGCAAATTTAATTTTGAAAAGATAATCATACAATTTATTTTCAAATGTTCATTATTGATAAGAAATAACTTTAAGAGCCAAAAGTCAAGATGTGTAGAAGATATTTTACATCCAAATTTGGCTAAGTTGCACACACATTTTAAACCCATTCAACCTATTATGCTCAAGGATTATGCTCATAAAGGATAGCCTAATCTGTCTAAACAACTCCAATCATTGTTAAAAACAGATATGAAAATGCAAATTTGTTACATCAGTATACTTTAATGATTTCTGTAATTTGCAAATTGATTTCTTAACATATGATGATCAATTGTTTAAAATCAACAGGTAGTCAATGCATATGCAGTATCATATTCTACAGTAAAACCGACAATTTTCTTAAAGCCAAAAAACAATATTTATTGTTGCTATTTTTATCTCTATATTGTAGGCATATACTATAACGGGTGACCTTGGAACATGAACATTTTTCTTTTCACATTCTGCATAATATGCCAGACACTTCCAAAACTATGAAAAGACCTAGAAACAATGCATCATATAAACAAAGTCAGAAGGTTAAGATGCAGTTAAGTTATTTTGACCACTTTCTAAACATTATTGCATTAATGACAAGTAAATTATTTTAAATTCTTCTGCTGCTATACATACTAACAAGGTTGCCAAATGTCCCAATTTTATGGGACATTAATTTATCTCAAATGGCAGTTTTACCTTATTTCCCCATATTTTGAATCTCAAAAGAAATATATCACTGTTTCTACCTCTAGTAACTGCTATATTAATTTCAAGCAGTACAGAGTTCTTCGCTCTTTGGTTTTGTTTCTCTGGAGTAAAGAGCTTATTTCTCACATTTTTGACAATTTATGGGTTGGCCAGTCTGGCAGATTTGAGATTGCATACAACACCTAGTGACTGTTCATCTCATTTTATTTATTTCCCTCTGGAATAAGATGTTTTTTTTTACAGACTGTAGAGTGAGCACACATTTACTTTGTTAGCATTGATTAGGAAGTATATTAATATGGATGGAAATTTGAAATGCAAAAGTGATGTTACAAAGAAAAATAAAAAACTATGTGCTTATTATAAGAAAGTTAAATTAAAGTGAATTTATCAATTGCTAACAGTGACAATCACTACAAAGCATATTGTAAGTATTGTCTAAAGAGATTCTTAAATGATATAACTCAATATCTCAAGAAAGTGAACACACAAAAAAAAATAAATAAATAAAAAATTTGTAATAACATTGACTCGATATCAATATTGTTATAAATTTATAATTCTTACAACTTGTAGAATATATCAGTCCTGTTGATTTCCTCAACCAATCTGTCTCTTATTTTGATTTCGGGTATCTACAACTCAAGTAATAACAAAGACAGAATTTAGATAGCAATGTTTATGCACACAAATAAAGAATATCCTTAAATATGGTTGCATTTGTTCTGGGAAAAATAAATTGTATCACATTCTTAATTATATGAGTAGTTTAGAAATAAACATCACCACATCATTTCCATACATTTTTAAAGTCTGACACAAATACGTGGATGATATTTTTGTGGAGGTTAATAAGAAATACTTAACTGATGCTTTGAAATTGATAAACTTACAAGATAGATAAACTAAATTCACTTCTGAAACACAACAAGATAACATGATAGATTTCAAGATTATAAGAATAGGCAATAATGTGAAATTTGGAATATACAGAAAGAATATGCAGACTGAAAATGACATAAAGGCAAGTGGCTTCAATCCCATAGCACACAAACCAGTCGTTTTACAGTTGACAATGTGAGCAAAGGTCATGACCTGACCTAAATCTTTTTTAATTTTTAGAATGAAACTTAAGAGTGTTTTATCATTGTATCAATATTTTAAATGTTTTTGACTCACTAGCTATTTAAGAATATATTAGTTGCTTCACTGTATTAGTTCCCAACATAAAATTAGTTTTAAATTCAAAATGTATCCTGTTCATTTGTATAGTTTGGACTTAAGGACATGAGATTAAATTTCTAATTTGAAAATTCCCAAGAAATGTGAAATCATATTTACCCTGTAACTGGAGTTACCAAATGTTTGCTGTAAAGATAACCAGATAATTCAAAATCATCGATTTGCCATTTGTCTTAACTTTTTTTCTTTTTCCTCAATTATTTCCAGCCAATGCAACCTTTCTGAACATTATTGTCAACTATGCTATTTTTAATTTAAATTAGGCTTTACAGAGCCTGGAGCTTCCAATTATTGATAAGGACTCCATTCTATGTTTGGTATATTTCCTCCCAAAATGCAGAATGCTCTCTACATATGACAGACACAAGGAAAATAAGATATTCCAACAGGACCAAAATGTAGGAAAACCAAGTGAAAAGACTAATCATGCTGTAGGAAAAGCATTTACTTAAGACAAACGCTGTGTTTATTGAAAATGAAGTTGTTCAGTAAGTTAGTAGCATTCTAGCTCACCTACATAGAAGTGTTCTAGCACATGAATTCCCTGATAAAAAATATAGGCTGACCAGCAAATGTAAAAAGCTACAACAACCAGCAAGGTTAAATGCTTCATACAAAAGAGAACCATATAATGCTGGATGTGAATATTTTTAGCATTTGCAACTGCAAATTATATATATCAATATTTTGTATCATGCTATCACATTTTACATGCTGTATCTATAATATGATAACAAAAGATGACAACTCAATTTCATTATTCCTGAAGCAATTTTTTTCTCCATTTACCTGAATAAATCAAAATTATAAAAATAACCAGCTTTTTTTTTCTCATCCTCCTCCTCTTCTTCTTGCTGCAGGTGGATGCAGGAAATTTTAAAACAACTGATCAGCAAATGGCAGGCACAAACAGTCAGTTCTGAGCATAACAGAAGTACTGAAAATTCATTCTTTCCCTATCAATCCAATCCAAGTTTTATGCATTAATGTTTCTGACAGCTACTTGCTTTTAATATATGCCAATATTTGACTCAACCCCCGCCCTTACTCTTGTAGCAACATTCCTAATTCTATTCACAGTTTTGGAAAATACCTGCTATTGCTGCAGTGTGGTATACACTGGGAAGCATAATAAGTCCGTAAAAACACTTGGAAGAAAAAGAAACATTTCTTCATAGAAACAGTAATAGAAAAGTCTTTTTAAACTTCCTAAAATGTCTTTCTCCATTAGCTAAAAAGACCTATAGTAATAATTTAAAGGAATAGAATATTTGTTACAATTCATTTGTACAGGATATTAATATAAATACAAAAAAAATCTATCAAATACACAATTTCTAAAAATAAATATTTGCTTATATTCTTAAGATGACTTAAAAGATTTGTGCAAGATTTAGTTACTTCAGATAAAATCTACCACGTTCTTACATCTTTGATTTAATGAAATAAATATTTTTTACAACATGGCATAATGAACTATATAAATTATTTAATTGTTCAAAGTCTTATAATTACTTATAAAAAGTAAGCAATAGGTATATGTTAACTATAATGTCAAGTAGAAAACATTCTGATGATACTCACCTTTATTATCACATTGTACTACAGAAATTACAAAGTTACAACTGTGGACTAGAAAAAGCTTGGGTATGTGTTGGCGTGGAGTGAAAATGGTGCATCACAGTAAGCATGTAATTTTACTGACTGGTGAAATTCACTTCACGTGGAGGTTGACTGTTTTCTACAAGCCAAACAGTGCCACTTGGAGCTTTCTGGAGTATTTGGATGAGTGATCTGGCAACATGCTCAGGTCTGTCAAAAGTAAAAAAAAAAAAAGATAAAGACACTAGGTTAATTTATTGTAAAAATTTCGCATGTGAGTACTAACAAATCTTAAGATCTACCTGCCAATTACTAGGGACTTCATAGTAATACAACTATATTATCATTAGCATATTATTTATTTAATGTTACCAAATGAAAATATAACCTGCCCCATATTTAAAAAATAACATTTGCATATAATACTTGCTTATAAAATCATAAGAAACTAACAACATTAATGGCAAGATCTCTAACTTGAAAAAATCTAGAATTACGAGGGAGGATAAAAAAGTAATGTAAAATAATTTTTTAAGAAATAATTAGTAAGTAGGAAAAACAAAAAACTACACACAAAAAATACTAAAATACCTATTTTTCAACATATGAGCCAAGTCTCTTTTAACATTACTCCCATCATGACACCAATTTGAATATGCTTCATTCATTCCTAGCTACATATTACCAATTTCACTTCATCTCAGCTTAAGCACTGACCACCTAGGAATTTCTTCAGTGGTCCAAAGAGGTGAAATTCAAATGGAACACTTCTCAATGGCCCATGCATGACATTCTCTGGTCCTTCTATTCTTCTGACAGGTCCTTGGGCACATAAAATATAATGGCTTTACAAAATCCTAATCTGTCATGCTTAATATTATATGCAGTGCCATAAGAAATGCTGAATTGTTGTGCCAAGATTCACAGATGCACCAACTGATCATTTCAAATTGTCGCCTCAATGCCTCTGACATTGGGTGGCATTGACATACTCACAGAATGGCCAGAGTGCAGTTTGTTGGCAAGGTTTATTCAACTCTCTTCAAAGAATCTGCATCATCTGGAGTAGTTGTTTTTTTTTTTTTTGATTGATTTATTTGTGGATGCTCTTTAACATCTCAGGTCATCAGCGTCCCATTCAACTCAGGGCGTGAAACGGCCGACAAATTTTTCTCAGAGGCCTCTCTTTCAGGCTTGAGGTTCTTTTTCGTGCCGTAAATGTACGACACGGGACCCACGGTTTTACTTCCCTTCCAAAGGAAGCCATACTTAGGATTTTTACGCCCGAAAAAATCCATCGATCCTGGCCGGGTTCGAACCCGCATTTTGGGCGTAGGAGGCAAGTATGGTAACCACTACACCACCAGAACCGACAGGAGTTGTTGTGATCTACACCGTCAGCACCACACACTTCCAACATATCTCTGTGTGAAATTCACAATTGGTACTAGCAAATATGCCTTCTTTGCTCAGTGGTTACCCTTGCACCACCAGGGCAGTAACTGATCGAGCCATTGTTATCTGTAGCCCAAGATTCAAAACTTACTATCTTCCAGTTTTCAATAACCAGATGCAAATACTATTGCATAAAAAAAATGTGAATTACTTTTAGTTTCTCCCTTGTAAAGATCCTCTTTCTTATAAACTACAAGTAACAGTCTTCTTAAAGTAAAAAGCATATGTAATTACTCCACAGTGATTATATATGCCTTTCCCATAAGTCATATATTTCATTTACTTTATTGTTCAATGTAATTTTTAAATTAAGACAGATTGTAAATGTTAACAAAAATAAAGGAAATCAGTGGGGTGTTATAAAAAATTGTCAGGAAAAAGAAGAAATAAATTAAAACAATACAACTGAACAACTAATAGATGTATATTAATCTCCCTCATAAAAACCTGAAGTATTGGGTTTTTAATTTTGACAAAATAATGAAATCCCAGGAATACTTTAGTATATCTTTTACCAGCTGACACATTTTAAAAGGCTGAACATATTCACTTTACCTCATTTTCTTGATATTTCTGCTAGATTTCATTGTAATCTCATTTCTTTGGCAATTATATTTCTGCTGAGAGAGGTCTGAATCCCTCCATGTGTTCCCTGATTCGACTAGCTCCCTTATATTGCTTTATGAAAATGGTAACAAAGACTTCAGTATTGATTTCAATGGATTTGAAAGTTCTAAGGATAGTTATGTGGAAGTTAAGAAGAAGAAAGTAATTTCTCCAGTTCAGCTGAAGACGATGTTGCAAATGCCAGAGTATGGTATGAAACAGATACTTCCAGACCACTGCACTTGCTCCACATTTTACATTCAAAGCAAACCCTGAATTTAATTTTCAGCCTTGTATTGATGTTATGCATTCTTTTAGTCAATTCACTGATGATGGTTTCATAGGAGTATTGGTTACCAAGACAAACTATTAATATAATTCTTTTTTAATAGTGTTTAATGCCTGTTTTTGCTACTGAGGCACCACAGGAGGCTGACAATGATAACACATGAGATGAAATGATATATTGGGAAAGGATTTTTTAAGGAAACCCTAAGTTAGGGTACCTCCCTGGCATTTGCCAGTTACGAGGACTGAGGAAAACCTGGAAAAAACCTCAATCAGGGAAGAGGTTCCTGCAGGATTCAACTCTAGACCTCCCACTCACGAGTCTGCACCCAAACAATCTCAGCCACCTGTGGCAGTATTAGTAAATATAAGAAGATACCAAATATGAGTGTAGTATGGCTCCAGAGTATTGCTGTTTTTGTTTCCTACCCTTATATGTTTCTTTTAATTACCCTTTCTTCATGTTCCAGTCTATAAATATCTCTCTTCCCATATTGTAAAAAATTCTATTCATATTTTTTAATTAGCAATAACCCTTTCTTTTTAACATAAGCAAAAGACTCTACTCATTTCTTAATTTGTAAATACTCTGCAAATATCTTTCATATCTTAAATATTTTCTATTAATTCTTTCCTCCAATTATTGGCCCTTTACATTCAAGCAAAATGCATATTATGCTTCATTCATAATCACAAATGCCTCATGCCCTGTTTTACCTTCATTTCTAAGCACTGATTTGTCATTTATCCTTCTTTTACAAAAGTGAGTTTAGTGAGGGAAAATACTACGAATCACAGTGTATATTCTATATCAATGCACTGTATCTGCACAAATAGAAGAAGAGTCGATCCTGGTGGTGTAGTGGTAACGATACTTGCCTTCTAAACCCAAGATTGCAGGCTCAAACCCGGCCAAGATCAATGGATTTTTTCGGGCGTAAAAATCCTAAGTATGGTTTCCTTCAGAAGGGAAGTAAAGCTGTGGGTCCTGTGTCAAACATTTATGACACGAAAAAGAACCTCAAGCCTGAAAGAAGAGGCCTCTGAGCAAAATTTATCGGGCGTTTCACACCCTGAATTGAATGAGACGCTGATGACCTGAGCTGTTAAAGTGTGTCCATAAATAAATCAAATCAAAATAAACAGAAGAAGACAAAACTACAGCCAGTTTCCAAACTGTTTGGTACTTTAAGTTGTCCAGTTCAGCTAGAAAGTCTTTGATGATATGGTAGAAGTGCGAACAGCAAAATTATATCTGCACTAAGTGTAAGCATCAACATAATTGGATACTATTCAGCTCACTTCCCAAACCAAAGATACAGTGATTCGTCAGTAGACACCATATTTATATAAAAATGCATATTTTTAAATTTAAAATTAATGTCATGTCAGAACTAATACGTGAAGCAATTAATTTATTCTTAATTAGATAGTGAGTTGATTTAATACCCTTAAGCTCCACTTACAATTAAATAATATAGAACAGTTGGCACACAGCTGAAGATGCACACTAAGGCCTGTGAAACATGTTCTGTGAATGAAGTATTAAAATGATTCACTATCTAATTAAGAATGCATATTTTCACTTATGGTATGCATTTAGCTTGAAGTATGTTTAAAACTCTATTGTTTTCATTTACAAAGTTTTAAAATGCATTGTGTGCATTTGATGCATGTTTTATATTTTTTCATGCAACATGCATTTTACTTTATTTTATTAATGTATTTAAATAAATGCAATCTTTAAACAAAAAAAATGACTTAATTCTTAAGTCCTTCAACTCACATACTAGAATATCACCCACAATGAGCCATACTAGCATCACCAGACATCACGGTGATCCAAAACTTTACTATGCTAGCTGATATTCTATAGATCCATTGTTCTCCAGTTTTCTTGTAAGAGCAAAGTTCAAAGATCATACCATGTCTAGACATGTTATGTGCCAAATTAAATATTGAGTTACGTGTGCTTTTATGACAATGGATTGATTGTGGGAAACAAGATTTCATTATAGACAGCATCTTTTTTGTGTAGTGTGCAATAAATAAATTGCAGTTGAGAAAAAATTTCAATTAGCTCAGCATGCATCTACTAATCAGTAAATTACAGCTACACACATAGTTCCTTAAGACAAACATTATTGACACAAAGTCACCACCACTTCTACTTCAGAAAAAAGTTTATAGTATAATAGCATATATTTGGGGTATTCTAAAAGTTCTTGGCCTGACTCAGAGATGTAGAGATGGCCAAATTACTATGATGATGTTAAGTATCATCCTTTAGATGATATGCCATACAGTTTCAGATGTATAAGTATAGTCACTTGTTTGTGACAATTGTGTAAACAAATTAGTGTTAACATCTTCCATAAATGAATAAACCTGAAATATGAGCTGTGATAAAGTATTTTGTTTTGAAGGATTTAATCCCAATAGAAATACAAAAGGAGTTAGCTTCCACATTAAAGGATTCTTCCCCTTTGTTTTTAAAGGTTAAAAAGTGGACTGCTGAATTTCAGCATGGTCATACATCAATTCAAGATTATGAGCACTCAGGGCATCCCAAAACTGCTACAACTTGTGACAAAAAGTTCACAATGCTGTACTCAGTGATCACTGATTGAAGGTACTCAAGTTGGCTGACAGTGCACTATGTCCACTTGTACATTTAACATGAAGTTTTGGGTATGAGAAAGCTTTCTACTTAATGTGTGTTGTGTTAGTTAACAATGGATCAAAAGAATAGTGGAGTGAACATTTGTGCAAGAGTGTTTAAACTTATTAAATGCAATTTCAATGAGTTTCTCCAACATTTATAAGCATAGATGAAACATGGATTCATTGTTACACACCAGAGATGAAGGAGCAGTCCAAATAGGGGCAACAACAGATGAAAGTGCACCAAAGAAAGCAGAAACTGTTCCATTTGCAGGAAAAGTCATGGCTATAGTTTTGTGGGATTCTCGTGATGTGGTGCTCATAGACTACCTCCAGAAGGGCAGGACCATCTTCAGGGAGAATGTATTACAGTTCATTATGACCAACCAAAGGACTCTATTCACGCTAAATGTCCACACCTTGCAATAAAGAAAGTTCTCTTTCATCAAGATAATGCACCCTCACACAAATTTGTGATTGTTACTGCAAAACTGCAGGACCTTCACTTCCAAGTGCTTCCAGCAATATTTGCCAAATTTGACTGCCAGCAATTACTTTTTGCTCCCAAGCCAGAAGAAATGCTATACGAACAAAGATTCACATCACATGAATCTGAGGTTGAAGCTAAGATTATTTTTCGCATTTTAACAAATTTTATTTTACTGAGGGTATTTAAAAGTTGGAAAATCATTCTACTAAATGTATTAATTTACAAGGTGAGTATATTGAAAAAAAAAAAAAAAAAAAATATCACTTCTCTTAAATCTTGTTTTTTCTTGGTCAGGATAAGAATTTTTAGAATTCCCCTTGATATATGGAGTTCATTCAGTAACCAGAAGTTTCATAGTTCCTGGAAAAATATTGCGATCATGTCACACCAGCAGAATCTACCTTAAGAAAAAATATCTAGACAGCTGTTACCATTCAGCAATTTAAGGAAATTCAGAAAAAGCACTCTCATGTGGAGTATAGTGGATGAAACTTGACACCTATGGCTTTCATGTAGTGAATTTTCTCATAAGCAAATTAAATACAGATGAACCAGGAGAGCCATTTCTTAATTGCATATAGGACCTTAGTCAAAAACCTTTAAAAACTATCTGATTTATGAATGATGCTCCAAAATACTGTGACCAGAGGAGGTAGTGAGTACAGACTTTGGAATTCTAATTTCAGCTTACATGTTATGAACTGCCTTAATGTTGAAAGTATTTTATCATCTCAATCGAGTGAGTCAACGAATGAACAAATGAATTTTTTCAACAAATATTACAATTAAATTAATATATTGATCTTAATTCTAAATAACCAAATGCTATTATTATTTTTAATTATAAATAATTAAATATAAAAATTTTCAATTCCCCAGTCCCCTGAAATCAGACACATTTTAATATTTTGCCTGGAGCAATGAGAAAACTAGAAAATTGTATTTCTTCATGAATCTCTGTCAATTCTCAAGGAAGTTCAGAGAAAACTTAAGTGTGTCCTTTAAAATATTTCAAAACTTTAAGTGCAAAATTACGCAATGTTTTACAAAGAAAGCCTGATTATAAAGTTTTGTGCTCTGTGGATAAATGAAAACATTGTACTTATACAGGAAATTCCTCCAGAAATTGTCAGTGCTTCCAAATTATAAAATTTGTTGATGTTGAAAGAGATGCTCAGCTTCCAAACTCATACAAAAGTGCTAAGCTAGCAGTGGAAGAGAGAGGAAGTGTGTGAGTGAGCTAGTTATGAAAAGGAAAAAGGACATAAGGGACAATGGGAATGGATACTATAACTACAAAGTTAAGATAAGAGCATTTATAACTAGAAGATGCAAGCAGTTAAGAATTAAAAATGAAGCGGAAGAAAAGCATATTAAGAATATGGCTTTACATTTTCGTGATATTAGTGATTGGTGGTGTAGAGGTGAGCCTGGACCAGTGGATAGGGATGAAGTTTGGAAAGAATACTGAACAGAATGGATGATCTGGAGGAGAGACTTGGTAACCATGTAAATGCAGCTGTTCAGGAGATTAAACAAGAAATAAAACTTGAAGTTAATGGCATTACGAAGAAGTTAAGAGATGAAAGCAAAAATAGACAAATTAGAGGAGAAATATTTCAAGTTCGATTTGTTATTCGTCGGATTAGAAGACAGCAAGGTGTCTGGGCCATACAAGCTGTGCTGAAAATTTTGCAGCAGAAATTGGAGCTGATTAGAAAAATAGAAAATTGCAGATGTTTTTGCTTGGGAGAAAAATAGGAAGGATGATAATTGTAAAGAAGATTACAAGAATCAGATATCTTTATAAGCAAGGATGTATCATATAAAAAACGAGAATTGAAGAAAAATCTCATTATGCAAATGAAGGAGGCCACATGAGCTAGGAAAAAAGTATATGTTCATAACCTGCAGTTGTGGATCAACAACAAGAAAAGTATACTTGAGGGAGAAAAGGATCTAAGGATATTGGATGAAAGGCCAGGGCAGTCTCGCTAGAAGTGCAGTATTAGAAGAAGGCGAGTGCGTGACACAAGTGGTATGACATTCAAGTTCAAGTATTGGAATGAGCTTCAGTGACATCAGCCTGCAGAATGGCTACTTCACCTGATAAGTGGCTATCATGTGAGATGCAACAGCTGGCAAAGGATGCTTCTGCTAGGGATGGAGGGTAAGTAGGAGTCTGGTATTGAGGTGAAGGGGAAGTGACTATGTCAAGCATACTGTCAATTCCTTGAGCAAGTATATTGGAGCTAAATGCATCAGAGCAGAGAAAAATAGTGTCCATTGAATTGTTATGTTGAGGGAAATCGGATGAGAGTATTCAACTTCAGAGTAAGAAAAAACTGCAAGAGTTTAGGTATACGTTAGAAGCACACGTTAGTGCAGGTGGACAAATTGGATTTCACATTGTGCAGATGGGAGGTTTTATCCGAAGCGTTAAATTTTACAGTAATGAGCCTAGTGGGCAATAGTGTACATTTTCCCATTACACTTGAATGGAATGTAAGACTGGTGATTATAAAAAAGCTAACAATACACAACAGGATATGAGTGAGAGTGTTATTAGTATGAATGGTGCCAAGAATTTTCAGAAAATGTTTATGAAATTTTGAATTCCTCAGTGTCAGGCATGTGTGTTCATGGTATCAACTGGCTGACAGTGTCAAAACTAAGTGATCGTGCTCTAAATTTGGTGCAATTTTTGCTAAGTGGCAGATAATGAGATGGTAAAGAGATGGTGGCTAATAAAATGCCATTCACATTCTATCTGAATGTCCACAAACAAGAGAGTGGAGGAGTTAGTTGATCAAAGTAAAGTTCCTGTAAGATCTGAGATAGCAGTAAAGAAATTTTCTGAGTGAAACCAAGTAAATCATGATGGCCTTGTGGTAGAATTTGCAACTACTAATCCAGATGTCCTGGGTTTGAATCCTGGTCAGGT
The DNA here is from genome assembly GCA_030762175.1 of Metallyticus violacea. Taxonomy (NCBI): domain Eukaryota; kingdom Metazoa; phylum Arthropoda; class Insecta; order Mantodea; family Metallyticidae; genus Metallyticus; species Metallyticus violacea. The sequence continues at coordinate 65,517,516 of CM060831.1, forward strand.
CAAGCCATCTGGTTAACGTTCTTTTGGAGTTTTTCCTTACCCTAAGAAAATTAATGCCAGATAGCTTTAATGCACCAAGGACTCCAAGCTCATTTGTGCTATCATTAATTCATTTCATTCATTCATCCATACAGACTTACATGTATAGTATTCAGACAAAAATCTACAGACGTCATATGAAGACCAATGTAGTCAAAGCGACAATTTAAAAAAAAAGTGCAATCATGGAGTCCTTACAATCACCTACTCTGGCAGTCTGTTGATAAAGAGTCTTCACAGTTGCCTACTTTTTGAACTTAGCATGATCTGCCAGTTGTTTAACAGTTGACGATGTGAGCAAAGGCCTCACAAAATATGTCCTGAATTTTTTAAATTTTGAGAGTGAAATGTTAAGAGTGTTTTACCGTTACATTAATATTTTAAATGTTTTTAACTCAGTTTGTTTCCTTGTTCATTAAGAATAAGACCATGAAGGTGTTTTTAAGCATTTAAAAATATTTTATCTACTGGAGATCTGAGTAAAATAATCTCATGTAAGTGAAACCATAAAGTGTGTTCTAAATATTTCGACTCAGAAGATATATATATATAAATGAGTCATTATTAGGTGACACTAAAACTTCACTAACTGGTTAATTCTTCAGAACACGTTTCAAGAGCGTTCACTCTCATCCTCAGCTGGGGACCAACTAATGCTGGCAGGTGATGTAGTGACCTCTGGTGGTTCCATTAGATAACAGAACAGGAAGTCCATTGGTGGAATGTCGAAGTTCATAACTCTTATGTTTATTTTTTAAAAATGTAATTTTTTTACCATATTGCAAATTACTTGTGATTGGTGGTAGTTTTTAACAGTTCGGCTTCTCCTGCAATGTCATGATCGTAAGTCCAAAAGTGATCTGCAACCGCCAATTTATCTACTTGTTTATATCTTACATTTCTGGAGTGTTCTTTGGTCCTTGTCTCCAAATTTCATATTGTTTTGCCTAAATATATCTGATCACAGTCCAAACAATCTATCCAATAACTCCTGCCTTTTTTGTTGGGTGGAAGTTAGTTAACATCTTTTATGGTGCTGTTCAGAAGCTTTCCAATAAAAATTTATTTTGTGCTGCCAAATAGCATCATAAAAGATGTTATTCCACCACAGATCACTATGTTACCTGCCTGTGTTAGTCGGTCCCCAGCTGAGGATGAGAGCAAACGCTCTTGAAACATGTTCTGAAGAATTAACCAGTTAGTGAAGTTTTAGTGTCACCTTATGCTGACTCATTTGTATATTTAACAACTTCACTGTCCTAACTTCTTTTAAGTTTACAATTTCAGAAGAGATTATTACATAATACTTACTTTTGTGAAACACTATTAGCAGTGTCGCGCTGCCAAGCCTTCTCATATTCAAAGGACAGTAACTGTTTCTTCACATCTTGGACAAATCCTGTATCTGTTGCAGCAGGACAAAGTGCTATGACTCGAACTCCAGTCATATTCATGTGATAGGAGTCCTGTAACAAGAATGCAGTTTGCTGTAAACTATTCTGCCCAGACATGCTTTTGAAAGTATGTGTAAGGCTTCTAGTAAAGGCCATGTCTTTCAGGCTGAAGATTCTGACATTTAGTCCATCTACTTTGGTAGGCTTATTATTGACCTATGTATTACTACCTACACTGGTGCTTTTTTTTTGTTTTGAATGATTTATTTAGGGACCCTCTTTACCAGCTTAGGTCATCAGCGTCCCATTCAACTCAGGGCATGAAACAGCCAACAAATTTTGCTCAGAGGCCTCTCTTTCAGGCTTGAGGTTCTTTTTCGTGCTGTAAATGTACGACACGGGACCCACGGCTTTACTTCCCTTCTGAAGGAAGCTATACTTAGGATTTTTATGCCCCGAAAAAATCCATCGGTCCTGACTGGGTTTGAACCCGCAATCTTGGGTTTAGGAGGCAAGTATGGTAACCACTACACCACCAGAACCGACACACTGATGCTAGTTCATTTTTATATACCTTGGTAATAAAGCATGGGAGTTCTGACCCCACACTTTTATTGGTTTATGAGTGATTAATACCTGCATATTTTTTAGAGCAGGTTGGTGACTAATGGTTTTAATAGTTAAATTGGAGTTTATATTTTAATCAATTAAATATAAAATTTGTAAGGGGCGAAAAGCAATGAAAATTAATATAATTGCAGGTAAGTTAATTCTTAAGATATCAAGATGTTTGACCATCTAAAGTTTTAGTTCTATTGGTCATGTTCAGTTTCCAGTGAGTCCTGTTTGAATCATTTAACCTACTTTGTGCCTAGTCTCCTAATGAAAGCCCACTTTAGTTCCTATGCTGTTCAAGTGCTCTATTTAGATTTGGATGCATTTGCAGGTGATCCTGTTCCATTTTTGTTCTTCCAATTTGCATTCTTCTTTGTATACAATTTTTACTTTGCATAAGTGGGCAGCCAGCAGTCATGGCCTATGTTTAGCCTGAACATAGTCACCCTTCTTTTGTGACTGTAGATTTCCTGTTTTCGCAATATTGGTCCACTGTTTTCCATATATTCTGAGTTCCTGATTTGGGTATTCTTAAGAGTGCCTTGTGGTTGTGTGCTTTGTTTTGCTCTTGTAGTTTGGTTCCTTTTTACCCAAAGTGTCTGCTGTCTTTTCCTAGTAGGCCAATATGTCAATGCCAATATTATTTTCTTTTGTTGGGTCTCTAAGGTTCTGATCGGTTTTCTGATTTCTAATACTGTTTTTGTAGTTGGGTTGTCATCTACTGACTGTATTGCAGTCTTTGAGCTTTGGTAAATGCTTTTGGTCCTAGTACAAGTTGCTCCACGACCTCTAGTTCTGCATCAAAGCTGTTACATACTACTGCTATGTAATGTGAAAAAAGTATTGATTATACTCCTCCTTATTTGTCTTGTCCATTACCATCTGTGTATATGTGTAGTCACTCTGTGTCTACATATTTAAGGTATGGTACAGATATGTAGACGATATATTTGCCATAGTTAACAAAAAACTCATTGACGATGCCTTAAAACTTCTAAATATACAAGATATAAACATATCATTTACATACAAAATAGAAACAGATAACATGCTGCCATTCTTGGATATTAAAATAATGAAATGCCAAGAAAATCTTAAATTTGGAATATACAGAAAGAATACACACCCAGATAATCACATCAAAGCAGACAGTTTTAACCCCACAGTGCATGCAGTAATTAACAGTTTTAACACACCGGCTAGTTAACCTACAAATTAGCAAAGAAGAATATTTTAATGAATACAAACAAATAGAAGAAACAGCAGTTAAAAATGGTTTTAAAAAAGAACTAGTACATAAAAAGGTGCAGAAATTCAAGAGACAAAAACACATCAAAGAAACCACGACACTTTCAGCAAGAAAAGATAAAGTAATTTTTAAAAAATTCACATATCATCTATGGGCCACAAAAAAATTTCAGAATATTCTTAAAGATTTTAATATCAGGTTGGCACCGATTAATAGATTTAATGTTAAAAATTTATGATAGATAATGTTAATGACAGTATTCCACAAGAAGAAAAATCAGGTATTTACAAAATAAACTGTGCAGAATGTGAAAAAATCTACATTGGAAAAACAAAGAGAAACATAGGCACACGGTTAAAGGAACATTTCAGGAATATAAAGTACGAGCAAATAGACAAATCAGCAGTAGCATATCATTTTTGGACACAAAATCATGACATAATAAATAAAGCAAAATTATTAAAATCAGTACAAGGACCTACAGAATTGCAACCTGGGAGAAAATCTACATCTACAAATACAAAGACAGTATAATGAACTTCGACATTGCACACCACCACCAGAGCAGAATATACATTCCCACAGCTCAACGAATGATCCGACAGTTGAACTTTAGCCTGGCTGAAGGTGGGAACTAAATGTTCTCGAAACCAGTTCCATATATTTATGAAAAGTAAGTGAAGCTTTAAGAGTGTGTAGTTCAACTGAATCATACAATGATATCAATTAATATGATTAGCTTCACTGTGCAAGTTCCAATTTACATTTAAATTTAGAACACTTTTTATGATTTCACTTGAGATGAAATATTTAGAAAGTTCTTTATAATTTCAGTTACATGAGATTTAATCTCATGAAAGTGAAACTATAAAAAGTGTTCTAAATATTTTGATTCAGAAGAGAATATTATAGTTTGTTGAATTTTGCTTTGTTGGCCATTAAACTAGCCTCCCTGCCATATTTGATTACAGGTTTAATGCATGTTCCATAGGTTTTATTGATTTCCTGTCTGCTTTCCCGTGTTCCTCTGCTTAATCTTTTCATTAAGGTTGACCTTTGTTTTGCTTTATTTACTGTGGATTCAATTTGCTTGTTTCAGTTGAATTTATTGTCTAGCTATTTTCCCAAGTAAATAGTATTTTCTGATTTCTGTATTCTGTTGTTTACCATTAATTTAAAAATTTTCATTCCTGTGTTTCATGAAGAACTGGCTGGGGTTGGTTCTCGTGGTCTAGTGGTAACCATACTTGCCTCATAGATCAAAGATCACAGGTTCAATCCTGGCTAGTGTCAATGGATCTTTTAATATAAGTATGGCTTCTTTTGGAAGGGAAATAAAGCCCTGGGTTCTGTGTCATAGATTTTGGCATGAAAAAGAATCTCAAGCCTGAAAGAAGAGGCCTTTGAGCAAAATTTATTGGCCATTTCACACTGGGAACTGAATAGATGCTGATAACTTGACCTGTTAAAGAGCATTCTTAAATAAAACAAATCAATTGAGAATCAGTAGATGTTTAATTTGATTTGTATTCATTTGCATTTTATTTTGTTCTGAACATAATTGTTGTTTCATGAGTCCTTTATTTATCCTATTTTCTAGTATGTGTTGATTGCTTCAATTTTTGTATTTGGTTCAAATAATTGTCATCTGCAAAAATAAAAGAAGAGGCCTCTTATCAAAATTTATTGGCCATTTCATTACCCTGAATAGAATAGGATGCTAATGATCAAAGATGTTAAAGAGTATCCTTAAATAAAATACCTAGCCTAACCTATCTTCAAACATATTGATTTTATATGCTTTGTCTCAGTTTATTGTAAGTTTCTCTTTAAATATTTTTTTTATTTTTCATATAATTTTGCAATAGTAATTATTGTAGGATACTAGAATATCTGAATTATCAAAATTAATATGATGGCCTGTTGTTGTTGATTATAATGCCAGTGCTGATTTTTCAGCTGGTTTAATTTAAGACTCTAGATGTGCTATTTCTTCCACTTATGGCAGCAGTGTATATATATAGTCCAGGAAGAGGCCTGACAAATTTGATGGGAGAAACACCTGCATCTCCAGTTATCAAGACAGAAGCCTTAAATATAATGAACTCTGGCCATGGAAGCCTTATGCATTCATGTTTTGAAATGTAATCATTATTAGTTGCAATGAGCTAAGAAAATTCAAATCTATTCAAAGCTTTTGAAACTAATATAAAATTGTTTAACACTCTAGACACCACATTTCTACATTTTACAGGTTTCTTTTCTTTCAAAACTTATCAAGCCTGCAGTTTCTACAAGATCAACCATAATTTCTCATTTAAAAATTACTTTCTGCAAATCTTGCTTGTTTGATCACTGCATCATTAAGCATTTATTCTGTTAATAGAGGGTACTTTGTTATTTCTGATAGTATTCACATTTCAAGAAAGGCATGACAAGCAATAGCATTGTCTCTGTGCAAACAGCTGATTAACATGTTTCGATATGGCACAAAAAGAACTGAGGAAAAAATAATAAAATTGTAAAAATTTTAATATATGTTTTAAAGTATATGAGTAGTTTTTCATTCATGATGTTGACCCCCCCCTCTCTACACAATTATATGGTAGCAGCTCTTCTGATGACTATGAAGAAGGCTACTTAGATTATCAGAAGTGGTGGGACTAACTCACTTCCTGTTACACACACTCCAAGAAATTAATGAAATTATATGGTAAATTGTAAATTATTAGCAAAGAACAGATTTTAGGTGAAAAATTATGTTTGGAAAGGGGGAAGATTATGAAAATTTATACAAAAGGTGCGGATAAAATGTCTTTATAAAGATTTGATAAAGTAACATTAATATTCTTTATTCACTACTGAAGCAAATAACATACAGTAACCAATATTTAGGATGGGATTTACTTGGTTTCAACCAATTTGTTATATTAGATAAGCACAACATTTCAGTGTTTTCGAATGGCACTGGCACTTTAAGCTCAGGAGATGCATATAAATGAAGAAACTCTGTTCAACATCTACTGAAACCAATGGGGCATATTTTGTAAGCACATAGGAGTTCGGTGCAAGCTTCAAAGTCTTCCACATTCAAATTCTTTCTTAAAATGAACTCAAGTTTGGCCTTTTGCAAATCCTTCACATTGTCAACTTCCTCCAGTCCTTCTTCTTCTGAACTCTGAACCACATCAAGCAAATACCTGTAGCCATGCACTGTGAAAAGTTCTAACTTGTAGGTCTTTGTCATTGAACGATTATTCAGTATGCTTGATGGCTGTTGAATCTAGAGCACATATGAAACTTATGAATTTTTCAAAGTTTTTGCACAAGAAATACATGCATCTTATCCTAGTAATCCCTTGTTATGATAGGGAATTATGGTAGGTGGAACTCAGTAACTTCCTGGTACAAAAATTGATGGGGTCGTTACAAGAATCTTCTTCAGAGCAACAATGAAGACATTTACTCTACTGTGTTCCTCCCTGACTCTTTCGCTCCTATGGTGTAGTCCATGTGCAATACACATCACAAGGTTGAGGTTGGGGTACACATCTTCAGTTACTGGAAAGTCAAAAGCACTTAGACTCCTTTATCAGTCACCAAAAGTCTGACTTTTTCATATTACATGCCCTCCAGCTACAATGATTCATTGAATTGGATTAGTGTGCAGGCATTTGTCTTCTCAAGTTGGTACATCTCAAAGAGCATGGGTGTCAACCTTTCACCAGATGATAACATAAGCACATTCAATATACATCTTTTGCAGTACAACAAAACATCCTTATGAATTGGCTTTATATAATTTTTTTCTCAGGATGCTCTAATCTGTTATTGACCTTTCGAGTGTATTTCTCCAGGAATGATTTGAATGCAGGATTGTTAACCTTATGGACTGAATATCCTGATGAAATAATGCCATGGTAAGATCAGAAGAGAACTGACTCAATGACTGCTGCTTTTCAGACCCTGAGGTGAAGGCACATATCATGGAAATTGACAGGCTGTGACTAGTGGAGTTTAACATTCTTCACTTTGCCAGGCTGGATGTGCCTGTTTATGATTCTTTGATGCTTCTCCTCGTTTGCAATATTTACATTGTAGATGGCACATTGAAGAATTAGGCCCTTAGTTTAGATGAACTGTCTCTTAAATTCTTCTGAAAGTGCATACAACTATACCTTCTGAACTTTCAGCATTATAGAGTATTTGGACTGCAGCATCAATACATTCAAGTAGAGCAACTAGAGATTTGAGTTTTCTTTATATCAAATATGCAAACTGTGCTTATGGCAAATAACTTTAATTTAAATTTGTTTTCTCTTGCATGTTTTGCTACATAAACTTGGAAACTAATGGGGCTATAAATATATCATTTTACAGCTCTTGTTCTGCTCTACACAATGAAACAATTGGATTTTATGTAGCTGCTCAAGAACAGTGAGCATTATTTATTTTTAAGCTCAAGAAGACTGAAAATAATTATTTTTTCTGCCCAATTTTTTAAAAAAAAAAAATAAAAATATGAAAGAAGGTTGAAAAAGCATCAAGGGGGGTGAAAAGGGAATAAATATGCTAATCTCATGAACAGAGGCAATAAAATTTGTCTATTTTACTTCATTTTATGTTCTATAATACAAATCTCCAAACAATCGGTATATAAACAGTTACATTTTTGTAACGGTGCTGCATCTTAAAATGCATTCCTTAATTATTAGGCTCCTGGGTTGATGTCATATCTTAATTTCCTATCAGTAATGTTGGTTTAGCAACAAATATGTTTGAAGTAGGTGTTTTTTTCAGTTTACAGTGTAATAAAAAACTAGCAATACTTTTACACCATTATATAACATATTTGATTGCAATATACACCATTATATCAGATATTTGATTGCAATAAAGAGAATATGAATGTGAAAGAATATATCTTCCACATCCTTATTTCAAATTAAAATTCATTAATTATGGAGGAAGTATTTTCTCAAAACTACCTAAATTGCCTGGTTTCTCAGAAAATTTACAAAATATGGGCTTTACACTGAAAGTGCTAAATGACTAAAGTAATTTACCCCATAAGCTCGTGTGAAACCAACAATAGCATGTTTGGTTGCAGTATATATTGGAATGCTGACATAAGGTCGTATGCTGACATTAGATCCAATGTTGATGACTGTACCACCACGTCCACCCCTGTCTTTACCTATGAACCGTAGAGCAAGGAGTGTTCCACGTATAACACCATTCTGTAAATGATACAAATATTTTTATATTAGGAATGCAATATCATATCTCAATAATTAACTCTTAATATTTTTTCAATAAAATATATGTTCTACCCACTCATGTGCAAATTGCAATTCAGAACATTAATAATCATGCCCTTAAAAATAATTTAATTTAAAAAATATGCATTAATTATAAAGGTAGGACCCAAAATTACAATGAATCCAACATATCTACATTCAATGTTAAAAAATAAATTTGATAATGTAATTACATAAATTTATTCATATCTTTCAAGCCACCACCCTGAAAAGCAGGGAAATAGCCTTTAAAATGTCAGCACAATATATGTGTGAACAATAAATTTTGCTCACTAAGATTAATATAACTTAGTCATCATAATTTAGAGCTACAGTGACTCAAAATCATATCATTATTACTGAAAAATTAATTTCACATTTAAAGGTGTCAGACATTTAGTAAGAGTTATAGCTAGTATTATATAAAAACTGAAATTTTTGTTACTGTATTTTACTTTTTACAGATTGAAATTACCTTTTAGTACAACATAGATTATGCATATTTGCTTAACCTAAGTTGTTATTGCTATTAATTTCATCATTTTATAATTTGAGTTTATAAGTGCCCTTTTTTTATGATCTATGTTGCACAAATGACCACGTATTTTACTATTATCTTAATTAAATCAACAATATAGGAAAGAGAGTGCCAAATCAGGATGGTTTGGTAAAACAGTATACCTTACTAATCTTTGAAATAAGTGCATTTCTCCACTCCCTTCAGGCTTAACAGCCATTTGCTTGTCCTTTTCCAGCCTACCACATCCCCTTAGTATAGAAGTGTGGAATGAGATACATAACTGTGCTGTCTGATGAAGATGCAAAGACTCACCAGAACCTAAAGGAAGTGGCGGTATCCGCTGCTGATGTGGAAATAGTGAAAGAAGAATTTGTAAAACATGTAGCAAAAAAGATAACTAGAGCTTTCCTCAAGCTAAAGAAAGATGTTACTGACACTAGATTGGGTGGTAGTTGTGGCTGTGGTAAGCTGAAGTTAGAAACTATAAAAAGACTAACCAGCCTCTACAGACAGGCCATCCAGAAGTATCTGCCATGAAAAATATGTTACATTTTACTATTACAGATCAAAAGAAGCCAGAACATCAAAAGTGCTCCACAGGGACAAACTTGGTGTTTCTATAACAGAAGCATAGCTCTCAGTGAGACTCCGCAGAGCCATTGCAAGATGTCTGTTCAGTTTGATGATGGTAATGGTTAGGAGAATTCTCCCCATCTACCAGAGATAGCTGTACTGAACTACTAGTACGCTGTGATCATGGAGAGAACAAAATTCAAATGAAAGTTTTTCTTTACTCATTTGGAAAAACTGTCCCAGAGATATTTTTATTTCTAAGAAGTGGCTGGAAAATGGGGCATTAAATGGTGTTTCTGCTTTTAATATTGGCTGTTCAGCTTTTCAGGAGCTGATGATGATGATGATTATTATTATTATTATTATTGTTGTTGTTGTTGTTTAAGGGTGCAAAACTGCTACAGTCATTAGCATAACACATCAAAATGGTGCCGATAATAAAAAATAAGTCCACACTAAAATACTGAGCATAAAACAAACAACAAAGACAAGTCAATCATTGTAAATAAAAATTCCATTAACAAATAACAAGGGTAGTAAATTTCAACATTGTAGCAATAATAAAATACACAGCAATAGCTGGAAATATAATGGGCTTAAAATATGCTAAAAAATAATCTCATATAAAATTATAAAAAATCATACCTTGCTCCAAAAACCACAAATACACATAAAATGGAGCACTCATTCAATAGCAACGATATCATCTGGAAGTACTTCCTCAAGAGAGGAGGGCTAATCCTGGGAAGTTCTAAAACCCACTAGGTGATGGCATTCAATTAAAATATGATGCACTGTAAAGGGGTGGACACAATTTGGACATGCTGGAGCTGTCACCTTTAAAAAGGTAATGGTGACTAAAACGACAATGCCCAATCTGCAATTACTTCTTGCGACGAACCGCGCAAGGAGAAGTTAAACAAATAAATGAGGCAGATTTGCATTCCCCAAGCTTGTTAGGAGCAAATTCCATCATGCCAGCGCGAGAGAACACCTTTGTGTAAAAATTGCTTAAAATCTCCGGAGTAAAACTGTTGCTGAAATGCAGCAGGGTTTAAAAGGGCGGATTTTTCTGTAACATTTGGGGCTCCATTGCCTGCAATTCCCTCATGACAGGAACCCATAGCAGTGTTTCGCTGACACCCACATCAACTAGTGCAAACACTGTATTCTGTTTCTGTACAAGAGGATGGCAAAATTATGAATGCTCAACAGAGCACTTAGGGAATCAGAACAGAATTACAGAGTCCCCCTGTCACTGTTCCGATACAAATAAAAGTGCCAGATAAATACTGCAAAGTTCCATAATGAAATAAATGTCACAAAGTTAAAACCAAAAGAAAAACCCCTTCCATTAAAAACAAAGGCACATCCAACACGTGTGTCTGTTTTCGAGCCGCTGGTACAAATAAAATTGCACCTCGCAAATATTGAGACTATCGCGCTAAAATGTCGACGAATAATAGAAGCTATGGTCGAAGACTTTGGACAGACGTAAGACCAATATGTATTGGGGCCTCTGCTAAAAGCCAAGGGGGAGAACAAGCTTCCCCGGCTAAGAAAAATCAAGCAACTCAAAGTCCAAAGGTCCTAACATCTCGCAAAAACGAAAGCCAGCAGACTTAGAAGTAAGAGACCTAGCAGCATAAAAGCTATCAAGCGAACATTAAAAAACAGCTCATTCGTGGGATACCAAAGTTGAGCAGCCAATCGAAAAATCATCTTTCCACTATCCTCAATTTACTACAACTTTTGACTTTTTGATAGCCTATTCTTTGAAAAAATAACTAATTTCACTGAAGGCATGTTATAACCCTACCACAACAGTGGCACCAATTGTAAGATCATCTGCATAGAGCACACCAGGTGTTTCTTTTTCTTCCAATTGTTGTGCAATGTGAGTTACTTGCACCATCTTGTTTAAAATATCAGCAATAAACAAATTAAATAAAATGGAGCTCAACTTTACACCCTAACCATAGAACTATCCTGAGTTCTAACAATTCTGCAATATCACTTGTCTTGAATCTAATACAATATTTAATTCCTTCATACAACTATCAGATACCAGTAATAATTGGTCACTTGCCCCTTTTTTCTCAATTTTTATACCAATGCCTCTATGTTTGAAATTTTTGTTAGACCAGTCTAAGTACATATATTCTACATCATAAATTAACTTCCCAACTTACTTCACTCTGGAAGTTAGCCATACCAAAAAACAAAACAATACAGCCATAAAAAAAAACAGTTCTAAGTTCCTTAACAGTTTAATGCATTCAAGGTGTTTTCTTTTCTTTCCATTTCGCTATTACATAATGAGTTTTTTAATAGTAAGTCACAATTTTCAAGCTTTCAAAGTATCTAAGTAAATTTCAAGCACCAAACCTAACTTTCTGCAGCCAAATTTCAATTCTGTAATTAATGAAAACCTATTTGTACCATTACCCATCTAAATGTATTAAAATATGTAATTGCTTAATATTTACCAAATTAACATCCACTTCAAGCTCCCAAAAGCGATCGTTCATAATTCCAGCATTGTTGATAACTATATCCAAGCTGCCGAAGACTGACACAGTTGTCTGGAATGATTCTGCAATAATTACATGCATATTAGCATCTACTTTATAATTTTTATTTATCTTGTTAAGGAACACATAAAATTACTAGCTGCATAAGCAAAATTTCAAATAAACTATGCATTTAAATATTCTTTAATATATCACAGAAATACATTAAATTTTTGCACTAGTTTGCTGGAAAGATGTATGCATGCCTGTGTGCATATGTTTTTTTTTCCCCCCAAATATACACATGTATTCAAATTTACTAATGCATTCAGGCTCTTAAAACCCTTTCTTCTTCATATGACTATAATTCATTTATACTCTATTACCTCTATTATCAGATTTGTTCAATAATTGGCATTGAAGATATACTTCCACAGTTTAATTCCTCTAAGGCAGGAAAATAAATTGGCTTTCTGAAGTGCATGCTCTTGTTTTTCTACACTGTGTCCACACAGTGCATGCAGAGCAATGAGAGCATACAGTTTATTCACAGTAGCAGTGGTGGCTAGTACGTTATCATCTTTTGTCATGGAAGAAACTCATTAAAGCGAAGATCTTTCACATCAATAAAATTGTTCTATCTCATGTGGAAGGCTACATATTTCATGGAATGTAGTGATGGTGCAATTTGTTTGATTTGTCATGGAAATTGCAAATGCTGAAAATATTTAACCATCAGAGTTACTGTCTTACTCTGCATGATAAATCTCGTATTATTGAGCTCTTGAGCTCTTAAAATGAAGAATGCACTGCCGAGATACAAACACAAGAAGAGAAAGAGAAGGATGGCACCAAGGTAAAATCTTCAGTTCATATGGGTTAAGAGTTAGCACTAGTAATTGCTAGTCCTTTTTTTGTTTTTCTGAAGGGCCACTTATTAAACAATGTATGTTTATAGCTGCCAATCAATTCACCCCTAGGATGTTTATCAGTTTCAGAGTTGAGTCTGTATTCTTGAGCAATATATGTATTCTTGTAAATATAGCACAGAGAATTTTAGATCTGGTAGACGATCTTTATGAACAGCTTATTGACAGAGCAAAAAAATTCATCGAATTCTCTCTTTAGGTTGATGAGAGCACTGATATGGCAAGTACGGGAAAGTATATCAATTTATTCAAGGGGTGAATGAAAGCTTGGAAGTTGTTAAAGAATTGTTACACCTATTACCAATAAAAGCTCAGCAAAAGAGTCATATATTCTGAACTACATAGTGGGAGTTGTACAGAATGCAGAACTCTCTTACTTGATGGATATAATTGGTTCTAAAACCAGTTTCATGACTCTTCTAAAGCAAAAATTAAGAAATAAAGTCAATTCATTGCATAGTGCATTAGCAGAGAGAGTTTAAAAGCTTTCTAGAAGATTTGGAACATGAGTATGGTGATATAGCATACTACATAGAAGTTAGGCCAAGGCAATATTCTAAGCAGAATTGTTTAACTATTGGAGGAGATCAGTTTGTTCCTGGAAATGAGTGGGGATTTTGCAGAACTCACAAATATTAACTGAAAATGTGATCTTGCATTTATAGTTGATGTAAATGAACATTTAAATGGTTTGAATGAATCACTTCAAGGGAAAAACAGATTAATGTTATGTCCTGTAGTATTCAAGCTTTCAAAAGTTGTGGTGTGGTGGTGGTGTAGTGGTAACCATGCTTGCCTCCTAAACCCAAGATTGCATGTTCAATCCCAGCCAGGATCGACGGATTTTTTCAGGCATAAAAATCCTAAGTATGGCTTCCTTCTGAAGGGAAGTAAAGCCATTGTTCCCGTGTAGTAGATTAACAGCAGAAAAAAAACCTCAAGCCTGAAAGAAGAGGCCTCTGAGTAAAATTTGTCAGTCATTTCACACTCTGATTTGAATGGTTCTAGATTAAAAAGTGTGGTCAGTAACTCTGATTATTTAGATGTGGAATGTTATGTTGAAAATCTCCACTTGCTTTCACATGAATTTGAAGAGAGATTTAAAGATGTGATGAATCTAAAAACAAGATTTTTATCTATTTGCTACATCGTTAAGTATAAATATTGATGATAATGCCAAAGAAGTACAACTGCAGCTAATCAAATTGAGTTGAATCTGATTGAGCTGGCATACAGATACAGGAATAGAACAAGTTTAGGAGTTAGTCCTTTATTTTTTAGTTTTTTATCATTTAATGGTAGACACAACTACAGATTATGGAACAGGACGCCACTGGCTGAAGAATTAAATAACACATACACCTTGCCTGCACAGCCAGATAGCTTTGAGTACCTTGTGCATAGCAACATCACGGCATGCTTGCAAGTTGATGGACGCTGCTCTATAGTAACAAAATCCAGATTTTAAAAACATAAGATTCTGAACATGAACATGAACTTTGTATCAAAATGCAGGACAAGTTCATTGATCAACAAAATTTATCTCCTAAACTTGGGTATTCATTTTTTACAATAAACTCCACTTACTTACATAAAAGTAAGATGCGTTTTGGGAGAATCTCTCCCATCTTCAGTTGCTCACTGAACCACCATTACTTAAAATGATGGTTAGACAACCGGATGTTCCTGTGGTGGCCTCTGTTAGTTGAAGCAGAAAGTTGTCGAGTTCATCCATAGGAGGAAACTCAAAATTCATTAGGTTTTCTTTATTTTTTAATATGAAAATATTTTCCCAAGTGGATAACTCCAATGGGTTGTGAAGATGTTTCAGCAGTTTAATTCCTGGTTTTATTTCATAATTTTTGGTTCAAAAGTGAGCTGCTACTGCTGATTTATCCTTATCCACCTGCTTACACCGAATAGTCCTAAAATCTTTCCTTCGCATTTCCATATTTCTCATTGTTTTGCCTATGTAAAACTGTTCACAATCTGCACATTTTATTGCATAAATTCCTGATTTCTGTTCTGGTGGTATGGAGTCTTTTACTGTGCAATCCAATAAATTCTTGATGATGTATCTGTTCTTTTGGGCTAACATTATCCCATATTCTTTGAAAATTTTCTTGAACTTGTGGTAAATTGGATGGTAGGTGAAACTTTTTAATTTGTATTCTTCTTTTGTGTTTTTCCGTGTGGAAACTTCCCTTATCCCTTTTTGTCTTTTAGATTTATTGATACTTTTTATCACTGTGACTTTGTTGAAACCATTGATTATAGCTGTCTTTATCATTTGTTTATATTCCATTTTGTACTCTGCTTCTGTGAGTGGAATATATCTCTATTGAAACTATGTTGCTCTCTCAATTCAATGAATATCAAATTTTCTAAACTCATGACTTAAGAAGCTAATGTTATGTAACACCAGTCTGTATAAAAACAGCACCAATAAATTTGTTTACCAATAATATCTTTACATAAACTGTTAACAATTTCAAATCACTACCCATTGTACCTTGGTCTTTGGCTCATCAGTGATTACAAAATAAATATTTATTTTCTTATGCCACATTGACAGATTAGATATACTTCTCTTATGATAAAATTTTTATAAAATAAATTATCTCTTTTCAACACAAACTATGCATAGGTGAATATCCAAATAAAATTAAGCGTCATTCAATACTGTGCATATACATTTTAATTTTGTTTATATACTAACACATGTTTATTTAAATTAAAATATAAATTGGAACTTGCACAGTAAGCTAATCATATAATTGATGTCATTGTATTATTTAGTTGAACTACATCTTAATGCTTCACTTCTCATAATGTATGGAATTGGTTTCGACAACATTTAGTTCTCATCATCAGCCTAGCTAAAATCCAGAGTTGGCTGATGATGATTCAAAGCAGGAGTATAAACAAGTCATATCAGTTAGTAGAAAAAATTAAGAACATAAAACTACATCCCTCTGACACTCGAATATCTTTCGACATGAATCTTTGTTTCCAAGCATACCAAAAGAAAAACTCCTAATTTATCTACATGATAGGCTTAAAACAAGTGGAATTAAGCATGCACACATAAAAGAATACATCAAACTCACAAAATTTGCATAAACCAAGCCTATTTTACTTTACTTTTATTTCTGCTGCCTGAAGCTCTAATCATAAGCTACATGAACAGGAAATTTGCAAAAATAAGAAAATACTTACAAAAAAGGCAGAATAGTACGAAATAGGTAGTAAAATACAAAAAAAGGAAAAAATCAAACTTCCCAATTATATTTGATGGTTCATGAATACTATTTCTGTATACTTTGAGCTTTCCTGATGATAAAAAAACAGCATTTTGCCATAAATCCAAGCTCTATTAATAATATATTTACTTACCAAAATCTGTCAATGCTGCTTTTTTTTCTTATTAGAATTTAATGTCCTGCCACATGTCAGGGATCTTTTGAGATAATGAATATAATGGACGAAATGATAACACCAAATGGGGTCTGGAATCCTCACTGTCTAATGTTATCTTGTTACCTGGTATACACCTTTACAGTATCCACTGCTACTTGTGGCTTAGCAATAATTTAAGAAAAGATCTAATAATTATTCACTATGAGCTCTTTGCTGTCAGTTCTCTTTGCAAGTAAATGATAATGCTGAAAATAATAAAAGTCTCTCATGCAGCAGATGAGTAAATTAGATGAATTCCTCACCAAGTTGTATAACTGTTAATAGAAATCAACATAAAATCCAAATTAGGCCTTATTAATTAATAAAATGAAATAAGTTATGGCCTTACTGTGTGGTATTGGGGAAACAAAATTATAATTCTTGCAATCTATAAGTATTACAAAAGAGAAAGTACATTTTTAGAATTATCATTATTATTACCGAGATTAAACCATAAAAATTAATGGTATAATATTAATTAAATGAAACATATGATTACTGATAGACAAAGCTATACTGTGCGAGTATTTTTAAACATTTTTAAATATAACCATGTTTATGCACCTACCCCTTTATATCTTTACATTCACTAAAATTAAGAAAAATAACAGAAAGTTTCAAGTTACATTATATATTTATGATTTTCATATGTTTTAATAAAACAAAAACATGTTACTATTTAAAAACAATTTTGATGTGCTATGCAAATATACAGAATCAATAAAGAACAATAAAAATTTCATTGATTTTCATTGACTTTGAACTTTAATTTAAATATTATATATTAAAAACATATGATGCAGACATTTTCTGAAGGTTATTATGGAGCCCTCTTACATAGAAATATAATTCTCAAATACACATTATATTAATATTTCACAATTCTTATCTTCACAATGATGCTTTTGTTAAATATAAAACATATGCAATGTTATAAATACAGTTTGTATGCTGAATTAATTTCTCATTTTATTTCAAAACAATATTGAAAAAATTAAACACAAGAGCCCTTTTAAATTAAATTTAAAATTATTTTTTTGTTGGAACTAATATGGAAATATCCTTTTTAATATTTGGTTTTCAAATATATCTTTATTCCTAATAGTCCAATATTTCCTAACTTTCAGAAACTAATTTTCTTATTTATATGAAATATACCAAATTTAATTATGAAGAAACAAATATTGGTGTTGCTAGAGTAATTTTTAAATGTTGGTTTTCACATATACCCTCATTCCTAATGGCTCAATTTCCATGATTTTCAGGAACTATTTTTCTCATTTTATTTACATAGTACATGCAAGATTTGTTGTGAAAAAACAAATATTGGTGCTAGAGTAATATTTAAATTTTGGGTTTCAGGTAAACCCTCATTCTTAATATCTGGTTTCACTGATTTTCAGAAACTTTATTTTTTACTTGGTTTAAATGGTATGGGCTGAGTTTTATTGTGAAAAAAAATATTGGTGCTGCGAGAGTGATATGGATTTCAGGTACACCCCCACTCATAATGACCCGATTTCCCTGATATTCAGAAACTATATTTATTTTATTTTATTTAAATGTTATATATGGAGCTTCATTGCAAAGAAAAAATCTTAATGCAGCTAGAGGGATTTTTAAACTTTGGTTGAAACCCCCATGCTCATAGTCCAATTTCACCGATTTTCAGAAAAAAAATTTATTTTATTTCAATGGCATATATTGAGTTTCCTTGAAAAAAAATTAAAATTATGGTCGTTAAGAGCAATTTTTAAATTTCTGTTTAACCCCCTATCGTTTTTCAGGTAACACCCCACTACCAATAATCTGATAAATTTCAAACACTATTTTCATTACTTGACTTAAATGCTATATGCCAAGTTCTGTTGTGAAAAAACAATTATTGGTGCTGCTAGAGCAATTTTTCAATTTTGGGTTTCAGGTAGCCTCCTGATTTTTAGAAACTATTTTTTTTATTCTATTTAAATGGCATATACAGATGAAGTTTCACTGCAAAAAATTTCATATTAATGCCATTAGAGTGATTTTTAAATTTTGGGGTACAGGGAACCGTCTCCTCTGCTAATAGTTCGATTTCACTGATTTTTGGGAACTTTTTCTTTTTATATTTTATTTAAATGGTACATACGGAGTTTCATTGAAAAACAAAGATTAATGCTCCTAGAGCAATTTTTACATTTGGGTAATCCCCCACCTACTAATAATCCAATTTCACTTATTTTCAGAAACTATTTTTCTCATTTTATTTCAATGACATATGTTGAGTTTCCTTTAAAAAAAATTAAATTGTGGGCATTAATTTTTAAATATGCGCTTAACCCCCATAAGTTCTTCAGGTATGCTCCCACTCCCAATAATCTGAAAATTTTCAAGAACTGTTTTTATTATTTGATTTAAATGTTATATGCCAAGTTTTGTTGTGGAAAATACAATTACTAGTGCTGCTAGAGTGATTTTTAAATTTTGGGTTTCAGGTAACCTTCCTCTCCTAATAATCTATTTCACTAAATTTCGAAAATTATTTTTCCTACTTTATTTCAATGGCATATACTGAGTTTACTTTAAAAACGTTTAAAATTGCAGCTGCTAGAGTAATTTTTAAATTTCACTTTAACCCTTAAAAGTTTTTCAGGTATACTCCCAATCCAAGTGGCCCAATTGCCATGATTTTCGAAAACTACTTTTATCAAAGTTTTTTACTGAGTTTCTTTGATATAAAGTAAAAATTATGGCCACTAAAACAACTTTTGAATTTTTTATTTTTAAATTTTTGCTTTAGGTTAACCACCACCCCCATGGTCCAATTTTGCTGGTTAGCAAACTCGACAAATCGTTTGTTAATTGATGGCTATGTGCCATGTTTCGTTGAGAAAAAATAAAAACTGCGACTGCTAGAGAGAGAACACATGCGCGCACACACACACATAATGCATATTATTGATTTTTTTTATGCCTGGTGGATATGATCATGCAGATTTGAACAGACTGGTAAAAAAATACTTCCATTGATGCAACCGAAATAGCTTACATTCCTTTGGAGATCATTATAAAAAAAAAAAAAAAAAAAAAAAAAAAGTTGAAAAATAAGCAAATTTTTCAAGGTGCTGACCTCAAAAGCTTCGTTCTTTTGGAATTTGCTAAATAGGTAGTGCATTTTACTTAATGTATGGGATCATATTTTGAAGAAAATGAAATTTATGATCCATATGACTGCTAAAAGTATCCACACTTATTGCCTTAACTTAGTCTGTTTCCCATTTCAGTTTCATTTAAGTTATGGTACATGAAACAAATGTGATAAGCTCACTTGCTCTTAAACATGGTAACCCTTAGATTAGCTTTAAGTTAGCCAAAAATCTTCTGGTATCCTTATAAGTTCATTTCATATGGGTGAAGCTATAAGCATCAGCACCTTTGTAAAGGTAGCAATGACATTTACCCAATCAGAACCTTGAAGTACAAAAATACACATTATACATACCTTTCCATTAGTGTTTAAAATGTTGGTTATATGTGTAGATAATATATTTACAATAATACCAAAGAAATGGTCAGCAATGCTTTAAAACTTCTCAAATTAAAAGGGAAAACAATAAAATTCACCATAAAAACCAAAGATAATGGTGAGCTTCCATTTTTATGCTTAAAGACCATCAGACACTCATACAAACTCAACTTTGGTATTAACAGAAAGGGTAAACACACACTACATGAAAAATCATAACTGTAATCGAATGCCATATAATGTCATTTTCAATAATTTGGTAGACAAAAACCAGTTAACATCCCAAACACTTCCCCCCCCAAAAAATCAACACTAATGCAATAATCAAAAAATTAATAAATTCAAAAGACCAAAATGCACAAAAGACATTTTTATGCTTAATAAGCTCAAAGACAGTTTCAAATACAGCAATTGTACATTCAAGAATATCACAAATTGGGAAGATTTTCAAAGAACATGGCATAAAATTAGAACAACAAAACAAATGTATAAAAATTTATTAGGTTATAAGATAGCATACCACTAGAAAAGAAATTTGGTATATATTTAATAAAATATTCACAATGTAATTTAAAATACTTATGAAAACTATGAGAAATTTGAAAATGAGAACATTTTAGAAACATCTAGCTAAAACAATGTGCAAAATTGACAGTAGCAACACATTGTTGAGAACACAACCACAAAATTAAGCAAGAAATCATTTTGTTAAAAGTAACAAATTATTTCATTTTTCATTTTAAAAAACAAAGATATGTTCATGAATTTTGACATTCCATCTCTGGACAAATTCAGTCTATTCCTAATCCAGCTTAGCAGAGAAGCAATTCAGAATCAGCCAGAACCATCCCAGACAGCCCCACACTTACCAAACATCAAATAACAGTTGAGAGGATGGAAGTGGTTCTTGGAATGTGTCCTAAGTTTAAAAACTTGTAAGTGAAGTTTGCCAACATTCATATACATTCATTTTATTTATCTAATTCATGCCAGTAAATTACTAGATATGGCATGGTGTTAACTAAGGTTTTTACCAAGCCACATAAACCACAAAACAAATGCAACAAATAATCAGAAAAAAAAAGTATACCCATAAAGTGCAATTTTAGTTTTAAGAACTGCCGTTCTCTTTGGATCAAAATCCTTAAGTACCCAACTGTGATATAAGTAACTTGTACACAAACTTTTTATTTTCTGCTAATCTTCTTTATTTACTTTTTTGTTTGATAATATATACTCATTGAAACCTGTGTCCTTAAAACATGTTTTAATGTTCTTTTTTAACCTTTAGCCATTTCTCTTTTACCAATTTTTCCTCCATTTCATAGCACCCTGACACACACAAATAAAATGTAAATAGCATTCTCTATATCTCTGCATGTAGGACAATGTTCTGATTAAGCTTATTCCTATCATAACATTTTAATTTATTTGCTTTTCTTTTAATTTTTACACCTTTTTTTCCCTTAAATCTGCTTGTAACTGTTTCTAGCATGTAAGAGAAATTTTCTCTTCTTGCAATGAACAAAACAAATTTATCCATACATATCTATCTATATTGTTCTGATTGCCTTTCAAAATCCACTATTCTAAGATTTCTCTAACCAAATTTTTTCCATCACTGTATTTTAAACTTATCCAACAATATTTTGGGTAACATATGATTTCTTTGTTTGAAACACAGCTTTAAGATGCATTTATCAGTTAACTGCCTTAACCTAAATCAATACTGCATTCCATCACTATTTCTAATATGGCCCCCTGCAAAGGTTAAATACAAAGAAGCATTTAATATTATCTTATAAAACATTCTCACTTTCTCCCATTTTTCTCCAATCCCCCTATAATTCTGTTTCTTATAACTTTATTGTAGCTTTTTCCAGATATGTGAATATATAGCCTTTGAATTTATAACCTTTGATTGAGAGGTTAACCCATAAGGAAGTTTGTTTAAAACTTACTTTTTTTTTTAAATATATAATCTTACCACTTTGAACAATTTGTCAACATGTTTCCTTGAGCAATAAACTAACCTTCATATTGTGGGTAGTCAGTAACATCACACTGACAGAAGATAATTTTATCTTTACCATACTTTGCTGCCAACTGTTCAACTAGCTGCTCTCCTACTTCAGTATTGATATCACAAACAGACACCTGCAATATGCAATTCACAAATTTCAAAATTTATTAGTATTTTAAACCATGGATTTATTTAAGGTTAAGAGCCTAACATTTCACAACATATCAGGTATGCTTCTAGCACACTATATGGATTTAAAGTTTTCAACACAATTTTAAAAATATAAATTAAATACTAAATTAACAATGTTCATCGAATTAATATTTTTATGTACGGAATATATCTGAAGAGATTTACAAAATAATTTTTTTTTTCTTTTTTTTTTCCAGTTAAATATAACGTTTATATTTTTAAAACCTCACCTTTACTCCGTGTTTTAAAAGCTCTTCACAAAACGATCGGCCAATTCCTGCAGCTCCACCTGTTACCAACGCAACTTTCCCTTTTAAATCCATTTCTATTTAGCACCTTAAATGTATAAACTATATACCTATAAATTAACTTTCACTCTGCATTTTATGCGATCAGTATTGCTGTTATGCAGAGCTCTACTGTCACTTACATCGACTCCACCCCTTAAGCGTTACAGGGGTAGTTACATAGAGAAATATAAAGTCAGTGAAATTTGTGTAATGGACGCATTATCACCAAAGTGCCGGTACCTTGAAATTATAGCTTTGGCTATCCGGAGAAGTAACAATTATTTTTCAGGCAATGCTTATTATAACAGGTAATTTAAAAATAAGGAGAAAAATTATAAATGGATTTGTTCAGAAGTGATCTTGCAAGAACACACATAGGTAAATCGATGTCACTCATTGGAGGTGAACAACGTAAGATAGCCTCAAGGAAATGAATGTTGCGACTATTGAATATTTTGATTACACCTAAAATGTTAGATATATATAATTCAAGTACATTACAATCGTCATAAACAAATTTACAATGTAAATATACATAAAGCAATTACATTGTTTATTTATCACCTTGGAAATTAAAAATTGGTGAACAACATATGTTTAACAACACAAATTTAAAAAATGCAAATTCTCTGAATATGTTCTGTGCATCGATGCTCAAACTTATTTCATCGTGCATTAAATCAATCCATTTCGAGGGCACAGTTTGCATGGCTGGTTACAATATTAAGATGGTACTTTAAAGAGAAAAACAGTAACCATTACATATATTTATTTAAATCTCAGAGCCACAGTACTATAAATATTTATTAGATCAACGCTCAAACACAAACTTTTGATTCATTTTGTACAACTAAAAATATCATTATATCAACATGCACTTCTATTTGTGTATTTGGTTCTTTGGCGTTCATTAGTATTGCCAAATCTAAGTCATTGTCGACTTCAATATCGTCTACGAGGACTTCGCCGACATAGAGCTGGTTCAATAAACAAGTGTTAAAAGTTAATCAGGTGCTATTCTAAGGTATTATATTATGATAACAGGTACATCATCAGGAGTTTTACTCCCTGTGTTGTCTGCAAAACAGAGCATCTACTTGACACCTGGGTTCATGCAAGACCGACTGCACTACCCAAGACCTCAATGAGAAAAATTGGTGACCGTCGTCGCCCAACTACTGCCAAGAGCAAACATGAAATTTTTAATCAGCATTACGTTTACAAGAAAACGTTATTAATTATCATTAAAATGTTTCGATCGATTGTAAGAATCTGAAAAGTGTTTACAAACAATATTTCTTATAAGTAAACGAATCATAAAAATTATGAATTCCACTTACCTAAAACCATTAACCATTCACGCTAAAATGTGGTTAAACAACTGCTGCCAATTACCGTTTACTATAATGCAATAAGTAACGAAATTAATAAGAAGAATAACAACTATTTTAACAATAATGACCAGCATGAATTAAGAATAACTTAATCAAATAATTTTCATTTGTGTTACTTGCATAAAAATTATTTTAAGCAAATTTATTACATTGCAAAATTAACGGGTCATTTAAACACACACGTTTATATACAGAATTCACTTCTGTAAATCCATACAAATATAAACTGGTTAGCCATTTATGTCTAATTTAAATGCTCCCTACAAGTAGAATAAACAAATTTAGCCAAAATATTGGAAAATAGCATTTAATGCAAAATATAATTTACCTTGTATATGTATAAGAAAAAGTTACAGTCCATATCAAGAGCTCTACTGAATATGTAATTTGATTTGCAAAAGAAAGTCTCAACTGTTCTAATGCAAAAGTTATTTTATTTATTTTATTTCTATATCCAAATCATGATCTAGTGGTAAACTTTCCTTGAATACGTTTGTTAATGAAGTCACTCTTTCTATCATCATCATCATCATCATCATCATCATCATCATCATCATCAGCAGCAGCAGCAGCAGCAGTATTAGTAGGAGGAGGGGCAGAGCAGGAGCGGTAGCAGTACTAAGGTGACTCATCAAATTATTAAATTTGCTGCATCCGTTACATTTTAACTCCTTACTTCCACTGCAATTCAAGGTCGAAACAAACTTCTCCATAGGCAAGCACAAATATTAAGAAAAAAAAATTCACTCACTTCCAAATTACTGGACACCTTAAAATTAATTAACATAGATGCGATAGCATCATATTTATTATCGTCTATTTTAAGGAACAGGACAGTTTTTTTTTTTTTTTTTTTTTTTTTTTTTTTGACAATTGCTATATAAAGATGTAACCGTCTTTTCTTTATCTCTTGCAAAGGAGTTGAAACATGTTATAACACCCTGCTCACACTATTCATTAAAACTCTCTTCATCTCGCTCCAAAATCCATTTCTTACATTCTTCCGTATCTTTCTCTTCCATGCTAAGCCTGATTAGGGAAATTTGCAAAGTGAAAATGTTCTCTAACCACAAAATTTGGTACGAAATGTTTAATACGCACTACAGTTTTATCATTAACTTCAGAATTGGCACAATGTATGTTTTTATCCATTTTTCCTTTAATGACCGCACTCTAATTTCCAGGAAATTTAAATACAATATTGTGCGATACATTGCCATAATTATGGGTACAACAGGGCACGAAACAAGAGTGGAACATTTGTACTAAACACTTTCTACTAACAAGTTCCTTGTGCGATTTCGCTACATCAACCTTAAGTTAATAAAAACAAATTAACTATTAGGTTATGTTGATTTACTACCAACCATTGTAATAAACCATGTAACTGCAACAAACCGATCCACATATTCACCTGAACCTCGATCTCCACCATTTTCTATACTATCGATACCCGAATTATATTATGGTCTGAGATTTGGAGGTCTTGGTTCATACTGGGCCTAAGAACACCCCATTCATTATTCTACCAAATTTTTAAAAGGTTCATGGTGACGCAAAAGTTTAATTGGGGACAATTTAATGAGTCACGTTTCATGTAAGAGTTATTTAGCAATGCCAGAAAAATTGCATTATGCTCGTCTCTACTAACAGTACACATTTATACCAGCCATTGGATGGAACTTTTTCCATCCAATGAAGACTCAAGTGGAGGAAGAGTTTAATGGCATGGAAAGTAAAATAGAAGTACCAATCATAAAACTAGACTTCTGAAGGAAACACTTGATGGTCTTGCACAAACTATGTTTGGGACTTTCAGGGCTTGTTTTAAGGCATGTGGAATCTACCCTATGGATGGAAACACTGTTCTCAGGAAGTTAAGAAAAGAAAGCAAAATGAGCATGATAGCATTTGGCATCCAGCATTTGAGAGTTTCTTGAGCTCCCCTACAACTAATGAAACATCTCAGAAAAGGATAAACAGGAGAAAGATTGAAGTTATTCCTGGAAGAAGTGAACAAACCCCTGTGATGAAGATCAGCCCTGTATATCAGGATTATGTAGGAAAAGTGTTATATGTACAACAATGAATTGTAGCCATTCACATCTGATCTGCAGAACCTTGCATCCCAGCTCAAGGTTGAAACTGCTCCAAAGACCATGAAAAGTTCTGATTCTCTAATTTCAGACATAGAATCCCACTAATTTCTTCATGGCTCCTCATATTTTGAATTTCACTCTCAATAAACTGATATAGAAGACTGTTAAGAGCCACAGTCACACCGTTCATCTATTCAGGGAAAGAATTCTAAGTAAATGTCTGCTGGTCACTTTGCTCATGTGGTAAGGGATCAAAGAAGGAGACCCAAAATGATTTATTTTCCCAGTGGTAAATGTTAATGATGGTGTGTTTACTTGGAGATTCTTTAGGAGCCAAAGTACATGTGACAACATGTTTTCCCTGTTGTGGAAGATATTACAAATATCATAGTGAATGTGATGTAACTCAGTGCTATTTAGTTGTTTTCTGAAGTTCTCAGATAATGATATCTATAATGCCCATACAAGATGTGAAACTGGCGATATGAATTTTGAAAATGTTAATAAATAGCCTTGTCATCAGATTAATCCAAGCCTATCTTCCAATACAGTTTTGGTTGAGGATCACGCCAGTTATCACAAGTTCAGCTTAACCGGAAACCAACTTCAGCATCTCTAAAATCACAAAATCTTAAATAACTTATAAATAATGCTAATGATGATTTTCACTTTTATCCTAAAATTGGAAAGCTGATTTCCTCCTCCTAATCAAACATGTAAACACAGAAAAATTCTGTATTATAGACAAAACTCCTGCAGAACTTAATCCAATAGAATTAGTTTGCGCAGAGATCAAAGGTACAATTAAAAATGATACTTCTGGAGATTCATTAGAAGAAAAGCAAAAAAAGTTAATAAAACTTTTTAAAAACTATACCACACAAAAGTGGTCAAAATGCTTCAAACATGGGCCTTACAAATTGAAATGGAACACTGAAAAAAAAAAAAAAAGACAACCTGATTAACGATGTCTTAGGCAGCTTAATTTAAAGAAGATGCCATCAGCAACGACTTTTCGAAAGAAGAGGTGGAGATGCACCACCCAGTCCAACCCAAGGGAGAACAATCTTTTCAGTCAGGAACATATAAACTTCCCGTGTATGAATTATGCACAGTGGCAGCTCGTGACTTAAGCATAGCTGAGGCTCTTATCGCATAAAATAAGTCATGCAACTTACCTATTTGCATGGTATTCTCTCAAGTTGTTTTGATTGCAGTGTGCACATGAGGTGTTCAGCAGAATCTAAATGCTTATGTAATGACCGGTTGATATTCAGTAAATGCCACAAAAGTCATCAATATTCCAGTCATTTTTATTCCAAGTAACAGACAAGACAAACACCAAAACATTTTCTGCAAGTAAAAATTATTGCTCATCCACTCATATCACGATACCTTGAACTTTTAAAATGTCTATTGTAGCCTTTCGCACCTTACATTTCACGTTAGTAACACATTAGTTTTATCACCCTCAGGTCAGCGTGAATGGTGTTTGTAACACACTAAATACCTCTTATTTGGTGTATATATTACAAATCACTAATAAGTTTTTAAAAATGAAGTTTTCCTGATCCTTTGATTCCATACAAAACTCGGCAGATATCTTATAAAATGTGCCAGTAACTCTTCTATACAAACTGTTTTCACACACTGAACAGAAGTGACCAAAAGTGATGTTAAAAGGATGAAAAAAATCATTCCAGTACTCAAGAAGAGGGGTGATTAGCAACGTTTGCGAAAGGTTTTAAGTGCCAATGAACCCCGAATAGCCTCTATAAGGGACATTTCTCCCCCGAAAAATTCAGGGTGATTGTTTCACCATAGCCTTACCGCCACGGGTGGCCGAGGTCGTTAAATCTCGGACTCGTGAGCGGGAGATCTGGGTTCGAATACCGCCAGGACCGTCCTTCCTGACTGAGGTTTTTTCCAGGTTTTCCTCAGTCCTCATAAATGGCAAATGCCGGGGAGGTACCCTAAGCTTAGGCCTGGAACGATTCCTTCCATAAAAATAAATCCTTTCCCAATATACCATTTCATCTCATGTATCATCAGTGTCCATCGCCTGTGATGCCTCTGTAGCAAAAATGGGCGTTAAAAACTATTCATTCATTACCATAGCCTTGAAGCATGTAATATAACAAAAACACCACATGTATAACCCAAAATTTATTTGGTTGTCAAAGCAACCAGACATAAACATGAAGCTTAACATCTTGAAAAAAAAAAAAATCTTTCAATCCCTAACCACCTGTAACTTTATCAGAGGAACATTCCATCTTTCTCTTGTTTCTTTAACAAAAGCTTCTTCAGGATTAATGACTTTTGCTCTCCACACAGTGATCCCAAAAAAACAAGTTACTGTATTAATATTTCATAAACAGGTTAAAATAGAAATCAAAATTATGTTCCAATATATCTAGTTAAAAAAAAACAGTGAACTGGTGCTTCACTAGCTTTACTTGAAGAACTGCCTGGTTATCTAACATAAATGTGGAATCTGCAAGAGGTTTATAATTTTTTATATTGCTTAAATTAAACAAGTAATGTAACTAACTGGTGATTCCCGATGTGACCTGTGATGAGAAATATACAATAAGCAACCACTTTACAGAAACTTGAGATACACACAAACTTTGGATATCTTTAAAAATAAAATATTACTGAACTCTATCAGCATTTACAAAGGTGACTTTCATGTCATTACCACTAAACAGATAGAAGACAGATAGGAGTGAACTGTTTTGGACTAACGTATTTTTCAGGAATACCGGTTGTCTTCCAGGAAGCCTGTAAGATTGTCAGAATCATTTTGTATTCTATTGCATATAGTACTGAATATAAGCCTTGCTTCTTTTGTATGTTTAACATAAACTACATTAGAAAAACAATGAAAACATAGATCTGAGCATCCCACTTAGGAGTTGCAGGATGTTATAGCTCATGAACCTCTATGAATCAAAGAGCTATTCTGTGGTAAATTGCTACTGGTAGGATCACCCATGCCAGACAGGCTGGAGAGGAGAGGCAAAACTTATCAGCAATATTACAATCATCTTCAGGTCTCACAGATCTGCCATTGATGGTCTTTGTACTTAATTGCTTCCAGAATAATTTCATATTGGCATATGTTTTCTTTGTATGGACAGCATGGCCTACAAAAGTTGATGGAAGAGAATTGCAATTATGTAGCAAAACAGCTTTTAAACTAAGCTTTGATGAGTCTATGAACAACCTCCAGTCTTATGGTTTGTGTTCCACATTTAAAGTTTCATCAAACCATTCACATCACAGCAGGTTATTATAGTTTTTAAAACATGAAAGCAAATCTTTCTGCCAATCCCCTATACATGAAGATTCTACTGTGTTAACTTAGAACCTTGGCTTTGCTAGATCCAGGTCTTGACCCTACTTTCATAACAAAATAATGATGGCCATCTTCATGAGTGGAGTAACTGAGAATTTCTGGGCAACAAATGTCATATCAATACATACATAACAGAAATTGTCAGATTTGTTTAAGCATTTACATGGTATCCTGCCTTTTCGAGTTAAGTATCACCAACTTAAAATAAATCTGCAAATTATGAAAGAAACAACACTCTAATCTTCACTGCCATAGGCTTAAACAATGAATAAAAGATCTACAGTAACTCCTTACTCCCACTTTCAAGTTTGCCAAACCCTATATTTTCTTTATGTATTATTTTATTTAACTGCTTAGAGTTCCACAAGCTTCATTTCACATATATATCCTAAAACATCTTAAATTAATTATATCTCAGAAATGAGAGCTAACTAGTATTTTAAATGCCATTTTTGATTTTTACATATTTAAATAAATATGAAAAGGTATTTTTAAGTCATATACATTTTCATTGTTGACCAGTAAATTAGTACATTCCCTGAACAAAATATTGCCATCCTTAGTAAAATTACCTAATTACGTGTGTAACCAGTGACTTGACTTGCTGTAATACAAAAGAGTAATCTGTGTAGGCTCATTGCAAGTTTATCTTATTTTAAAAGTATGTAATGCCAATTGCAGTCACAACCGCCACGGGTGGCCGAGGTCGTTAAGGCACGGACTCGTGAGCGGGAGGTCTGCGGTTCGAATCCCGCCAGGACCGTCCTCCCTGACTGGGGTTTTTTCCAGGTTTTCCTCAGTCTTCATAACTGGCAAATGCCGGGGAGGTACCTAAACTTAGGCCTGGAACGCTTCCTTCCTTAAAAAAAAAAAAAAAATATATATATATATATCCTTTCCCAATTTATCATTTCATCTCATGTATCATCAGTGTCCACCGCCTGTGGTGCCTCAGTAGTGAAAACGGGCGTTAAACACTACTCAAAAAAAAAAAAAAAAAAAATTGCAGTCACTTGCACATTAAGAATTTCCAAAGTACCAGCAGAATGATGCTTTTGTGTGTTTTGCTCACTATTCTAAATACATTTTCTATTAGATTAAAATCATGGAATTCAGTGGGTCATTTGAGATGAGATAGTGTTGTAGCATGCTTGTCATGTCATGTAAGCACAGTGCGATCCTGTTGTAGTACATGGCAGTTGTCATCCTGCTGAAAGTCAGAAGCACAGTGTGTACCACAAAGATGCTGACATGCAACAGCTGGTCATTTGCAATGCAAAAATGTTCCTGCTAGTTCAGGGTCACATTAATTATATTAAAGGCCTAGTTTACGACATCAAAAATACCATCAGACCATCAAAAAACCACCTCCAGCATGTAAACATTGGATGAATGACTTTATTAGGATTATGTTGCCTCTTTGTCTCACATATTGAAGTAAAAACAGAAATGAAATTCATCAGACTATATTACATGTTTCTAGATCTCCAGAATAAAGGGGATTTTTTCCATGAAACTTTAGCTCCAAATGACCATCACATACAGTTCCCTTCTTTATGTCCCAAAATGCTTAGGACGAGCTTTCATTGATTGGAATAATTCAAATGGAGTTTGAAACCAACTTGCATCAATTAGGAATAAAATATGAAGGCAGTCCTGTTGGTGAGAATTTTTGAACTGTTATTATATTGATTTATTGTTAATGGCAAGGTACACAGCCTTTGGACAGATTGCATTCACACATAGCAAAGGGGGCCATTTCATTCAGTTTGTATACACAAACATGATTTTCTCTTCTTTTCACTCTGCCACACTCATCCGTTAGTAATCAGCTTGAATAAAATATAAGTACAAAGCACTTTATCTCTCTTGAGTAATTCTTCTGAAATCATGGCAAATATTGCTAATTTACTTATATTAATTATTAGGAGATTTATCTTTTAAGCCAGAACCTCCATGTATGTTCCATACAAAATAACTAATTTATATCTGGAATAATGTTCTAACAATAAATTGTAAATAAGTAGACATTCTAGAATTCTGTCAATAAATTTAAAAGTGTTCCACTAAGAGTTGAAACATGCTTTGCATCACATAATTATGATAATGAAAGCAGGAACTATTTTAGCATTTTTTTAATTAGGCATGTGTGTTCTTACCTACATTTTTTTATTTAATCCTTCAATGGTCATGCACAATGTAGCATTAGAAGATGTGCACCTCTGCAGATGTCAATAATTTTTAGACAACAATATCAACTACATACAATAGTATCAATTTTTAGAGTTTAAAAAGTCTAATTAATTTTCAATAATTTATAAATGTTTAATACATATTACAGTAAATCTCAGTAAGATAAGCCTATTTTTTATACTGTCTTGCGTTATACAAACTTTCTCCTCATCCCTTGATGTTTTTATATAAAACGAATTAAAATTTACCATTTAATATTTTTGTCAACCTGTTCAATTTGCTGTATTTTGTCATCTGAAAATTCTTAAAATATTACATTTTAAGGAGTATTGAGAAAGGCTTTTTGTGGAATTCCCAATTACTGTTAGCACCTGCATGTCAAAGGCACGCTGAAGTATACAGTTGGTGAATACAAATAAAGAAATTTGGTCCTTTATACATGCAGTGCTCTACATAGAATCAAATAGAAGTTTTTGTAATCAAATCTTAGGTTTACCAATAGCATCCCCAAATGGTGTAGTGCAGCTAGAATTAGCTAGGCATTTCACCAAGATAAAAATTATTATAAGAATTATGAAATACATATACAGAATTACCACACTGAGAGAGAGTGATATTATTAAAGAATGTTTCAGAACCCAAGAGAAATGTAAGTGGAATAGATTATGGTATCTTAAGTACAGGAAATTTGCAACAGATAGGTTTGTGAAACTTGTGGATAAATAGGGGATATCAAAACAGAGGATTCTGGGAAGAAATAAACCTAAGATTGGAAGATATTAAGAGACAAGAAATATTGGTAGTATGAGAGAAAATAGTTCATTGAGACTTTATAAGGAAATAAAAATAGGGAAAAATATATAGAACATTGTGGTTAGGCAGGTCAGGAGGGTTTGGATAAGCTAGAATTGGAGTTATGAATTTAAAAGAATTAGGATATGATAAAGAGGTCCAAGTATGTGGAGAAACCAATATGGATTTACATTGTTTATTATATTGTAGACAAAAAAAGCTATAGAGAGAACAGGCTTGGCAACAAAAATGGAAGAATTTAGAGGGGGAAATATTAATTAAAAAAATTTTAACTGTAAAAGGAGAGAAGAATATAAAAATGATTAGGAACTGTCTGAGCAAAGTTAGAGAGAAATGGATAAGGATGATTAAGAGGAAGATAGAGGGAAATGTACCCTTAGAAATACAATAAGCCAAATAAGTAAGAACAAGGATAGGATAGTAAAGCAACATGATGGTCATCAATATACTAATAATCTGGAGTTATGTGTATTAGGATTAAAATGTAAACAAGGTACTCTAGAAAGGTAATATCTAGCAGAGAGAGGTAAGATTAATATATTTTTTATTTTATTTTTACATCTCATTTTTTAATAGATTGATAAAGTATGTATAGTTGAGTGTAGTATATTATATAGTGTGTGGGTTATCTTTTCAATAAATTTCATTTCATTTCACATGAAATCTGGTCACCTGTTGCTACCAGTTTTACATTTCACTCTCAACGACTGGCCAATGAAGACATCATTGTGTTTGATTGTGAAAAGTGTTGTAAGAATGAATAAAGGAGTGAAATGGAGGGCTTTGCTGATATAGGATAAATGAACAATTCATCAGACTATAAACATGATGGAAATAACAAGAATTAAATATATTAATATACTATATTTCATATTATATTGTTTAGATAAATGTATGTGCTGTATTAGTTTTGCTGTTAAAATATGTAGAATCCTAAAATAAGCCACTCCCTATAATACATGATCCCATTTAATATGCCATTATTACATGGTCCCTTTAACAGTATCTTACCAAGGTTTCACTGTATTTAGTTTATCTTATCAGCTTGAAAGCATTATAATTAGCAATTAATATTACACATTGGGAAAATAAGAGATATGATTAGTAATTGTTATAATGACTATGAAGTGTACAATAATATCATAGTTAACCAAATATTTTGGACAATAAGATATGTGGATCTTAAAAGGGACCCTTAATTTTTGTGAAAAATTTTAAAGAAATATATGCCTCTTATCATAACATTTATTTTTAAGACAATGGTTCATTAGTATGTATATAAACTGGAGATGCCTCATTTAAGGGCTACTGATAGAGAAGTGCACTGAGAATGTAGATGCAAGTAATCATCACAAAGGTCACAAATAAAGTCCTTTAATAAACATATTCACTGACTTACATGAACTTTTATTATTGGTAAATTATTTGTGTGTTTAACCAGCTACATTTAGTATGGTGTAGAAAATAACTATAGACTACTTGTTCATTTTTCTGGAAATGTTATATGCACTGCACAGTTGGTCCACACTATTGACATCTGATTTCATTGCATTATAGAAGGTTATTATTTCTGTATAAATATAAACAATGTAATACAGTTTTTTTCACACTAACTCCATTCACTTACATAAAAATCTGGACATATGTTTTGGGAGTAATCCCTCCCATCTTCAGCCTGTAGATAAACTGTTGTTATAGGTGGCGGTTGGGTCTCTTGATGTTCTTGTGGCTGCATCTGTTGGTTCTATTAGGAATTTGCTGAGTTCATCCAATGGAGGGAAATCAAAATTCATCAAATTATCCTTATTTTTTGTAATGAAAATGTTTTCCCAAGTGGAAACTTTTATTGCGTTATGAAGTTGTTTCAGTACTTTTATTTCTGGTTTAATTTCATGATTTTTATTCCAAAAGTGTGCTGCTATTGCTGATTTATCAATTTGTTTTAAGCGAATATTTCTAAAGTGTTCTTTTTTCCAGATTCCCAAATTCCTCTTCGTTTTTCCAATGTATTTTTTATCGCACTCTGCACATTTTATTTCGTAAATACCTGACTTTTGTTCTGTTGGCATGTAGTCCTGTACTCTGCAACCTAATAAGTTCTTTATATTAAAATTGTTCTTTGGGGCTAACATAATTCCTTGTTCTTTGAATATCTTTTTGAACTTATTGTGGTAAATTGGGTGGTATGTGTACAAATTCAAAAGTATCACAACTTCATAACGCAATAGAACTTTCCACTTGGGAAAACATTTTCATTACAAAAAATAAGGATAATTTGATGAATTTCGATTTCCCTCCAATGGATGAACTCAGCAAATTCCTAATAGAACCAACAGATGCCACCACAAGAACATCAAGAGACCCAACCGCCATGTATAACAACAGTTTATCTACAGGCTGAAGATGGGAGGGATAACTCCCGAAATATATATCCAGATTTTTATATAAGTGAATGGAGTTAGTGTGAAAAAAACTGTATTACATTGTTTATATATATACCACTCCATTGTCAACAGCTTCATAAGTACATTTAATTGAGTTATTATTTCTGGTTTATTTCTGTCTCCAGTATCAGGGTCAAGTACAGTTTCATGATATAAAAATATGTCGT
Organism: Metallyticus violacea; assembly: GCA_030762175.1. Lineage (NCBI taxonomy): Eukaryota > Metazoa > Arthropoda > Insecta > Mantodea > Metallyticidae > Metallyticus > Metallyticus violacea. Next base: position 65,552,594 of record CM060831.1, read on the forward strand.
AGTAAAAATCCAAGTAATCTGAAAAATTCTGATCAATATTAAAGTATTAATTATAAAATTAAATAAAAAATTACTTTGTAATGGTAAGGCTGTTCACATTTGTGTAAAAATAACAGCACAACAATTGAATGAAAACTGGCAGTTTGTCAATTTAACATATTACTTGATTGTTAAAGGTAGATAGAAGGCCAGTGGATTTGCAAGTTTGCAAGTTTTCTAACAGTAATAAAAAGAAACTAATGTGGTTCACTTACCATGCCATACAACCACTGCAGGATTAAAGCTCTGTGAGAATTACAAAATCAAACATTTAACATACACATTATTTATTCATTTTGCATTTGTGCCCATATCAAATTCAAGAATAAAACATAATTAAGCCTGGAAAGTGAAACAGGATAATGCAAGTTTATCTCTTAAATGAGATATGAATTAAAATCCAACAGATTCACACCTAAAATGAAAAATTAGAGCTTGAGGGAGTTTACACCAACATAGCAGATAAATGAAAGTGGATGGTTTGGCTTCAGTATATATATAATTTCTGAGGGTAAAAGAAGTTAAGTGTCATATAATGTGGGAATAGAGTAATTTGTGATGTTGCAACATGGTACTCATAAGGGATTTAATTTATAATCTAATTCCTTCCTTTGATCTACTTCCAAACGTGAATGCTATTTAATAAAACATAGATCATGTTTTTTCATTTTATCACCCATAATTGTGACAGTATTATAATGGTACTCTTAGGTGCAAGGAAAGATATTACATAATAAAATAATTTCAGAGCTATTATTTATTTAATTTGTTGAAGATTATGTACAAAGAATGTGCTTATTTTAACACATTTCTATGAACAAAGTAACATAAATTAAATATATCTTTCTTGTTCTCTCTGAAATAACAATGCATGTATTTTTATGCGAATCATGTACATTTCTTAAAATTATATTTCTTTACTGCGTTGTATCTCTAATTGTAGACCAATAATGTCATACAGCTTTCTTTTTCGATGTTCATAATTATAAATTATATCCTTCAAGTCATTTAAATCTATCTAATTACATTGTAGATTTATTAATAGCCTAGATGTACAGTTCTCTGATGTATGCTATCATATGTCTTTTATGATTTACAATACTTCACTTCTTTCCAACTCCCATTCATTGCATTTCTTTTACTGTAAATATGCACCAATGTGCACATTATATATTTTAAACATTAATTATTGAAGGGGTATACAGTACTCTTACATTAAAAATAATCCTTCTCTGATTATATGGCATTTACTCTATAGGCAAATTTGCTGTATTATATTCTTATCCTGTGCTGGGATAAATTACCTTTCATATTAATTTAATCAAATTTAAAAAAAATAGTTTCAGTTTCATTAGCTGGATTAGTTATAATCAAAATAGGAACTAGTTTATTATTATAAAAGAAGCTATACAGTAGAAAATTCTAGTTACGATGTTCTGAGTAATGGGAGGAGTTTATTTTTAAAGACAGAAAAATTGGAATTGTAAATATTTATTTAAATATGATGATATTTAATGCCAATTCATTTGTCTGACCTGGAGTTCCAAATATTGGTATCAGGTTATTTTATGTTAAGATAATGAAGATGGGAAGTTGGCAGAATGAGTGGTAGGGGAATTGAAATATATGAGGATATCTACCTAGACACTCATTTGTCAACTAATTCCATGTTTGGAGAAAGGGTTTGTACCTGGGTCATCATGGTGGAAGGCAAGTAGCCTGATAAATCACAGCAGTACCATCTTTATCTAAATAGCTAATAACTAAAATAATAATATTTAACATTTATCTCTTTATTCACATATTAGAATTGCAAAGTTGATATTTCATCATCAAAATTTAATAGTATTTCCTAGCAAAATATGAAATAAAAATCTATTATTTATAAGCTGAGATAGTTATTAACTGTTAGTTAGTTTGTGTTAAGACAGATGAGAAATGCAAAAAGTGTCACATTTCTTATTAATGTCTTACTACAAATTCATCAATGCTGAGTGTTATTTCTGAACTTCTTTATTTTGCTTATGAACATGTCTTTCCTTTCATAATCTTGTTATTTTATGTATTTATTATCTTTAATGTTGACTATTAAGGGTAAGATGATGTTACTGTGCTGTAGAATTTTGGCCTATGGTATATTTTAAAATATAAATCAGTAAAAATTTAGCAAGTATTAGTATACTGTACTGATAATATTAATTATTATTTGCTATTTTTAGATTCATATATTATTTTTAATGATTATGGCACTGCAATCTTAAGATTCATTGTACCAGATTACAATTTGACTGAGTTCAGGAACTTTGTGGCCTAAGTTTCCCATGCATTTACATAAAGAAATGAAAAAAAAAAAAAGTCATAAAATTAACCGAACATTGAATCAAATCCAAACTGGTCATTTGAGAAGTGCAAACACTACCACTGGACTATGGTGATTTTAGATTCAGATATACTTCATTATAATTTAATTCATTACTTTCTTTATTACTCATACAATTTTGTTGTGTTTTATCATAAATAAAATTTTGTATTATGCTGAAGTGATCAGTGCTTCACATTTCTGAAGGCACAATAGTGAAGTTTTAGATAACTTTTGGTTATGATATAAATGTTTCTGCTGTTGTATTTAAAGAACATCATTTTATCTAACTCTATTATTAAGTATATTTGTTTTATGCTTTATCTTTTTCTTCATTTTGTGTGTTTTAATTATTATTTTTCAATCCTCTTTCCCTATCAAGTTTGTTACTGTTTCCTATATTTCTTCTTCTAGAAAAGTTATATTTTCTATCTTAATTCTGTTACTTCCCCTTGGGCAACAACAGTGGTTTTAGCAATTATGAAAAATGGGCGAAGAAAAATTACAGTTTTAAAACTGAAAATCAGATTGCTTGACTCAATTATATTGGTACCTAATAAAATGACTGAAACCTAACAGCGTCCCAATTATGCTTTTCCACATCTGTTTTCTTCTTTGAATGCTACTCCATTTTCTAGTGTAGACAATGGATATTCATAAATATTTATTGCTTAGGTATCAGTTTACGAAGCCAAATGTAAAACTGTACATAATCCGTGAATAAAAAACTTGAACCTTACTCATCACTTTGTGCTTCTTTCTGAAGCTTGGCAGTTAACTGGTATGAAACAAGGCTAATTGTCCATGGTGATATGAATATTCATATAAAATGTTTTTGTAATATAAATATTTTAATTCAACAAGGCTGTCCCCTTTCGCCTGCATTGTTTAGTATTTATATTGGTGATGCCATTAAAAACTGGCAACTGGTTTGATACTATACTTTTTGCAGTGTCTACACAGGAAAACTTACAGAAGGCCATTTATTATCTTAGTAGTTAAATAAAGTCTGGAGATATTAGCATATAAAATTAAGTCATAGCATTTTTTTAAAAGAATAACTAATTTGAACAAAAATTACCATTAACAATATCCCTGTCATGCATAATAATGAATTTTAAATATTTAGAAATAATAATGACAAAGTTAGAATCCAAAATATAAACAAAAATAAATCTATTTAATCACATTTGCCAATTAGCAAGAAAAGTTTGTAAAGAAACAATGCTTAAATTTTATGAGAGTTCTGCATTGTCAATATTGCTATATGGATCAGAATGTTGGCCTCTAAATAAAGATCCATACATTCTATCTCTCTACTATCTCTAAGTGACTTTGAGGTTAGCAGAAATTTTATGTTTATGAGGTTCATGACAGGTTATACTTTATTGAATAAATTAAGAAATTAAAATATTTGCAGAGTTAAGAATATCTAAACTCTCCAATAATAATGAACCATAAAAGAGAAACTGGCATGACCACTTGTCTGTAGAATGAATGAAGATGGAAAACTTAATAGAGCATTAAATTATGCTCCCAGAGAACAATGAAGACAAGATAATCAGTTAGAAGATCAAACAAATATAAATTGGAACTAGAACAGATCATTATTGGTCTAAGCCTTGCTGAATGGTAGATAATAAGGTACACATTTTAATGTACTGCTTTGAATTGTTCTTATTTGGTTATTTTTTTGTCCAGTAGGTTCACAAATAACTAGATTCTTTAAACCAAGCATATCTACATAATGTGTACATTTTATATAACTACATCATACAATTTTCATAATTAATTTGATTGAACCAATGTACTCTAAAAGCTAACTTTATTATTTAATTAGAGCATCAGGCCAGCAATAGCAACAACTGAGGTTACAGCTTCAAATCCTGCTAGGATCAAGATGCCTAGTTGTCTAGGTTTTTTTTCCTTGGTTCATAGCAAATATTTGGTAGTTTTATCACTTTCACACCATAGATTCATATATTGGGGATTTCACTCATTCTTCATTATCAACAAAACCATTGTTCAGAAGACAACAAAAAATTATCATAGGGAGCTATATTGTTAATAAAATAGTGGTGTTTACACAGTTGTTTGTAAAAAATGAAAGAGAAAAACAACAAACAAAGAAACTTTGTAATCTATTAGGAATTTTATAAAAAAATTTTTTTTCTTCTTTTGTTTCTTTTTTTCTTACTAATACAGTGAGCATTAAATTTGAATTCATTTGCAATATAAATTAGTAATACTATACCCTGTCTTTATTACTCTCACTATGTTAGTTGTTTATTATTTGAAATTTATGTGGTGATTGTATGATTATAAAAGTATTGTTACTTGTATAGTTTGTAATTTGGAGTCACCACATTCATATGGGAGTAAATACCTGTAGAAATGAAGACTATAAATAAAAAATTTCACTCACATAAATATTTCAATTAAGTTACTTTCAATTAAAAGGTTTATCTCATTTAGAAATTGACAAATTTTTTTTTTAAAAATTGTTAACAATACTCAGCAAAATAGTCTTACTTCTCTAAAAGCTTCAAGCAGAATATTAGAAAGATTAACTCAGTAAGAATTGTGCATTAAAAGTATAGCATAAGAATTGCAATTGGGACAGAAAGTTTTATATCTAATTAAACCATAGTGAGAGGTGATTCATCCCAGTCAAATAATTTATTTTTATGGTGCACAGAAACAAATATTTTTCACAACAGCTAACATAACACAAACACATGTACAATTACTTATGACATCATACACAATGTATAAGTGCGCAGAAATCACAGTACATTAAGATTGAATATTTTTACCACAGAAGAAGTAGGCCGTCAGTCATAGCTAGTTGTGCACCCAAGAAACACTTTCTTAGTACATAATATTTACATTAGAATATGAAGTTGACAAACTGCATATCAGTCTTTGCACAAGAATGTGTTTATGGATCTCACTGTTATAAGAGAATTAGGGCCTTAATATTAACATTGTAACATATTACCTTAATAACATTGATGGAGGATACAAAGAATAATAATCATCACTAAAAAGGCTTATTGTTTACTTAGTATATCAATGCAAGAATTGCTAAGTGATCCATGTGAAATTCATATTCATTTAACTACTCATATGTTAGCTATAACTCCAGATTATACAGGATCAAACAAATTAAAGGACTTTTATACTAAAACTTATAAAGCTCTAATTTAATTAAATCAGTTTTTAACATTGCTAATTTTAAAACAGAAGTATGCATGTGTTAATGATGAATAACTATACAAAGATTTTATTAGAGAAGTTAGCATTTTTAAGCTCACTAAGCAGCTCATACAGTGTGAAACAATATCTGCTAAATTTCATAGCTAAATAAACCATGTTTGTTAGCTGTAATATTATACAGGCTAGACAGATATAAAAGGATCATGATGGGCATATATAGAAAGTGGATTTTCTAGTCACTACCATTAATCAATATCCACTTTTCAAGCATTAGAGAAATAAAATATAGGGGAATCTGGGGTTGAACAGAATCCTGAGGAAGGATGAAATAACCAACTTTTCCCTTAAAGTGGCATAAAATAGCATCTCTGAAATAACTGATTTCTAAGCAGTATTAGTCAGTTTCTGACTTACTGAACATTTACAACAGGGCGCACAAACCTATTCTACAAAAGATCCAAATACATACAACAGACTTCCTCAATGATCTCATTTATCTTAAACTTGGCGAATGAAGCAGAATGGACTAGATTTCCATTTCCCGCAATTTAAGTAATTGCTCATCTGCTACTCTATATACCATGCAGTATGAGTTATGGAATTTGATTTGTAAACTAAGAAATAATATTAATTATAAATGCATATATCATAGTATTAATAATTAGTTAATTTTGCACACTGATTTTTCAACTTTAAAATTCTTTTAGAAGCATAAAACATCATAATTAGTTACATTATCAGCAATTACAATGAAGTTTGTAGTAAAGAAAAAGGTGAATACATTGCGCCCAAATACTGTGGCAGAATGGACCACCGAGTATCTTTTTGTTGTAATGTTTTTCTTTCATTATGTAATGTTTCTTTCTGTGTAAGTATACTGCTATTGTACTGATAAAGTTTCAAAGAGTACATGTCTTGAGTTTAAGCTGTTTTTGTCAAATAAGTAATTTTTTTACAGTCTTTTAATACTACATGTTCCATCCAACCCTAGGTTCCCCTATTCTGTTTTCTGGCATTCCCCTATTCAGGTTTTCATCTTGAATCACTATTATCATAGGTGGTCATCCACCTTTGATGTAATAATGTGCTTGACAAAGCAACAATCTTTGTAGTAAAATCAAAGAAAGCTGCAGGTTAATGAGAAAATTGTAGCTTATAGTCTATGGGTAGTTTTAAAAGAAAGTGTATAAGATCTCCTACATCTAACCCCTCATATTACATTGTTTCTCACTACTTTTAATACATACATTATTTACACCCAATACTAATAGAAAGCATAAAAAGGTCCAGTAACATCAATGCAATATTCATGGCACAAAACTGAGAGTGAAAAATAAAATATGAAAAATGCAGATTTTTATTCTGTGGCACAGTTTACAATTACCATATGCATGAAAGGCATTATCCACAGAATTACCATGTTACATTCTTCCCGCATAATTATAAACTGCAATAAAGATGACTGCATTAAATAACTCTGCATTTAATGCTTATGATTTAAATGTTCATCGAGTGCATAGCTTTTTGTACTTCTGCTAGCTAGTTCAATGAAGTAATGAAACTTGTAGCAGCCTTGAATAATGATAATTATAAAATTATTATCAGTAATATTCTAATAGGGGTCTGAAAGGATGAGGAGCCTAATAAAGTGTACCTATTTAAAATTTAATACCATTTGTTAGTTTTGAAGTGAGTTTGCTCTGAGATGCAGGCTCAAGATGTGGAGTTCATTTATGAGTTGAAAAGCTAGTTTGGCTTGGCATTGACCAATCCTGCCTATAGCTATGTGGCCCTCTTAATCTTCCAATCTAAATTCTTGTGATTTCTATTTGTAAAGATGTAGTATTTTGAAGAAAAAAATGTATGCTATAACCTCCAAATATTATTGAAATAAAAGAGAGTATCTGGGACAAGAATAAAAGCATTTTGTGTATCATTCTAATGCTAGATAAAACATTCTGTTAGCTGATATGACTTTTGTATTTCACCAGGAAGGCAACAATTCCAATATCTTCTAAGAGGTAAGATAAATATTGTTGATTCAGGAATGCCAGGCTAACCTATGCATTACCAATTGATAAAGGGCCAGAGAGTTGAGGTGCAAAAGGCCCACAGTGAACATTTAAATTATAAGTGTTTTATATATATTTTAGTGTATTTAATAAAGCTGCATAAATTAGAGATAGTAATTATTATAAAATATTTCTGCAACCATGGCTATAATGTAATAGATAAAGGTTGATAACTCAGCTGCTGCTTTAAGCCATAATGCAACATTTGTTTAATTCCTGGAACAGGTTATGAATTAACAATTTGAGAAATTTCCTGGTTTACATGTAGTGATAAAAAGCCCTCTTTCTTGACAAACAGTGAGATATGACATATATGTATACTATAACTTCTGAAGTTTCATTTTTTCTGATTTACCATCACGTTTATGAGACCATGGAACATACTGACACACAGAGTTCTAAGCGCTTATTGCTTTCCCATAAATGCTCTTACATATTTTACTGGTATTTTAAGTACCATATATAAAGTATAATATTTCAGTGTGATCAGAATTCAAAAGTAAACATTAGTAATTATCATTTTACTAATACGGAAACAACACAAGGAGAAATTGCTAACCTAGGACCCATTAATTTTACTATCTTTAAACACTGAGGTTAACATTAACATCAGGATATAATTTGACTTCCAAACATTTGAGAAAATAAACTGTATACAAACATACTATTAGCTACAATATACACATGAGTTTGGTCACCTTACACACACAGTTCTCCTCCATACATACACAGAACAGAGGTGTGACATTCTTTTGTATTTCAGTATGTGGTAATTTCAACTCATCCTAAATGAGAGTTGAGTAATATTGTCAGAGATCATATGTTTCTTATTCACAATTGAACAGAAAGTTTTTAGAACTTTTATACTAATTCAAGCTGAATATATTTTGTTTGTAAAGTATTTAATGATTAAACACTGAACATTAATGTTATTTGAAGCTGTCAAAAATCACCTTGAATAATTTAAACAGTAATAAATTAACTAATTTAAAAAATATCCATGAAATTATTGACCTGATACTAAGGAAACTTTGTCAACATAGTTGTTTTAAAAACAAATTCTAACATGATTTGGATACATGTTCATTTAACATATTTTAGTAGCATATCAAATACACAAAATACACTTTAAATTATTAAATGTTCAATAGCAGAAATATAAGTTTTAAATACTGTAGAAATATCATCACCGCCAATGCAACTTGTCTCTATTTTGGTCCTCTAACTGGAAAGAAAACCACAAGAATGTGGCAATAACACAGAAACTCTTCATGAAGAGTGAATCAGAATAAGTGGCACAGTGCCTTTGACACTTTATTTAAAGTAGATGTTAAGATAGCTCTTATGAATGCCAAACAAAGAGAAGGATACTTACATAAATTTGTTTTAAAGTTTTAAATTAATTTTTTTAATTACCTAAAACTTCTATTATGCAAACTGTAGGAGTTGATGAATGCATAAATAAACCTAGAAACCATTGGCATCTAAGGTTACATGGCATTCATTTTTTTAGGATGAAGAAAAATTTCAGAAAAATGCCATACCCAAGCTATTTGAGCTGGAAGAGAATCACATCTGGGTTTGCTAGCTGATAAACAGGCATGTGGTGTAAACCACAATGGTGAGCAAATAAGTTTTAGTTTATACACCCAAAACTTATTTATCAATGAAAATAGAGAAATGACTTTTAATGTTCATTGCTGTTCATATCTGCAGAGCACAAGCACTGTTGTACAAGTAAAGTGATGATTAAATGAGAGAGAAAGAGAAACTGAGTGAATAAAGAAGAGCAGTGCATACAATAAGAATTAAAAGTAACATATTATGGTGAAAGAACCAGGAAAGTTAATGTAGTATATGGTGATTAATCGCTATTTGGAAGCTAGAATGCAAGTCAACAGTTGAACTCTTAGGTACCAGAAAAATGTGAAGAATAAAGGATATAAAGCATTTATACATACACACATGTTTAAAAAATATTACAAAATGTGATTTGTTTATGCTCTGCTTATTAATATCATTGAACTAAGAAGTGGCTGAAAATCAGAAGCAAATACAGACCCTAATTCTATTTCCATTCTTGTATTAATGTCAATCTTTAATTTTCCCATTGCTTGATGATTATATCTTTTCCAAAACATCTTATATTAAATATTAAATGTATATATATTTTACTTATTAAAATAAGAAAAGCTTGGTGTATTCATCCAAAGAGAATAGTGCTTGTATTCTCAAATATAAAATGCAAAATGTTAAAAAGAATGGCAATACATAAGCATTAATTGGTACTGAAGTTGCTAATGCTTAGAGAGTGTATTAATTTATACTTTACTGTATTACAACTATGGCTGCCACTTAGAACTTTTTCACAGTTTGCATGGATACTATACATGTACATGTATTAAAATACAACCTCTCATGCATGTGAGTTGAAGATAAAAATGAAGATAGAAGTGCAGGTGTTCCTGCTATTGTCCATACTGGTCAAGATTCACTCATAGATGCTGCAAATTAATACTGCTCTAAATTTCCCTTTCATGAGTATAAAGATAAAAGAATGAAAATATTAAAGACATACCAAGTATGAACACGCAATATTGCAGCTGTGCCCAACTTTCGCTATACTGTTATTCCAATTTGCAATTTTTAACAGTTGCACAATCCCATTAAGACACACAGGAAAACTTATTCACATTGATTACACTATAGCTAAATATAAATTTCTGGATTATAGAAAAATCTTTACATATATTTATTTATAAGTTACTTGAAATGAACCTGCTATATTACTGATTCCTTTTGATGTTAACAGGATAATTAGGATTGAGATCATGCTTATTAATTCATTACTTTAGTTATAAAAGTTTATTAACTATTTTATTTGCTTTAATGACATTAATATTCATATAACCATATGAAAATGCTTTGAAATGAGTACTGTAATCTATATATAGAGATGAGAGTTTCTCTGAGGTTTGAGCATGATATTTTGTCAGAACTATTGCCATTATTCCCTCAGCTAAAAACAGCAACTTATTTTTTCATTGGTGTCTCATTAAATGTACTCTGTGCAGCACAGACATTACTCTAAATGTTACTTTGCAACTTTCACATTCTATGATTAAATGTTTCTCAAATATGATTGTGATGTTAATAAATATTTCTTTTACAATCTTGCAGTTATTTCAGTAAACTTCAATGTTCATACAACATATTTTCGTGCATTTAGCATTATTCTAAAAGCATGATTTATTAGCCTGCCTCCACTGAAAATGAGTATATAGAACAAAAAAGTAAATAAGCATTTACACCCTCATGCTTAAAAAAATTATATGGAACTCTCTGTTATAGCAATATTCTAATTTGATACAATCCAACATCTGAGATAGTTAAGAAAATGGGGAAATTAAATAAAATTTTATATGTGCATAATGATAAACTTCTAACTTACACAAATTCAGAAATTTACAATTAAAGTTTTTTTTTATCTGAACCATGCAAAAACTGGTTCTCTGCTCTAATTTTATAATCACTTAAAAGAAAATTAATCAACTGGCAAAGATTAGGCCTAAGACCTGTTCCTGGTCCTGATGAACCATATATAAACCATTCAAATTTTAGTTATACTTAGCACCAACAGATGTCCTACAATAGTTGTTAACTATCACCTCAAATGCCATCTAGTGCAATGCTAAAATATTACCTGGATGTTAATTAGCCAAAAATGTTGTCCTAGGACTACAAAAAAAAAAAGATTAATTCATTTTAATGCATTGATTTATATTTGTTTATATTTTTAGTCATATGTTTCATACCTAGAAGAGAAAAAATTGAATATGTTTGTTGTTAGTATACTATCTCTGCACAGAATTGCATTTATAGACTTCACAGTATCATTAACTGCCAGGAACTTTAAAAAATACTTGAAAAATGTATGATACTTACATTTGTAATAAAGGGAAATTTTATATACATTATTCTGTATGTATTATTTATGCTTTGAAACTTTAATTGTCTCCATTCAATTTTAATGTAGAAGGAAGGGGGATTGCAACAGCTTTTACAAAAAAATCTTTATAACAGGGTGATGGCAATAGTGATTGTGGTGAGAGCAAGGACAATAATGATAATGAATGTGATGATGGTTTAAATAAAAATTTATGAAGTTAAAATGCTGTTGTTGACAACTGTTCTCACCTTTGATTTTAATGACGGTGGACGTTGCATGCTCACAGAGTTAAATAATTTCTTAAATCTCAATGTGTTATTAATGCCAGCTTATTTCTTCATAATCACCTGCAAACATTAATGTTCAGTCCAAGTGATTGATCAAAATTTTAGTTTTTAAATATGCATAAAATGTGCTAATTTTAAGTTTAATTCATATTTTAGCTGTAAGTATCAAGCAATCTTAGATGCGTTTATTTTCATTATTTTAAAGGATATATGTTTATCTCTCACTTTTGATACAATGGCAATGTTTTAATTCTTTAAAAGCAATATTTTACAAGCATAGAGCAATGATATTACTTATTGTGCATCACATTATTTTTTTCTGAATTTTTTTTTAGCAATCATCAATAATTTCAGAAAATGCTGCATATGCAATATTCTGAATCCAATGCAATGAAATCACAGAGTAATGAGTTAGAATATACCATTTAAGAAAAATTTATATCCATTATAAATGACAGAAAGATTGTCAAGATATGGTTAATGGTAAGGACAAATTTTAATACCTAATAACTGTTAGTGAATCTACTCAAAAAGTAGGAAAAGATAAAATTCACAGAATATCTCTATAATAAATAACACTTTACTGACTAGAAAACAGTGATATGATTTTAGAACAGATGCCTCCCTTGTGTTCAGTTTTAACACAACGTATTCTTACAGTCAATATATACTTTAGGATAATTTATATCCATAGGCTTTTCAACTAGGCTAAACTTTGATTCTTTGTAATATTAAGTGACTATACAAATAGAACACTGAGTTAGTAGGGAGCTAAACACAATTGTGCTAGAGTGAAATTCTAAAGAGATACATCATTAAAAATTACTATTATCATACATAGGTACTTAACGGAAAAATGGTAACTAAAATTCTAGTATACAAATGCACATGCAGCAGTTTTAATGGTGCCTTCTAGAAAAAATAATATGAATGCTATTGCTACCAGATCAGATATGGAATATGAAAGATTGATTAAACACTATAATAAAAGACTTTTTTTAATGCTTTTGCTTTCATAAATTTGCATATTCCCTGAATGAACTTGTTTTCTGATATGGAGGAAAATGGAGGGAAAAATGCTACATACACTAAAGACATACAAATTCATGAGCTGAATTCAAGTTTTCTTATTTTTTAACATCTCTTTGTTTATAAAATTGCAAAGTTTATAAATATATGGTGAAAAACTTACTTGACTTTACATCCAGGGCTGAACCCAAAGGGAAGATAATATAGATAATTAATACTTGAGCACACATCACATGCCAAGTGTGTACTAGAATGTATTTATTTTCATCAATAACATTTTAAAGTTGCATTATCCTAGGTAAATCTTTATAACGAATTAAAAATAACAGCTTCGCTTTTGCAAGGCAAGAGCTGAAAGTTTATATCACATGACCTGTATATAATTAGGCCAGTATTAGGCTAACACTGTAAAAATACAAATAAGAAAGTCTTTTCATGTCTTAGAAATATTATAATTTTTACAAAATAAATAAATAAAACAAAAACAATAAAAAAGTAATAATAATATAGTTGTATAATACTGGCAAGAGCTGAAAGTTTATATCACATTATCTATATATAATTAAGCCAGTATTAGGCTAACACTGTAAAGATACAAATAAGAAAGCCTTTTAATGTCATATAAATCGTATAATTATTATAAAATAAATAAATAAAACAAAAATCATAGAGAAGTAATAATAGTATAGTTGTATAATACTAACTTATAACAATAATTCCAAATAGGTGAATACAAGATTGTAGCTGATGTTTTTGTATGGAAGTTTATGGTGCTTAAGCATTGCCTCTTGGCTGTACCAAGAGTAAATATTCTGATACTTCATCTCAAATCATGCTACCACTATCTTCAATAACTGGCAATTGAAAAATATAAATTATTTTTAATTTATCTTTCACGATTTTGACTCATATTACATAATTTTGAACAAGTTTAATATAGATTGAAGAAATTATAGATCTCTCTGTAATAATATGTCTATTGCAACAAATTAAAGTTAAAAGAAAAAAATATTATTACATCAATATAAGTCTGTAATAAGTAATTAGGAGAAACCTACATAAAAGCATAAAACTTTTCGGCTTCTGCTGATACTTATAAAGGTTATGAAGATTACATTTGGGTAATCAACGGTTAAGATACCAACTTAAAATATAAATAAAATGCTAAAAATTTATTGTTTTATATAAAGAAAACAGAACAAAAGGAAAACATTCTCTTGACCTAATTATGATATACATAACTAACTATTATTTTGATTGTCAAGTCCTAGCTATAATATACTTTAAGTGACCTGATGGGATTAAGCTCTAGTTATCGATAAATGAGCAAATAATAGGCCTATTGTATCTTACTTATAGCACCACAAAATATTTTAAATTCAAATGTATGCTTCACTTTTGCACTAAGTTGAAATTAGAATAATTACATTTTATATTTAATGTCTTACTATTTTTGTTATTAAGATTATTAGATAAAATATTCATAGATGAGAAAACATTTGAATTATTTTTGTAATATAGAGTATATTAATTCTGAATTATTATATATTATTTCTATCTTTGTAACCTTTTTAAGAAAACAAAATATTAATATATAACACTGAAGTAGCAGTAATAGGAAAGCAACCTGATTTTTAGTTAACAATGCTCTTTATGAAACTTTTTGTATGAAAGTACAACATTTGGGCAAGCCCTGAACATAGGCCAGATATAGATCACAATTTCACATGGCACAAGAACAGGATATTCCATCACTTTTAACAACTTACCATACAATAAGTTTTTTTCTGATTGTCCAGATAACAAGGAAGGAAGGCTTAGTTGGAGCAGAGGCCTTAACCTTAAAGTTATATTTTATACTACACGAAACCAGTTACATCATTGACATGTTCTAATATTTCTGGGTACCAGCCCAGAGAAGCTGTTATAATATTCTTAACTAAGGGAATTAAACCTCACTGAAGAAACATTTTTGGTTTTAGTGCATACTATAAGGTATACAGGACTTTACATGCAGCAAGTGACCAATCATATAATATTTAAGATTAACTGCTTTAATATTTGTTAAATCTGTATCTTACATGTTTTTCTCTCTATGAATATATTTGCAAACAAAATGAAAACTATGAATACTATTTATGTAATGTAGGCTTTCATAGCTGCTATTATTTGGAGCTTTTAGTTCCAAGGTATTCCCAGTGCTTGAGGTGGGGTGGGATGCTGAGGAATGGCATATATTTTTTCAGTCGTCATTTTGGTTGACAATGTGAGGAATGTACCTCACGAAACATGTACCAAAATTACTTTTATAAGTGTGTTTGTGAAACTTAAAGAGAGTTTTAATGTGACGACATGATTTTTAGTGTTTTACTTTAAATCAAAATAAGATGGCATATATTTTTTTGGATAAATACTTACAGCTACTTCATGTAAAAAGAATGCATAATATCAAGTGATTATTTCATATTAGAGTTATGGTTTATCCTTTAGCATTATTATTACTGATGGGCGACAATATAAGTGAAGGCATTAAACATTTTGCGTGCAGCAGATTTATTTGTTATAACACCACAAATGTTGAACTTAAATTGAACATAAAGCTGTGTTCAGTCATACTTATTTATTATACTCAATGTTACTAACATTCTCATATTTCAGGTGCTTTAAATCCTTTACAATTTTTCATTTAATGTATGAGAAACCTGATGCATCACTTGAAATTCTTGTCTCCTATTCAGGCATGATGGGAATTTCTATTTAACTTTGCTTTTGGACCATTAATTAAATTAAGTTCATGCCTATTTAAGTGTTGAATCATTTGAGAATGCCAGTTTGTAACTACAGTCTTTTAACATGCATTACAGAAAAGATTTTGCTAAATGCTGTAAAATATCTTTAAATTCATTTATGTTTTAACAAACAAGCTCTGTCCATTTGTTTCAGTTTTGGCCGCATACACCTCAGTTTAGCATAATGCATTGCTTGTAACTGAAGAGCATTGGCAAGATGAATAATTTTCAAATTATTTAATCCAGGAAAGTCCCATAATAAGGCAAGACATGGCATCCCTCCATTTCATAAATGCATCTTTCACCACAGTCACATTTCAGCGTAGTTCAAAATGTGATTAAACTCCATAAATGGCCAGAATTATTTATCTGCACATTATCCCTAAAATATGCATAATTTGAAATTATTTATTCAAATAAAAATAAATTACAATATTTAATTTGAGATGATTTGCAACTCATAGTTTCAACTTAAACTTTCATTTAAGTTTGGAGATTGTAAATAATGGTTGAAAAATATTAATTTACTTAGGTGTGCGAGTTCTTAATATTATATTTAAGCATTACGCAAAATATATAATTACACTAGATTTCACAAAAATAACTTGTTAACTTATTACTTTTGTTTTCAGAATAGCAGTTTTTAATAGACATCTCATAATTATAGTACAGTTAAATCTTTCATGATCACCTCCTTGGTCTAATGGTTAGCATTAGATATGCTGACTGCTGGGTAGTAAGACCAGAGTTTGATTAAGGTATGTGCTTAGGAATTATTCTAAGTTGTGGGGGTCTGGGTTGGAGTCAGCCTTGTCAGGATTACTGGGAAACTGCATGATGAAGAAGTGGCATTCTTCGATCTAGAAAGTCATGATAGGCAACCAGTGGGGTGCCTACATGCTAATCACAGACTCCTTTGCATACTTTCCTCTACCAATGAAATCATACGATGGAAATAGAGGGAGCAGAAGTTGCTGCTACAGGCCTTGGCCCAATCTTAGGTTGTAGCGCCACAGAAGAAGAAGAGGATCTTACATAAATGGCAACTAGGGGTCTAATCCAGTGCCATATTTTGCTGGATAACTGGAAAATACAAGGTTATGTAAAGATATACTGCATGCATATTTTTCCCATGTAGAAATTTTGCATTTTTCATGTGGTTTTTTAAAAATTAAAATTTGAATGCAAATTTTATTTTCAGTATTTAATACTGTACATTCATCTGTTCATAATAAAAACATATTATAATTGCTGTACCTCATGACAGTGTTAATTGATGGCCATATGAAATTAAAATCAGGATAGCTAACATCGCAATCAATTGCAACTATGAAGACAATGAAGTGTGGCTTATGATGATTCCTCCATTAACTTTATTGTATTAACAATCTTTTCCATTTTATACAACAGCTCCAACTGTAAGCATAAGAACATTTTGTTTGTACTTTATGGAATCCATCATGAGGCAGTGGGTTAATTTGCTTTAGCTACTATACACAGGTATGACGATATGAGACTGTGATGTTACCAAGTGTGCTATTGTGATATTGTGAATTGGGAAGCTATACCATGCTGGTTACCATGCTTGTCACTGTGAAGTCAAGCTGCACCCGTTTGCTGCATCTAAGAAGCTATTAGAATGCAATGAAAATATATCAAAATGGCCACATATCTAAAATTGCAATGTTCTTTTATCTTTTCTTGTTGAAAAGTGCTGCTGTTTTGGTATTGCAAATTATTTGGGTGCCAGATACAAAGGAGCTATATTACATTATCTTTATCGTTTAACAGAAAATGTATTATAATTTTCTGTGAAACAAGTACAATAAACTGGCAAAAGTAGGTGTTTTAGATACAGAATATAAATCTACTTGAAAAAAATATATTGGGAAGTTAAAATCTGTGCACTTTTATTTATAGATGATAGAAAACTAAATGCAGATACTTTAACCTACATTTCTTCTAAAAACTATACTTTTTAGAAGAATTCTAAATATAAACTGTACTTACAAATATCTTAGGTACATGTACATGTACATAATTGTATTTATCTTTTATATTTTTATTTTCTTATTTTATATTTTTTATTTTTCATTAGAGGAAAAGTGGATGGAATAGAAAATGGTTAATAATTAGTATTAAAACTTACATTTAATATTACATAAGCAATGCCAAAGCACATGTATAGATTTGTGTATATATTTGGTCATATGGAGGGATGACAATGTGGGAAACTAATGTATGTATTGTAATACTGAGTCTGTTAAACATTTGAAAAATGACAGTTGGGATCATTAGTTAGGAAAAGGAAATCTGCATATGTGATATTAGGATGTTATTCAAATATGTCACAACCTTCTGGCAAAGCCACCCTAGCTAATTATGTGTTTTATACATTCATCATCATAAGGTCAGCCATGGTATGTAGTTTACAATACTTATTTAACAACATTCTGCATATCCCTACTGAAAACAAACTAAAAACAGGAAAATATAAGACTGAGGAGTTCACTGAAATCACAAATATTATCAAATACACTTACAGCATTCTATGAGTAATGGTTACTTTCACAATGGGTTTTGATTAAGATGGTCATACTGAAACAATTGGTGATGCATCCCAGGAGCAGCTGGTGTAATGCCCACTCCCTTTAAGATCCAGCTCACAATGCTCTCAAAACTATTTGGAAACCACCAATCCTTCCATACCATCCTTGTGCAGATTTATTTTTCCTCACTAACAATCCTAACTGTCGTTTTTCAAATACATAACAGACTCCTTATTACAATGCATGTACTAGTTTCCTACAGTGCCACCTTCCTCACCCATATGCCATATAATAATGCAAATAATGTAAACAAATATTATAAATAAGGTGTATGTACATAAAATGTTATTGATCAACAGGATAAATAAATACTACTACAAAGATCGTTGTTGTTTCTGCTGCTGCTGCTGCTGTTGCAGTGACAGTTATAATAATGCTGTGCACAATTCTCTCTTTTCAATACAGAGACAACTCAAAATCAAGGGGAAAATTATTTTTTATAATTTTTATATGAATTTCAAATGTAAAGTGGCAGTTCAATAGATTGAAGAATGCAGATCATGATGGAAGAGTAATAAGAAAATGTTTCAATTGAATAAACAATTATAAATCTCAAGATTGTTTAAAATAAAAGTAAAAAAAAAAAAAATTTTTTTTAATTTTAAAAGAGAATGAATGGGCATACAATATTTTTACTGTATAAGGTTCAAACTCTTAAAAAAAGTTATAACTGAGAAATATCACTTAGTTTTCTCTAATTCTTGCTATTCTTAGAAAAACATCCACATCTTCCAGGCATTCCAACTTCAGAAGTTGGCTACATTCTTGCAAGGATGGAAGAGCATTGCACAAGTCCAAATGGACAGCACTGGCATTGAAATTTTTTTTTCTCTGATACCTAACTGTTGGTATCTAGAAACAGCCATTTATTAAAGATTCTTATATGGCATTTCCTAGAGCTTTAAGAATTTCATAGTATTCATAGTGCCCTTGTTGGCATAAAAATACATTACGCAAGTGTTAATTTTCTGGAGTACTATTTAATAAATATGTGCAAGAACAATATAAACAAAGTGCAAATCAATGTGAGTTATTGCAGAAAACATAATCTATAAATTTATTTCTTAGTATATTATTTATTTATGTCCCCAACACTTGCCATGCTCTTGTACTTTATGTAAATATGATAAACAAAAGTAAAAATGCTTGGCTCATTAGTTTCTGTCAATATCCTTATTTTGTAATTTGGACTTTATAATCCATTACTTCCTACTCTATCTTTGGTATACCACTTTCATATTGGTAAGATTATCAGAATAACCATCACCCAAAAGTAATGACCTTATTATGAGTTTAGTTATGCAAAATATTATTTATTTTTACTATTTATCTTATATTTACTTTATCAGCTCATGCTCCCCTGTATTACCCACAAATTTCTTTCTCCATCTGCTTGCTGGTGACCCTGATAATCTAGAAACATAGTGTAAATTGGATAATCTTGGAATGCATGGGAGTAAATGAACTTTCTCCTGTAAGGGTTACAAAAGATAGGAGAAGAACATTGAACCCAGCTTTAGGTTTACTTCAGGAAAGTTGGAGGTTCAGGTTCATGATTAAGAGTCCTCTAGTAAGAAACACTAACAAAAAATGATCATTCAAAAACTGGCAACTGCTTCATTAAAATTCATGCTTCATATTTTAAAACTTATGTCTATTTCTTTTAAAAAATAACTTAGTAAAGAAGCTCTGGCTTATTTTTGGTTCATTGTCATTTCTCATTCCTCCCCTGGCCAAAGAGTTTGTCTCCAGTTGCAGGAGACAGTTTTAGTGTCAATGGCACCCCCTAGGTAAATGGAAAAGTCAATCATTCCATTCAACAATGAGGACTTCTCTGCAGCTGGAGATGAAGCATTTGGTCATGAAAGCAGGGGAAGTAATTAAGGCCTAAACACCCAAAATAACTTTGCACTAACAACCGTGAAAGCCTGCATTTTGTTCATTTTTTTGCTGAATATTGATATTGTTTTATCTTCATATTTTTCAAGAAATTACAAATGCTGAAATACAAGGGATAAAACTTCACCTACCCGCATATATCCTATACTATATATTATGGATCCTATAGTATAGGATCAATATATGCTATTTACTACACCCAAAAAATCCTAATTATGGCTTTCTTTGGAAGGGAAATAAAGTCTTGGGTTCTGTGTCGTAGATTTAAGGCACATAAAAGAACCTCAACCCTGAAAGAAAAGATCTCAGAGCAAAATTGATTTCATGCCCTGAATTGAATGGGACGCTGATGACCTGAGATGTTAAAGAGCATCTGTAAACACACACACACTGTATATTTTGGATGACATTGTTAGAAAATTGCTCATTACTGGTTTATAACAAGCAAAAGAATGGGAAAAATAATTTTGTAAAGAAATCAACAAGTATGCATTATATGTTGGGCTGCTAGACATCTTTTTTTTCCCTCCTTTTAGGCTCAGTTCTTTTGTCTGAATATTTTTTTTTTGACTAAGTCCTCTAATGTCCCCTTTTTTAAAAGATAAAACCTGCCATTGTAGCATCTTGCTATAAACCAATTTAAATATATGAGATTATTCACAACATTGATACTGATCGATTGTAATCTAATTAAGAAACAAGTTCATTCTACAGCTGGTAGATGGTGATCACATAATGGTACTGCTGAAAGAATTTTTTTAATTAAAGTGGTCAAGTGGACAAATGTAAGAAATGTTTGTTGGTACAGAAATTGAAATAAGTTCTGACAATAAAATATGACCTAAAATATTCACGTGGAGATTTTCATAATCACTTTCTAATCCAGAAACAAGCATTAATTAAAAATAATTGTAATGGGAAGCAGTAATTGTATAAATGTGAAGGATGTATGAAAACAGATGTGAAGAAAGAAGTAGAACTTATTACATCAGTTTTTTTTAATTGATTTATTTACAGATGCTCTTTAACATCTCAGATCATCAGCATCCCATTCTATTCAGGGGTGTGAAACGGCTGACAAATTTTGCTCAGAGGCCTCTTCTTTCAGGCTTGAGGTTCTTTTTCATGCTATAAATGTACGACATGGGACCTACAGCTTTACTTCCCTTCCAAAGGAAGGCATATGTGGGATTTTTATGCCGGAAAAAAATCCATCAGTACTGACTGGATTTGAACCTGCGATCTTGGGTTTAGAAGGTAAGTATGGTTACCACTACACCACCAGGACTGACATACATCAGATATTGTATTATATTGTTTTGATCCATGCATTTTTCATACTAGCATGTCTATGGGTGTGTTTTTTTTAATCTCTTAAATTCGAAATCTAACAGTCATGATATATATATTTAAAAAAAAAATAAAAAATAAAAAATAAAAAAAATAAATAAAAAATAAAAAAAAACATTAAATGCTCTCTATAGACAACAGAGCATATTGACTTATGATGCATTAAATATGGAACTTTTCTGTGCATAAGTTTTCCATATCACAGCTAGATACTCTTTTCCCAAGTTATGATCTGGCAGCCCTAATTATGTGAAAATTATAATTGTAACTTTAACAGAGGGTATGATTAGAGTATGGCAAAAAAATATTAAAATGCAATTTTCATTTATGATTACTCTAAACCTTGTTAAGTCATTACTGTTAGCTTCAGATACCAAATTCATAACCATTATCATTTATTATGATGATCATGATCATTTGCAAGTTTCTTAGAGTATATTAAAATAACTATGATGTATTGATATATTCTTTCAGATCAATTGCTGCATATAAAAGAAGGAACATTGAAATGAATGTAAGGAATGGAAATGCAGGTTTTCAGAATTCTCTCCCAATGGGCAGTGATAGCAGGTTAAAATAACATACCAAAGCAAATTATTATGATATATACAAATATTTTGAGAAAATACAGATGGATGAAGTTTATTATATTCTAATTTGTGCTGCTATTTTATGTTGTTCACAATTATAGAGAAATAATGCAAAGTATATACATTATTAGATTCCAGTAGGATCACTTTTTATAAAATTTTCAATATTATTAAAGGGTCAGCAAAGAAGCAACACATATTCTCTCATTTCACACTGACATGCTCCTATTAGGATGACAGTCATCAATAATTTAAAGAATTTCTCCATGGAAAAAGAAAGCATCTAGGCTGTCCATTGAGAGAGGTGAGAATATATTTGAGTAAGAATTAAAAGATAATAATGACATATGGGTACCAGCCCAGCTCTAAATATATCAAAGAAAGAGTACACATGCTGCTATGTCAGGGAGAATCATTGGAATCTGATCCTAGACTATGTATGGGAAAGAGTGGGTACCAGCCCGTTGTCAGATGTGTGAGTGTGATCTTGTCCAATGCAATCTCAGCACCACCAATACCTATGTTGTGTTCAAAGCCTTTCTGCCGCTCCCAAAGCATGACAAGCAGGGTCCGGCCCAACACATCACATGCAGAATAGCGCAATGTCTGGCGAAACTGAGGATCATTGCTATGACGAACAACTCTGGTTTTGCGTTTCTGTAACCATCTTTCTCCATCACGCAGGTATGTCTTCACATATGTATCTAATAAAATAATGCAGCAAATATTATTTTGCACAGAATTCAAGTTGTGTTTACTATGTTCAGAGAAAACCTGTTTTTATAATTGTAAGTACTGCTTTTTGATTTATATATTTTTAAATAAGGTATGAAGTTGAAAATGTTAATGTATCCATTAACAAGTATAAGTGCCTGAATATGCTTATATCAGAATATTTATTTATTAAGTGTGTACAGATAACAATATAACAATATGGGCTGGTTCAACCCAAGTTCTACATATGGCCAATATTGAAATATATGTCAATACAATTTTTACAAACATACTGGTGAATAATTACAATATTTCTAATATACAAATTGCCCAAAACAAACCCAATCCAAATCAAAAATCTTCTCTCCTCACAGATCATAACCATTTGTTCTTAACTCTATACAAATATTGCCCCAGATTCCTAAATTGACTTTGATCACCAACCATTTTCTTAGTTCCAATTAACTTATTTAACTTCAACCATTTCCCATTTATCACTTGTTTAAATCAGAATACAATGATTGTCAATATTAAAATTAGGCCCAGATTCTTAGGTTTTAAACTATTTTGTTCTTGCTAGATAACTGTGATATTTTAACATAATTATCCGTTTCTTTATCATGGGAGTCATATAGTTGAATTTTATGAAATCTAAAAATGGCTAAAACTATAGTTTAAAAAATTAAATTTAAATTAATTTTAAAACATTAGCCAACAATGTTCAACTTGATAAACTTCAAAGACCAATCACTGCATTTAATTTTGAAATACCATTATTGTCATTTGTGTAAAAAGCATCATTGAAATTAGCTTATTTTTAGAAGGAAACTGAATTTCATTTCATAATACTATTGTTGTCAGTCACATTCAACGCTATTTTGCTCAAATGATATTGAATGGATGTCTGTTTCTTTATTGTCAGTCATGTTCTGTTAAAGAAAATTGTCGGATGTAACTCTTATTTAGAAGCAAACTGAAGGCATTACTAAGAAGCTTAAACTTTCAGTTTATTAACAGTTTACAGCAAGATGCCAAAAGGAAAAGTTTCTAAAAGTTGTACATTGAGTAGGCATCATCCCAGTTTTACCACAGATGCAAAGTTGTATTTTAAAGACTTGGAAATTTTAAGTGCTCATATAGTTTTTTGTTTCAGAACAATGGAAAATACAAGTAAAATGGAATTAAAATAAATTTATATTACCATATATTTGTTTCAATGTATTTATTCTACTTTAACAAGAGAAATTTAAAAAATTACCCTAAACATGTTTAAAACTTTTAAAAAAAACTATATTAACTGTTAAAAAAACTAATTCAGGGTTTATAAAAACCAAAAAATCCAAGCCCTAGTTATAAGTATATATGTAACAATAAAAAAAATTATTAATTTTTACAAATACAGTCTTTATCTCTATAAAAATTTAACTAAATGAAAATGTAAATTAAAATTAGTTAATGGCATAAATAAAGAGAACTTAATATGCAGTTTTATATAGTTGCCTGTATCAAGTAAATTGTCCATATACATTTTCATAGCTCTATCTTTAAGAGTGAAATAATCTCTGAAGCTGTTTAATTAGTATTTATTAGTGATTTATAAGTAATATGAAGGGTATATTATAAGATAATAATTATATACTTAAAATTGAAATAATTCCAAGTATATTAAATGACTATGAACCACATGTATTAGTTATAACTGAACTTGGTAAAACAGAGCAACAATTAAAGAGTTCAAAATTATAATTTAATAGCATATTATTGTAGAAATAACCACAAAAGTGGTGGAGTAGCATTATATGGTAGAAAAAGCTGCAATGAAAGTATTTTAAATTAAAATAAAATACAATGTAACAAAATGAATTTTGAAACTGCAGCAATTCAGGAAAAAATGGATATATAATGAAGTTATTATAATTGGGATGTACAGATCTCCAAGCTTTAAGTCAGAGGATTTCCTAAAACATAATTATATCACTAAGAGAGAAAATTAAAGTTATTTTCGAAGATGATATGCATATAAATCTGGTTTCCTTACATGTGATTATAAAGAATTAAAAATATATATAGATAGCTATAATGTTCAAGATATAGTAAACCAACCATCTGGATTTATGGAAATTCAGCCACAATTACTGACCTTTAATGAATGGTCATAAATTTAAACAATGGTACGTTTTCAGCATTTGTATGTGAATTGCACATATCTGACCATTCTGCACAAATCATGGATGTATGTGTTTTAAATAATAACAATTATGACTATTTCTTATGTAGACAAATTAATTCTAAAAATATATGTAAATTAAATAAAAAATTATTAAGAGAAAGCTGCAACTTAATTTATAAAGCTCAAGTAACTAATCAAAAATGGGAATACTTTTTTGAGATATTAATTAGTCATTTAAATATATCTTGTGAAATTAAGAAATACCAAAATTGTGACAAAAAGGAAAAGATCAAATTACCCAACAACATACTTACCTAAGAGAACATATGAAAAACTATAATGAATTTGACAGATGACCAAATTACAAACAGTATATAAAGCAAAATGATTATATAAAGAACCATTAATAAAGATGAAAAGAGCAATACCAAAGTACAGAGATCAGAGAATTAACAAAGAGAATGAAAAAAGGGGAGATAAAAAGGAAAGTACCACAATGGAAACCATAAAATTAATACACAATGGATGAAATGTTGATGCCCGTTGGCAATATGTAATAAATTTAATATACTGTTTAAATGCAATAAAACACACACAAAAAATGGATACAAATACCAAACATAAAGCCATAAGGAATACTATCTTTATATCTAACACATAAAAAATTAACAGGATATTTAAAAAGCACTAGGGTGGGATGGTACTTCATCCCACATTTTTAAATTATGTAAAAATAGAAGTAAAGCATATTGAAATATTTAATGAAATACTCAATTGGTGGTGAAGGGATCATATGGTCTGCCTGAAGATTGGCAAAATAAGACCTGTATATAAAAAGGGAGACAAACACTGTGTTCAAAACTATAGACCAATCACCTTCATGTCAGTGTTTGCAAAAATATAAAAGTAGGCATAAGAATAAATTAATTTTTAAACAAGTACAATATCTTAAAAGATATACAGCACGGCTTTAGAACCTAAAAAACACAGCAACATCTAAATTAATACATGATACACTAGCCCAATGGATGAAAGGGGAAAATTCTAGACTTGTCAAAAGTATTCAATTATAGGCTTAATAAGAGAATGTTAGCTACATTGCAAAACTATGATATTAAGAATAAAGCATTAAAGTTAATTGCTTCATTCTTAAATGGCCATTAACAATGTGTACAGATTCAGCATAAACAAAAGAATATATAAAAAAAATTTACATCAGGCTATGATGAGGTCAAAGATGGAACAAGGACAAGGGACTGCATTATTTCTAATGATATCCTCAGACAAAGAATCAGAAAACCATTTCATATGTGGATGACAGTTTGTTACTGCTCTAAAATAATTCAAAGAAAATAACTTGTCAATCTAGAAAAAGCTAAAATTATGACTTTTTGTTACTCAAAAGGTAAACATACTGATACATAACTATATGTTATCTTAAGTAGTACAGCTATTGAACGAGTAAAGCATTTCAATTCCTTAGGAAATATTTACATAGATGTTAAGCTAAGCTTCAAAGACATTTATCAACTAACTTCTCATTGGGTGTCTTAAAAATGATCTACATTGTCTATCCACATATGCAATTTGAAATTGAGATATGGGGAAATCCTGGAATAATAAAGGGAGTACTGAATAGAGTACTTATTACAAAAGAAATAAATTATGTGTGTGTGTGTGTGTGTATATATATATATATATACACAAGTTAGGAAATCAGACATTTTGTGAAGATACCTTCATAAAGAAGAAAGTTTTGACTGTAATGTCTTGTATATCAATATTATTTGTAATGAAAACACAATATCAGAGTATAATAAGGATAAGACAGCTACAGCACTAGAGGAAAGGAAACTATTATTGAATAGGTTGTAACAAATATAGAATAGATGAGAAACTATTCAGTAGAGGGAAAATATAACAAACTATCTGATTTCAATATCAATTCAATGTGGATCAAACACAGTGAAACACACATTAATAATCTCTTCTGAGTCGAAATATTTAGAACACTCATGATTTCACTACATGAGATTTACTCAGGACATGTTTCATGGAACATTTGTCCACTCCATTAAACAACTCTTTGTTATTATTGTTAAGAGATTATTAAAATTATCTGACTATTTACGATTATTAATTAGAAAGAAGTTTAAACTAGAGCTCAAAAAATAACTGATGTTTGCACAGATTGCATAAACTGTAATACCCAGAGCGTTTAGGGAAACCTGGATAACTCCATTTTCAGTAGAAAACAAGTTTAATGCATCAAGTGATCACATATGGCCAGATCCACAATGTGTAAAAATGGGTAAGTAAAAAGAAGGAATTATTAAGCATTGCATTTTTGAGTCTTCCCTTTGCCAATATTTCTACAATTGATTCAAACTTAAATAAATCGATGCTGATGCTTTATAGGAGCTTTCAAAACTCCAATTAATTGCATTTTTCACATACTTATAATACAAAATGAATACTGTAAGTTATCATTTTGTATGCTTCTATTTTATCATTTTTCTGAATAAATTACTGTGATAATCGCAAAAACGAACACTAAAAAACGTAGCACCTTATGGACATAAGGGATTGGGAAAAACCATGTTAGCTTGTGCCCTAATGGAGCAAATCATTTCACTTTAATTGGATCCCATTGAAAGAAGGCATCAAGATAATTATTTTCCTAAATTCTATTTTTGTATATCAACATGTTGATTGTAGGGCTAGCTTTGAACTTTATTTAGGCCCCCTGAAGCATTTTACTTCACATATCTGATTTCTCCTTAACGCTGTGGATATGTTATAATATTTGTGGGAGTACATACATCTGTATGTGTATATAATATCACTCATATTACTAGAGTCATCAAATATGCTCTATACATTATCTGTATCATAATTTGTAATTCTTGATACTACCAAGATATAGTAATTAATTGATATTTACGAATATATAACATTCATTCTCTTATATTAATGATGCTTGATGCTTGCCAATAAGGAAATAAATAAATAAGTGTTCCATACACTGGAAAACATTGCTTGATTGTGGTGCAAGCAATACTTGTGGTTAGGTGCATTTGAAATATTTTACTAATGATGTCTATGTTCAGGCCTCTAATTCATCTGCAAATAATTTGAAATGTATATTCAACATCGTCAGACACCCCTTATTAAAAAAAAAAAAAGGAATAATAATAATAATAATAATAATAATAATAATAATAATAATAATAATAATAATAATAATAATAATAATAATAATAATAATATACAACCTTTGAAAATAATTTCAAACCAGGATTTCATAGAATATGTGTTTCTAACTTATGTAACATCATACATATATTTGTAAAATGGAAAATATTTTAAAATGATTGCAGTTTCTGGATTAAATTATTATTAATTATTAAATTAATAATAATTTAATTATTTAATTAGTTATTAAATTTTATCTTGACACATACTATAATGCACGATAATATCTATATATGTAGTTACAAGTGTATATCTCTTTGCTCCAATAATTAAATATTTTCATAGTGCTAATAAATTCTCTGATTGAGCCAGAATTATCGTTCAATATGCATTAATATATCTATTTAACCTGGCTTATGTACTGATACTGAAACTACATCTTATTTCAGTAAAAAAATTTAAAAGAAGAGTTTCAGTTATTTTTGGTATCTATTTTGAATGCCAAATTATATAATGCAAATGATCTACTAGATAAGTAATAAACTAATAAATGATCATTAATTGAAGTGTGAATTGGAACTTAAACAGTGAAGCAAATCATATAATTAAATTATTGCATGACTGTGTTGAACTAATTACTCTTGTGGCTTCACTTATTTAACTATAACTTAGAACATGTATAGCAAATATTTAAGTTTGCTTCCTCAGCTAATTGTGGAGTGAGGCCACAATTAGCTGAGGATGCAGACAATGGCCTGCGAAACAGAGACTTGTGCATAATCAAAAAATAACTAATAATACTAATATTTCAATATAAATAGCTTTCAATACGCTACTACTATTTGAGAAAAAATAGGCTTTATTGTACCTGGAGGACTCTCACGTGCTTCACAGGCAATGCTGCGTGCGCACATCACCTCCACTTCCAATTGGCCCTTAGTCATTAGCAGGCCCAACTTGATCTCACCAAAACGGCCTGTGGTAAGACGATAACCACGGGGATGGATTTGTCCTGGTCCCAAATTTACCTCTGGCAGCCTTATCTCATCATCATCATTTTGTAGTTTTCCTGCTCCAGCTCTGTTAGAGATGAAACTTTTTTTATTGAAAAAGAATAAGTTGGCTGTTACTGTAACAATGCTACCCAACAAACAATGTATATTTCTTGATTTTGTTTACCCATCCACAATACAAAAAGATAAAAAGGAAATATCATAATTCCACAAAGGAGGCATTAATGGAAAATTGGAGATTGAGGGATAGAAGTTTTAGTCTGTTATTTAATAGTGCTTGGCATACACACAATTTTGCACATTTTACAAACAGTTCATTGTCCTTTCATTCTCAGACATTATGTTAACTTACAATAAAGTAAGAAAGTTGTTAACTTTCAATTAATGTGCATAGAGGTACAAATTAATTAACTCTATTTAAGCTTAAATAAACAGTTTCCAGGCTTTGGGCTGTGGTCTACTTGGAATTGTTCTTCCAGATGTTTGGCTACAAAAGTGGCAGCCATCATCGGTAGCATAGAGGGGAATCTCCTCAGGATGTCTGGAGTGACTGATATCATGCCTAATATAGTAGGCTTATATTCCCAATGTAAGGGAGTGGTTCTGTGCTGTAATTGGTTTGCATTGATTGTGCTTGTTTCTGGAGGACACTGTGGGGCTGGACTCAAATTGTTGGCTACTGTTGGTGGAAACTTGTTTCTGGGGCTTGAACTTTCTATTCTGGAGTGTAGAAATTGTTTTGTGTTTGTAGATTTCAATAGCTTAATATTATTACTCCTGCCTTCACCTTAAAATAATCAAAATAACACAAAAAAACGATTTCAACAGGAAAGAAGTCCTGAGACTCAATAATAATTTGGATCCTATACTTTAGAATAGAACTCCAGATTCATTACAGGCCGATCAGGCTTACTCTCCATTTCCTGTATGAACAAAGACATGAGATAGGAGAACTCTTCATCATACCTGCAGGGAGAGGGGCCAATTCTGGGTAGGGATAGCAGGGGCATTGGGAGCCGCAGCACTGCTGTGTCCAGCCGAGTCCGGCCATTCTGCAACTGGGCTGGCATGAGCAACTGCAGAGCCGTCTGGGGTGCCAAGGTAGTTGCTTGGGCGGCAATGTCTACAGTAGCTGAGGCAATGTTCCTGGGACTACCTTCCCTTAGTGCAGTCATAGATGCCTCCCGCCTGCTTGCTGCATTATGCGTCTTCTTCGACTGTCTGATTGGTGCAGAGGCCGTGTTTGCTGGGGCAGAGGTGGATTTAGCCTGCTGCTGAGGTTGGCTGGGACCCCTTGAGCTTCTCTTCCCACAGTGACCATTATCTCAGTTTGCTCCAGAGTGGCTTGGAGTCCGCTTAAGTGCTCCAGCATAGCTTAGAGTCCGCTATGTGCTCCAGCATAGCTTACAGCAGTGCTGTCAGGATTGCAAGCCTCGACAGTGACCTGGGTGGCCTGGTTGACTGCGGTTTATCCTCTTTTATGATGGACGCTTATGATGCTCCTCCAGGCCTGACAATTTGGAAGCTCCCTATGTGTGCATCCCCACAGTTGGCGCACTTAGGCACCTCACAGTCCTGGAGCTAGTAATGGCTGCCACATCAGGTATAGTAGCAGACTATGGATGAGTGGTGAAAACTATTGCACTTGAAGCATTGGGCTGGGTTGTCCTAGCCTTCATATGTCTGAACTGTCACCCTCGAATAGAAGAGTGAATTTACAAGGTCAATTGGGTGCAGACCAGTCCCCATCCGGTACAAGCATAGTAGGAAGAGTGGCATAAGTGCCGTTGAGGCTGCTCATTTCTTCTACTGGTATCGTATTAGTCATTTGGGAGAGACTTCTGACCTCAATTCCAAACTCCTCCTTTAAGGCTCTTCGATCACCTTAATGGACCCTCGTATTATGCGATGCAGAATGTTGGGGCTTATGGAAGGAGAAGGTATGAAATTTGATCCCTTCTTCCACTAAGATCTGGCAGGCTCTGGTATGAGCCTCATCCAAATGGGTTTGGATTTTCACCCGCTGCCCAAATCTAATGATCATGGGGGCCTGGCTCAGTTTGGCAGCCAGCCTGTGCATCATAGAGATTTGCTGAGGCTAGGAAGGGGGCACCTTTGGCCCAGGGTGAAGTTAACTGCCACTGTGGCTGGGAGGCTCTCTTCAGTATGCCTGGATGCAGCTGTGTAGAGCACTGTCTACTCCCTGTGGAGTGTGGATATACACAAGACCATTTGAACCAGAAACGTCTGGAAGAACAATTCCAAGTAAAATGTGGTTTAAAAGCATGGAAACTGTTTCTTATTTCATTGACTCTGGCAGTGAAAGCCTTTGTACTTCTATTTAAGTTGTTTTCTCATAGAGATCTTCCAACTCTTTTTACTTTAATATTCCCTGCAAACTATCTGAGAGAAAATGAATGAACTGATTTAATGAGAATGCAAACAGCATAAGAGTTGCTGCATCTAAAATTATCTGACATTTGCTTTTTTCAGGATAAAGGAAGGTATAAAAATGAATAAGATAATTTTTTAAAAAGGGAGTAAACAGCTTACCAATTGATGAGTAATAAACTTCTAGGATCTTTGTAGTATGCCTATATTTTTTACAGAAACAATAGGGTTTTTCTGAATGTCATGAACAGATTTTGCTTAATGTTGGCATTAGATTTAGTTTTACATTAAGGAAGGTGACATATATAGGAGTTTGTGTAGTGAAATATTTGAGTTACAGGCCAACAGGGCGCAACTGCATGCCAGAAGGAACCAGTCATCAAGGTCTCATAGTGCATGTGCAGGTGGCAGCTTGTATTTATTTTGAAGGAGGCTTTGTAAGCAAGTGATTGTGTGTGCATGTGTTACTCAATGCTTTCATTGTGTGTAAATTGTGTGTTTATTTTTCTTTTAGTTATGTCACTACATAAACATAAGTAATAAAGAATGGGTTTTTATGTATGTTACATTAGTCAAAATGGATTTTTGAAGAGAAACGGTAAGGCAATTTGCAAGAAAATATGCTGGCAATTGTGCTCCATGTAGAAAAATTACTCATCAATTTGTTGAAAAGTTATGAGAGAGAGACAGATTTCTCATTGACAAGAAATATATTCTGAACTACTATGCTCTTATTAAAGAAATGTTACGTGAAATACAGGAATTTTATAAAATTATGAATATTATGGAAATATACATGTACTAGATGGCTAATGTAATGAAATTTATATCATTAAGAGGATACTGTATATGCTCCTTAAGTCAGCAAAACTAGAAATAATTTGCACATTAAATAAATCTATAGCACCACATCTTCTGAGTGTGTATCCAAAGTTAGTTAGAGCTGAAAACTCTCTTCCATAACTATTAGAATCAAGAAACATTTTTCTGTAACAGCTATATTTCAACCACTAACAAATTAGAAACAACAAAAAAAATTAATCCACATTATGCAAGTCACTAAGTATATTATCTTTTGCTTACCCAGTCCTTTCTTCCTCATCTGATGGACTGCTGATAGCAACCCCTTGTTCTGGAAGTTCCAATACTGATTCTCTCCTGTCCTTGTGCCCTGGTAAAGATATTAGTTTGTACAATAAAAATATTCCATAAATTAGTTTGTGGAAAATCTTGTTCATAAACATTAATTTTCTCCTTCTTTAAATGTAATATAATTTCCAAGTTTGCTATTTCTTTCTGTCAATAAATTAACACTTTTTTTTCTTCCCAAAATAAGATTAAATGCTATTTCTTTTGTCTATACAGATTTCAAATACAGAGATATAATTGCTCATAATTTTACTGCACCAATCTCTTAATTGAAACTGAAATCATTAAGTTTGCCATAATCTTTTGCAGAAATGAATTGTTGCATTAGCAGGCAGGATTTAAACTTTCATACCAGGAATGGTATTTCATGATCAAAATTAAATATAATATTTAGCAGCTGTCTCATCCTCTCATTTGTGCACTATCTATATTATCTGTATGCTTCATGCATTTTATCACAGTTTCTAAAGGCAGGAGTGTAAAATTTGGCTTGTGAATGACATTTGAATATAATCATATTTTTCCACATTCAAATGTACTGTATGTGAAAAGGGAAACTTTGTAAAATTATTAGGTAGAAGAAACAGATACTTACTCTATCCATGCAAATTAAGTTGAAATCATAGACCTCATTTTCCAAGCATTTCTGGCATTTACTGATGAAATTTAGACCTGCCTCTGCAGTTTCCTTTGAAAAAAATGGGTGAATCTAATGATACATGGTATTTTACAATTCCCTTGATTTTGAGGATTTGTTATACATACAAACCTATAGATAAGTCTGCAAATATATAAATCATATAAGTTTAAACTTGAGAAACAGAGGGAAACCACGCTTATTACTAGTTACGTATCATGGAATGATCAGCATCCCTAATGTTAGGCAAGTTTATTTCAAGTTGACGGTAAATTTATCATCCAATTATGCTAATCCTTATGAATTATGCATGAAACCTCATTATGGAAGGATTTCACATGCCAGTCCATTAGTAATGCCTGCCTATATTCAAACAGAATTATATTTTATTTTTTTATTCAACTAAGTTAATACAACAAGAAAGTTTTAAACACCCATATCTTTCTGCAGCATAGCATATTCTATATTATGACCTATTGTGCCCTATTCATACCCAATTTAGCTGCCAAGAGCAAACACCTAAATTACAATGATTCAAAAATAATGACCCCAAATATGGTGTTTGCAATGAAGTGACGGAAGTCATAGATAAATTACTGCCATGGGTGGCCAAGGTGATGCACTCATGAGTAGGAGGTCGGGGATTCAATTTCTGCCAGGACCATCCTCCCTGACTGAGGTTTTCTCCAGGTTTTCCTCAATTTTGATAAATGGCAAATGCCGAGGAGTACCCTAAACTTAGGTCTGTAAAGTTTCCTTCCTTAAAAACAATCTTTTCAATTTATTTTATCTCGTGCATCATCAATGTCCACTGCCTGTGATGCCTCAGCAGTAAAAATGAGCATTAAACACTATTAAAAAAAACCGAAAGAAATTGATCAATTTTAGCAATGTTTTGCAACCAAAATTCTCTCAAGTGTACTCTTCTCTTTTGTTTATTTATTTTATATGTCACTCAGAACTTACTAGATGATGCAGATGTCTAATTTCAACAGTAGGTGCAAAAAGCACTTGAAAGATGAAGGTTGATACTTTCCGCCTTAAATCTGCTTACTTAATAATTTGTTTTGGAATTATATGGCTGTCTGCAAATGAGAGGCTGCATCACCTGCACACTTGCTAAGAATGCCAGGCCATATGGTATTCTTATCACATTAAAGTCTGACCAGATGTCTTTCAAAATTTATCTTCATACATTTATGCTTAGAGATTTTAATGTTCAGCTAAGTACTTTTTTTACATATATTGTTTGGTAATTTATTTACAGTCAACAATTAAAATAATGTACCTTAAGTAAAAGAAAATTAAAAGAAAGGAAACCTCTTAAGATTTTTTGAAAATACGTTATTTTTATATATGTTTAAATAGCAGAAATTTTCACAGTGAAATATAGTATAATATAACAAATTATTTTTGAGGAAATCACTCAAATTTCACTAGTTTTGTACCACTTACTTGGACATGTTTTCAAAGGCTGCTGCCTTCATCATCAGCATGGTTTCACTGTCAGCTTCCCAGCATGGTATTAAGATGTCGCTCTGTGGATTTTATGAACTTTGTGATGAGATTATTGTTGTTTGGAAGATCAAAACTAACTAAATTTTTCTTGTCTTCATTTATGAATATATTTTCCCACACTGATAATTTTATAGGTTTTTGAACAGCTTTTAAGAGTTTAGATTCATTTTGAAATTCATGTGGTTTTTTTTTGTTATTTTTTGCCAGAAATG
Source organism: Metallyticus violacea (assembly GCA_030762175.1). NCBI lineage: Eukaryota > Metazoa > Arthropoda > Insecta > Mantodea > Metallyticidae > Metallyticus > Metallyticus violacea. The sequence continues at coordinate 65,587,784 of CM060831.1, forward strand.
GTATGTTACTGCTGATTTCTCTGTGTTATATTTTACATTTCTCATGTGTTCCTTAAACAGTAGTATAATATACCTTTTTATTTTACCCATATATTTCATATTGCAGTCTTTACAAAGTTCATAAAATCTACAGAGCAACATCTTAATACCATGCTGGAAAGCTGACAGTGGAACCATGTCAATTATGAAGGCAACAGCTTTTGAAACATGTCCAAGTAAATGGAATAAAACTAGTGAAATTTAAGTGATTTCCTCATAAATAATTTGTTATATTTATGTTATTCTTACCTATATCTGAAATATGTAATAGCATGTAAGCAATATCTTTTAAATGACATAATGCAATGTAACAATTATTTATGGTATTAGAGTAAAGTTAACTTTTACCAGTGTGAGGAACATTTAGCATTTGAGATGAAACTAAGAGTGTAAATTTCTATAAGTGCATAAACTCTATTTATTCTTATGTAACATATAACATTTTTCCATTACTAATATCTAAACAAAAGTCATTTTAATGAAATATGTATATTGTTACCTCATTGATTTTTTTTTTAATGATTTATTTATGGACGCCCTTTAACAGCTCAGGTCATCAGCGTCCCATTCAACTCAGGGCGTGAAACGGCCGACAAATTTTGCTCAGAGGCCTCTCTTTCACACTTGAGGTTCTTTTTCATGCCGTAAATGTATGACACGGGACCCACGGCTTTACTTCCCTTCCAAAGGAAGCCATACTTAGGATTTTTACGCCCCGAAAAAATCCATCGGTCCTGACTGGGTTCGAACCTGCAATCTTGGGTTTAGTAGGCAAGTATGGTAACCACTACACCACCAGGACCGATGCCCCTCATTGATGAGTGGTCAGTGTTTCTACCTTCTGCTACCTGAAGGCAGGAATACTTACCATTGAAATAAAGAAGTTAAAAGACATCTGTTATTTAATAGTTTACTATTTGTTAACTTAATAATTGCATGGTTGGATGAAATGTAGGAAAAGTGGCTAGGGCCAGAATCTATAGAATTTTATTTCTTTTGTATTTTGCTTAATGCTCAATAAGTAGATAAATACATTTGTTAACACTTAAATAGGAATCTAATGTTATCAATAACAATTAAAATTGAAAGAGTATGTAACTGACTCAATGCTAAAACATTTAATCTGAAAGAGTTTGATTTTTTGTAAATGTTTAAGTGCTGTGAGTTGAAATGCCTAGAGAAAATTATATATTTATTCCTGAAGATCTCTTATTTGATGTAACAGACTACCATAATTATTTTAGCTATGTATAAATACATATTACCCCTTAAGTGCAATTTTTCCTTTTAATTGCACTTAATTTAGTTACACTTTTAGGACTGAATTAAAATGTTTACATGTAATATTTTTATTTCACTACTATGAATAAACCCATTGATTGGGTTACTAATGATGAAACAAAGGCCAATTTAAATACTACTAATGGAATGTATTTATATTAAGTTTTGTCCTAGTAATTGATTTAGCCTTAACAGTTATCAAAATGTTCTATATTATGTTATGTATCTAACAAATTCAAAGGACACACATTTATCTTGCTTGTGCATGGAGAACATTTAAATTTTATGGAGAAGATTCATATACATAAAAGTACAAGGTCAGGATGGATCTAGATTATATTTAATTACAATTTTTATTCCAGGACTTCATATCATAGAAAATATAAATAAATATTTAAATGAAATATTATTATGAGAGTTTTATTCCATCATATTTATATGACCTAAAATGTTGAAATAGAATTTATCTTAAATATTATTTTTGACTGCCAAGAAATTTAAAGAGAGAAATATAAATAAAAATAAAGTAATATCTCAAGAATTCAAGCAGAATTTTAAAATGGACCTTGCTAACAACATAATGACTAAAAATATCATTGACTTGCTTTAGTTATAATGCTTTCTTTTAAGCTATAGAACAGAATTATGTGTAAGACAAGAACAAGATTTTCCATCACAAGGTAATGTATCAATAAAAAGAGAACAGCAAAGCTGGTCCTTATTTACTGCATTGCTAAAGCTAATAAATACTATGGAGGCAATTTCATCACTCAAGTAATTGTTTATGTTTCTAAGCCTTGACCAGACATAAAGCAATATTTTCTTTTGATTTAAGTTCATTTATTAAATACCAAACATTTTAAATGGTTCAGTAATTACATATTTTATCATGTTGAAATTGCCTTGCAATAAACTGTAAGAATGACACAATGCTCCAAAAATAATATGTAGACCATAGATTTACTAAAACTACTATGGGAAACAAGGATTTAATAACTGTAAGAGTTATAAAGCTACACATATGGTATTAATACAATGTAACTTTTCACTAGAAGCCAACTATGATTTCTGTACTATAGTATAATGCATATTAAACTAATACTATGGGTGGTTATTACACGCTGAAAGGTAATCACATATGGATGTAAGTCTATAACACACACTGCCACATTTTTATACAACACTTTGAGACAAAATGATATCAGTGATTCCAATACTAAGTTCACAATATACAGGCAAATGCACTAAATAAATAACAATAAAAAAAATTAAAAAAATACAGCAGGGCATTAAGATACTGATTAATGACATCAGTTTGTCTCAGTTATTAATGCTAGGATTTCATGGAGAATACCACTGAAGTTTATGGACAAAATCATTTTTAAATACATTTTTAATTATGTTTTATAGCATCACATTGCATCATTGATACTTCTTTTGTCACAACATACTATATTTTGCACGGTTCAAAATAATTACCTATTTTGAATTACTTGCTCCTACTTGATGCATTTGATTTTATTTGATTTTGCAAATTGCAAGAGAAAATTAAACAGATCATTTGATTCCAATTACACATCTTTAATTTATAAATATCTTAGATTTAATCCTCTAAGAGCAGACATTCACAATTCATCTCTATGTGAATATATCATCAGGTTTGTAATGTTGAAAGTTGTAATGATGCATTAAAAAAAAAAAAACTTTAGAATGTCACTAACTGCTATACTTTTTTGCTTAATCTTTTACATGCCTCTTTGCTGCTTTAAGTAATTTCATATAAAGCTAATCTATATTGTGATGAATTTTGTGTTTCAATGTCATTATTGTATATGTTGGAGCTTATAAATTATTCATTCCATTTTATCCAGTAAGTGCACAGATAAAATGTATGGAAGAATAATACGGTAATTAATAAATAAAATCCTTGTTTTATATTTAGAAAAAAAAAAAAAAAAAAGGTAATTATCTAGAACTTTGTAAGTGTGCTTCATAAATTGTTATAAAATTTTAATACTTATTACTTATATTAATTTACAGTATTGCCTGTATTTGCTACCCTAGTTTATAATTTATATTAAAAAAAATAAATGTATTTGCATCTAAGTTACATTTTTGTATTGTAGTTCCTTGTTGCTATCACTCAGCTTTATTATGGAAATTATGAATCTTAAATATATGTGCCTATTGTTATAATTGTCATAATATAGAACTAATAATTATCTTCTAATTAAATGCAAATTAATATTGCAATTACCAGTCTATGGAATAGTTTAATGATACAGTCAACCTCAATTACAATATCTCCCATTGATGTGCTGCTCTTGCACATGTCAATAAATAACTGCAAACAAATCTTTGTATGAGAAACCTTGCTACTATGCCAATTTACATTGTATCAAAATGTGAAGTGTAATAAAACAAATGCTAAAAATATGGGCTGAGCAAATTCCTGGAACTAAGACAGAAATGAGAACAATGCATAATCTGATGATACTTTCATTAGTCCATGAAAAGGTCACCTTAGGAGGTATAATCAGTTTAAAGATAACGTAGGGACTGTGAACATTCACACAAGAGCTCTTTCAATTTTTTGTCCAGTGTTCATACAGTGCAATGTCATTAAACTTTTCAATAAAGGTAAGAAAATGCTGTGTTTCTTCAAGATAAAAATTATCATAATCATACATTGATTAATAATTTGTTTTCAAATAATACATGCAGTAGGGAAAAATAAATGAAAATAAGAATAACAATCATATATTTCATTAAGACTAAAGTCAAAGTAAATTAAACAAAATAGTACATTAAGATGGATGATGGAGATGGACAAATGTATTAATTTGAAATAGGAAATTCTGATCCAGAAATGCTTCATTTGCAGGTTATACTCCAAAATTGTTTTAGGATATCTATGAAAGAAGAATAAGCAATGCAACAAATCTTTACTCTTTATTAGCACTTGAGTCAATTTAATACTCTGTATTAGTTCCGACAAGAAATTAATTAAATTTAAATTTACTACAAATCTTTGTTTGTAGATGTAATACTTTTATTATAACTGCATTACTTTCACAAGCTGCAAAAACATTTGCAACAGTTATTCAAAATGGCATCCCCCAGCTTCAATGAGGCATGACAACAACGCAATAATTTCTGCCATAACCAGTCAAAAACACTGGAATCATTCTAAAGATGTCACAGGTAGCTAAAATCTTGCCAAGAGATCCTCTTCAGTTTCTACAGGTATCGCATAAGCAAGACTTTTTACATGACCCAATAAGAAAAAATAAGATGAGATTGATAAGGTGACAACCTGTCCAAGAAACAGGGTTTCTTATCCTTCCACTCTTCAGGGAATGCCTTATGAACACCATGTGAAATGTAAGTTGGATCCCATCATGTTAAATCCATATGTACTGATGAGGATATGTTCCAACCAAGTTTAAAATTCATACTTTTGTATTGCATTAACAGAGTTTCTCTACCAATGTCTCATGATGTATGCTTACATGTTGGCCAGGATGCTTAATTTACTTTAAATGACCATGGCACTACGGCCTTGAAGATCTATTGTGCAGATGATAGATGATAACTTGGCTGAATAAATTCAGGGGACATTGTGGCCTAAGTTTCCTAAAGAATTGAGGGAAAACCCCCGAAAAAACCTCAGGAAACTAGCTCAACCAGGTCTGCTACGTGGGAAGTGCAAATGTTGTTAGATTATAGCAGTAGTCTTGCCTATCATTATACTGTTATACCTCCTACAACCTACAAGAAAGCATTTTAGTTTATAACTTGTAACTGAGGCATTCCTGGACTGGGGTTCCCATCTCAAATTGATATATTTACCCTTCTCCATCATCTCTGATAGTTTGCATCATCACCATCACCATCATCATCATCATCATCATCATCATCAAAATAATTGATATAATAATTATATTCATATTCTTAATTAAGATATTAACTTTATATTATATTTAGTATTACCATGTATAATAAAAGCACATTTTTTGCAGTAAAATATAAGTTTAAAATTTAAATGCAAATGCTGTTTTTGTGCCACCATCATTTGAGACACAAAATATTATTGAACATATGTTGAGATGAAAAAACTGACATGGGTGGCTGAGTTAGCTAAGGCATAGACTCATGGACAGGAATACTGTAGTTCAAATCCTCGGGATTTCCTCCCTGAATGAGTTTTTTTTTCAGGTTTTCCTCAGTTCTCATCAACTTAAACTTAGTCCTGGAATGTTTGCTTTTCCATAAAACTTCCTTTTACTTTATCATTTCACCTCATGTGTTGATATGCATTGCCTGTATGCCACAGTAATAAAAACGTGCATTAAAAGAAAGACAATGTATGGAGGACTGACTGTAGCTCCTCTGATCTGTAAATATCTGATGACTAGTAATTTGCCTGAGATATGCTGTTATATATCAAAGGGCTTTAACTTGCAACTTAAATCTATGTGTTATAAGACTGTAGCCTTGACTGTATTCCTAATGAAGCAAGATTTAGAGCTGCCTTGACTCAAATAGGAATGAACCTATTCCATGGATCTATGATGGTCTCTACTATAGAAATTATTTTAATTAAGAATTGTCAGAAGGTTTAGAACTCAATTTTGCATTATTTAACTTTTAAGAAAGAGGTATATATCTTTATGACCATATGCTGAATAAAGAGAATTGCTAGATGTAATCAAATATATTCTATAACAATATCTTTTTCTAAGAAATTTAGTTTTGGAAAAATTTTAAACCATTAAAAGCTATACTGTAATGCATTTAAAATATGTGGTTTTGATTTTATACTGCTTAAGAGACATGTTTATAATGCATATAATATATATATTTATAAGCAATTCAGTTACCTGATTTATTTCCCCATGATTTGTATATTTGTTCATAACTTCAGTAACATTCTCCAAAAGTGTGGCATAATGGTTTCATTTGTTTATTCAAAGTCCATTGTGTATGTGTATAAATATATATATATATGTTTGTGTCTGGAAGTGATTAAGTTGCAAACTCTGGAATAGGGGGAAAAAAAAAAAGAAACAAAAATGTCACACAGGGTAGAGTACAAAGGCAGCAGAGACAAGACAGCACAAGAGGTGGGTAACACAGAGAAAGAAACTGCTGAGAGCTTACCGTTATTTTGATTTTTTGTTTTGTTTTGATCAGAACGGATTACACTTTGTCCGCTATGTAAGAGAAAAGTTGGAGAAAAGAAGAAACTGGATTATATTCAAAGTCAAGTAAAGTGAAAAAAGAAGGAAGGCTGGGAAAATCTGATATTCTAATGAGAAATATAAAGAGTAAAGAAGGATAAGGAAAAGATGTGAGGAATTAAACCAGTATATGTAAGAACTAGAAAAGCATTTATAGAAATTCTTTTAGAATGGAATAGATCATAACATTTAAAATGCTTTTTTTTCTGATAAAGAAGTAAGGAAAAATAAAATGCTTTGTAATATTTTGGACTTATATTATTTAAAAAAAATCATAACATCATAAAAAATGTATAATTTGTAAGCATTGCTTTATGCCATACTTTTGAGTAAAGCAGTGCTATTGATTTTCTTAATATCTTTACAGAAAAAATGCTACAACTCTACTGAAAAATCACTTGCCTGAATTGTAATGAAGGGGAATAATTGCAGTTTAATTTCATTTTTCAAACAAAAATCCATTATTAGCTCAATTTATTGTGAAGTATAGTAGAATTGTCAATAATTCAGTTGATTGAAATGAATAACCTATTTTTTAATTCTCAATTTACAAGAAATCCTTCTTCACCATTTTATGTATAAACAGTCAAGAATTCAATCACCCTTCTATTCAACTAAAAATTAATAGTTATACTTCTCCAATATCTCAGGCATAAGCAGTTGATGAGCATGGTGTTGGACTTTCAACTAATGTAATGGGTCTGAAAATTGGATGCCCACCACTGTAACCCAAATGGGCTATTTGAATTAACTCAGAGGCCTATAGTATATCTTGCATTTTCTTGGTCATATGACCTATAGGAAGGAGTCAGTAGGCTGCAATTATTCTGTTATGGAATTATTTGAGCCTGGATATGATTAAATTCTATTTCTTGATGATTTTCTATATTATATGTCCTAAAATAAAGCATGCACTGTGTGCTTGCATGTGAACTCTATTACATTACTGAATAAATGGAAATATATGGAAATTAAATTTGAATAATTGAGGCACCCAGAACCATACCCTTAGAACATACCTGGGTTATTTTGGAGTATTTATGCATTCTCCTAATATTTGCAGACTATGGGACTATGGCTCCATTTTAGCCATATAGTGATATTTAATTCCATATGGTCCCAAAGTACAAATACGACTTATGTTGTTCATTTGTTACCATTTGTTCCCAATATAAGATAGTATTTATCTACATTATTTAAAATGAATAAATGAGAACATAAAACATATCTGTATTGAGAATATTAAAATATACATAATTTTATTGATATAAACAGTCAAAAATGGCATATTTCCTCTATTTTATGCATCTTCAGAGCTTTATAAGCTTATCAGTATGATCAGTTTAGTTTTGTTTAATGTGCTTTTCAATTTAGATATATTACCAAATAAAAATAATAAAAAAAAGAAGAAAAAAAAAAAGACAATCTGAGGAAATGAATGTTAAAAATAATGAAAACAAACAGTGAACAGGAGTGAAAATGTGGTATTATTTAAAAAAAGGAATAGAATTATCTTTTCCTTTCTACCTCAGATGTTTTATTGGGGAAGGGGGGAGAAAGGCTAAATGAACTTTTATATAAATTAAGAAAGAACTCAAAATTTAAAAATTTTAACATTGTATATATATATAGATGTAATAAAAATAAAGTAATTCTTGGAACAATGTAGCTAAAATAACAAGAACAGAGAAGCCGAAATATATAAAACACTTAAATAGTAACATAAATGTCACAATATTTTAACCACTTTTGCATTATTATAAGCATTTTATCTATTTCTATATTTACCATGCCTTGTCTGACCACAACTACTCCTCCATCTGAGTTCATAGGTCCTGGATACCTTTAATATTATTTCATTGCTCAGATTTTATTCCTTAGAGATGACTCAAAACCTTTTAAATACTTGTGGTCCAGATTGCTGCAGAGTTAACTAGACTACTTGGGTCAATTTACATTATTAAATGGGATTTTTTTCATACAGGCAGTGTGTTAGGATAAGGTCAAAATTGACAGATGCTTTATAACATCCAGTGAGATGACAAATAAAATCCTTGAAAAACAGGTATCTTGAATTCATTGCCCCTTCATGGCTGAAACAGAAAAATAATTATATCTAAAGCTGAAGCCATAGAATGTGCCAAATGATGAGCACAAAATTACCAGAAACATTTTAAAATTAATAATTATTTGCAGTTTAAATTTATGTCAGCATAAGTTATAATTGTTTGAAATTGTAGTTCCAAACTGTTTAAGTAAATAAAAATTAGTATAAAATAAAAACAAAAATCTCTACATTTTGAAATATTTTATTACAAATAATTGCATAATGTTTTTAAAATATTCCTCACAAAAAGTGCATCCAAATTCTCAAATCAAGTCTTAGGTACTAGAGAACTGTAAACTTAAATTTATGTATTTGTGGAAGAGATTATGGGTGATACTATGGAGATAAAGAATGCAATTAAAAAGAAGTTTCAGAAGCAAAATTGTCATTAGCTCTTATTAAGGAATTATATAAGTGACAGCAATTGATAGAATAAACTGTGAACTTGAGTGGTTCTACAATATCAAGAACTGTATGATGGTTGATGGAAACAGTTGGATAAACAAAAGTGATATATAGTGATGGAATCCATCTAAATTTAAAGGGTTCTATTTTTTATATATATATGAGGGTAGGTCCATAAGTTTCCTGCCTAACCATTTTCTAGGTATGATAAAGACAAGTTATATTTCCCTTTTCAATACAGCTACCCTTTATTGCAATACACTTCTGACATCTTCTTTGAATTAACATTTCAATCATCCCCCCAAAATATTCAGAAATATTGTCTGCAAAATGGGCATAAACAGCATCCATCCATTTTTTGTCACACTTAAAATTTCCTTCCTCAAAGGTCCTTCTTGAGTTTTGAGAAGAGGAAATAGTCATTGGGAGCTAGATCTGAACTCTAAGGGGGATGATCGATCTCCTTTAAGCCACATTTCTTCACAGCTTCCTTTGCAACAAGAGTTATGTGTACAGGTGTATTGTTGTGAAGAAGGTGCACACCACCACTCAGCTTTTCTTGCCTTTTCTCTTTGATGGAAGCACATAGTCTGTGCAGTAGGCCAGTATAGTACTCCATTTACTGTGGTGTTTCTCTCCTTGAAGTCAATGAAGAGTATTCCTTCACAGTCCCAAAAGATTGTGGCTATGATCTTCTAGGTTGATTGAGTGACCTTGGCCTTTAGAGGCGGTGCTTTGCCAGGTTTATGCCACTTCACTGATTCTTTTTTGCATAAGGGATCATAGTATAGGACCACAGTTTCATCTCCTGTAACAATTGTTTGCAGAACTTCTCTCTCATTGCCACGGCAGAACTCCAAAAAAGCCTGACAATAAATGACTCGTAGCTGCTTTCGGACTCAGGAAAGAAGTCTAGGCACCCATCTTATACTAACCTTATTCACGTTTAAATGTTCATCAATAATTCGAAGGACTCTTGTTTTAGAAAGGCCCAACCATGCTGCTATTTCTGTAACTTTGAGCTGCTGGTCTCTCATAATTTCCCCAAGAGTGATGCTTTCAGGAGTGGGCACCTCCAAGGGTGACCTGCACACTCTTCATCTTCAATGCTTTCTTGACCTATTTGAAAAAGTTTGGCCCATTCTTTTATGGTAGAATATGAGGGGAATGCTTTCCTATATACACCGTCCAATCACTATTTAATTTCATTTGGAGTAAGTCCTTCTTTTGTGAAGAACTTAATAACAGGTTGATACTCCATTGTGAACATGTCACAATTGTCTAACATACCCTTATTTATGCAACTATATCTGAACAAATGAACACAGAGAGTGGAAGTTACAGCTGCAATTATTTTCTTAACAATAAAGTATGACACCAGATAAGGATTTTGTGAAGGCAATAATCCTTATCGGCTAGGCTGGAAACTTATGAACCTATCCTTATATATATATGCTGATCAAACAGAACACATTTAGATCTTAAGTCACCCATAAATACCCACTACATACCAGATTCAAACAGACATAAATTCTTAGGAATATATCTGAATAGCACATTGTCTTGGTCAAATGACGGACACACAAGAACAGATATATATACTTGTGTATAATAAAATTAGTAAAGCTATTTATACAGAGATATTTAAAACCCACAGGTGACAAGCGATTACTGAAAATAATGGAATTATTCAACCACATAAGAAATTTGTGCAAAGATGTACTTTGAAAGAGTATTTATACTGGAAAAAAAGTTTTAGAATCAACCAGAACATAGATCACACAGTCCTGTGTAGGTGAATTTACTGAAAATCACTTGCTCTTTATTCTTTATATGTATACAAAACAATATTATTATTGGTTCATAAACATCGTTTAAAATAGAACAATATCCATGAACATAACACATAACCATAACACATGATATCATGTAAATAATGATTATTATAAGCCAAGATCAAACATGAGAATATTGACAAGGTTCCAAATATACAAGGACTTCTTTTATAAACAGAGTGCCAAATCATATTAAACAGTTGTAAGCAGATAAACAATTCAAATAAAAATTGCATTGTTATCTAAATCAAAAAAGTCTGTATTGTTTTAATGATTTATAGCTAAAATTCTGTAAGATGTAATTGTAAATATATAACCATGCATAAATTCCAATTGTAGAAACTGACAATATCCAGTAGGTGCCTATAACCTTCATGGATAGTATGTTCAATTGAATTGAATTAAATATAGGATTTTTACTTCAAAATTTCTGGGAACTTAGCTTCTCTGCTTTCAACTCTTATGGTTCTAAGTGCCTCATTATTCTATAATTATAATATAATATGAAACTAATCAAATTTCATTTGTGATTATGAATAGTCCAGCACCATGCTAATACTGTTTGTTTTAAGGGTGATGAAGATGGGAAAGTAGTACACATCTGTATTTGGATTAAAAAAAAAAGCTAGAAATAAGTACAAGTTTCCATTTAAATATGAACACAAAATGTTTCAAATAAAGATCTATCTGTTCAATTTCCATACCATCTCAACAGCTTATACTATTATAAAAACTGGTTATATGAATGGTGAGAAGATACAGAAAGTTGAAATTATTTAATAATTTTTGATTCAGTAAGAACTACTAATTATAAATCAGAAATAAGAGAATTGACTTATTTCAGATATGATTGTACTTTATTGTAATAAAAGAATTCTTTATGACAACTTTGTTTAATATACTGAGAATTTATAACAAAATTAGATAAGCAAGAAATCAAGAAAGAATCTCTTATTACATTTTCTCATTAGAATATTTAGCACATAGGAAAAGAGCAGAAAGATAGTGTGTCAAAACAGAAGAAGATGCATTTGATATCTGAAGCAATCTTACGTAACACTTTACACTTAATCCAAGAGAAAAGAATGAGAGATAATTGCATAGCATAAGCATCAGCAGCCACTAAAATCGTAAATTGCCTTTCAGGAATTATATATGCCCCATTTGAAATCACATAATGTGAAAAACTATTTTAATATATCTTAACTGCAGATTTTGTTGATTCATTGTATTTTCATGGAAAAATGACTGAAGGTAATTATTTGTTTTGATCTCTTGTGAATGATTACAAAGTTTGGCACCTTGCTTATAGTATTCTATACTAGTTGCATGGTCTTTAAGTAGTTTAAAATAATATACTATTCAACAACAACAATAATAATAATAACAATAATAATGATAATATGACACTTTTTGGAGTATTTAGTTTCTGTTATCTTAAACTGCCAACATTTTACAATATGGTAAAAAAAAAAAAATAATACATTTAGCAAACACTGATTAGCAGTCTTGAAGGTCCGAAGAAATATGTGTATTTGATAAATGCAAGATGTTCAAGGCTTTTCTTAATTTCTTCAGTTTGATGGTTTAAATATAGGAGATAAACTACTAAAATGTTTGCTGGATACTGGGGTTCATGGATACAGTCAGGGGGCAGTTCATTCTACTTAATCAAGCAAATAAATTAAAATACTTAACTAAAAGCAGTATAAGGCAGATGAGAATGAGGACAGGCAGGCATCCTGTCCCACAAATATAGAGTTTGGTTTGGTTATGCCATGATTAACCTATAAATTAGAACAAAATATGATATACAAACTTTTTCCTATTTTCTTATAATTCATTATATTATTATAGGTTTTATCTTTCCTTATGTCATTTTAATAACAGAGACAGCAATATGTAGCTCAGTGAAATATTAATACTGCAGTGTGCAATAATCACAAATCAAGATAAAAGGCTTTTAAAAGAAGGGGCTGCAATGCTCTAATACATTAAAATTTGGAATCAAATTGACAAGTGGAAAAGGCTTATTGAAACTTTTACTTTTCTGGAATTATTTTTTGAGTGTATAAGATTGATCTAATGTCATTAAGAAATTTGGCAGCTACAGATATGTTTATGAGGTATAAACTTGAAATTGCTATTTAAGATATTTAGACCCCTTCCCTGGATTTGATTCAGAATAAGGTAGGTCCACCCAGCTTTATGAAGATAATTAGGGAGCTGTCTAATGGAGAGGAGCGTATTTTCGATCTCTGAAGTCATTTGGTGTCAGTTGGCATGGTACCAGTGTGATCATATACCCCCTGCAGTGCTACCCAAGGAAGTTGTGAAATAGAGGCAGAGGATGGAGCAGTTGCCGCAGCGCCTTGGCCCTTTGAGGACTGTCATACCAAGGAAGGAAGTGTTTCTGCCACTACCATCTTATTAGCATAAAAAGTTAGTGCCAGAGAAATATTTGAAAATCAGAGCTAAATAAGAAACTAATTATATTATTAAGTTATAAGTTTTATTTTTATGTTTATTTTTTAATTTTTTGTTCTGTTCTCTAACTTGGTGTGGTTAATGTTTTTGTAAAAGTTTCTCATTTAGAATTGTTATTCTGAAGGGCAAAGGCAATCTTTGTGGAATAATAATGTGCTGAAAGAAAATTCATTGCAGAACAAAAATATATAGCACCAAAATACAAGGAAAAAAGAATGAAAAAGAGCAATAAAAGATTCTCAAATATTATATGGGGAATATTAGGCCTCAGTAATAATATTTTCATTATTATCTGCTTGTAAACATGGATCAGAAAGTCAATAACTCTATATAAAGATATAGTTAGTTAAGGTGTTTTATGAAATAAGAAAGCATAGATGTATAATGATTAAGCATTATTAATAATATTATTATAATATCTGGATACATTTAATTAGCATTCAGATAGATATGTGTTTTATTTGTTATTTCCTCTGAGGCTAGCATGATCTTGCACTGTATTTCATATAAATCAGCCAATAAGTGTTACATGCTAGACATTTTCCAAGATGTGCACTGTAGATTTTTTATCATTTCTAAATTTATAGATTGTCTAAGAAATTGCTTATTTGCTAATACTTTATAACATTATAGCTTTTGCTTTGTAGCAAAACATATAATTTTTTTTTCTCCATGAAAATAAAATGATTGAACTTTTTCATATTACAGTGGTATTAAAAAATTAAATACAACCATTACTATTATTGTAGAATTAGAGGTGATTCTGGAGCATATAGCGTTTGAAAGATTTAAAGAAGCACACACTTTAGTTGGAATTAATTGCTAATGAATATGAATATAACACCCATGGGCATAATGGAGTCATAGTGCATAATAATAACTAAAGAGTTTATAAAACATATGAAATCATTTAATTTGTACAAAAAGACTATGTTGACTATGGATGGATTTTATAGGTATACCAAAACTTTTAGTAGGAAATACTTCATAGGAATGTAGAATGCTATTTGCTTTCAATGGCATCAAAACTTATAGATATTAAAAGGTCATAACACTGGAAAGAGTATTGGTTAGTAAAATATCCATTTTAATTTATTTGTTCATTTCCTCCTTAGAGCTCTTTAACACATTTATGGAGATGCAAAGATAATTACAATACAGCATATGTCACTGATAGATTAAAATAAGACAAATTGAAATAAGCTACCAAAAGTCTAAAGTTATGTTACCTTGAGCCACACAAAATTAGTTTATATTATTTTGTTCTCATCAAAGAAACCAGAAAAGTGACCATAATCATTGTGCAAATTCACTAAAATAAATGTCATGACATTTAATATCACAATCAATAGAATTACACTACACTTTTTAACTGATTAAGGAGTAGGTATGTAATTCTTAGACTTTTTCATGCTAATTTAAATTCCATTTACAAAAATGCTATAACAACCAAGATTTTTAAGTTGTTATATGGCTTTAAAAATTTAATGAAAATATCTGCACTAACATTACAATTACATATCTAAAATATTTGTAGAATACCTTTTTGGCTCTATTTTGCTTGAGGAACAATAATTTTTCCAACTGTTTGGGCTTTCGTAATTCCTTAAGGAAATATACCCCTTGTTTGTTGCTTATTGCCATTGTTTTCAGATGAGAGTTCAAAAGGTGCACATTACATTCCATCATTTATATTTTGAAAAGCTCAATGGTAACTCACCAATATTTCTTCTCCTTTCTCTATCCCTTATGCCTCTTAAATGTTGGGTTTTTCCTATACTTCTTTGATTTGCAATTTTCTAAAAGTTTATGATGCTTCATTGAAAGATGAGCATGGTGTTTCTTTATGAACATTTAACTAATTTTTGTTTATCTTACATAATTTCTAAGATCTATGGACAAGATGTTTTGTATAGATTTCAATAGTTTGGGATTTTCACATTGAAATATAGTATCATATAATAAATTATTTATGAGGAAATCACTCAAATTTCACTAGTTTTGTTCCCCTTACTCTGACATGTTTCAAAGGCAAATTTCCTTTATCCTCAGCATGGTTGCACTGTTAGCTTTCCAGTATGGTATTAAGATGTCGCTCTTTGGATTTTATAAACTTTTTGATGAGGTTACTGTTGTTTGAAAGATCAAATCAAGTAAGTGGAACAAAACTAGTGAAATTTGAGTGATTTCCTCATAAATAATTTGTTATAAGATGTTCTCTCTTTTAGTTCAGTTTCATTGCTTCATGGATGACAAAACCACGAAAGACCTGATAATAAGTTGTGCTTAGAAGCAGTAACACTTTCCACTAACTCTAGTTCATTATTAGATTTATTTAAGAATGCTATTTAACAATTCAGGTCATTAGATCCATTCAGTTAAGGGCACAAAAAGACCAATCAATTTTGCTCAGAGATCTCTTCTTTTAGCCTTGTGGTTTTTTTACATGCCGTAAATTTATTATATGGGGCCAACAGATTTACTTTCCTTCCAAAGGATCGTTAGGATTTTTACACCCTCAAAAATCCATTGCCTCTGGCAGAATTTGAACTCATGACCTTGGGTCTACAAGACAAGTATGGTTATCACTAGACTACCAAGATTGGTATCATTATTAGATATGGAACAATGCCTTTGGAAACAAGATATCAGCATAAGCCTAACACAAGTTAAGGTAATGATATTGGAGGGAGGGGAGTAGGAGTTTGTGGCTGCAATGCAGAAACCTACTAGGTGGTATTAATTAAAGGTCAGCTACAATCTATGGTTGATACTAAGTCAATTTCAGCACTGCAGCAAACGTCCTTCTGTAGCTCAACCTAAGACTTGATGCTTTCATTTTCTTAAGTTACAGTTATCCTCAGAAGCACAGTGGGTGTAGGAAGCTCTAGCCTATAAGGCATCACTCTAATTGTTAATTCTAGATGGAAGTATAACAGTATGTTTATAGCTTGAAGTTATTCCAAATTGCTGTATTAATCAAACAAAAGTAACACTGCTGAATTATCCTTGGGTTCCTAATATCAATGGAACTACGAAAAGATTAAATAAAAAAGTATTTTATTCAGCCAGTCAATAGAACTACATATTATATAAAAATGTTATTTACTGCTCTGGTTATTTTGTAATCAATATGCTATGCATAAGGTTTTTAACTAGAGTAGCAGTATTTCATCTCTATCCTTTTAATGCTAACTCAAAATAGATACAACAATTTTTATAATGATTTACAGAATATTGAAAAAAATTCCTCCATATAAAACACACATTGTAAACTTCAAATTGATGATTTGATAAAGGAAAGCTTCAGTTCAACTGAGAACTAAGAATCATAGTAATATGAGGAAGTTCAATATGGTTTTGATTCAATGTTACAATGAACCAGAGATTTAAGTCATCAATTAAAAGTATTTTTCTTATCATTAGTAAGATATAGGTGATATATGAAAATAAATATTAAAAAATGATTAACAACAGTATAAAATGAATGTGTGACAAAGATATTTTTATTTCATTTTTGAAATATATTTATCACACATTCATTTTATACTGTTATTAATCATTTTTTAAAATTTATTTCATAAAGAAACCACTGAAAATATAAATTTAAAAAATCACTGTTGACTAGTGTAATGTAAGTTAATATTTAAGCAGGTTGTGGTCAAAAAAATTTAATTTATTTATGTAGTTTAGATAAATTTTGCTCAGAGGCCTCTTCTTTCAGGCTTGAGATTTACATGCCATAAATCTACAATGGGACCCATAGCTTTACTTCCCTTCTGAATGAAGCCACATTAGAGTTGTTATGCTCTAAAAATCCATTGCCCCTGACCCAGTTTAAACCCCATGACCTTGGGTCTACGAGGCAAGTATGATTACCACTAGACTACCAGAAAAGTTTGTATTTTGCATTGATCTGCACTTTCAAATAAAGTTATATTCCAGATTTTAAGCAGAAAAATATTCCATTTTTAATTCATCAATCACACATGAAAAATTATGTAGACTGGAACTCTAATATATATATATTAGTATTTCAGAATTGTTTTAAAAGTGTAGCATATATAATAAATATTTCAGTTTAATTGTATCAGGCATAACATTAATGCTACACCAGAAAGAGGGATAAAAGAAATGCTCAAAAGATATGCAGTTGAAATGAGAGAAACTTCACAAAATAAATAGAGTTCTTGTAGCTTTTAAACTTGCAGCATTATAAATAAAAGGACAGTATTATTGAATTCTTTGGATGACATAAAAAAGAAAAGGAAAAAAATACATTTTTTAAAATGTAATATGGCTCCATATTGCCCTTGGTTTTGACTAATAACATAGTCCAAGAGCAGATCAGAATGTAAATTGCAACGTGTGCAACCAGTAACTTTAATCATTCATCATGTATGTTACACATTTCATTAATAAATACTTTATCTTTGTTACATTATGACTATAAACTCTAGTGCAACATCAATAAGTGCAGATGTTGATGTTCTGATCCTTAAAACTTTTTCTGATCTGTTCTTGTATGCAAAATATTCAATCTAGAAGATATAGATAGGTGTAATCTTCAGAATTATATGCACATGCATATTCAGTTAAAATCTGTGCATGGATGAAGTTTGCAAGTTCCATATAAATTGATTTATAAATTGTGCATTTCATTAAAATGCAGTGTGAAAAGCATTCAGAATAGAATGTGCCTCATGCTTCTAACTATAAAAATCATGTGTGCTGCAGCTGACCAGCATAAACTTACACAAAGAAGATAACTGACAAAGATGCTGTATAATAATAAAAAGGTATAGTAATTAACTGTTTATGTTATAATGTTAAGAATAGTAATGTTTGCTGTATTTTCTCATTGATTGAGCACTCTATCTTTATCAAGTGTATAATCTTACCATCTAATTACTGTGTTTACCCAAGTCTCATATGTACAGAGTAAAATATTTAAGAAAACCAAAGTTAAAGAACATAAATGGCTGCTGATAATTAATAGCTTAATGTTTTATAATTAGAAAGAATAACCGTGTGCTCAATTTTCAGTTGTTATATTTCAGTATATTCAAGGTATTCTTTGGAACTAATTTTTAGCTGGAATGCAATGTACAGGAGACAATTCAAATTGTACTAATATTCTAAATAAATCAATTTTGAGATAAAAGAAAATTATCATATGCAACATTTCTTTAATTTTTTCATTATTCAATACTCTCATAAGACCTTTATTTTCATCAAATGGATTTGAAAAGTATAGCAGCAAGAGCATCTATATAATTCACTTATATACCAAAGTAAATATTATCACTAGAATACTACACACTAGGGGATCCAGAAGTATGCAATTTTAAACTCATATGAACCACAAAAACTAATTCCTTGTATCCTTTGAGATTTATTTTATAGTTGTAACTGGTGTAAGAAAATCTTTCTGTGAAGTATTCTTTTAAGAAAGAAAAAACAACATTCAATTAGATTGATGACTTGACTTGATTCCCATCATTCCATTTGCTGGAACATAGGGAAGGTTACTGTATAAGGTGAATTTAGTTACACTTATTTTCCTACAGATGCTAGAGGGATGTGTAAAAGCCCCAGTGTTAGGAAACAGGTATTACTTGGGTGTGAAATGGCCAATAATTTTTCTAAGGATTTCTGAGACATACCATGAATGTACAACATATGACCAACAGCTTCCTTTTTACATCCAGAAAAATCCACTGAATTTGGCTAGTTTGAACCTGCCAACATTAGGTCCACAAGAGAGCACATTACCTTTAGACCACCAAAGCCAAGATATCCTACTTGACTCTTGGATACCTTCCCCCCCTCCCCCACAACTAGAGATAATCCATGATATGCACAAGATGTTAATTCCTACTTCTTAGCAAACCAGTTGCCAAAGAGTACCATTAACTGAATATTTAGCTCCAGTCAGACAGAAACAGAAAAATACCAGTTCATTTTCTTACAGTATATAATGGTGCTGTAGAGCATTTAATTTTTATTTGGATGATTGCATCTAGAACTCAAAACTCATATATTATACTACCAGGTTGTACATTAGCAATGTCTTGTTCTTTGTTTTCTAACCTATCAGATATTTTAACTAAGATCCTGGTACTTCATTATATCGAATTATGACTATACTCATATCCTTGATGAAATAATATTGAGTGCTGGATTTATTATTAACATGAAAATACTGAGAGAAAAATGAGACTTGCAACTTAGAATTGAATCCAGCACGACATTGCATTCAAGGATACTTATGATTAGAAATTAGAAGCAATATAACAGTGAATATAATTTAAAATTGTTATTCCTAGTTAGCAATCCAACCTAAAACCCTCACCTCAGAATCAGAATCACAATATTTCCACTGTACTACCAGTGAACATTTTAACATTAATAGTGCTACACCATGAAAACATTTACCATCACTATCAATGCTTGAAATGTACTCTTGACAATAATATTAAATGTGTTCAGCATATTTCAAGAAAAAATATTTCGAACTGTAAATCTTCATACTCACTTAATAACAATGCTGAAACTAAAATAGATTATGCAATTGGTAGGCTGAACAAGGGGGAGATGTTTGGTTTCCTTTTTATTTTCATAGACTATAATACATTACAATTACAGATGTCCAAAGAATTTCATTTAACCTCTTCTCTGTTTTGTTATAGTGTAGCAAAAGAATTAAAGCTGCCTTGGTGAGATAAATGTAATCATAGCATTCATTTGGCTGCATAGCAGGAAACGAACAATTCTAAAAAATCTTCATAAATTCTACACTCAATGAAATTTCAAATTATGCATATCATTTGGCTGCATAGCAGGAAACGAACAGTTCTAAAACAATCTTCATAAATTCTACACTCAATGAAATTTCAAATTATGCATATTATGTCTCAACACAATATATTGATGTAGACACACATTTTAACATTTAATGTAATTCCTTTTGACATCTGAGTTAGGGAGACTAAAGATGCTAAAATTTTATAGTCATGAATTCCATTAAAATTGTATACTCTCTTTGAGAAGCTTATAATTTCTGCTTAGATGCTGATGATAACTCAAATATCTTGTACTTACCAGCATAGTATTGTAAACTGCAAATGTTGACAATCATGCATACTAAAACAAGACTATACACTTACATCAATAAAATCCTATTTACTACTACAATAAGAAGTATTTAATGCTTTATTTAGTTTATAAATATTTTTAACAAATATATTTTAAAGTCAACTTATTAGTTTACTTGTTAAAAGATGTTTAAGCTAGCATTGAAAATAATCACTATTATTCTATTAGTATTTAAACTAGGTTATTTTGCAATAGAGCAATATTCTGTTGCAAGTTACTTTCATTCTTATAAAATGTCATGCAATTGAGATTATATAACTTTTTCTATCCCTATAATACTCAGAAAATTGTTCATTGCTCCATATATATCTTACTGTTACGAATGTATGCTTGAAAATAATTATGCTAGATGCACAGTTGTTAAAGAAATAATATTTAAAAGCATTTCTTACAAAATGAATATTTTTTTATTCTAAGAAATATTCACTGGTGGTTTAAGAAAATGCATGAGAGATTAAGCTATCCTCATCATTAAAAATAGCTTTGAAAAGGAAATTTTGGTTATATCAGTGCCAGTCAAAATGTGCCTCAAAGGCAGAAGGATACAAGAGCCAATTACTACACAGAAACTGATAATTTTCTATGTACATTCCTAACTGTAATTGATATTTGGTACCCTGGTAGAAAGACCTAGATTCTCTGGACCTAAAGAACTCAGAGAAAATAAAATGTTTTCTATTAACTATTTAAAAGGGTATGCTAATTATTAAAAGGAGGAGGAAGAGGGAGAGCTGTTATACAGATTTTATCCTACTAAAAAACAATGCAACAAAATTTGTCACATGCTTATTGTGCAACAAAAACAGATTTAATTGATTCTTCTTCTACAATGGCACAACAGCCCATTTTGTTTCAACCTTTGTCTTCTCTAAAAAAGGTTACTATGCTAAGTAGAATTTAATTGTGCTTATTTTCCTTATGGAAGTCAGAGAGCCAGGTGATTAAGCCCATCACTTCCACCATTTAATACAAAACTAAGATATTACTTGGGTGTGAAATTGCAAATATTCTGTAATTTTGTTCAGGGACATCTTTTTCAGGCTTAGAGTACTTGTCTAGTCAGAGTATCAATTGTACTACTGGAGCAAATTAATTGATTCCAGGCTATTTTTTCATAATCTCAAATGTGAATTAAAAATGCTTGAAATGGGTACATTCAACTTTCTCATTAGTTTCTCTCTAAGGATTGGTTATAGTAATAGGTATGAAACATTCATTGAACATTATGAAGAACAATGGAATAATTAGTGGCAGTACAATACAGAAAGAAATGTAGTCTAGATCAAGGCTGTAAGAAAAAGCTATTGGATGAGTCCAAAGGAATATCTTAAGCCATTTTTAGTCTTTAAAAATTCCTTTGTATGCAGCAGTTTCTCTGAGCAAATTAATTTTATGTTATGTTGAAGAAATATTTTATAATTCACATAAAGAGAACTGCAAGTGTGGCATTCTTTACAAGAGATTAACATGGCAATGAAAAATCCTTATCACAGAGTCTTTGCAGTATGTATATAAGCAAAATACTGACTATGTTATTCTTCATTACCATCATTCATCTTTGAAGATTTAAAGCAGTTGAAAGTTACACATACATGCACATTACCTCTCTACTCCACTCCACACCTAGCCCTAACCTCCCTCCCCCAAAATACACACAAACACACACGTACCATAAACTCAGAGGATTTTCTTTTTTAATCCTTAAAGTTAAAAATAGTTGTTTTTTAATTAAGCAGTACTTTAATGGCCTTTGACTTTTCCAGGATACAAAGTTTATAAAGAGACTGATGTCTTGCCATAAATTCTGTTATGGGAATTTAGTTAATTTATAAAAAATTCTAACATTTTTTCATTGGTTTTGATATGTTGTTCCTTAATGTTTTCTAAACATTTAGCATCAGCCAGTCATCAAAATTACTCACTTTGCTCTCACATTTGACCCAAGTCTCTCTGGTTCTTCATCTAAAACAGCACACACAACCTCCATTGGAAATTTATCACTGCTGAATCCTGGGCTGCTCTCATTATTAGGTGCTCTTTTTTACAAACCATACCTGTACTGACCACAGTTTGTAGTCCACAGGAGTTCTGCTAGAAAGCCAATCTTGAGTCAATAAAACATGGAACATTGCTCTCAAGCCAAGCCAGGGATGGACTTTGCTTGTGGACTGGAGCTGAATCTTGCTGGAAGCTCAAATGTCTATTCTTGTAGAAAGTTATGTTTAGATTCTTCCCCACAGGTTCTAGCAAAGTGGCTTCATACACTTTGTGGTAGTCTTTAATCCCTTTTAACAGAAATGGAGCTTGGCAATACCACTATAAACCACTACCAAATCAAAATAGTGACTTCCCTGGATCTTTAGGAACCTCTTACAAGATTCTCAGAAGTTGAGGCATACACTGTGTCATTTTGATTATTGTAGCTTTTTTCATTATTGAATATTTTAGGAAAAAAAAAACAATTCTGGAGGCTGGTGTGTGTGTGTGTGTGTGTGTGTGTGTAATGCTGTGACAGTCATTTGCATTTGAGTACTTCAGCTGCTTTAATTCTACAGTTAAATATTCCTAGTACTGTAATGATATGCCCTAGATCCACGATCTTGCCAAAGCATGCTATTTGCTTCCAAACTGGATTCTGCTAAACAAAGGGCTAAGCTGGAATGCTTAAAATTTCTTTCACTGTTTAGAAATGCTTAAACTTTCTTTCACAGTTTATCATTTCATCTCATGTATCATCAATGTTCACCACTTGTGTTACCTCGGTACTAAAGATGGTTGCTAAATGCTGTAAAAATTATGTGATTAAAAAAATAAACATTTTAATAAGAATTCTAAGGTCATGAAGAGGCTATTACAGGTATGTGAATTTAAAAACCAAATTCTGGACATCAACTTGCTCACAAACATATTACTCCTTAATTATATCCTGTTTTCTATAATACAAACTGAAATGACTGCATTTTTCTTCAGCTGTCTACAGTGACTGAAAGCAAACAGTCCTAATTATGATGCATTCCTTGATAAGAAATCTATTTTCACACTGAAATGCACTGGGTTTTGCTTATGTCAAGATGCAAGTTAGAAGAACAATAACTTTCTATTTCTCTATTGGCACCTTTTCTTACAGCTAGCTGCTATATAACAGCTAAAACAAAATATCACTTGAAATTGAGCAGATTGCTCTCAAGGACTTTATCTCCAAGAAAAGGTAGTTCATTAATAAGCTTTGGATATTAAATGAAATTTTTGGCTTTGTGTATTCACATTTGTTCATATTCTTTCATGCCTTTTATTCATTTCTTGTGGTATTTCACTCCAGTGTACTTATTTTGAAGTTTTCCATCTGAGGAAATATACTTGTATAATTATGTTGATGAAGTAAATTCTTATGCTGATAAGACTGTCATAAACAAATTTTTCCACTGAAAAAATGCATATTGCAAAATTCTGCAATATTTATGTGACTCATAGTCCTATAGGTATATATCCTATTTAGCAATAACAAAGTATATAATATATTGCATCATAGCAGCAATTTGCTATTTTGGAATTCTTGCCTCTGTCACGTTTTGCAAGTACCTCACACTAGTGAATTGTAAAAAATAAAACTTAAATGTTTTGTGTTAATAAAGCATCAGATTAAGTTTAGGTATTTAAAAATGGCTATTCATCAAATTTGTGATAAAATAAACACAGAAAAATCAGTAATAGCGCATCAAACATACAACAAAAGCACAATACATTTTTCCTTCTCCCACCTAATGTGATATAGCACTGTTTTTTCATTAATAAAATTTTGGTGTAAAAATCTTTTCACTTATATACCAAAGGTTGAAGTGCAGCAAAATGGGATGGAATAGCATCCTCTTTCTTCTCAAATTACTTAAAATCATCCCATTACTCTTCCCAAATGATGGATCAACCTAGAATAGGTTGTGATGCATGAAATATATTGCATATTTTATTTTATTTTATTTTTAGGCTATATCCAAAAATTTTTCTATTTGACAATAAAACATTGTATTATTGCATTTTTCTTTCCTTTTCTTCCTTTATAATCAAACTACCATTCAGATTTGAAGGAATCATGTCCTTTGTCTAATACATCTGGCTATAATGGAGTTTAAAATAGGAGAAATGACAATCACTTTCTATATTGCTCAATAGGCTGTTTGAAGTGCCCATAAGAATATTCAGTTCTTGTCATGCTAGTAATGGAATGAAAATAATTACAATTAATTAGATATCTATAAAAATGATGAAAAAATGGATATCACATTTTTAGGTTAAGTGAAATAACTGTTCTATTTGTGGTAATTTAGATAGGAATCATTAACAAATATAAATAATTATATTATAACATAATATATAATTCAAAGTATTTTTATATAATTTTTAATTGTGTTAACAAAAATGTAAAATTGCTTAACACTATGCATATGTGTGTGTGCACCATGCACATTTGCTTACAATGATAAAGAGACAGACAAACAGAATAGTTCATTGCCTTTTTATGGCCATTTCAAGCACTATTTTATATAGCCTGACTTTATAAAATGTTTCACATGAGAATTACTAACAGCTCTCTAGTAATTTTAATTTTAAAAGTAGTACTTCTACACTATATTCAAAGAAATGGTATGTGTGATATATACACACACACCACATATTTCTTTGATGAAGAAAGAGTAAAATATAATGGACCCCACATTTAATTTCCTGGTCATTTAGCTCCTTTGAAAGGTGGTGTTATGTCTAAAGTAACTCTGTTGAAGCCTATATATGTGTACAGAAAAATGTCTCAGGAAATTAAAATATATAAAGTACACTAATCTAAATTGATGCACCTATATTAAATAAGCACTAAGTCTGCTTTTATCAAGACACATCTATAGGTGCCAATGCAGAAGCATAATGTCATGCAGGATTAATGGGCTAGTGGGAACTAGAGCATTCTAGGGGTGTATCCTTGAATAATAAAGCAGATTTGAGCTTTGATAATGGGGCCTTTCCAAACTTACATTTTCAATGTGACATTTCTTTAGTCCAATCCAAAAGATATTTAATAAAAAGTAGCTTTTTTATAAACTATAATTGTAAATTTTTAAATATACCATATGATTTATGAAATATGTTATTTCATATGGGAAATTATTTGTAGGAGTTGAAGGAAAATGAAATAAATTTTCAAACAATTAAGAAAAATATATTTGGTATTATAGTATGAAACAATTATATTTTGATTGCTATGTGCTAACTTTTGGCTACTGTGCTACAATACACAAGGTACAACATAGAAGTTATCAGTGTATAATCCACGCATTTTTGACTGCCCTGTATATGGAAGTCATAAAAGTCTTAGAAAGCATGGAGTTGATGAAAAGCATTAGTGTGGAAAGCACATCTACCAGGAAAAAACAGAAATTTAGAGTAATACTGTTTAATGTTCTGTAAATGAGTACCTATGTGTTTTACAAAGAAATACTGACACTTAAAATGGTGGATTTTTAAAATGATATATGTAATGTTTTCTGCTGTTTCTAGACACTGTATTTCAACTAAGATTTTTCACAGAATTGCACCTTTGTTATTGACCATGAGAGACATAAATAGATGCCAGATGCAAGTCTTTTACTGTTAAGCTTATTGCAGAGAAAAATTATGGACTGATTCATTCTTTTGCATCCAGAAACCATATGTTAGTACAGCAATTTAGGAAAAGGATATTGATTTTATCAACACTTTATGTGAAACCCGAAAATAATATACATAAGAGGGTAGGTCCATAAGTTTCCAACCTCACTGATAAGGATTATTGCCTTCACAAAAGCCTTATCTGGCGACATACCTTATTTGTTAAGTAAATAATTGCAGCTGTAACTTCTGCTTTGCTGTGTTTAGTTGTTCAGATATAATTACATAAAGAAGGCTATGTGTAGAAGATTGTCACATGTTCAAAATGGAGAATCAACCTATTATTAAATTCTTCATAAAAGAAGGACTTACTCTAAATGAAATTAAACAGCAACTAGACAGTGTATATGGGGAAGCATCCCCTCTCATATTCTACTGTAAAAGAATGGGCCAAACTTTTTTGAATGGGTCAAGAAAGCACTGAAGACAAAGAGCATGCAGGTCGGCCCTTGGAGGTGCTCACTCCTGAAAACAATGCTCTTGTGGAGAAGAAATTATGGAAGACTGGCAACTCAAAGTTACAGAAATAGTAGCATGGTTGGGCCTTTCTAAAACAACAGTCTTTCAAATTATTCATGAACATTTAAACACAAATAAGGTTAGTGCAAGATGGGTGCCTAGACTTCTTTCCTCAGTTCAAAAGCAGGAATGAGTCATCTGTTGTCAGGCAACTTTGTAGCTCTGCCATTGCAACTAGAGAGAAGTTCTGCAAACTATTCTTACAGGAGATGAAACTATGGTCCTCTACTATGATCCCTTATCCAAAAGAGAATCGATGAAGTGGGTAAACCTGGTAAAGCACTGACTCTAAAGGCAAGGTTACTCAATCAACCATGAAGATCAGGACCACAATCTTTACAGTTGTCGCTCAATGTTTAGAATGTTGTCAAGGCAAGTCAAAGATTTGTGATTTGATATCTGTGGATTTTTTGTTAACTTATTCCCTCTTTCAATCCTTGTATATACAAATGACCTGTGAGGAAGAACCGATTTCCAAAGAGAATTTGTAAAAATACTGCAGACTTCCCATGTCTTTGAAGGCTGATCTTGGAGAGCAGTTGTTAAGACTAAGCAAGAATGTTTATGATACAAGAAGTTCTTAAAATTTATACTTTGAAGGCATACGTCTTTGACAAACTGTTACATATTTCTATAAAATGTTAAAGGGCCAATATCATATTCAGTGACACTTTATTATGAAAAAAATATACAGTGATGTTATTTGTGTTACAGGCCAGTAGAGCATAGCTACATACTGGAGGAGCTAATGGTCGAGGTCACATAATATCTGTGTAGATAGCAGCTTATGTTTAGTTTGAGGGAGGCTTTGTAAGTGAGCAGTTATACATTTGTGTGTTGTTCAGTATTTTCACCATGGTAAATTGTCTGCTAATTTTCTTTGTCAGATATGTCACTATATAAACACACTCTGAAGAATGAGTTTTTATATATAGTAGGTACATATGTGAAAATAAATTCTTTCAGGGAAGTGGTAAGACAGTTCATTTGTTTCATCACAGTCTGTTGCATACATGCAAATGCTGGTCGGTTATATTCATTTTTCTGACGAATGTAGATAGTGCAGCAATGGTGGGTGGACTGGATGATTATAAAATCAATTCCGAAAACTAGGGAACAGTTTTACGGTGCAAATTAAACTTACTGCTCTGTTGTGAATGGCACGTTGAAGGAATTTGGCCGAGATAGCTGGCTGAAGAGAATTGTATTTGCTGTCATATGTAGCGCAGTTTTCTGCCTCTTTACGGAAAATATCCTGTCAATCATGTTCCAGGTACAGAAACTGTTCAACAACTTGTTCAAAAGTTGCAATAAACAGAGTCTCTCAGAAACGTAAACCATGCTGCCATGAATGAATAGTGTTTAACGCCCGTTTTTGCTTGGCACCGCAGGCAATTCCATGCTGCCATGATATTATGGAAGAAAAGTAAGATGATACACAGGAATTTCCTATGGCAATGTATTGCTACAGAGGGGCATCATTTTCAACCAGTCTTATTACATAGGTTGGTGCTCATGACTATCAGTTTTAAATATAGTATCATTTTATGCTTTCAGTATAAATATAAATACTAAAATAAAAATATTAACTTTCTCAACGCTCTATCTTTCTTTTTTTGGTTGCAGCAACTGAACTTCCCCCAGTAAGCAGCTGCACTCAGGTGGCCTATAACTCAAATAATCTCGCTGTACTTTCTTAATCTATTTAAATTGTCATTTTGCCTTTTTAAGTATACTACTAAATAGAAAAGTCTCTTTTCCAAATATTTCTGATCATCACTCATTATCATTAAAATTCTGCAACTGTTGGTTTGTTAATCTGCATGAATAAGCAAAATGAGACTTTATGGGTTACAACTTATATAGTGTAAGTTTCTATGGACTTGCTAATTCAATTACCTTTTAAAAAATTCTAATCTTCTGCTAGGTAAATTAGGAACTAATAGCACCAGTAACACATTGGGAGCTCAAAATTATAAAAGAAAGCAGTGAGTCCACAAGTGCATTCATTATAACTATACAGCACCTTCAAGTTAATTGGTTGGGGAAGGGTAATCTACATTTTTCTTTACAATTTTGGACTATCTATGACATTAGTGCAAACCATGAAAGGAGACAGAGGAGTGAAGTTTGTAATATGCTAGATCATAATATGAAAGAATACAATGAAATTTTTTCTTGAAGATAATGGTGAAATTGCCCATAAATCCTTTTTGCTTCAAATAAAAATTGACTAGTAAATTTGATTGTGCGTTTATTCTGACCAATAATATAATAGTGAAGAGAAACTTTATAGTGTAATATAGCATAATAAAAATATCATTTATGACTACAGAGATTTGTTGTTGCTTTGTGTCTAGTGAATCTTTATATGTAGACAGTGTTATTCTACTTCTTAATATACAACAAAATTAGAACTGCCACAGTGAAGCGAAACAAAAAATTATTAATATGTTGTGATAAATGGAACAGAGCATTCATTAGTAGTTTAATAGAACCTCAACATATTGAAAAACAACTGAAAATTGGAATTTTAAGTACACAGAAATTCAATTGCTTCAATCCAAGAAAACATAAGCATGTAATAGTACATGGTTCATGAATTTACCCATGGGAGAGAGAGAGAATATTAATGGGAATACAACCAACAGCAAAAACGGTAGTGAAGAATGGATTTTGTAAGGGATTAGTTTACAAGTTCAAGAAACTTAAGCACTAACTCTTGGCAATAAAAGAATATTTTTTTTTAAAAAATCTTACGTCTCATTCTTGGATACACCGAAATTTCAGATCATTTAAAAATATTTAACACTACATTAGCATGAAAGAAAAAGTTTAGCATAAAAAAAAATCTTACAAAGAGCCACCATATTGATAGTATTCCAGCAGAGAAGAAGTAAAACATTTATTGTATATATTGTGCAAATTGCAGTAAAATATTTGAAAAACAAAAAGGAACTTAAGTGTTTGACAGAAAGAGTACAACAGGAACATAAAGTATAAGCAACTAGAGAAATTTCATTGTCTCAACTCATTTTTGAACCAAAAAACTAAGAAACAAGAAAAACTGTAGCTGTTAAAGGCAGGAAAAAAATACATAACTGGACATGTGGAGAGAATCTACATATGAACATACAAAAATTAGTGAACTGAAGAAAATACAAACTTCAACAATTATAGCAATTTAAAATGATACACTATGGGTAACTTATTTACACACTTCACTTACTATATTTTCCTAAGTTGGAACAATGTTTCGGGAACCAGCATTCTCATCCTCAGCCGTTGACCCATTGGTTTCTGATGCTCGTGTTGGTCCCTTGCAAGTTGTTGTGTGAACTGTAGCGACCTCTGGTAGATCTGAAATGAATCTAGAAAGGTGATCTCACAGCGGAAGGTCAAAATTCATAGCGATTTAATGATATTTTAAGATGAAAATATTCTCCAGGCAGCTAACTCAAATAGGTTCCTTATTTCTTTTAAAAGTTTTATCTCCGGGTTTATTTCATGATTTTGGCTCCAATAATGATGTGCCACTGCCGATTTTTCCGTCTGTTTAAATGTGATGTTTCTAAAATGTTCTTTCCTCCGGATTGTCAGATTTCTCTTGGTTTTTCCTATCTATTTCAAATTACAGTCTAAACATTCCATGGCATATATTCCTGATTTATTTTCTATGGGTATCTTGTCTTTTAATTTTGAGCTTAAGAGGTTTTTGATATTGTATCTGTTGATTGAGGCTAGGTTTATATTGAATTTTTTCGAATGGTATATTATTCTCTTTTCTGATTAGTTTTAAATATAAGAAAGGAAGCCATTTATCTTTCTCGATTTCTATAGTGAATTTAACAGATTTGTCTTGTAAGTTGAGTACTTAGGTGATTCCCTCAAACTATTCAACTTACAAGACAAATCTGTTAAATTCACTATAGAAATCAAGAAAGATGAATGACTTCCTTTCTTAGATTTAAAACTAATCAGAAAAGAGAATAATATACAGTTTGGAATATATCGTAAACTGACACATACAGATAATTACATAAAAAAGAACGGATTCAACCCAGTACCACACCAATATGCAGTATTCAATATTTTGACGTTTAGACTGGTCAATATCCCGCTCAATGCCACAGAATACAAGAATGAGTTTGAATACATCATGAACACAGCCATAAACAATGGCTCTAACACCTCAACCATAATAAGAAGGATCAATAAATACAAATTTGAGAAAACCATAAGAGAGACATCGACTCTAGAAATAATCAAAGACACTACAAGATATTGCAAATTCACGTATAACCCACAACTGTACTACAAATTCCAAAAGGTTTTCAAAAAATTCAATATAAAGCTAGCCCCAATCAACAGATACAATATCAAGAACCTCTTAAGCTCAAAATAAAAAGACAAGATATTCATAGAAAATAAATCAGGAATATACACCAGAGAATGTTTAGACTGTAATTTGAAATAAATAGGAAAAACCAAGAAATCTGACAATCCGGAAGAAAGAACATTTTAGAAACATCACATTTAAATAGATGGAAAAATCGGCAGTGGCACATCATTATTGGAGCCAAAATCATGAAATAAACCTGGAGATAAAACTTTTAAAAGAAATAAGGAACCCATTTGAGTGAGTCGCCTGGGAGAATATTTTCATCTTAAAATATCACATAATGGCTATGAATTTTGACGTTTTGCCGTGGGATCACCTTTCTAAATTGATTTCAGATCTACCAGAGGTCGCCACAATTCACACAACTTGCAAGGGACCAACATGAGCTTCAGAAACCACTGGATCAATGGCTGAGGATGGGAATGCTGGCTGGTTCCTGAAACATTGTTCCAACTTAGGAAAATATAGTAAGTGAAGTGTGTAAATAAGTTACCCTTAGTGTATCATTTTAAATATGATGACTTTACTGTAAACAGCTTCAAAAATTATACATATAAATTATAGCAATTCTTCAGACGTTAGAAAAGTGGCTGATGATGCACAAAACATGATCTAATGTTCTATTAAAATAGTGAGCTTGTGAAGTTGGCATGACTCATCACAGCATATTAATAATTAAACATTTATCTATATTTTTTAAACATTATTTGATGTCAAATTTCACTTCACTTTCATCTAACATAGAACAAATTATTCTTTGGGACTAAAATTGCATCAAACTGGTCTATAATGCTGTGAAGTACCTACTGATTTATAGTTATTTTTTAAGAGCTTTACAGAACAAAGTAATACTATTTAATATTGTTACTCATTTTTAAATTGAATTGAATTTTTATTTTTTTAAAATTGTGCTGATATTGCATTTACATTCTTTTGGTAGATGTCTGAATGAGTTGTACAAGAGGAGAATAAAGATAAAGAAAATACATGTAATGTAATTTAGAAACACTCACATAAATATTCACAAATGACATTCCAAATATCTATCAATGCAATGATGTACGAATTAGCATGCAAATTTGTTGAAAATCAGCTCTGTTATCATTAAGTACTCAAGGTTTTTGAGATACATAACAGAATAACTGCGCAAATCTGCCTTATCATTCTCAGATAAGCATTTTAATATATTTACCACTCTGTCCATGATGTAATGGGACCTGTAAGAAGGTTTTGGCTAGAGTAAGTAACTGAAATGTTTCACCAGCATTCCTATTAATGTCTTCTTCTAGTTTGTAGTTATTATAAACAAAATACTCAGCCGGATATGTGTTTTATCATAATATGATTTTGAAATAATTTGAAATATTTTACTAGTGCTTAGCATGCCAAAGAAATCCTAATTTATTTTCTTAACTCTATGCTGCACATTACAAAGTTATTAAAACGATGCTCGAGTAAATGTTTAGCATTTTCATCCCTCATGTATAATATAGCAAATGCTGCATTCTTATAATATGAAGTTACCTCAACAAGCTTATAACTTACTTTATTGCTGATGGTCATGCAAATAAAGTAAGTACATATCAAACCTCTTTTATTGACCTGAAACTAAACATCTCACTAGCTTTATCACATAAAATGTACATGTTTCTGTAGCGAATTGGATAGGGTAGCCGGACTTACAAAGCAGTCTGGCTGATGGCATCATTGCATCCCGACTCCTTGTGCGCTGTGGTCGGGGTTTCTGCTTATTGCCATCGATGTAAGAGACGCTGTCTGCACTGCACCCTGGTGGAACAATAGATAATACCCTAGGCTAAATGTATTGCTAACCAAAATGACCGCAAAAATTATTTCGATACTAATATATCTGCTGCGCCAAAACCAATTTATGTGCTTTGCAAAAGTTGCAAGGAGAAAAAAAAATGAAAGTAAAAGTAATACATAAAGCATAACATTTATGGCCTAAGAACGACAGCACAACCTCTCCATTTGAGAAATAAATAATCCAGGAACAAAAGAGTCATCGCCAAATATTAGTGACAGAAATTTTAATTGC
Source organism: Metallyticus violacea (assembly GCA_030762175.1). NCBI lineage: Eukaryota > Metazoa > Arthropoda > Insecta > Mantodea > Metallyticidae > Metallyticus > Metallyticus violacea. Next base: position 65,621,013 of record CM060831.1, read on the forward strand.
TATACTTATTTAAATGTATTTTTTTCTTAAATATACATTTAATTTTATATTAAAATTAGTGCAATAAACCTGGGAGAGGACTGTAACCAGCCCCAATATTAAATCATATTAAGCACTACTGCATTTAAGGGCATATGACTGCATTTCTTCAGTGTAAGAACTTTGATAGTTAAGTAAAAGTTTAACAGAAAAAGAGTGTCAACAGCAGGAAGGAAGAAAGGAATAAGTGTAGCAAAGCTATCTGGTCTTCCCTTTGATCAGCAAGTGAGTTGTCTCATGCCATCAAATGGAATGGGAACCATAATGGCACACAATGATTGCAAATAGAAAATCACATCCTTATTTTCATGTCTTGAAAAAAGCTAATCTTCTTGCCACTCTAATAAAGTTTATTTTTGGAATTAACACACACATGAAGGTAAAACTAATCTTGTCAGAAAACAGAATGAAATTAGAACAAAATTCTCTTTCCTTCATATTCTAGATTTTCATAAAATCTTTGTTTATAAGCAGAGGCATGAGTCCATAGTTGTAAGAGAGAAATGCTATTAGGAATTTCTGTTTTACTGAGATGATATTTTGGGTGAATAATCCAGGAGATAGCTAATATCCTTTTTTGATGATAATTTGCTGGTTTTAAGATTTTATTTCCTCTTATCTCACAGATATTTGGTCACTTCAATCTTAGACAAAAATTTCTCTTTTCCTCATAATGTAAAGAGCAAAATATTACTATTATTAAAAGAGATAATTCTAATTAAAATGTTAAAATGTTATTGGAGAGATAATTCTGTTTAAGTACATTCCATCATTACATTTTTCTTTATAACATTCAGCTTCCTTTTACAAAGTCAGTAATTGTCAATTCTAGTGAAAAAAATTATTGGATCTGATTAAATATTTCTTTAATTTGTTCATATTGGTGAATAATATTTTTTATATCTTTCTCTTGGTACGGTTACTTTATTACCTTCTGACACCTTGACTCCTTAAAACATTCATAATCAAAAGCAACAACAGCCACATAATAATATTATTATAATAATAATAATAATAATAATAATAATAATAATAATAATAATAATAATAATACAAAAATGGAACTGTATGGCTTATAGCTAGCCAAAGAAACTGAACAATTGGAAGAAAAACCTTTCACATACTGGACATGAACTGCATGCTTATATAAGTATATATGTGAAACAGACTGCTGCTTAATTTGCAGTAATACAAATCTGTTCTTTAGAAGAGCCCCCCCCCCCTCTCTCTCTCTTGGTTGGTGGCATGAAGTGTGCATGGCTTTATTCAGGAGAGAGGACCCATGATTCTGTTCATTTTTGGAGTTTTTCCTTACCCTGAGGAGGTAAATACCAATAGTTTTAAGGAGCCAAGGACTTTGAGCTCATTTGCACCATCACTTATTCATTTCATTCATCCCTACAATCTACAGATCTTAAACCTACACTTACAGTATTCATGTTCAGAATCTACAAATGTTACAATAAGACCAATGTAGTCAAAGTGACAAAGAATACAAAAATATGCATAAAAGTGAAAATTATTTTCAATACATGTATTTATACTTTGCACTTATTGTGTGACCGTCACAGGTGGCTGAGGTCGTTAAGGCACGGACTCATGAGCAGAAGGTCTGGAGTTTGAATTTTGCCAGGACAGTTCTCCCTGACTGAGTTTTTTTCCAGATTTTCCACAGTCCTCATAAATGGCAAATGCCGGGGAAGTACTCTAAACTTAGGCCTGGAACACTTACTTCCTTTAAAAAAAAAATCCTTTCCCAATTTATCATTTCATCTCATGTATCATCAGTGTCCATTGTCTGTGGTGCCTTAGTAGTAAAAAACAGGAGTTAAACACTATTAAATGCACTTGTTATGTAAACAAGTTATCATATTATATAAGTTTGCAATGTTGATTCTTTTGAGGAATTTTCACTCATGATTTCGTTTTTATTTTGTATACAATGAGTGAGTGACATTAATGGCAATTCACTTGCCAGTCATGCAATGGAGTTCTACACCCAGATGGCAGAGAGCAGAAGCTTGTCTCTTTACAATTACATACCAAGAGTCAATGGACTACATTGCACTAAATGAAGAAGCAGGAGAAACCTGAAGAAAATCCATCCAGATGCCACTTTATCTGCTACAAAATTCACTTATGGCTACTGGGATCAAATCTGGGCTGCCTCATTGGGAGGCAAGTAGTTTAACCACCAGAGATATTTTTGGACAGTATATAATGCCCTCAAAGTCAACTGGGAAAGCTAAGAGAAAGCTGGGAAATGAAAAGCAATGGATTCTAGGCACACAAGGACCAAGAGAAGAAAGGATAACACCTAGAGTTAACTTCATAGCTACTAAATTATACAAATCCCTATATAAGAGCTCACTCCTGAACAACAATGAAGACATCTACCACATGCCAATTACAGACAAAGTAGTAGTGCCAGTATTTATACACAGTAAAGTAAGATCAGCCATAGAGGATCTCAAAAATAGTAAAGCTCCAGGAGAAGGTGGTATCCACAATGAACTACTGAAGATAGGCCTAAACCACATACTAGAACCAATCATGGAAATCTTCAACATAATATTCAAAATGGAAATCCTACCCTCACAATGGGAAACAAGTATAATAATTGAAGAATTTATACTGTTATATTGTTATCAAGCAAATTATTGTTATTGTTATCAAGCAAATATTTAATTTTTTATGGGATTGTTTCAATAGGACTAATATGTTCTGTGATAATTATAATTTAGAATTTATATAGAATTTATAATTTAGAATTGGTCTTAAGATATATTGTGAGAGGTATGAACATCAAGTCTATGGCATAAGAGATAACTGAGATAGCTTCAGGAGAGAAGGTGTGCCACCAACTGTTCCAAGATAGTCATCTTAATGGGCTTCAATCATGTATAAAATTGATTTCAATTCAACTTGATCTGTCACCAGTAATGACAGTGTAGCTCAGAAGGCCTTACTACTTGAACTTTGCACACTTGGGACTACAACACAGCAGAGTCACACCTAAGAATATGACAGAGCACAACAAAATGAGAAATACTGAACAGGAATCTGATGGTTTCTTGTTTAGTACTGAAAATGACTTTATGACTGATGTGGGACCATGAAGTATGATGATAGCATAGCCCCACTCTGGGATTACTGAAAGCATGACTTGAATGACACATTAAAGGGAGTAGCAGCTTCAAGGGGTGAACACATTTTTCGCCCATCATTTCCAAATTATTAGGATCCATACCTCACCCACTGACCAAGGCATTTCTGTAAATAATGTGTTACAGATTCTAATTATCTTACATTTTAAGGGGTCTTCCTTATTTTATTATTTTGCTTTTTAAATTATATGTTGTAATTAGAAGGCAAGCACAGTCCGTATTAATCTTTTGTATTACCTTTAACTCTACTTTGACAGTAAATTCTGTGATATTCAATTTACAGACAAGCATATACTGTTACCAATGTTTAAGTACAATAATAATTTTACATAAAAAGGGAGCTAAGGATAAACTCACCAATTACAGGCCAATCAATATGATGTCCAACATATATAAATTATTCTGCAAATTAATAGCAAGATGAATTACCAGGACAGTGAATGAAAACCAAGCAGGCTTCCAATCAAGCTACAGTATGGTGGGTCACCTGCAAACAATTAAATAGGTCATGGAGAAGATGGAAGAATTTAATCTACCATTGTATATTCCTTTTTTGACTATACCAAAAGTCTTTGACTCCATAGAACACCAAAATATGATCCAGGCACTATCAAGATTAGGAGTTGAAAAAAAATATATAAGAATATTGGATAAACTGTACAGTGAATCATATGCAAAGGTAGCAACAGATATAAAAGAGCAACCCTTCAAACTAGACAGAGGGGTAAGGCAATGGAGACCCAATTTCCCAATTAGAGGAAATATTCCACAAAATAAAATGGGGAAACAGATTTGGAATTAATATAAATGATTACAAACTCACAAATCTAAGATTTGCAGATGACATAGTCCTATTTGCTAGACCAGTACTGAGCCTTCAAAGAATGCTACAAGATCTTAATAAGCACAATAAAACTGCTGGTCTATCTATCAATACGGAGAAAACGCAGATCATGACAAACAGCCCAGTAACACCCATTAGAATCAACTCAACAACACTAAAATATGTAACAGAGTATGTCTACTTAGGATGAACAGTTGCATTCCAGGATCATATGCGCAAAGAAATCAACAAAAGAATTTCCTCCGCATGGAGAGCATTCTGATCATTGAAATTCATTCTGATGGACAATACTTTGAGCAAAAAAACTACTGTTAGACATGCTGGACTTATGCATATTTCCAACACTATTATAAACTTGGAGCCTAAGAGAAGTAGGAAAGAATGATATTAGCACCTGCCAACTTAAAATGGAGTGAAAAGTATTAGGGATATCTTTCATGGATAAAATATCATCTATGGAATTAAAAAAGATGTCAGAACTAAATGATGTGGCTCAACATGCAGAAGTGGAAATGGGGCAGACATGTAGCAAGACTACCAAGCAGCAGATGGGGACATATAGCTACCACATGGGATCCATGTATCAATAGGAGAGGAAAAGGGAGACCAAGAAAGAGGTAGGCCAACATCCTTCAGAAAAGCAGCCGGGACACATTGGACCAACATAGTACGGAACTGTAGTACCTGGAAGAGCCTAGGAACAGAGCTGCAGAAAAAAGAGAACAACTGAAGCCAATTGTGAATATGATACCAAACTTATGATACAAAGATTTAATAGCAGCATTTCAACCTTCTAGTTAAATTGTTAAACTTGTAAATTTGTAAAATAATATATAAACTCATAGGGACAATAGCTCATATGGACTAGCTCACCATATGAGAAATCAATGAGCCCTCTGCTGCAGAGGCCCTAGCCCTGAATGGGACACAATTGGCTCAATTAATTAATTAATTAATTAATTCATTAATTCATTCATATATTATAAACTATATATATTTTCAACATTCTGCAATTGTATGATCACTTTCAGAAAAGGATCAAGAAGGTTACAACCTGAGTGAATAGCTGCAACTATGAAATTAGCAGCTCACTTCATAAACTTCTCACAACAAAAATGCAAAAATATATATAAATTCCTTAAAAACATTGTTTTTCCTTTAGGGTTTGTACATTCTACTCTAAATGCTTTTATGTTTTGGTACATAAACAGATCTTCATATATTTTAGCCTTTACAGGAATGCATAAACCTTTCTGAGTTGACATATAATTAAAACATATAAAAATTTAACAAGATATAAAAATCTCTGAGCTTTGAATAAATAATACATTTTAATTCACTTCATTGCTACATACTAAAACAGAAAATTCAATCTACAATAAAAATGTGTACAATGTTAAACTTTTCAAAAGGGAAAGAAACTTAAGCTTTGATAAAAGTTCTCTTTCTTATCAATTATCATTGTTATCCTGTACATCTTTTCCTCTTACCAGTTTTTGCTAATGTATACTCTACTAGTATGTACTAGCATATGTGCCACAAATGAACATATATTTACTATATATATAATGTTACCTCATTAACTTACTGTAATAGTAGCACAGAAGCAATATCTTAAACCTATTTCTATATTTTGATTACTGTTTTTGTTTCCCTTGATATTTCCTTATCCCTTCTTCCACTGTCTCCTTACAGGTGTACATTTATTACAACTTGCTTAAAGAGTTCTTCCAGAGGTTAAAAACTGAGAGTAAGGAAGTTCTATTTCATTTATTACAGTCTTCAGATCACTCAATATGCTAGACAGTAAAAGAAGGTAAAATACGTACAAAATGTGTGATTACATTTTTTATCATATAACAGGGAATTATTTAAGGACATCTGTTATTTTAAAGTCCCTTTTGTTTCTATAATTACAACTTAAAAGGGCTGGGGCTAGCTGGTCCTCAACTAGAACCGCCTCTACTTTCTCAATGCAATAAGAATCTAAAAATTATTCAACTGGATCACATGCAAATGAGTCTCAACAATCAAACTCTTTAATAAATGAAACCATTCTAAGGTTCATAGTCCTACCTCAGCTTCAGTAATAACTGAAATGAACAGCAATTCAAACATTGTATGCAAATTCCATTTTATGCATGCTGTGCAAAAATGATAGGAATTCAAGAGGGAGCGCCCACCTCCAGCAGATGTTCATGCCAGGTAACTTGAGAATGCTATCTGATAGTGGCTTTATTGCATTTAAGATCTAATTTTATGTTGTTCCTCCACAATATATCCTTAAAACATTTATTCACACTATGGATTAAGTTATATATGTGTATTAATAACATTTTTGTCCAGAACATTATAATAAAAGCAAACGTGTACACCATCAAATAAATAAGGTGGGCCATATTGACTAGACAATTTTATTATATATTTCTGAGAGTAAGAATATAGTTATATTTTTGAAATGCAGTTAATATGTATTCCTGTTTCATTCAAAGTTTCAGAGAATAATGGCGCTATGGGCTCCTGTTAAAATTTATTATGTTGTGGAATTGTTCTTCACTAGTGGAAAGCACAAAGAAAATTTCAACCACATTTCCAGATAGATCAAGCACCAACTCAGAAGGTAATTCTGTGTGGTGTTCATAAATTCCATAAAACAGTTAATGCAAACAAGAGAAGGTCTCCAGGGCAACCAAGAACTTATGGTGAATGTAAATGAGTAAAGTCCTAAGAAATATCTTTGTCAAATGGTTCGACAAGTGCATATTTCTGTAATAGTGTTCACAGAATTTTGAAAAAAGACTTACAATGGTATCCTTATAAGCTGCAGGTTGTACATGCATTATGCCAACAAGATAAGGTTCACAGAATGATATTTTATGATTGGTTAGCTAGTAGGAACAATGACTTTATGGAATGCCTGATCACATCAGATGAATCTAGTTTTCACTGAAGTTGTTGTATAAACAAATAAAATTGTCAATTTTGAATAGACAAAACTAACAATTCTTACATGAAAGACCCTTGCACAGTGCCAAGATCACAATATGGGTGCAATAATGCATGTATGTATGACAGGATCTTACCTTTTCCAGGACAAACCTAATGCAGCTATCACAGTTAATAATAAGTATTACAACATGTTAAGTAAATTTTTTTTATTCCCAAAATGAGATAGCTTGGTCTTAGAGACATAAGGGGGGAACAGGATAGTGTCACTAGTCATACAGGATTACTTCCAATTGCAACCCAATGATTCCCCAGATGCCTCATTTTTACATTTGGCAATATCCATTGGCCATCGCAATCCCTGGATTTAACCCAAAAAGACTACTTCCTGTGGGGTTTCCTAAAGGAAAATGATACTCCACAAGATCCCCAAAAATTGTTGAAGTGAAAACATCCAGAGGGAGATAGGAGACCATTTCAGCCAATTTGCTGTATGATGCTATGGAGAGTATGATTAAGAGAACTGCAGTATTTTGGTTATGTATTACACATAGTGCTTAATAAATTTATTTCTTCCAGGCAAACATGCATTTGAAATTTGCCCAATCAGTATGGTCCATCTTTTATATAATAAAACAGTCTAGCTATCAGTCACAGTTAATGCAGTCTGTTGCAGTTAATATTAAAGGAGTACCTGGGCTATACAAGATTTTCTATGTCCTATTTCTTATGTAAATAAGGTATAAATTGCAATTAAAATGTTATTGCAGCAAACTATGAGCTTAATAAAATAATACAATATTAACAAAACTATGTAATGGTTGTATTAGGAACTACATATAAAGTTTATCATTGTACTGTTATAGTAGGTTGAATGATTATAAATTTGGGTAATCATGTGGGCATTTCTAATGTTTCTTAACATGATTTAGAATTTCTTCTTTACTATGTAAGCAATATGGTTATACAGTATTAGATATATTTATTGCTGTTACATCATGATGTGTTTTTGATGAATTGAAGTGTTATTTTTGGAAGTACTTCCATGTGTGAGTTGCTTTCAGTGCCCTAAAGTTGCTTGCCATCAGTATATAATGATTTCAGAATAGTTGTGCAAATTACTACTACTGGAACTATGATTTATAGCTCACAAACATATTTGTAATATTCAGTTTGCTGATGTTCTTTGTCAATGACTGAGATGCACTCATAAATACTGGACATCACATTCTACTAATGCTCTTCTGGTCATTGAGGCATCTATATGCAGAAATCACTTAGTTCAAATTAATATATTTTTAAGAAAGGAGAAAAAGTATACTTTGGCAATAAAATTAGTCATCTCTTTAACACAACACTCTTAAGTCCTACTCGTTACAACGCGTGGTTCATTAGGTAACCAGCAAGGCTGTGTAGCTCCTGTAGCAGTTGTGTTATATGGCATGCACTAAAGACACTGACTAGTGTGTGTGTCTGTTCTGTTAATTCGTGGCAGATACAGTAATACTGTGGTTAAGAACCCAGGTTTGTCTCCCAGCATGAGGTACTTTTTTTAATAAACCTTTGTAACATATTATGACAAAATAGTTTCATAATATTATTTTGCATATACAGCAAGCTTTAACATTAACATATTATTTATATTATAATATTTCCTTCAGTATTTGTTTTATGTAAATGAAATATGCTGCACAAGCATTCTCTGCACATACATGAAGGATAAAGGGTGATTTATGGGCACAAATTCCAAAGGCTTGTGATGCAGCCTCTTATCCACACTACTGTAGAAATCTGATATCACTTATACTCTGAGATTCAGGGCAGTTATACATGCTGAGGGTTCATGCACCAGATATTAATTGGTTTTTATTTGTGTGTGTTTTCACTTTAGAAGATAAAGATTTCTGTTCACGTATTTATTTACATATTTGTTAAGAATACATTGGTTTTAGTTTGTGATTACGTTTTTGTGTGTGCACAGGTAATGCCATGAAACTCAAAGGACATATTAAAATATAATATGATACTAAGGCAACAAGATGTTACATATACACTTATAAAACCAAGAATAAAAAATAAAACAAAAGTATGTGGAATTTTAACCCAGGAGCTTATGCAGAAGAGCAATACTGCTCAGCCACTGCTACTCTACCTTAAAGCTCTCTTTCCAGATGCATAAGATTGTGACCATAACGTTTACAAGCAAAATATTCATTGTAGATGCTATTTGCTGCATGAGCAATCTGAATATAATACTTATGAGCATCCCCAATGTTCTCCAATCGACAAGTAGAATCTGGGGATGACTAATTTTATTTATCAAATAGTATATATATATATATATATATATATATATAGTTTACAACTTTTATTTATGAAACCTATTTTGCTGTAATGGTTACGGAATGACTTAGGCTTAACATAACTGAATAGAAAATAACTGCAAACTTCCTATTTATGCAATAAAAATGACCTTTGGTTGCCATGCATTTCAACTCGAGATCCCAAGATATAGATAAAATGTCATTTACCTGTTTAATTGAGTATCTTGTGCTACAACCAGGGGTAGCTTTTGCAGGGAGACAAGGGAGGCCATGCCGCCTGTCCCTTCATTTCTCTTATTTCTTAAACATTAAAACTTTTCTTTACTAATCTCAAGCATTCATTTACCATCATTTAATTAATGTTGCTGTTATATATTTGTGATTTCTTGCATGTGCTGTTACTCCCCTGAAAATGCTATGTTCCATACAAGTTTGTGATTAGCAGACTGAGGCCACCAGGAATTTGCCTCATACCGAAAGCATGGAAGAGCAAGTGATGACATAACCTAAACTTTGGTATTCATTTTTTACACTAAACTCCATTCACTTACACAAAAGTAAGACGTGTTTCCAGAGAATCTTTCCCATCTTCAGTTGCCCACTGAACCGCCGTTACTCGAAACTATGATTGGACAAATGGATGTTCCTGTGGTTGGTTGAAGTAGGAAGTTGCTGAGCTCATCCATAGGAGGAAACTCAAAATTCATTAGGTTTTCTTTATTTTTTAATATGAAAATTTTTTCCCAAGTGGATAACTCCAATGGGTTGTGAAGATGTTTCAGCAGTTTAATTTCTGGTTTTATTTCATGGATTTTGGTCCAAAAGTGAGCTGCTACAGCTGATTTATCCACCTGTTTAAACCGAATATTCCTAAAATGTTCTTTCCTCCAATTTCCAAATTTCTTTTTGTTTTGCCTATGTAGCTCTGTTCACAATCTGCACATTTTATTTCATAAATTCCTGATTTCTGTTCTGTTGGTATGGAGTCTTTTACTGTGCAACCTAATAAATTCTTGATGTTGCATCTGTTCTTTGAGGCTAACATTATCCCATGTTCTTTGAAGATTTTCTTGAACTTGTTGTGGTAAATTGGAAGGTAGGTGAAACTTTTGAATTTGTATTCTTCTTTTGTGCTTTTCAGTGTGGAAACATCCCTTATCCCTTTTTGTCTTTGAGATTTATTGATAATTTTTATCACTGTGTCTTTGTTGAAACCATTGATTATAGCTGCCTTATTATTTGTTTGTATTCTATTTTGTACTCTGCTTCTGTGAGTGAGTGTAATATTCATCAATCTGTGTGCCAAACTGTGGAAAAAAAAAGGTGATAACATGTTAACAAGTTAAGGTAATTTGATCATTCCCAGCTTTTGAGGTTGGTTTGTGAGGATCGTGAAAGCAGGCTGCAAAGTGAAAGTTCTGAATACAGGAACTTTATCATCCTTTATTTATAAACAGTGCACTGATTGGTAGTTTTAATATGGTGTGTGCATTAAGTTTATTGTGTATCTATACTTTTTTATTGAATGAAAATTGATCAGCCTAGTTCTAATTCTAGTGAACCTAATAGGAAAGATATTATAAATGATTTGTTGGAGAATCCTTTGAAAGATCTGAAATACCTATAGTAAAATTATCATAGATACAGAAGGATAGCATAAAATCAGATCATTTTAATGCAATGATTGTGTAGAAGCATTTCCAAAGACAAATTATTTTGCTGGTCCTACATTTGCTAAGCACTAGTAAAAATGTATGGTCCTCTGAAAGGTATAATGGCTTATAAAAAACTATCCAGACCAGTGAGTAGACATAAAGCAAGTAAAAATCACATAAACTCCTATCTTTCATTTGAAACTTCAGCATCTATGACTTATCTAATCGGCATAACAAATTGTTAAAATAATAGCATAATAAAGAAGCGAGCTAAAAATAGGGAGATTTTAAAAATGTTAATTGGTTATGATATTTGTTTGGATGTTTTGAATGTCATTGTAATCATTCTCAGCTGCTTTTTCCAATAATAAATATATATTAATTGGCGTTAATATACCTGTGCAAATAAGAGCTTTCCCTTAGGGAGCACTTAGATCAGAGAATTCAAATAAAGCTTGAAATTTCCAAGTTATATTAAATAAGAATGCAGCAATTCTTTTTAAATAGTGTTTAATGCCCATTTTAACTACTGAAATGAGGTAAAAGAACATTATGGGAAAATGGGCAACTTCAGTGAACTTTAAAACAATTCAGAATGAACTAATCGAATGTATTCAAAAAAATATCTAGTTATGTTGACAAAGAAATCATAATTTTCCTTTTTTCACTTGCATTGTCAATGAAACCACAGATATAACAGAAAAAACTCAGTGTGAAATTATTTTTAGGTTTGCAGATGCTTTAAGAGACACTCGAGAATATTTCCTGGATTTTATGACATTCAAGACATAGATTTTTTCTAACATAGAGAGCTTACAGAATTAATAAATTAAGGATGAATGTTAACAATAGTTTAGTCATGTAAATTTATTTGCATTTTGTAGCATTAATATTAAACTATTTTTCCCCCTCCCTGGCCTCCCTACAATGTGAATCCAGGAACTGTCACTCGTCACAACCTTTGTTAAAATTCAGTACAAGTTTTTTTTAAAATTTAAAATAAGTATAAGGAGAGAATGTTCAGGTTCATCATGGAAATGTGCTATTGCCAATTTCATTCCTGATTATAGATCATTGATATTTAATCTCTTAGTTAATGCATGCACTCCCTGCCATCTCTGTTGCAAACAGCCTCTTCTTCTACTTCAAGGAGATTCTTTTAGGAAGTATTGACTTCCTTGTAATACCTGAGGTTCTCTCTCACATTTATAGTTGCTAACATTTTTCTCTTAGGCCAGGAGTATATGGACTTATTTAATGACACAATTCATATGTTTTTTATCCATTGCATTTTTCAATAAGTTTATCATTTGAATGATGGCTTGTAATAACTGTAAAAGGTATAGAGATTATGGTGCCAAAATATGTCACAAAAATATATGTTTATTTCCTATAGGCTCCCATATGCTTGGTATTTCTGCACACCAGAGGCCAATTGACTTGTTGGTTTTTGCATTTCATGTCAATTTTTAATAACATTTTTATATACATTTTACATTATAAATGGGGTGTTTTTAACCTATTAGTGAAATGCAAGTATAAAGTTCTTCATTACACATATGATAAAATACAGCTAAAAGTCTTGGATCATAAGCTGAGGAAATTGCCATAAAATATGTGGTACCATGATGTTTACTGTTTTTACTATAAGATATGGGTTTCATTTTCATGTATCTTGTGCTGCAGACCTAATTCAGGCTAATACACAAAAATAAAAGAATTTTTAGCCTTTTCAAGCAATAATTGCACATTCCTCAGAGTGCCAAGGATTGATTATATTGACTCAGGTAAATCTGTGCTGCAGAGACTTCCCATGTATACCATACCCCTGCAGTGCTTAACTTTTCCATTCTTTCTATTTTTTTTAATTACATGATTTAGAAGATATAGTAGCAGATACTTTCTATTTATACCATATTCATATAATATCTAGATTTTGCTTTTCTTTTATATTATGTATTACATCTGTTACATGGCTCAGCAATGTGACAGATGTGATACATAATATAAAAGAAAGCAAATAAATAAGATTATTTGAAAAGATATTCAAACTGTCAGCCTAAATAATTAAATAAAGTTCTTTCAAAAATATTTAATGGTCAGCCCCAACTTCAAATTACATCATTAATATCCTTTCATAAATTTTGAAAATTTATCATTCCTTTGCCTAAATTTTTCTACTTCTTCACATTCATTTTCTTTTTGTGTACAACACAATATGCAGTGATAAGAAATGAATCCTAATACTTGATTCCATGTGATGAATGACATAAATATATATGCATTTCTTTGTCTGCTTTAGCTTATAGTTTGTACTTGAATAGTGAGGCATTTATAGTGTCTCAGCCAATTCACCCCGAAACGAAGAAGAAAATAAAAAAATGCTTCAGACAAAATTTGAAGTGCTCTCAGGGAGATGTAAGATAGTGACCTTAACTCATCCTTGAAATGTCATTCTCAAGGCCATTTCAAGGTAAATTTTTTTTCCAAATGAAATAATGTAATTTTTTCCTGGGAATGGAAAGAGCATTCAATTTCCAGTATAAACGTTTTAGTATACCTATTAGCTAGGGGTGATAGATGATGAGATATTGGACAAATAAGACAGCAATTTTTTTTCGCTCATTTTCACTTTACTGGCATCAATTTATACAGTTCAGTACAGCTATAACCATAATTGAAACAATGTCATGCTCAAATTACAAACAATTTCAATGCAATAAATGCTCGAAAGTATGACAATTAGCTTTGATGCATTTCCGTAAAATTGCTTCAAAAGATCAACGAACACGTCTCAACATTTCTTCGCCGATTCTTGCACAGACATTCCTAATTTGTTGACGAAGTTTACCAGGTGTAGTTGGTACTTCTTCATAAACTTTATTTTGAATGTATCCCCATAAGAAAAAGTCTGGAGAAGTGAGATCAGGGGAACAGGCAGGCTAATGGACAGATCCTCTGCATCCTATCCATCGACCAGAATACTCTCTGTTTAATATTTCTTGAGCTATAGCTGAGTAATAAGATGGACAACCATCATGCTAATACCATATTGTAGCCCGGTCCACAAGGGGCACGTCTTCAAGCAACACTGGAAGTTATTGGTTCAAAAAATCTATTTCTGTCCATGAAGTTTACCTTCAATGAAGTACGGTCCAATTATACGGAATCCCGAAATGCCACATCAAATGTTCACGCTACATTGCCGCCGATGCTATGCTTCCCGTAACCGTCTTGGATTTTCCACCGCCCAATAATGCATGTTATGTCGATTCATTTGATTGGCGAATGTCGCCTCACCAAAAAATAAAATGTTGGAAAAGTTACAGTTTTGAATTTGTAGTAGAGCCCATTGGCAAAATTCATCATGCTTTGAAAATCATCCCCAAAAAGGGCTTCATGTAGGCTAATGTGATATGTATGATATTTGTGACGCTGAAATATTCGAAGAACACTCCTTTGAGAGATTCCCGAACCATGTTCAACTTACCGAGAACTTGCGAGAGGATTAGCGGCAACTGTAGCTAAAACAGCGACTTCCGAATTTTCCCCAGTAGCACTTTTCATTCGATGATGTTTTCTTGATGCGACACATCCCGTTTCGGAAAATAAGTTATCAAGTAGTCGAAAATTTCTAACAGATGGCCTTCTACTTTCAGGATATCGATCTCCGTATAAGTTACAAGCTGCTCTGGCGTTCTTATGAGCTTCGCCATAAATGTAAACCATATCGATTATCTCATTGATCATGTATCGATTATCCATAAATGAAAACAAGAGGAACTGACTGAAATAATGTCCTTTAAGGTTTGAATGGGCAATGATGAGCACTGATTTGTGTACCGATGTCAAAAATGAGCATCTGCGTATAAACAAAATATTTCCTTCATAGCAACAACACAAGAGAGAGAAGCGAGAGTAAGTGAATAATATTTGCTGTCTTATTTGTCCAATATCTCATCATCTATCACTCCGACCGCCACGGGTAGCCGAGGTCGTTAAAGCGCGGACTCTTGAGCGGGAGGTCTGGGGTTCGAATCCCGCCAGGACTGTCCTCCCTGACTGAGGTTTTTTCCAGGTTTTCCTCAGTCCTCATAACTGGCAAATGCCGGGGAGGTTCCCTAAACGTAGGCCTGGAACGTTTCCTTCCCTTTTTTTATTTTGATTGATTTATTTATGGACGCTCTTTAACATCTCCGGTCATCAGTGTCCCATTCAACGGCCGACAAATATTGCTCAGAGGCCTCTCTTTCAGGCTTGAGGTTCTTTTTCGTGCCGTAAATGTACGACACGGGACCCACGGCTTTACTTCCCTTCCGGAGGAAGCCATACTGAAAATTGAATGCTCTATACATTCCCAGAAAAAAATATATATATACACCATTCCAAAAAAAATATGACCTTGTACATGACATTTCAAGGATGAGTTAAGGTTGCTATCTTATATCCACCTAAGAGCACTTCAAATTTTGTATGAAGCATTTTTTGATTTCCCCTTCGTTTCAGAGTAAAATGACCACGACACTATAAATGCCTCACCCTATATTGAGCAATGGAAATGTGAATTCTTACAAAGTGTATTGGTTTTGGGTTTTTTTTAACTCATAAATAATCAAATTCGATGGAAAAATATTTTGCTATGTTGTGCTTTTAACTTTTTTTATATAAATAAATAAATCTAGAATTTCTCCTTTTTTTTTATTCCTTGGCATAAGTCATGCAGTAATAGTGAACTAAAAATGAACAGAAGATTTGTTATGATGGGGTTTGAAATAACATTTGGAAATTGTTTATACTTCCTGAACACATGAATACAGTAAGTAGAACTATTCTTTTGTGTGTGTGTTTTTTTTAAATGGAGCAATCATGGTTACTCTAAGATATATTTAATATAATTACAGCATGGAATCTTTAGTAAATCTGTTTTATTACATTTTTTTAGAATCAAGTGACTTAGCTCTTGCACATTTCTTGAGCATTCTATTTACTTTATTTTAAGCTGTTGTTAAATATTTCTACACATCTTAAAATATTAGTTTTATTTCAAGTAGATGAACTTGAATGTACAATTGACTAAAATTTAACTGAGTTACTAAACACTCAAGCAAGGAATGCTAATATAAGAGTAGTACAACACTAAAAACTTAGCATGCAACAACAAACATAACAAAATATTGTAATCAAACCCTACCTCTTTAATGCATCTTGTTTGCAAACCGTTATGCAAATGGAACACATGTGTTTATAAAACCTTCTCTTATTCTTGTTACAAACCGAAAGTCATTTGCAGAAGTATCTCCAGTTTATAGATTTATAATAAAAATTATTGGTGTTTCAAACAATGTTCATTCATCATGAACTGTAGCTACATATTTTATAAATTAAAGTAACAACTCTAGCTCTCAATCTAGATTTGCTTACTATATACCATATTTTGTGAAAGGAATAAGACTTTAAAATAAATACAATATTAAATGAAAAATTTCTTTTTTTTTTCTTTTTCTTCTTTTTTTTTAACTGAAAACAATGTTTCTATACACATTTGCCAGGATAACCATTAGGAACACATTTCTGTTTGCAGTATAAAAAATTGCCTTGGCTGTTGCATTAATATACTTTAAAGGCAATGTTTATATACAGTGAATATTTTCTTTTGTAGTTTCATGATAGTTATCTGGAATTTTACTCCAAGGAACTTCATCTTCTATTCTGATCATTGAATGACATATAATTGGGTCTTAATTGGACTCATTTTTTACTCAAAAATCTACATAAATTGATATTTTACTATAGTTATAGTTAATTTATAGATGTTTAAGAGTATAAATCTTGCAGCCATGTAACATTAATTCTCTTTGGCTTAAATTTACTCCTATATCTCTTTCTTACCATAATCCTTATATGAGCACAGTAATACAAAAAGTCAACATAGCTCACATACAACAAAGTGCATTAAACATAACACAAAGACAGCAAATAATATTGTTAATGTAGTGAAAAATGTTTTCATTAGTAATATGCTTGTTATTTGCAACTGAAAATGAAATACTAAATATATAACAAATGTAATTGTTCTTATTATAGATATATTAATATTCTTCAATAGCCTCAAATTAGAGATAAATATTAACACTATAAAGAGATGCACATAAATTGGAATGATCTGTTCTTAACAATCAGTACCATTTAAATTCACTTTTATACTTTAAGTGTCCAATATTTAAAACTCAAAGGATATTAACAAATGTGCATATATATAAATTTCTATACTCTTATGAAAATTAAAACTATGTGCTCTCTGTTTCTATTGTAAAACCACAAACTATTCTTGTGAGATCTGCTGCTACTTCCTTCTTGCCTAGTAACAGTTATTGCAAATTTTTGTTAGCAGTAATTTCAAAGTTCTCAAACATTGTCCATAATTTTTATGAATGTTTTTATTATATTAAGAGAATGCTTTATTTTGAAACTGATTGCACATTTTTTGATAAATTTATTTTTTACAGATTTTGCTTCAGTGTGTGAGAACATCATTGAAGAGCGCATAAAAGGCAGATAAAAACAGGAACATCTTATTGTTGATGTTCTAAAAATTTTATAAGTAATAGTGCACATGCAAGAGGAAATCTGAAACCTTTTTGCTTTTAATTTTGATAATTTTACAATACAAATAGCATGAGAAAAGGATTCATGTTTACTTTAAAAACCATTTTACAGCTCAAGTACAATAAAAACATGCAAAAACAATTAATCACTCTGGAAAGAAAATACACATAGAAAATAGATGCATAACACATTGTGAAAATTCCATTGAATATAAAGTCAAAACCCAAATAAATAATACTTCCTTCTGCTTTCATACCTTTCTAAGCAGTGATGTTATTTCCTCTTGGTAGTTGTATCATTAACTCTAAGTTAAAAGTTAGTCCTTAATGTAGGTTTTCATAAAAGATTCTCAGTATGTAAACAGAGCAGTTAAGTGCACTTAAACAGTGGGAGAAGTGAGGAAGAAAATTGTGCTGTTAAAGATCAGAAGGAAAGAAAATCAGCTCAAAGGAACATTTGCATACAATGCAGTTTTATGAAAATTAAGGACTGTTTTTGTACCAAAGTACCTGAATTTCAAATATACTGCTGATAAATTACAGTTCATTAAATACCTTAGCACTATTGTGTTCTACAGCAGACCAAAAAATTAAAAAAAAAATCTTTCTTACATAGTGAACTCAAAGCGTTCTTCTGAAGAATATAAATAAACAAAACTGTTGGCATTCCCTTAATAATGCTGTATACAATGGTTTGAGCTGAACAATTTATTTATTTTTAATTACTGTAGTTACCCTTCCTCTCCTTTAGGGTAGTAACGTACTACAGTTCCTATTAGTTAGTATTGCACAATCTTGCCCTGTATTATAGCAATGCTAACTTCAATGGATAACTTGGCCTGAGTCTATCTTAGATCATTTAGGTCTTTTCAAGCATTGTTATTTTAAAGTTTGGAAAATATACTCCATCATATAAAATACTAATAAAATGAATATTAGATAATATATAAAAGTTGAATTCAATTTAACTAATGTTAAACAGAATTTGGGGAAGTTTTATAAATGGGCTCTCTAATTTGGAATACAGATATCTCAAATGATGAAAATATTCAGTTAATGCAAAAAATATGTTATGAGGGAAAGTCCATAAGTTTCCGGCCTTGTAAATAAGGATTATCACCTTCACAAAACCCATATCTGGTATCAAGCCTTATCTATTAAGTAAATAATTGTAGCTGTAACTTTCACTCTGCTGTGTTCAGCTGTTCAGATATAGTTTTATAAAGAAAGCTATGTGTAGAAGATTGTGACATGTTCAAATGGAGTATCCAGCTTTTATTAAGTTCTTCACAAAAGAAGGACTTACTCTAAATGAAATTAAACAGTGATTGGAAGGTGTATATGGGGAAGAATTCCGCTCACATTCTACTGTAAAAGAATAGGCCAAACCTTTTTGCATGGTTCGAGAAAGCATTGAAGACAAAGAGCATGCAGGTGAGCCCTTGGAGGTGCTCACTCTTAAAAACATCCCCTTATGGAAGGAGAAATTACGTAAGACTGGCGCCTCAAAGTTACAGAAATAGCAGCAATGTTGGGCCTTTCTGAAACAACAGCCCTGAACATGAATGAGGTTAATGCAAGATGGGTGCCTAGAATTCTTTCTTCAGTCCAAAAGCAGCAACGAGTCATCTGTTGTCAGGCATTATTGGAGCTCTGCCGTGGCCATGACAAAGGAGTTCTGCAAACCATTGTTACAGGAAATGAAACTATGGTCCTCTACAATGATCTCTTGTCCAAAAGAGAATCAAAGGAGGGGCGTAAACCTGGCAAAGCATGGTCTCTAAAGGCCAAGGTCACTCAGTCAACCAAAATTTTTTCAGACTGTGAAGGAATGCTCTTCATTGACTTCCAGGAGAGGAACACCACATTAAATGCTGTCCTACTGCACAAACTATGTACTTCCATCAAAGAGAAAAGGTGAGGAAAGCTGAGTGGTGGTGTGCACCTTCTTCATGACAATGTGCCTCTGCACACAGCTCTTGTTGCAAAGGAAGCTGTGAAGAAATGTGCATCAAGGAGATCGACCATCAACTCTACAGCCCAGATATAGCTTCCATTGACTACTTCTTCTCAATACTCAAGAAGGACCTTTGAGGAATTTAAATGTGATGAAGAAATGATGGATGCTGTTTATGCCCATTTTGCAGACAAGGTTTCTGACTAGTTTTTGGGAGGGATTGAAATGTTAATTGAAACATGTGAGAAGTGTATTGGAATAAAGGGTAACTATATTGAAAAGTGAAACATAGTTTTTGTCTTTATCTTATCTAGAAAATGGTTAGGCTGGAAACTTATGGACCTACTCTTGTATATGTAGAAATTGTTTAGTTCAGTTTAGTAACTTACATATCATGAATTTTATTACCTATTAAATAAATGACAGATACTACCTATAGAATCTCTGCACAATGTAATAACTATTTGTGTTATATTTGGAATATAATCTTCTCAAATTTGCAGGAGGCTATTTTGCAACAAACACTTATAAATGATGACATTTCCAAAAAGTAAAACAATGTAGGAATACAGATTTGATTTATTTAAGAACTTTTGAAAAATATGAAATTTTAAAAAATTCTGTTGGAATATGATTTATTTTCATGATCTCAGAGTGGTTAGACACTGTAAGTAGTGTATGTACAAGACTGATATTTTTACCTTGAAACATGTAATAGTTCAGTATTGTTCAAGTAAAGAATTTTCTGCATGAGCTTGGCAGCAATGATCTGTACTACAAATGGTTGTAACACATGTTGCCTTTCATGTCCTCTGACCTTGTTTCCATAGGCACCAACTCCTAAGGTCCATAAGAGTCTGGGTCTCCCTTATGTTTTTGAATAGGGGGCTGAGGCCCCCAATATTTCCAAAGATGATAATATCAAAGTATATTTAATTTTTAGTATGAATGTGCTAAATTTGATTAAAATATATAAAACTGAATATAAAAAATTTGTTTAAATGACATCCATTCTTCAAGCAGTTACAAGACAATAATGTTAACATAAGTCATTCTGTCCAACTAGATGGGCAATTTGCCTCTCATCATTGTTGTAATTTCATTCCAATTATATTAATTTATTCACTTTCTTGAAGAATTGTCAGACTTATTATATCCAGGTTCTAAACCAAATGGCTTTCATCTTCAAATGTACTCATTTAATTACTATTTCTACTTATGTGTGTTATGCAAGATATTTTGTCACACTAATGCAGTTAATACTGTGCTACAGCAGAAAACACTAAATTTTTTGGGAATAGGACTGCTCAGTGTCGGGCACATACTCTCTCACATATCAGATCCACATATGCACTTTGGGAAAAAAAATTATAGAAAGTGTCCAATCTCTTCATTTACATGAAACACAGCTACAATGCCAAAAATACACTCTAAAAAGATTTGATTCTAGAAGTGATCCTCAAAGCTTTGGCACCCTAAAGATATGTACCACCTAATGCTTTTTAAATAATTGATGTTTAAGTCCAAATCTATCTAGACTTGAAAGCATTGTTTCTCATTTGTTAGTTAAAACTGAACAATTCGTCACAAATGGAAGTGATATTACATATAATGACACTTTTTTAAAGATGATATTACTCCTGACAGGTTGCCATTGCATTGCAACAGATGTTTTTTTGAATCTAAGGTGAACTAAAACTCCTTAGATAACTTTTTGAATGTGAAGGGTTTTATGTTTTTTGTTATTCAAAAGTTTTCATTATTTTGTATTTGATTTTTTTTCTTTGCATTCCTCACAATAAACTCCAACTGACTTGGCGAACAACAAATTTGCACTTTCTTCACTTGCACAGTTTCTGAAAAGTGATAGCCATGTTCCCAAATTCTTCTGAAGTTAACCAAATTTGCACGACTTGCTTTAATATTCAGATGCCAACTTGTAAAGCTAAAAGATCATTCTTGAGTCTTAAAGGGTTGACTTGCACTTGCACTTGCACTTGCACTTGCACTTAATATTCAGATGCCAACTTGTAAAGCTAAAAGATCATTCTTGAGTCTTAAAGGGTTGACTTGCACTTGCACGACTTGCTTTAATATTCAGATACCAACTTGTAAAGCTAAAAGATCATTCTTGAGTCTTAAAGGGTTGAAGAACTACTTAAAATCATCAGTGGGATGAAGTTCTATTAATACAATGTAATTTTAAACTGCCAAAAAAAAAAAAAAAACACAAAAAAAAAACATAACCAGCTTCTTTGGATCTTGATGGTAAAGTTAATTAGTTCAATGGAAGAGCTGAGTTGCAATGGTAGAAATTTGCCAGATTTTTATTAAAATAGGCAATTCTTAAGTTTTTTATTGCTTAAAATATTTTTAATGATTTGCATATTTTCAAATTATAGTTATTTTTTATGTCTTAGGTTATTTTGATTTGCATGTTTTTTAAACAAAATCTAACAGCAGAATTATGGGACAATTACATAGCTAGCATTTCAGTTTACCACATACCATAAACTTGTTAGTTTATTTTAATTTATTTGCTTATTAATGCATACTATTAATAGAGATATAATTTTTAGTTCCATTGCGGTTAACAAATTTTGTATTTTGGTTGATGTTGCTGACATGTATATTTACAAATCTTAACAGAGGGAGGTTGAGCCTTCCATGATAAAAATATACATTTCATGATAGAATAGTTTGGTAGCTTTCCAAACTATGATTTATGAAATCAGAGCTCGGGCATGTTTTTGTTGCATTTAAAAGTATGTATGTAAAAGTGTTCTAAGTGTTTTATTAATTTATTTGGGCTGACAGTTCGAATATCACTGAGCCTGAGATCATTATTTTTTTTAGGTTACAGAAAATTATAATTAAAGTTACAAATGTATCATACACCAATTTTCTCATCATGCAAATGAGTTTCATGTATAATCTTAAGTTTCTTTGTGCTCCTTGTTCTGCTATGCAACAAAGACATGTAAATGAAACCATGTTTCATCCATGAAGTGTGTTATTAATGTCTTCAAAAGATACTGAAGCAGTGAAGAGAGTTGATACCAATCAAAATATGTCAGGGGTTGACCATTTACAACCTGCTACATTTGCCACTGATTACCAGCCAAGCTCATGCTTGAAGACTCTGTCATTTTAACAAAGTAATTTATACATTAACATTTTCCTCTCCCTAATCATTTATGTTGTTTTCACTTGAGTGGTAGTCATTTTCAACTAGCTCTTAGTAAAAGTTTAATATTTGTACATTTTGGCATCAAATTCTAAATAGTTTACACTAAGTTTCTCATATCTCTTAATTTTTACTGTTTATAATTTTATCACAAGCAATTACAAATGTATTCATCACATTTTGCCTTTTTTACATGCACCTAATATGATCCATCTTATCAATATTAGGTTTTCATTTTGTACTTTAAATACAATAGTTGTGCAGTTTTTTTGAGCCCCCCCTTTTTAACAATGCCAGTCCATTGTCTCATGAACTTTTGGGAATTCCTCCTGACATGGTGGTGTAGTTGTAAACTTCTGAGGCCAGGACGCCCATAGGATGCCACTATGTTGTTCCAGTAAAGGTGATGGTGATATGATTATGGTTTGCCAAGGAGGTCTTTAAATCTATGAGTACATAAATGTATTCTAAATGAATGATGTGAATTAATGATGGCACTAATGTGCTTGGAGACCTGGGCACTTTAGAGTTTTCTCCATTCACCTTCTCAGGGTAAGGAAAAACTCTGAAAAAATCTTACCCAGACAACTTGACCTGACTAGAAATCAAACCCAGGAACTCCACATTAGCAGTTGCAAATAACACCACTAGACCAAGGAGTATAATGTATGGCACATTGTGTTTCCAACCAATTATCCATCCAAGTACTGACATTGCTCAATGCTGCTTAACTTATGATTGAATGAGAACAATGTTTTCAGCATGATATGGCCATTGGCAAGTTTTTAATTTCAAAATATTAAATCATTATTAATCTTCCTTATAATTTTGTAGCTTTTTGCTAGCAGAAATGGAGTTGGCCTGTAATGTCATTTATAACAATTACTATGTTGCCACATTTGCCATCAAATCCAATTATTTTCGGTAAAATATACTATTTAGGAAACAAGTTTGTGTTTAATTCTTTGATAGTGCATAGGAAACACACTAATTAAGAAAGTGGATTTTTTTTGAGACAGCCATTTTTACAAATAAACTTCGCACATTACCCTTGAGTCACAAGCATGGATTCTGTATAAGATTTTAGCATGGCTACCTTATCTGTATATTGCTAAGATAAGAGAGCATGATTTCTATTAAAATAGATTGGCTTTGCTAAGTTTAAAATTAAGTAAATATTTCCACTCTATTGTATGCACTTGTTCCAACTGCTGATCAACTTTTAGCAAAACAATTGCAAACATTTTTACAAAATAAGAGAGTAAGATTAAGAGCATGTGGCATTTTCAGAGGGTAAAAGTTCTCATATGTCTTCAGAAACTGAACCCTGAGTGTATAGTGTTTTCATTGTTTTAAGGCATGTTAAACAAAAATAATGTTAACATTATATTAGTGCCTGCAAATGAATAATTATTAACATAAGGAATAAAAAATAAAAGCTGTATAATTGCTTAAAGATATGTAAAAACTACTTCGTAGCTAACTCAGTTTAAAGCAAAATTATATTTACAAAATGTGAACATTTTTAATTTGTAAAAAATGTTGCTTACTTTAGTATGTTCAAGTTGCAAAGCTGTAGTTTTAAGCAGAAAATAATTCATTTTGAAAGTGAGCAGAACTCACAATTTTATTCCTAGTAAACTAAATTAATGCAGAGAATTATGTGTTGCAAATGATAAATAGTGTACAAAAGGGAAAAGAAAAATATTAATATGTTTTCTAGGTATCTTTAAAAAATAAATGCTATCTACTAGCTATTTGCTTTTATGAATTTCATATACCATAATGAAAATAATGCTCATTATAGCAGAGAGAGGATTTATTAAAGAAAAAGGCAGATAAATAAATAAACAAATGCTAATGCGGTGCAAGAGCAAGTTAAAGGAGCTGACTCCCCTGGCAAAAGCACATATTGAGACTTCAGAGAAACCACTACCATGACGGACAGCCTGATTACTTTGTTGAGGATAACTTCAAAGTATGCTTATAGGATGGTCTTGCCATGGATATTATGAATTGGAAGACTATTGTTAGAGTTTGGAGAATGTCTACAAGCACTTGTTCTTTATAGACATACTTTTATTAACTACAGCAACAACTAAAGCTTGGAATTTTATGTAGTGAAAATGGCAAAATATGCATCTAAATATATTGTCTATGTACATTTGTGTATACACACTTAGGTATAGCACAGAAGTAAAATAGCCACACCAATTCCAGGAAATGATAGAGTACAGGAAAACTAACAAAAGAGCTCTAGGGCATTTTTTGATTAAACCCATGATTAACTAGAAAATAGAGTTGAATGTTTCATCAATCTCGCAACATTGACAAATATACACCTGTAAGCAGTAGACATGCCATATTTGCCTTACGTGATGGCACGTGGCATGTTCAGAATACACACTTCCACTTTGCTTACCACTAGGACTGTCACTTTGATGTACATATTATACAGAACCATTTTTTCAAAACTCAATAAATGCAGAATATTGCATTTTTCAGGAAACACATTTTTCTGTATTCACCTAGAGGGAGATGTTAGGGGAATTTAATATTTTCTCCAGTATTAGATATATTGAAACAAAATTTACTCTATGGAGGATTATAGGATGATTTATTCAGGTTTTTTAAAAGTGATAAATGCATATATACATCAGAAAGAAAAGTTGTCCTAATTATGTGTCACAGTTTTGTTTATTTTTTAAATTTGTACGCAGTTAATTATTTATTTATTCACTATTATAACTCCTATGCATAAATAAGTTTTATAGTTTATTATTTGCCTACATTATTACTTATTTCATATCAAACATTTATTTAAAATTTATATTTTTTAATTTAATTTTGTTAACTTTATTAAGAATAAACATATTAACAAAAATACAACACAAAAAGAATAATATGTGAACATGCAATGATTTAATCATCCTTAATAATGGATATAGTACAATAATCTAAGCTACTACAATCATTATATCATTCATACAATATTGCATATTCCTAGCCTCATATCTAGACATTGTCAGATTTGTTGTTGTCTCCTTGAACATCCTTGCAGAATTCACTTGCATCATCCGGTACTTCAAAATACTTTAATAGTGCAGAAATATCCTTTTCTTTGCCAATCATATTTTGCTTTAGCAGAACAGTGGATGATAGTAGTTCTGAATGGCATAGTTTTCTCCTGAATTTATAAAGTATGTGCTTTTCACTGATATATTAGCATTGTTCTTTACTCTCTTGAATGAGATGACATGCTGACTATTAATTTGAAACCTAGGTTTTAGTACTTTCTGTGCACTACTCTTTAGGTTTTTATTTTCTCTGTTTTCATCCAGTACTTTCAGGGAGCTGTGTCTTCTAAGATGTCATGATATTCTTTAGGAAACAAGAGGCTTTCTTTTTTTTTTCTGTATAATTTCTTAATTCTACCAAAGATTTGGTCTGGAGCCACATAGCTATGTCCAGGAATGTAAAGAAATTAAGAATATTCTTGAATCTTTAAGTCTTTTTCAAGAATGCTATAAGTCAGAAAGAAAGTCCAGTAATGTCAATGCAACTTATTTGCATCCTCTTGAAGACTCTGTTTTCAGTGAGGCATAGAAAAAAAATATTTTTCTTTTTTTGTTCATGGCATGAACCATGCAGGATTCAGATTGTATAACTATACATGTATAGCATAGAAAATGTTGCTCACTGACAGTTTTGAAATTGGCTGGCTTTGGTGCATATCAAAGGCAATCTTAGTGACACCTGGATTTTCTTCTTTCATATTTTATAAAATTGCTTTGCACAAAGTTTATGCAATCTGTTAACTATTTGTTAATTCATTTTTCTTCACAAAACATTTCTCTCATTTTATTTTTATGAAATCAAGCTTGTATTAGTGTGGGGAGTTCAAAATGATAGATTAAAATATTTATAGAATCATTCTTATATTTTGATAAAGAGCATAGTTTGAAGGATGGCACCCTTATTTTCGCTGGATTTTTCTGCCACCTGAACATTTGTTTTACCCTTTCAACACTTGAGTCACTGGAATCAGCATCATTCTGATTTAACTTGAAATATTTCTTCTTACAAACATGATTGCATCATTGATAACTTCTCTAAAAGTAACCTGGGAATATGTTGAAGACAATGAAGTCTGGTTGCAGGATTATAATCAGCCAATCAAAGAAGAAACATTCTTACAATGAGTAACATAGCATAAACTACATTCACTTCTGTTATTGCCAACAGCTTGGCATGAAATGAAGTAAAAAAGAATTTATTGCATTTGTCAAATTTTGCTTTAACTAACAGATAGCATACATTAGTTTTTGCTAAAACTCCTGCTTCTATACAGGATATTTGTAGCCTTTTGGTAAAATTTGATTCATAGGACAACATGGACAGTCAAAATTGTGTTGTTAAGATGTATAATTACATTTTGAAAAATTTAGCACTTAACAAATTTTGAAAAAACAATCCTCAATTATGCATTCTCATTTGTCAGGGTTATTGCAAAATATCTCAGACATTAAAAAAAATTACATAAATAAACTTTTTTGCCTCTCAATCGCTTAGAGTTATTTTTATGATAAATGAAAGATAATTAAATGCAAATACTCTGGAATTTATTACACATGATAATTCACAATTCTTCATTGGTTTTTTTTAAGGAAATTTAATTCACTTAAAGAATACTATGATATGAACTCTGTATAGAAGGTGTAAAAAATGGCCACCATTAGCCTGTACACTTCTTCAAAGTTTCTAAGCTAATTCTTGATGCATCCTTATAAGGACTCCTGGGCCATTTCTGATATTGTCAATAGCCTGAAAAATATGATGCAGTTTGTCGTGACTATTAATTTTGCCTTTGTATGATCTCTCTTAAGGTTGCCTTAAATAAATCTCCAAGGGGTCTGTAATTCTAGTGACATGTCATTGGTCCAAAACAGCCAATCTGGTGATTTGGAAACTTCCTTGTCAAGTATCAATACATGTTGTGAGTGATATGAGATGGGGCAACATCATGGAGTATCCATCTTCCACCTTTTCTCCAATGGAATGTCCTCCAAAAGTTTGGGAAAATCATCCCTTAGAAACTCTCTGTACCATCTGCTCATCAAAGGGAATGGAAGAATGAAAAATCCTATAAGAAGTAAGTCAAAGTACATTTAATTGAGTCCTATAAGAAAGTTTCCTATTATTTCAGTAGTGCAGACACAAGAAATTCCTTCTCTAAAGTCCCTAGATGGATTAGAGAAATATAAAACATTTTGTTATCTTAATGGCTTTTCAACAATGTATTAATTATAGGTTCTAGCCTTTTCAAACTGAAAATGAAATAGACCAATAATCATCATAATGAACACAGCAGGTGAAGGTAAAACGAAATCTTATTGTGATATTATGCATCTAAAATATCATCTGAGCTTATCTGGAACATTCTCCATAGCAGATACAGCATTAATTATTCAGTTTTAATGTTATTCCAAGACACAGAAGTTATAGAATATTAAATCAAAATAAAACCCATCATAAATCACTTAACAATGTTTTCATCAACTCACTTTCTAATTAAATTTTTCTTTTAATTTATCCTCCAACAGAATGTGTGGTATATGTCAAGCATTTCTACTTTATGAATACATTTCTGAACTATCGTTAATAAAACAGTCTTGTTTATGTCAGAGTTATATTAATTTGTCTTCTACAATATATTAATATGGACAAAAAGAAATTAAAGAGTATTTCTTAATATGGTTTGTAAGATTTTACTTAAGTCTCCATAAGTGTCTGCAAGGACACTCAATTTACATGACTATTCAGCATGTATCTGTATTGATGACGGTGCTTTGGTTTTAGCATGCTATGAATGTGAAGAAATAGTACAAATCCTGATTAGTTTTTGATGAATTTATATTTACTAAGTTATAAAAAGTTTTGGCATACAGAAGCTGTAATACCTTAAAAATTTCTTGTACATTTATTAAGCATTAATGTCCTATACAATCATTTAGATCTTCAGCAAGGAATATTGAATTATATTCACACTCTATGAGCCTAGAGTAATGAATAAATGATGAAAATTTAAGTGTTTTGTCATTTGTTCTTTGTGAAGGGACATGTTTAAGTTTTGGTTTCACTAATGCACACTCATATTATGGGTAAAGAAAAACCTTGGTTAAACAGCTAAACCAGGCAGCTTGACCCAATTAATATTCAAACATTCTAATGTTTCATTCAGTTTTGTATCTGGCCTCAGATAAATATCCTAACCAACAAAGATAACTGCATTATAGAGACAGAGAGAAAAAAGAGCATATCCTTGAAAATATAGAATTTGGATAGCATATTACTAATTTAACACAAGTTGTAGGCATCATTTCATGGTTCATATTCTATTTATCAGCATTTGCAACATCATGATTTTCTCTGCAACTTTCATAAGTAACAAATTATTTGTATTGATGGGAATACTTACGTCTCTGCTGCGTCCTCTTGTCCCCAACAATGCTCATTGAACGCCCTAACATCATCTCACCCTTCACTGCCTTCAGCTGGCGCAGGATCTCTTCAGGATCTCGAGGCACACGAGATACAGAACTCCGTCGTCTTTCTTTTGTGTATGATGGTGGTGGTGCTATATCTGCATCTGAATCAAACATATTACCAGTAAGTTCAATTAGTTTTAAATATTGCTGAATAGTCAATATCTTCAATATTTGAATTTAACAATTTAAAATTAAAAAATATTAAAAAGCTCCATTTCAACTACTACCTTGGAACCTTACCTAATTGAACTGGCAACTTGCTCCAACTAACATAAAACCAGGCCCTTAATGTTGAAGGGATGCATTAATCATATGATATTTCTTTAATGTAGCCCTGACTAGGTCTGGTCTTATTCATGGCCTTAATTTTTCCTTCTAAAGGTACCTATTTAGGATATTTATTTTACCATTAAACATCATATATTACACTGGCATTTAACTGTTGGATAAGTCATTGCTAATTTTAGCATGCTGTACTTTAAACCCAGATGACATATATCTTAATTGTAATATAAACTGCAACATAATTCATTAATCTAATGTTGTTGCAGGTAAAACATTAGAGGGAATCATTCTGTCAAAAAGTCATCAATCATATAGAGGCAGTGTTCAAATGCATATGCCAATATTGGTGATTTAAAGTCTGTTACTTTATACAAAATTCTTATTGAAGCTGGTAATTTATTGAATAGTCTAATAGCTTTATGAGTGAAGCTAGTTTTGGTTCTGATTACCTGAATTTCTGTTCTATGTTTTGTTTTGTATGATGGAGATTTATTCTTTTATAATATAGGATTCAGCCTTAGCCATCAAGTTACTTTATGTGCATCAAAGAATGGAAAATACACGCACGCATGCACGCACACACACATACATATTATGGGGAAAGTTTGAGTATTTTAAAGATTGGTTTACATTAAAACCTACGATTTGCATTAACTTGTTCTCAAATATTTATAAAATCTAAATAAATATTTAGATAGATGTAGAGTAATTTTACTCAAAGTAAATGCCACATCTTAATAGTTAATAAACATAGACAAATAATCCTAAATATCTCTGTCTTTACATTGTTTCTCAATTGCCTGAACATGCAATGGGTGACAAGTTTATTTAATAAATATTCTGTATGTTTGTTCCATTTGAGGCTTTTATCAACATATATACCAAGAAATTAAATTTAATTTCCGTTTGTAGTTAATTTATCATTCAAAATCACGCTTAGTTCCAATTTATTAGCTGTTACTTGACTAAGATGAAAGAGAACATATTGACATATTGACTTTAACACTATTTTTGTCCAACTACATTCAAAAGACTTGAAATTATTTTTAGAAACTGTTTAGTTATTGTTTTTTTTTTTGGTTTGTTTGTTTTTTACTTGTATCATCTGCATACTTGGTAACTGTTTTAGGTGAAATGTTATGTTTTATTTTGTTCACAAACAGCAAAAATAAAATTAGTTTTAAAACTGAGCTTTATGAGATTCCACATTAACTGTGTAGTATCTAATATGTCTGACTGGCAATTCCCCCCTTCTCTGTATATAATTTCTACTAATTACATTGAAACGATATAATCATGCATGATTGCTGATACCTACACTTTCCAGTTGTTAAAGTGAATTTCATGATTTAGAAAACAGACCTCTTCAATTGAAAGTTACCTTTCTCTTTGTCCTGGGCAGACTGAAAAGAACTACGACGAGATCCTGGAAGAGAACGGGAGAAATCCCGACCGAGTTGATATGTTTCAACCTCCAGCTGCTCAGACTGACTTGACCCCCTTCTTGAACCAGAAGCAGAGAGTGCTAGCCAAGCATGGTCTGGGTGAAGAAAATTCAACTCTGGACTGCTTGCTTTTTCATCACTTTCTCTGTCATCTGAAATATGACACACACTTAAAGAAAAGTCTGCAATACTACAGAAAATAGTCAATGAGCTGCTCAAAGTTTTATTTTTTTTTATAAACAGTAGTGTATACCATGGATGCAAATTATTTATATAGTTTATTATGCTAAGGGAAAAAGAACATATATATTACCAGAAGTTGAAAAAAAAAAATTGTTCTATTCTATTATGTTACTCTCTTGAAAAGAAGAGAGATTTATAAGTGTTCTAGATTGCCTAATTGTATGCTTCTTAAGGGCAGTCAATTTATGTTGTTTTTGTTCCTTTAACCCCCTGATAAGGCTTATATACACATACATATTATATTATAAAAAAGTGGGTTTAGGTGTCCAGTTTGCTGCACATGAATGCTTCCATACTTTTGTTGCTGTCAAATCACCAATGTCTCAATGCTTCTTTCAATGTTAGTATAAATGTGTGTGTGTATTGAAGGTCTTCTTTCTCTGCAAAAACAGTGGCTAGTTTCTTGATAATCAAGGATTTTATGACTTTTCTTTGATCAGTATGTAATTTAGAAATGATAACTCAAAATTGCTTAACAGTGAAGATAGAAGCAAGCAAATGTTTAGTAACAGCAGCACTAGGGGTTCAAGGACTTGTAAACAATAACATACTATATCGGAAGTGAAATTACCTGAGAAAGATCTTTGCTGACCAAATTCTGCCCTTCTCAGAAGTCGTTGTGCGACTTCGTTGGCCAGAGATGATCTGGGTGATGTGTGTGGGGATTTTCCTGGTGTTGATCCTCGGAGCTGTCTTGGGTCCTCTAACCTGTACCATACCGGTCTATCTTCTAAAAATGCTTTCTTCAAGTCCACAGTACATTCCCCTACAAAATTATGGCACTGTAGTCTCTTTCGCGACTTCGAAGAATTAGGTTAGAGTACCACATATAAAGTTTATATTGTATTAGATAATTAGTTTAGTACAGCAATTGTTTTGAACACTTACTGCACATAAACAGACGCTTCTGGTTGTAAAGAAAGTAGCAGTTAGCTACTCAAGCTTTCACAGTTTTTAAATTCAACTTCAGTTAAAGGCAAATTTGTTTAAAACGAAAATAAATTTGTTTACATTTAAAGATATGAAAAAATGAATACGGCAGATATTTTATTTATTTTATATAATATCTGGAAGATAAATATATACCTTATGTAATCTCAAAAAACGAATGCCTACTCTAATAATAATCTCAATGACATTGGGCATTACTATATTGCAATTTGCAACACAAATCTGATAATGGCCGTGCTGTAGAGGATTTATACTACTCTTTAGATTGTTTAGTCACTACATGCTTCACAATAACTCACATGGAAATATTCCAAAATTAACTTCGCATTAGCTCACCAAACTTTTTCATATTTACACGGAGATATCCGGACTGTATGGAAAAGTTATTCAAGGTCTCCCTGTTTAAATAGTGCAGGATGCTCTGCACAAACCCAGCCGAATGAGGACAGAGGTTATCATGCAAGATTCACAATGATAATTCCTTTGAAAAGCATTTCGGATCACTTTGACTTGGTGGCAGGGTTCGAATCAAACATTTTATGATGATGATGATGATGATGATGATGATGACGACAATAATAATAATAATAATAATAATAATAATAATAATAATAATAATAATAATAGTGAATAGTCGAAAAGAAAAACTTTTTGAAACCATATAATATTCTAAATAATGAAGATACACTCGCCGAATTTACAGGAGCGGTTTACTTTAATGTGACGAAAACCTTAACAGTCTTTTCTATGTGGCGTGTTAGTTGCAGAATGATGTGCACTTCTTATCCACTCTGCTGCAAATCGCTCGGCAGGAAAATCTTTTAGACATGGCCATTAATGGTCACAAACAACATTTAGTTTGTCTGCATTCGATTCCGAGATTTATTAAGAGAGTTACTAATGACTCTAAAATCCCTTTCATAGTCTGCGGAAGGCATTAGTATTATTTTTATTCTTTGCATCAATGTCCTTGTTTCACCAATTAATTCCCCCCCCCCTTTTTTTTCCACTTTCTTGTACCCGCGAAATTATTTCAAAAAATTTCAAACAACAGAAGTGTTAGTGTTTGAAGGCACCAATTCCAAAGTGCTACATAAGGACTAGATTTTTTATCACCAAATAATATTAATTCACTTTCTTCCTGTGGTCTCCACATTTAATTTAAAACTTCATAACTCTTTAAAAATAAACGAACACTGGAAAAATATTCCGGCCATATTGTCTACTAATCCTTGAAGAAATTGCTGCTTGAAGTTTGTGAACAATTTTTTAGCTATGTTCAAAGATTCGCAAATAGGGCGACTTTTAAAAGTTTTTGAGTTGAACATTTGACTTGTGCGGCTTGAAGATGAACATCATTTTTGTCCTTTATTGAAGTCAATGCACCCATGCTACTGAAGAAGCATTTATAGCGTTTCTACACTGCAGATTCAGGGAAAGTGGCTTTATTGTTTTCAGAACATCCCTAAATAGTTTCATGATGGAATTCCATGAAGTCATTTTCTGGAACAATCCACGAAATGTTGCTCTGCTTCGTGAAGGTCGGTCCTAGTGGTAATCATACTTGCCTCGTAGGCCCAAGATCGCGGGTTCAATCCCTGCCAGGGTCGATGGATCTTTTCGGGAGTAAAATTCCTAAGTATGGTTTCCTTCGTAAGTGATGTAAAGCCGCGAGTCCGTGTAGTAAATTTACGGCAAGTAAAAGAACCTGCTTGAAAGAAGACGCCTCACTGCAAAATGTATCGATCTTTTTATGCCCTGAATCCAATGGAATGCAGACCTGCTGGCCGTAAACAAAACAAATGCCATGCTTCGTGAAGGCTATGAATGCATAAACATTTAAATTCTGCTGAACATTTCAAGTACATGCTGCAATGAAAACAGTTTGAGAAGATTCAATAGAATACTATTGAAATAGGTTAAAGTTGCAGGACATATTTTGTGTGGAGAGAACTTTGTCTATGGGTTCAGACCACAAGTCGCAACTGATCACAGCTGTCACGGTATTGCATGAGGATGCTACCCAACGAATGTCAAATGTCCATATTTTTTAAAGTTCAAGTTCATATACCCTGACCACTTCAGTCAATTAGAGTTGATTTTTTTTTGAGTTCGCAGAAAAGTGTGAATACAATGTGTCCATGAAGAAATAGAAATGGAGCAGAACAGGCATGGTATCTATTACATTATGTACTGCAAGTTACAGTTTATGATTCACAAGCAGTGAATAGTCACAATATTAGCATTACATTTATCACAAATGTATGCAACTGCTCCTTTGCAATTCCTTGTAAATTTGAGGCTCCCTCTGAAGCGTGTTCTATCAATAGCTTGGATAAGGTCTCTTCAGAAATACCGTTACTAAAGGAAATACATGTAATGCTGTTAACAACGGCTTTTCCTGTTGATGAATTGACCACCACTATATCATAGAGATAGTTACACGTGAACCATATTAGACGCAACAAACATAGACAATTAAGGACTATTCGTTTGCTTGATTAGTGCTTTCGTCAACCAAACTGCTGAAAACATAACAAGAATCAACAATGAACTTCAATAGGAGAAAAACAATTTGAGATTAATAACAGTTCGTTGTCTTTACATAAGAGCATGCTGCTCTAAAATAAGCCGGTCACTTGTAATTTCTGTAGACTTTTTCTTCCCAGTTCCTGAAGTCTTCAGAGAGAGACTTAATAATTGTCTTATTTTTCTTTTCATTCAAAATCGATTCACACTTCAAATGAAACTTAATCCTCCCGCGATCACTAATTTTATCATTAAACTTTTTATTATTCAACACGTCGATAAAAGTTGTATCAATGTGTATTTTACTATCTTTAATAGCACCGTGATTTTCAATTTCTGAACAGTACAGCAAATTACCTCTCCGGAATTGTTTGCTGAAAGCCAAGGGCGATTTGTTTTCCATTTTTTCGAAGCTCGCTTCATTTGCACACCCCCTGATTAGGCTCCACTATGTGTTTCACTGATACTTGTCCCCGTTACTGCTGGAATTTTTACCTGTTGACTAGAAGACGTAGATCTATTACTTGACGCTTGAGTCTTTGATAGGCCTATGCCTTTTGGTTCTGTTACTTTACGCTTTTTAATCACAAATTTATCCATGTCAATCAACTAAGATAGCATTCACTTTCCTTGAAAGTAACACAATTACAGAACACCCATCACTACTGCACTCATTGTCAATATATTTCAATTCCATTATTGTCAGCCTAAAACAAATGGACACAAAACAGTACTATAAACCTTACAGATAATAAAACAGTATGTCCATTATCACGTTTCTGTTGCTTATCTAACGCTTGTTAGATGATTTATACGCATTGTTCAGGATATGCGTTTCCGATAATTGTATTGTAATTTTAAATTTTGCTTTTATCAGTGACGTTTAGGAAATGGGGGAGGGGGCATTTTCCAGGCCAGATAGGAATTTTTATTTGATGAGAGGGGGAAATCCTCTCCATTCCCCCACGTTATTGGTGGCATCTCACATTCGTGTTTAGTGTCTCTCCACAGATATCCACAGGTATCTTTTTCTCTCTGTTTCTCTCTTTCTATTACACGAAGTACGATAAATAATGGACTCTTATGATCGAAGAAAAAAATTAAGACCTTGCCTGGACAACTCTACATTGGTTTTGGCTTCTTTGGGGAAGTTAAATAGTATCTCCTCTACGAGGACTTTTTTTTTTTTTTTTCAACCTCCTATGGGACATAACAAAAAGACAAATGAATCACAAAATGGTTTTATTACCAAGTACAGTGAGATTACTTTCCACATAGACACTGTGAAGATTAAGGCATTTGTCATATCGATAGACAAGCTTTCCAATACCCTCTTCATAGAAGGTTGCCGCCAGCGTATGGAGGGAGATAGGTCTTTTTGGGAACCCAGCGTGCACAAAGTTTTCGATAGCCTAGGTGTTCTGTAACAATCGTGACATAGCTGACCCTGAAATGTCCAGAAATTCCACGCACGCAACTCACTGATGGTAAACCTCAGTCTCTCTCGAAGCACTTGATCAACTCGCTGAACTTCACTAGCGACAGACCTGCGTCCTTGTCCACCTTCATCAATTCGGCCTTCTTTAAATTTCCTACACCATTCACGCACAACACCCTCACTCACACAGTTTACACCATTAACATTTTGCAATGAATTTCTGCTGCACTATTTGCTTCTGTCTGTAGAAACGAATGACGCTTCGCAAGTCGCACTTGGCAGGAGAATCAACCAATTTGAAGTGCCTGTAGCTCAGCTCCAACTGATGTATTGAACTTGGTCTTGGCGGACGTTATGGTGAAATAGTAGCGCATCTGCCTCCTTATGCTTGTCTGGTCACGCAGTAGAGCGATCGGAGGTTGTAAATAAATAAATAAAAAAAAAAAAAACCAACGCCTCGTACTAAATTACTCCAGCGATTCATTCCAAGTTCAAAAGAATGATACCATATCTCATCCCCTTTAGTTATGTGGAACAGGAAACCAGTGCCCTCACTTTGAAAAATCTGAATTATTTGTGCATGCGTGTGCTTGTGTCTGTGTTCCAGAAGTTCTCGGCCTGAGTCAGAGATGTTGTTAAGAGGATTACTATGATAGTTGTTAAGTATCTTTAGATGGCGCGTTGTCTGTGACAATCGTGTAAACAAACTAGTTCGTGTTAACATTAACAAATGGACAAAACAGAAATACAATCTATGATTTAGAACTTCGTTTTTAAGGGAGTTAGATTTCACATTAAAGGATTTTTCCCCTTCGACTTCGGTGACTAAAAAGTGGGCTGCTGAATTTAAGCGTGGTCGTACATCCATTCAAGATGATAAGCATTTAGGGTGTCCCAAAACTGCTACGGCCGACGAGATGGTGACAAAAATTCATAATGCCGTACTCAATTATTTGCGATTTATTCTGAAATTATAATTATGTGGTTAAAAATGAAGTAACTCTGCCAACATGTACTACTCATTCTGAAATCATGCGTTTTTATACAGTGCGATCAGTGATGCTTTTCTATGAGCGAGATCCCACTCGTTTGCCCCGCCATTAAGGGGTAGCAAGCCTGCTTGCTTACTTGTTGACCTAGCTGTCGTTACAGTCGTAGCGCAGCAGTTCCCGGTGTGTATTGTGTTGTTCGTTTCTTAATCAGACAGTATAAATAAAGTGTATTATGTTCATGTGTTTACAACGTCACAGCGTGTCATTATGTGCTGTTCACATGTGTTAACTCAGTGGTGAAAAAATCATTGGGCAATTTTTTTTTAACATACAGTTGATTCTGTTACTTATATGATTACCATACTAACCCTCTTTTAACAGAATTACCCGATAGGGAGCGTGAGCATGCTTTTTTTTTTTTTTTTAACAAAAGTCTGCCTCTGCTTACACTGCGAATGATTCCATAATGTGTTTCCACAAGAGAGTGTTATTAGTAAGGATTTGTGACTCCCCTCATCTCCCAATTTAACAGCATGCGATTATCTCTGGAGTAAATAAAAAAAAAACATCGTGTACAAGACGAACCCACACACCATACAAGAAAAAAGATAACATTCTTCAGGAATTTTTCCGGATTTTTCAAAATAAACTACCGCGAGTGATGAATAATTTCCTAAAGAGATGCCAAAAATGTATGAAGAATGAAGGCGGGTAGTTTGAACACCTCATTTGATATTTTGGTAAGTAATGAGCATCTTAAACTGGTTTGTGTATTATGATATGATTGTTTGTTTTATTGTTCTACCTTCCCGCTAATCACCGAGACCCAGCTGGTCGGCTAATCAGCTAACGAGCGGCAGCTCGCCTATAGGCAAAACACTCCGGGGGGAAACAAAACTGATCGCGCGATATTTATTGGTTTGAAAAAAAAAAAAAACGACATTTAAAGGGGACGAATTGCATAACAAACAGTTTCATACACTTTAGTTCAGATACAAATTAATCATAAAGAATATGCATAGACTTCAGAATGAGTTTGTTTTAAAAGAGCTGGAAAATATCAAAATCAACATACGAATGTAAAAAACTTACCCAGAAAGATACTGTCTCTGTCGGGACAGTAATCCCACAAAGTGGCCTCTATAGTGCGGTCCATCAGCTCCTCTCCTGGCACGTTGGGGAAGTCGAACGTTGCGTTCCAAATCGGATTCTGCGTCGGTTCCGCAACGTCAGACTTCGCGCAACAGTGTTCGCCCCTGTCACATATAATTGTTACCGTAAGACAGACATATATAAACTACTTCTGCAACATATTTATTTTGGTTGTTTATAACAATGATTCCTCTCAGATAGCCAATTTTCCTCTGACCAGTTGCGACCTAGACTGGTATAGGAATGTCAAAATGCCTTGTTTTCCTGGCGCCCTGCAACAGACTCGAACTCCAGTGGGTTCCGGGGCCTCAGGGCATTTATGGGAATAAAATGGCAGATCAGCTAGCAAAAAGGGGAGCTGACATACCCTTTTTTTGCCCTGAGGCCGTGCTCGGAATCAATATTTATACTGCTAAGACCGCAGTCAAAACATGGATTGGGTATAAGCATCAACTAAGATGGCAAACCTATCCTGGACAGATTCAAGCTAGGAAATTCATCCTGGGCCTTAGCAAAACTTTCTCCTCGTCCCTTCTCCAATTGGACAGAAGAGGAATTAGGAAAGTAATTGCGCTAATTACTGAACATGGTCACTTCAGGAAACATCTACGTAAAGTGGGACTCTATAAGGATGAACCCACTTGCACATTGTGTAAACAGGATGAGGAATCAGCCTCGCATACCCTGTTTGAGTATCCAATGCTGGAAAGAAAGAGACCAGGGAAGATCTGGGAAATGATGCCAAAATTGGAACCAAAATACTGCAACTTGTACAAGGGACGGATTTTGGTAAACAATGAAGATACTCCTCCCAATGGGGTAGCACAATATGCCTTAAGGCTGAGGTGCTGGAGGATTTTAAAACTGCATTAAATTTCCCCGATATTTATAACAATAATAATAAAATACACATAGGTAATGGATTAGGTAGATAAGTTAAACATTACTGGCTTTATTTGACCATTTTCTTGAGACATTTTATATATATATGGCATTTTTTGACTGTGCCACAAAAAAAAAAAAAGTACACTGGGAAAGTAAGAGCAGATAAAAATGGACATTTTACATCACATGTGCAATTCAATGGAAAATATGGGTTTGTTTACTTCTAAACAATTGTTTACTGAGGGGAAAAATCACAGAGAAACACACTTGTAAGTAATTCTGGGTTTAGAGAATGAAGTCGCGTATGTTTTATATTTTTAATGTACGTTAGTGCCGAAAATCTATGTTCGCACAGATATGTTGTTGAAAACTGAAGTAGTGTTTCTTCCCTAAATTTGAGCTTCAAAATTCGATCAGCATGAAGTTCAGAACTCTCCTGATTGTAGATGTTTTGTGGCGGCAAAGGCGAGCCCAGTCGCAATCATTCATATTGAGGGAAGGAAAATAAATTGCAGCTTGTACTCCAAAACAGAAAGACGTTCTTCCTATAAAATCTGAACAGAATTAATGTCAGTATTGCTGTGAGAGGAAACATTTCAAGTTCACTCTTTTCAACTTTTGGCTTCCACAGTTGAATTTTTCTTAATAACCCATTCAGTTTGTCACTTGATGAAAAACTATTCTCTTCCTTTTCCTGCATAATAGCATTAAGAACATTCAAATGTTCGAAAATATTAGCTAGATATGCAAACGGCATGTTTGGTCACTTATGAGGGCAGATAACTCGGGTTTTTCTGTGGCACATTTATAATAATTCTTTATAAATTCATAAAACCTCGATAGTACATTACCTTTTAACAGCCAGCGAATTTCGTTGTGAAAGACCAGAGTTTCATAAAGTTATCTCCTGCTAACACACGACTTTGAGATGTCTAGCTTTTAGAACTCTGCTT
Organism: Metallyticus violacea; assembly: GCA_030762175.1. Classification (NCBI taxonomy): domain Eukaryota; kingdom Metazoa; phylum Arthropoda; class Insecta; order Mantodea; family Metallyticidae; genus Metallyticus; species Metallyticus violacea. Next base: position 65,661,158 of record CM060831.1, read on the forward strand.
TAAAAAAAAAAAGTGTGAATCCGATGATAGGAAATCTTGTTTTAATTTGGAGGTTAAGTCTTTCAATGCCGGTGGTCATCAATTTTCCCAACACAGTCAACTTTATTCCATGATGGTCTAGTGATAACCTCGTAAATCCAAGATCGCGGGTTCAATCCCGACCAAGGTCGATGGATTTTTTCAGGCGTAAAAATTCTAAGTATGGCTTCCTTTGGAAGGAAGGCCGTGGGTCCCCTGTCGTAGATTTACGGCACGATAAAGATCCTCAAGCCTGAAAGAAGAGAAATCTGAGCAAAATTGATCGGCCATTTCACGCCCTGAATTTAATGGGACGCTGATGACATGAGATGTTAAAGAGCGTGCGTAAAATAAACCAAATCGTCAAAACTCTTTAGCGGTTGCAATTTTTGTTTTTTCTCAACAAAACTCGGCACATAGCCATCAATTAACAAACAATTTGTCGATTCGTTAACCAGCAAAATTGGACCATTGGGGATGGGGGTTAACCTAAAGGGAAAATTAAAAAAAAAAAAATGATAAAACACTCTAAAGGCCGCAAGGTTTGCTTTATATCAACAAAACTCAGTTAAAAGCATTTAAATAAATTGATAAAAATACTTTTTGAAAATTATGGCAATCGGATCACTCGGAAGGGGGGTGTATAAATGAAAAAATTGGGAGGTCAAGCGAAATTTAAAAATCGCCATAGCGGCTGCAATTTTAAACGTTTTTAAAGGAAACTTGGTATGCCATTAAAATAAAGTAGGAAAAATAGTTTTCGAAAATCAGTGAAACCAGATTATTAGAAAAGGGATTTTTGTGAAACTCAAAATTTAAAAATCGCTCTAGTGGCATTAATATATGATTTTAGCAACAAAACTCCGTATATGTCATTTAAATAAAACATGAAGAAAAAACCTGTATTTGAAAATAAATGAAATCGGACTATTAGCAGGAGAGGAATTTGTTTGCATCCCAAAATTTAAAAATCGCTCTTGCAGCACCAATATTTATTTTACAACAAACTCGGCACATACCATTTAAATCAAGTAAGAAATAATTTTCTGAAAATCAGTGAAATCAGGTTATTAGGAATGGGGATTTATTGAAACCCAAAATTTAAATATTACCATAGCGGCACCATTTGCCTTTTCGCTACAAAACTCCGTTTATATTATGTACCTAACATAAGAAAAATAATTCCTGAAACTTATGGAAAGCGAACCATTGGGAGTGGGGGTATACCTGAAGCCCAACATTTAAAAATTGATTTTGTTTCTTCACAACAAAATGCTGCATTTACATTTAAACAAATAAGAAAAAATAGTTTCTGAAAATTAGGGAAATTGGAACATTAGGAGTAGGGGTATACTTGAATACGGAAATTTAAAAGGCGTTCTACTAATTAATTTTCTCTATACCGTTTTAAAATAAAAAGACAAATTAATTCAGCATATAAACTGCATTAATGACGTTGCGTATGTTTTATATTTAACAAAAGCATCGTTGTGAAGATAGCAAATGTAAAATATTAATCTAATATGTATTTGAGCATTATATTTGTATGTAAGAACGCTCCATAATAACCTTCAGAAAATGTTTGATTTAAGCGTTTTAATACAATAACATGTAAATTAAATTTCAAAGTCAATGAAAATCGATGTTTTTTGATTCTGTATTTGCTTAGTACATCGACATTGTTTTTAAATAGTACATGAAAATCATCTTAAATACACAATGCAACTCGAAACTTTGTTGTTTTTCTCTATTTTGATTAATGTAAAGATATCAAGAGGTAAGTTCATAAGTATGTTTACATTTAAAAATGTTTAAAAATATCCGCATAGTGTAGTTTTGTCTATCAGTAGTCATATATTTCGTTTAATTAAGCTATATACCATTAATTTTTGTGGCTTAATCTCAATAATAATAATAATAATAATAATAATAATAATAATAATAATAATAATAATTCTAAAAATGCAGTTCTTTTGTAATACTGGTTGCAAGAATTCTAATTTTGTTTCCCTAATACAACACAGTAATACTATAAATGATTTATTTTAATTAATAAGGTCTAATTTGAATTTTATATTGCCCTTTATTAAAAGTTATCAACTCGATGAGGAATTCGCTTAGTTTATGCAGCTGCTGCATGACGGGCTTTTCAGGTTTACAAATGATTCGCTATGTGTAAGCGGTGACCAACATGTTTCTCGAGCGTTCCAGTGATTAGTGTATCCTCCGATAGTTTATTTATCAATATTAATATGAATATATTTTATTGTCATTAAGCAATACAAAATTGCAATGGACAGAGTTAGATAAAAGATACATTAAAAATTCACAGTTTTAAAGTATAAAAACTCATCTACCTTGTGCAAAGAATGATCAACTAACCGGTTATAAAGTTGTACTTAACATTATCATACAATGTTTTGACTCTGTCATTCAAAATATTATAACATTTTAGACCCATAACATGAAAATTATTAAAATGTATATATACGTAAGTTTTCTCTGGTATTATGAAATTTCATTTCTAGTACCATAACTAATTACATGCTTTTTTACGCAAAGTAAACACTGAAAAATATGCAAATTTATTGCAGTAAGAATCTTCAATATAGCAAACGAAGGTCTATAATGTGCTGTGAATGATAATTTAGGTAAGGAATAGCTTTCTTTTGTAGTAACAAAACATCATTTACGCCACTAACATTACTCCATAAAATGAAACCATAGTAGAGTATAGAATGAAAAAAGGAGCAAAATATGCACTACAAATGTAGATCTTTCGAAACTGCTGTCTATTAAAATTAACGTTCGAAATTCCTCTAAAGCGCGTTTCTCAACCAAGGTGTCCTGACCCCAATGATGGGCCCTGAAGGGACTTTTAGGTGAGTCCCGAAATCTTCCGATGGAGCAAGGTCCCTACAAAAATGCTTACGTTACATCAGACCTTAAAACAGTGATTGTACATTAGGGATATGGCATTATATATCGCACAGCAAAACAGTATGTTACGAACCTCTGGTATAAAGAAACTCTATGAGGAGGTACCCAAAAGTAACCTGATTTTTATTTTACTATTGACTGTGTGCGAGCTATTCTACCGCAGTGCCGCTTTGCCGCTTTCGCTCGTTGTTGGTGTTGCATTTTCGAATGCTTAGAGGCAGCATTTTAAATCTTATGATAGATGATGGCAAAGAACAGATAGTGCGTGTAATAGTTTGCAGTTATGTTTCGACACGTCTTAAGGGTAGGGAACTTTTAATAGGTAGAGCTTGTACTTCAAACATGTTCTGGTGGGCATGAAACAAGTTCCTTCATGTTTGATACAAATGAATGATATCTATACATGTATAGGACACAGTTCCATTATAGGACGAGCGAAATCAATTCTTGTCCTGCAACTTGTTCATGAGCACACTGCTGAATTAGCAGTACCACTCCTCTTTTTATAAACAGCAAATATGGAGAGGTCAATCACAAAAACCTAATGTTTAATAGAAGAAAGGGAAGGGAGAAAATATATTTGGGATCCTCAAAATAGGACTTTCAGAGACAGGAACATATGCACAGATTCTTTGGGTGAAATTGCTTCTTCCTCAAAATCGAGGTTGGAGAAGTGGGGGAGAAGAGGGAAAAAAAAAAAAAAAAAAAAAAAAAAAAAAAAGGAAAGGAAAGAAAGAAAAAGAAAAAAATTATACATAACTTAAAATCCCATTATAACAGGGAAATAGCGAAAGTAAACAATTAAAAAACTTCAGTATCAGGCAGAAACAAGACATTTGAATTCCTTTTTAGTCTTGTCCAACATTTGCATTTTGCTTTTTCTCTCAATCTCTTCCACAACAACAGCAAAAGCAGCAAGAGCAGCTGTACAAAGCAAGAAAGTTACTTCCATGTAGAAAATGAATTGCATTTATGTCCTATACAAACGTTTCAAATGTAAGCATTCTTCATTTATTTTGTAAGGAACAAAACTGAATGGTACAAAATGTCATGGACAAATTTTCCTCGTATTTCTATCGCACAATTTTTATCAATAAAAACCTGCTTACAATATTACTTTTATTTTTCATGAGAACTAGTCTTCGTTAGAGGAGTTGTTAGAAATAATGTGCATTCTTCTGCAGTCGCTCGTTTTTTGGCTTATTATCTTAATAAGTATTCATTTCCTCAACAGTATGTGATAATTCCACAGGCTTAATTTTTTTCTCTGTTCTAAAGCAACAGTTCAATGCAATACACTAAAGTAACATTTACTTCACTAACCTAGGGAATATAATATTATAAACATTAACACAGGAGCAGCACCGTCTGTGGTGTCTCCGTAATAAAAACGGCGTTAAATACCATAAAAAAAAAAAAAAACAGGAGCAGCAATAGTCATTAATGGCACGAAGACTTAAAGCTTACTGTTCTCTTAATCACTCGCTTAACTCTAACAGCAAACTGCGACTGTCTTCACACTGTCAATCAGACAGGCGACGGTTATGCGTTGCGCTCGACTTCGGAAGCAGACCAAACATAGCTCCGCATTTGATAAATATGGTTATTAGATTGGATTGATAGAGAAGTAGGGTGCTCAATGAGGTAGAGAGAGACACCTGGCGACCAGAATCTGTTTCCAGATAGTACACCCCGACGCCGGAGGATCCTCTCCAAGGAGTTCGAGCCTTTCAGAGGGACCGCTTCCATATAAGACCCGTGGCAGAAACCTTTCCAAAGCGCAAGTCACCGGCACACCGCACCATCCCACCTCGCCCTGGCCCATTCGACCAGCAGAATGAAATTATATGAAATGGGAGAGTAGAAAATTCGTGAAAAGGAAAAATATATCACAGCATTCGCCTAAGCGACCAGGGGAAATCACGAAAAAAACCCAAGGTCCTGATGGCTGGACCCATGATATTTGAACCTTGTTCCAAGCATTACCGCCAGGTCACCCCGCTCAGCAATTTGATAATTACTTGCATTTGGCATCTGTTGGGACTTGAAGGAGGTGCATTTCCTATTAAATACAAAATTTCGCTTTCATTTAAGTGCCATATTTTTTACGACGGTAAATTCAACAATGTTATATACTATGAACTTTGTATCTTTACTGAATCTTTTGAGAAGATTGTTTTTCTTCTAATTTTAAACATTTTCCTTCTAGATAGCAGTTGTCTGTATTTAGAAACTCATAAATTCGATGGCTGGTCGTCAATTACTGAGTATATGCAGCTATTCTTGCAGTAAACCTCAAATTGTAAGGCCTCAACCAAAACTAAAGCATTCTACATACTTCATCCTGTGCGGCAGCATGCTGGATGGCTACGCTATCCAGACTGAGTGAAATTCAACCTGTTGTGTCATCCCAATCAACAGCAATACATTATGGCAAACAAAAGAACGAATTACAGCATTGATTACATTTTTGAACCTATTTCGGCTATAGGTATATAGTTGTAATTTTATAGAGTGCGAAGGTTTCAGGGAATATTGTCGTATTATTATTATTATTATTATTATTATTATTAGAATAATGTTTAACGTCCGTTTTTACTACTGAGGAACTACAGGTGGTGAACACTGATGATGTATAAGATGAAATGATAAACTGGGAAAGGATTTTTAAGGAAGGAAACGTTCCAGACCTAAGTTTAGGTTACCTCCCCGGCATTTGCCATTTATGAGGACTGAGGAAAACCTGTAAAAAACCTCAGTTAGGAAGGACAGTCCTGGCGGGATTCGAACCACAGACCTCCCGCTTACGAGTCCGGCCTTAACGACTTCGGCCATTCGTGGCTGTAAATTGTGCTAATGGGAGAGTAGATAAGGGAGAGGCCTTATTAAGTTCATCGGCTAATTACTGCCACTATAAAGTAAATTTATTTATATTCACATCAGTATTTTTGTAATATAAAATAAGCATTTATATACATCTGATACCTGTCTAAGGCTGAACGAACTGCTACAAATATTAAGTGGACATTAAGTACAATATTTGCTAGTGTTCCCGCCGAAACGAGGGGTACCTCAACTTTTAATCGCTGCACTTGTGTATTTGTCCAGCACTATATAAACTTAATCCTGTTAGAACATAAAAAACATCTACTACAGTCCCAAAGACCATCGGTATGGGATTCAAGGTTCGTTAAAAAGCTATAAAAACAATAACGCGCCAGTCCTGGTGTGAGTAATCGAACTTCTTGAACCGACACATTGGCTTTTTGTCTGCTATTCAAGAGGTAATCTGTACACTGTGAAGAAGGATACTTAGCTAGTGAATTGTGTGCCTATTTTTGTTACTGTTTTCACAACTTTTTATTGAACCTTATATCTAAAACTCTTAAATGTATATTATATATTTATTATTTAGTATACATACATATATAATATAAAATAAAAATAAAAATGAAGTAACACCATTAACAATGTAACAAATTAACAGTAATTATAAAAGTAGAAAAGGATAAAACACTAAGAAAAAGCCACACTTCAGATCGCTATATTTCGAACTCGTGGAGTCCTTCTATGGCAAGAAGACAAGTGACGGTGATAAAAGTAAATATTGAGTATCGAAGGTAACGTTATGCATGGAAACAGATGAAACTACAAACGACTATATATATAGTTGCCAAAATGATAAAATTAGAAAAAAAAAACACATTGAGTTAAATAGAAAGAAATTGAATCAGAACGTTTTATTGTTAAAGGAAGTAAAACACAATTGAGAACACGCATTAAAACATAATACTATCGGCAAAATGTCCTTCTTCATATAGAAAGTAACTTGCTGCCGACCTGTTTATCTCATCTTTTCTACTTTAAGAAAGTAGAATGAAAGAATGTTTCAATTGGTGCTTTCAATAATTTTAATTTCTTTAACAATAGAAACGTTCAGGTTGCATGCTTCTATATGAGTTGTTCAGACGTTAGGACACTAGAAATCTCATAAATTATAAAAGAGATAAATGTGCCGCATTTTCTAAGTTTATTGAATTATTTATATTATTATTTTTTATATTTTAAAAAATTACAATGTCAACAGTAGCAACTTTTGAGTAATTTTTTTAATTTCTATTTTTAGTAAAAAATAGTAAAAGCTTTCTAAGAGTAAAATGACAGTTCAAAAGAACAATACTCACGTAACTGGCATGAGTCGCAGCTTTACGTAGGCTTCAGGAAGAATACCGTAGCCTGTGTCCTCTCTGGGTGCCAGATCGTCTGCAGCCAACACAGACACAACAAGTTCCTGTTTCTCATCGTGGTAGAACACTTGAAGTTGTATCCGGCCGCTCACTTGTTTTTCTCTAGCCATCTGCTCCTGTTACAATGCAATTGTTTTAGAAATTTCAAAACAAATACATAAAAGTACCGAAAGAAGAGAGTTCTAGGTGCTCCAGTAGCCACAGAGTAATTTCACGTGCCCAAACTCTGCAACAGAGGAATCTGTCGCCACCACCAGTGATTGGTGACAGTCCAAGTTGCTTAGCAAGTACATTTAACACTTCTTAAAACTGCATCAATATTATCGTGCAGCTGTATATACGGAGTTAAATATCTTGACGCAGGTTTGCATCATGGTGTTGATAGTTCCATAAGTGTCCTAAAGAACTATACATAATGCATGTACTTGTAAAATGATGTCAAATATATAAGGGACATGTTGTTCCTAATAACAAAGCATTAAAAAATCTATACATGCATTGCTTCTTTTATCTTTCACAATATTCTTTTTTTTTCTTATTCTTTATTCTTATCTTTCACAATTTCTTTTATCTTTCAGATAGGAATGAGTATGTGAAATAATTACCGCGATAGCATTGTTGTTTTTTTTTTTTAATGATTTGGTTTATTTACGGACGCTGTTTAACATCTCAGGTCATCAGCGTTCCATTTAATTCAGGGCGTGAAACGGCCGACAAATTTTGCTCAGAGGCCTCTTTTTTGCAGGCTTCAGGTTGTTTATCGTGCCGTAAATGTAGACACGGGAATCACGGCTCTACTTCCCTTCCGAAGGAAGCCAAGCTTAGGATTTTTTACGCCCGAAAAAATCCATCTATCCTGGCCGGATTTGAACCCGCGATCTTGGGTTTAGAAGGCAAGTGTGATTACCAGGACTGACACCGCGATAGCAGCTACATATCCACCAACGCTTGCGAGAGACAAGGCTCATTTGAGAGGAGGGTTTCGGATGCAGGGATACGAAGAAATGTACGAAATTGTGAGCTTGAGGAACGAGTGTGCGAAAACCATCATGTAGTTAAAGGAAGAGAAAGAGTTAGTTACATGACTATATACGATATTCTTTATGAAGGGTGCAAGGCAAGGAAAGAACTTAATATGGCGGACTTTCGACCACGAGGAAATAAAACTGTGTAACGTGTTCACTAAGAGAGTGAATGTGATGGTATCTTAAACTATCATAACAATCACATCTGGACCAATGAAAACACTAATAAAATATGACGAAACAAACGAGAAAAGTAATTCGTTCTAAACGTTTGGGGTGGAATTTTTTTATAATAACTCTCTCGGTGTCTTTTCTGTCCTCCGCATCTGACCGGAGACTTTACCTGCATGAATAAACCCTTACGAAAAACCCACCTTCTAATTAAAATCTCAAACAACGCATTGAATAATCTAAGACCCCTCCAATATCTCTTCATGATGAAAATTTGGCTCCCTATTAGGAATATGCTTAGGAATCATAACAGAACTATTTATAGCGCAGTTTTCCTGAAACCAGGTATCTCTGGAAGTCATCCGGCGAATGTGGTTTATGCACGATGGCGTTCCAGCTCACTTTAGTTGGACAGTTTAGTATTTGAATGATCACGTCCAGGAAAGATGAATTGATCGAGCGGAATTCATTGATTGGCCTGCTTTATTGCCATTGTTTTTTCTGTGGGGACAATTAAAGTCCTGTACGGATCTTGATATTGTGAAAAAGTGTATCCATAATGGAGATAAGTAAACGCGAAACACTCCAGGAGTTTTCAACAGAGAATGCCAGAGCATGGAACAGATACAATGTATCGAACGGGAGAGGGCTACATTAAGCAATTTTGCAATGCATTTGTTTAATTTATCACTTTGCTGGTTTGTTAGCAATAAAGTCATGCAACTCTGAAAAGAATTCAGATCTATATTTATATGTACTTTTGATTTTTTAAAAAGGTTTTTTAATGTTTTGTTATTAGAAACACGTCTCTAAAATATTTGACACTAATATATTTTCATCTTATACTGGCTTCTCAGCAGAACATTTTTGTACCAGCCCTAAATAATTGTCCATTTTTCTTCTCTTATTCATTCTGCCGTCGAGTTCCCCGTTCTGTAGTATCATTTTGGCTTCCGTTCATACTAGTGCATTTTCCGTACTTTTGTAATTCCATTACAATTTTGGATTGAATATGGTGCACTCCTTTGAAAGGTCATAACTATGGTTTAAATTATAGATGACTGCCTAATACTTCTAATGGTTAATGTTGCTGACTGCTGGTCCCCGAGGTTCCGGATTTGATAACGGGTTCCTGTTTAAGAATTTTCTAAATCAGGGAGATCTGGGACGGGGTACGTCAGCCTCGTGAAGAAAATTGCAGATTTACCTGATAAAGAGGTGCGTTCTTCGATCTCGAAAGCCGCGTGAAAGGACCAGGGGGGTGCCGGCATACTGCTCTCTATCTCATGATGTCGCAAGACGGAGATAGAGGACCAGACCAAGGTACTATTGGGCTGTCGTGCCATAGAGAAGGGGTAATCTTTAGATGTCCGTATATAAAGATTATTATTGCTTATTACGCTTAGGCTGAAATTCACCTTTTGTAATTGTCAACTTTTACAAACTGGATTTATTTATTTATTTACTTTTATTTTTCCATTTCAATTTCGCCATTTTCTTGACAATTTCATATCTTATTATTCCATCCAAGTAAATGCTGAAAATTGTGGTTGATTATCACAAACTTATCTTAAATCTCTAGTGACGACTAATGAAGTTTATTGACCCTTTAATTCCTTTATATACCTCTTGTTTAGCACTGTAAATGTGTAGATTTCTTTATTTATTTTGGTATTTCTCACAGTTTTAGTCTCTACTGGATGCCAAAGGCCTTCTTATATTCAGTAAACAATGTGCGTTGTATTTCTTATGTTTCTCTTATATTACTCGTAATTTAATAGAAAAGACATTGTCCATGCAACCTATCCTCTCATTTTAGTCGCTGTTTTTCCCCTGAAAGTATATGAATTATTTTACATATAATAAATATTACACTTTTAAATTAATACGTTTCTATAGGCAGCAGAACGTACTAGTGTTATGCATTTGTCTAAAATACAGATACGATATTTTTCAGTTATACAGTAGAGAGACTATAGGGGCATTGTAGTTGTTCCGTTTTATAGAGCACATAATTATTAATTCACAAACTTTTATTAAGTTTTATAATTTCCATTCTTAGAGCTCCTCCTCGGTATTTGTCATTTATAAGGACTTAGGAAACCCTGGAAACACTTTAATTAGGGAGGAAGGTCCTGGCGGGAATCAAATCCCAGACCTCTCCTCACGAGTTCGTGCCTTAACATTCTCGGCCACCGTTCTTTCGGTGTGAAAACCTCATAGAGCTATCTCTTTAGAAGTCTATTTTAAACATCTCTTCAGCAGTCTTGTTTCTTCTGCTCCAAATTTTCATGTACTTTTAAATATTTACTTAATAAGTAAAGTAATTAGTGTATACATTACATGACTGTATACCGTTTTTGAAGAATTAATAAAATTAGTTCTAAAAATAAGTTTCTTATAGAATAAAAGAAAATACATATTAAAAGACAGTCTGTGAAAACCTTTCAAAGCAACACAAATTTTCCTTTATTATTGAGCTTATAGAACTAAATGCATTAAATTATTTTATTTTGTATTAATTTGTAATAAGGTAGGCCTTTTCAAATATGAATTATACAAGGATTTCAAAATGACTGATAAAATCCTGCGATTTCTTTTCAATGGGCATACTCAAGGATGATTTGTATCTTTCCCCATTATCACAGCAACTGGGCGATTTTACATTGTGCATTTCCGGCGCAGTGAAGCTGATATGCGAAGCTATCTGGGAAGAAATTAACTATCATTTAAACATTTGCCGAGTCAATTAGGGCGCCGATATCTAACATATATAACATCCAGATAATATTGTAAAGTTTTTCTATCGCTTCATAAGTTATTTAAAAAAGGATAAACAAGTTTTGCTTTTGCACCATTTTATTTATTAAATCTATATGTAAACATGATTTTTCACTTCCTTATCGGTGTGTCGGCGGAGAGGGAGTGCATTTTTGTTTCTCCATCAAAATTCTGCAACAGCACGTACAGAAAACTGACTGTAACATGAACAAGCTTCATCGAAGTTTGAGGATAGAATATCATAAATGTGGTCCCCTTGACCCTTGACCCAACTTGTAGCTTTCATTTCTGGAGAATTAAAAATACTACAAAAATGATTCAATACACTCGAAGAGCCTAAACATAATATCCAGGAAAACATACTTCATTTTCTCAAGTGGAACTTGTAATTTCTTAAGTAAGAGTAAAAATGTTTAAAACAAGACTGCACACAATTTAAACATCTACTACTTATACATAACACTTTACATTACTAATATGCTTTTCATCATATCGCCAAAACCTTGACCTCGTCACCAGTTAAGTTATCGCTTCTGCGGCGGGATTATCACTTAATTGACTCGTATTAGAATACGTTCATTTAGAATATCAATTTATGTATAACATATTAAATAAACGTAAATTGCTAAACACAGATATAGAAATTGTTGAGAAACAAATAACACGTATTAACCGAGAAATATAATAGATGTAAAAATAGAACTATTATTGGATAAGTATCTATAGTTTTATATTGATTGACTGTAATAACAGCAAAATATTATTCTTGAAATCTTACAGTACACTTTAATCTTTGCAAAATCACAAATCTGTCTTAGACAAACATTTTATAAATATATTGAACTAAAAATATTTTTGGTATATTAAGGGTTTGACTTATTTTATACTATTTATTTCTGTAATTAAAATACAATAGTAATATAAAATAAATAAGGAAATAACACTATTTTACATTCAAAATCATTAACGTTTATTCGTAGAATATTCAGAGACATTTTATATAAAATATATAAATAACATATCTTTTATTAAATAAAAATAATATATTAATTAAAAGTTATGGTTTTCATTTGAAAAGACATCAATACAGAATACAATACAATACAAAGAATACAGAAATGGCCGTGGAATTGACGCCAGTTGTACTGTGAGCTACAAAGTTTAAGATTATACTACTCGGCTTTAATAAACAGAAAGTACTGTAGCTGTACATGATAAAGATTGGCCCAACAAAAAGTCCAGGAAAAAGAAGGAATGAAATTGCTCCTCACCAAGCATGCAATTCAGATATTGCGCCTTCCGATTACAGTTTGTTCCTGTCCATGGCAACATTTGCTCAAGGAAGGCAGTTCGATAATCTTAATGTCAAAAATTTTCAAAGTTTTTTGCCTCTAAATCCAAAGACCGATGTCGCCAACATATTCGAATGCTAAAGAGAGATGGACGAAAGCAATGAAAAATGATAGCCTATATTTTGAGTAATAATAATTTATTTGTTGTTGTTATACTGTTTTGAGACGCCAGTTATAGAAACAAGCTTTGTTCAACGTAGTAAAAAAAAAAAAAAAAAAAAAAAAAACCCCTCAGCAATGAATGTATAAAACTAGAAATTTACATAATATAAATATTACCAATAACTGTTATTTCATGAGTTCAGAAATTATCGCCCTTCAAATCTTCTTCACAATTTGAAGAGCGATAAGGTGTCATTTCATGAAAATATTTAATGAAAAGCTTATGTTCAACCCCTTTTATTATTCATTAAATGAGAATTGAATGCAAAAAGAAACAAATGAAGACGATTACACAACAAATGACAAAGCCTACTAGACTCAAGTAACAGCATAACTGTTTACTGGGGAAAACGTGCGATTTTGCACTGCATTATAAAAATAATATATAATAAATTATGAATAATTTATTAATTAAATAATAAATATTAAGGTACTTTTTTAATTTACAAGAACTAATTAATTTATCTTGGAAATATTAATTCAAGTGCAATCATTAATAACTGAAATATGAACCCTTACATTTGTGCCTATTTGTGTGCTAACTGCAGCTGAAATGTTAATTTTACTTCCATCATGACCCTTCTATAACGTTTTAAAAATTTACGGTATTAATTTGCTTCTAACAAATTGCTGTCATGAATACCCAGTATTCTAAAAGCATTTGGAAAATGACATCATGTACTGGGCATTATTTAAACAATGGTAATCATCGTTAACGGGTTTTATACAAGGTGTTAAGTGTACCCACTTAAACGGCGACTTCTTAAACTGAAACATAAATTCCCCCACCATTTCTCTTATGGTTTTACAAATAACAAAAATTAACTTAGCTGAAATGTTCACTACCAATTTTCGCTAAGCAATAAATTTATGTTAGGAAGTTTAATTTCTGTGTCTCTACTGGAATAAACTCTTGGCAACTTCGCAGCCAAGCGCTAACATGCGAGCAGGGAGGTCGATCAGATCTTGTCAACAACAGTGGCTACCTTTGCCCCCTACACATGTGCCCCCGCAATAGCACCGTTCATCGCCTGTCAGTTCTACAGAAGTTTGAATAGATATGTAGTACGGATCGGAGAAGTTAGAGTTATGCCACTGTTTTAAAATCAAGAGTATATCGATATGTTGTTGACATTGATAAAGCACATCATTTATATAGGGATATTTCGCAATAGGAAGGTTCCAAAACCTAAATCCTTTATTGCAGTAGCTCAACAAGTTCAAGAATCTGAAAACCGAATATCTACAACAGCGTTCGAATGAGATACTGAAAGCAGAGGAAGCAATTTTGCAACTTGTAGAAGAGAAGACAGCAGCAAGTTCGCCAAGAGTAGCTTTGTACCTGTGGTTAAAGGAACAACGTGTACTCAATCCCAATTCTCCTCACAGGTGCTAGTAACTAATGAAGCATGTGTTACACGCAATGGTGTTTTGAATTTCACAATAATCAAACCTAGGCTGTTAAAATCCCCCACGTGCGACAAATGCATTTGCCAGCAGCAGTTTCACAATATCTGGGCTGGAATAACTGCAGATAAATAAATAGGTAATTCATATTATCCTCAAGAATGACGGAAGGACGTTACAAGCAATTTATATCTTGTTCTTTGTTTATGAGGATGTTAGTCTTTAAATAAGGCAAAACAATGGTTTGTGCTTGATGGGACTCCTTTTCACATTATGCAGAGGTTCATAGACGTTTGAATCTTAAGTTTCCTCACCGATTTGGACCGGTACGCTGACCTCCAAAATCTCCATACCTCAATCTTTTGGATAACCGAAGATCTTCGCATGCTTGTTTTTGAAGCGGATTGTGTAGAACAAAAAAGTTGAACATCTAATTTAAATAAAGACATCATGATATCCATGCTCCCTTTAAGTTGGTAGTTTATTTGTTATACATTATTGAGTAATAAGGATGATGCTTTTGAAATGTCCATACAACATGCATGAATAAACTGTTTCTACGATTGGTATTTGAATATCCTTTAATTTTTGATCTCGAGACCCGATTTCCTTCCTTTTATGAAGCTGCGTATCACATGTCTCCCTTCCTTGTCCCTTTTAACCCACGCACGCACGAGAGCGGTTCGCCTCCTTAGCAAACAAAACTTTCGGTTCTTTAGTCAGACTCTGTAGCCATATGTGCATACTATTTATTTGATAATGTCCAATTATCTCCTTAACCGTTCATGGTAGCCGAATTTTCGTACATACTTTTTAATTCGTCATATTGTAAACAACTATCTTGAGAAATCTGCGTACTCATACCCGTTAATATCTTCTATATACTTCTGTATACTTATAAGCTGCAATAGCACTTTCAAACTTAGTTTTAACTTTTATAGAATTAAAAGATAAATACTAAAGCGTTTCATTGCTAGTATTTGAGATATTTAGAGAATTCATTTTTAAAACCGGGATTCTCTACACTCAAATAATTTCAGCATAAATGTCTCTGTTCCCAATATTGATACTCGTTTTTGAGTAGTGTTTAACGCCCATTTCTGCTACTGAGGCACCGCAGTCAGTAGACACTGATGATACTGGTGTAAATCGAACTCCAGACCTTCTGCGCACGAGTCCGCGCCTTAACGACCTTGGCCACCCTGGCGGTATTGGCACTAGTAAATGGCGAAAGAGAAGAGGTGAAACTAAGCAAGAAAGGGGAAACTCATAATTAAAACATTTCGCATATTATATCACGCATACAAAACAAGTAATTAGTTTCCTGGGTCCGCCACGGGTGGCCGAGGTCGTTAAGGCGTGGACTCGTGGGTGGGAGGTCTGGGGTTCGAATTCCACCAGGACTGTCCTCCCTGATTGGGGGTTTTTCCAGGTTTTCCTCAGTCCTCATAACTGGCAAATGCCGGGAAGGTACCCTAAACTTAGGCCTGGAACATTTCCTTCCTTAAAAATATATCCTTTCCCAATATATCATTTCATCTCGTGTATCATCAGTGTTCACCGCCTGTGGTGCCTCAGTAGTAAAAACAGGCGTTTAACGCTATTAAAAAAGTTTCTGGGCAATGCCAAAGCTTGAAATTTAAAAATAAAATAAGAAATATATTTCTTTTTATTCTCAGAAAGTTTAGATAGTTACATTCTTTTAATAGGAAGAGCTATGAGTGAACTCAATGGTATATGTACGAAAGTGTTATTAATCGAAAACGCATATCTTTGCTTGATATTTTTACAATAACAAATTTGCTTTGTTTCTCTATACATAAATAAGCTATTAATGTTAGTTTAATGTTACTACAATTTATAGTATAAATTTTGGCAGTAAAATTTAAAACAGTTTAACAGTTCTTTATGTTGATCATCTGAAATTTCAAAACAAACACTAATAACAAAGAAACAAAAGTTAGATCTACATGAAGTTGAATCACGGGTAGCTTACTGGATAAGTGCAGCCGCTGCAACCGGAAAAAAAGAAGGTAGAGTCTCCGCACATAAAGTTAATAGTTTTATTTTAGTATGTATATTTTATTGAAAGTATACCATGATTTAAAACTGATAATAATAAGTGTTAGCCTGTGTTATGAGGGATGTTGAAAATGATGCCCCTCGGTGGCAATACTTGCGGTATTTGTAAAGGAAAGGCCCGTGTTTCAGCTAACTTTTCTTTAAGATCACAGCTGCTCGGAATACCTTTCTTGTCTTTGAGAGACCCTGTCTCTCTTTCTCTCTCTTTTCAACAAGTATGCGAACAGTTTCTCTACTGGAACACGATTATCAGGATATTTTTTTACTAATTTTCTGCATGAATTCGCTTTCACATATGTATCCATATTCAAAACTATATTTATTTAGTCATACAACTATCGAAGAGCAATTAGCACACAATATACACAATGAAAGCATTGTGCAGCACAAACCACTCACTGAAAAAGTCTCCCTCAAACTAACTACAAGCTGCATCATGCAAGCTGGCTTGTAACTCAAATAACCTCAATGTATAAACTTGTAATTGAAGCTTAGAGTCGTACTAATGACTTCATCTGGGTTTAAGTTTAATTTTTGTTTGCCGATTTTGGCAGAAATAATATGGAAAGGGAGGCAACACGAGAGAGAGAGAGAGAAGATAGATGCTTTTTTTCTCTATTTTTTACGGTTTAAAAAAGTGAAATTACATTATCACGAAAAAAAAAACGTACCCCTTTCGTTAACTTGGTGATTTCAGTTTCTGCAAACCTTCATGGAGAATTACATCATAACAGAGATTGTTTTACAAATAAAACATTATTGATTCTGACCCACACGATCAATCGAAGGCCACAGCAACAAGAAATATTTTCCATTTTCCCCTTTCTAGCATCTCCTCTCAGTATTTCGTTATTTAATTAACATTCTTCCTCTCTAGACCTTCTGTGATTCACGTTTTTGTAAAATTGTAGGTACTCAGTTGACTTTTATTTAAAGATGCTGGTCTCTAATTAGTAACAAAAGTGGAGAGCATAGGCTCAAAGCGGCTATCTTTGGGTCTGTTTGGATGAGACGTTTTAAGACGTTTTCTTAAAACCACAGTATTGTTTTGGTTCCTGGCTCATTTAGTGCAAACATTATTCATCCTTTGCGTTTATCAACCCCTGAATATCTAAGTACTCAAATTCTCAGAGATAATATCGAATGTTCTCGTTTGACAAATAACTTTTCAGCTTCAAGCCAGTCGAAGTCAGCAAGGTGAACAAAACTAGTTTTAGGAAGTTATAAAACTATCACAGTTTTAAAATTTCTAAGGATTACTCCATATTGTGGCATTTACAAGGTATAATCAATAACATCTTTTTTAATTTCTATTCTCTTTATATAATATGTCTCCCGTTATCGTGTATTAATTTAAGTACCATTAGAACTTGCTATTCTATCAATATCCACTCACTGATTACACTGAACAAAAGTCTCTGCTCATAGATGAAGGGGAAAGATAAATTACAAAATAAAGAAAATGTATTATTTTATTTGAACACAATAGGGTAAGGCACTCTTAAAGGACAAAAATAAATATTTACGGTTTCTCCACACGTCCAAGGTTCGTATTGCTCCCATAAATTTGGCTAAGGAAAATAGAAAAGTTTTTAAATTTTTAAATAATATTTACATTGATATACTGATCTGCACTATTTTTGCTGAGTGAAAATAGTTCATATTTTCAGACTCCTTACCACATGGATCTCTCAAACCAACCTTAATTTAGTTTCATCGGACAACAGTTTTTCAGAAAACGGTATCACAGAAAATATCACTTTTTATATTTGTTCATTAAGCAGATATTTAAACAGCATAATAAATTGATGTGAATGAAACAGTATGGCTAAATCAGAGCATTGGACCAGAAAGAACGGACTGTAACGGAGCAATTTAGTTCCTGGAGAAAAAAATGTGAAGTATGAACCACTGGTTTCTGTTTTAATGTCCTTATTCTACCATTCCATATTAAATTAGGCCTGATGAAGCAATTTGTTGCTACTCCTAATAAGGATAGTGATTGTTTCAACTTTCTTGTTACAAAATTCCCACAGAAAACTGAAGCTGAGATAGAAGCAAGTATTTTCGATGGACCCCAGCAGATTCATGAGCTTATACAGGATGAGACCTTTCCACGGTTGATGGCCAAAGAAGTCAGCATGGTTGGCATGCAAAAAAAAAAAATGGCAGAAAACTTTCTTGGTAACAAGAAATCTGAGAACTATAAAGAAATTGTGGAAGAAGTGTTACAATATTTTAGAAATCTAGGTTGTAGAAAGATTGTTAAAGTGCATTTTCTCAGCAACCATATTAATTACTTCTCTGCGAATCTTGGTGCAATGAGTGAAGACCAAGGTGAGTGGTTTCATAAAGACGTTAAAACAAGGAAACCTCTGTGACGTCATTGGGGTATGTAAATGAATGCTGATTACTGTTAGTGTTTGAAAAGGGACATTAGTTAAGGGCATATCAGAACTTCGAAAAAATTGAAGTTTTCTTTTCCCTAATAGTTAAAAAAGTTTGGAAATGAATAATTAATGACATACATCTCCCTTTTTTCTATATATTCATTGATATTTAAGTTAAAACGAAACCTACAAAAACAGCATAGTCTAAGTTACATGTCTTAAAACTTAATAATATTCCATCAAAAATATAAGTACATTGATATAACAAGAGGTATCTTCCGGGCTATTATGCCGAGATCTGAGACACCACAGGCGGTGAACACTAATGATACATGAGATAAAATTATATATTGGGAAAGATTTATTTATAAGGAAGGAAAAGTTGCAAACCTAAGTTTAGGTTACCTCCCCGGCAATTGTTTTGTGAGGACTGAGGAAAACCTGCAGAAATCGAACCCCAGACCTCTCGCTCACCTCTCGCCTTAACGAATTTGGCTACCTCTGCCTTTAAGTATTATTTTGACTATGCTTCTCTGCTAGCATTATGATGAGAGTAAGAGGTGGGGCAATAACTGACATCAGGGCAATGAAAATGTCTCAATAATTACATCAAGCATAAAGGAACTTGTATTATCATGTGTTCAGAGGGGATAATTTAATACCCATGTTTTGTTAAATGCAGTAAGACATGTACTTTATTTCATTTTCGACTGATATTGTTTGTGATAGAAAACCTTTTCAGGCTAGTATATTCTTTATTATCAAAGATTGATTATATAAACCCGTTCAGATTTCCGCCATTTCTTAAATCCACCTTACTTTGCGTCTACCAACACCTCTTACCTAGGGGGTGATATAAATTTTTCTTTGGATAATTGTTTCGATTCCCTTCTGGTAGCGCAAATTTTCTAGTTAATTGTTTTATTGAAACTATTTTAAGATCTTGTTTCATGCTTAAGTTGTGTATTTTTCAAACTTTTTTTTATACAAACTCTTTTTACGGTTCGCTATATTTGATTAACTTAATTATTTTACTATATTTTCAAAACTTCCTTGGAAAGAAATGTTCACTCCAAATAATTGAAACAATTTATCTGTTTTATCACTACAACATACATTATTTGCCTTTTTTCTTGGAAGGAACCACCTTGATTTTTTAGCTGAAATTTCAAAATATCCAACTATGGAAACATGCTGTAACAATAACGTAATATTTTTGTAAACACAGTTGTCTAAGTTAGTATTTGGATTCCTTTGGTTCACCAGTCGTTTCCATATTTTTGGCGTTGAAAGCAACAATGCTTCTATAATTAAAAATCACTACCACTAATTAAAGTAATTTATAAAGGCATCTATATGCCCAAAATATACTTGATATCCAAAATGAAGTTAAACAATTATTTATGAAAATAGAAAATGTACGCTTTTTGAATTATAATGCTTTGGAAATACTACAATTTAATTTAACTAACCAGTTCAAAACAGACTGTTTTATTATTTACATCACATTATTTTAAATTGGTAAATGTTAATGGCTTAATTAAGACTCTAAAATAAACACTACTCATGTTAGTTAATAAAAGAAGACTAATTACAAACTCACTGGATGGTGTTGTGACGACATTCAAGATTAAAATAAATGCCACATCTTCTGTAGAATCCCTGTTGAGCATCCTGATGTAAATTTCGGAAAAAATGCTTCCGCACTAACTTGGGCGGTTTATTTTAAACCAACAGTCAAGTTTTTATCATCTGGTGGATAGTCAGTATTACTCGTACACACTACGACCTCTTCAATAGCCATATTTAACTATATTGCTTTGCCATCAAGAAGAATAAATTGCCTTATTCAACATTGCTAATATTCCACCCTTCATAGAAATTCTACCATCGGAACGTTTAAATGATCCAAAATCCTATGCAACATTGCATGTGATTGGTTGACCAAAAAAGTCCACTTTTGTTTCTTTCCGAAGGCCATAAAAATCATCCTTTTTTCAATAACTTTTTCCAAAACCTTGTAAATATATGAGACAAATTCAATTTACTGGGATTCAGGCAAAAAGAAGAGCGCCAATGCCCGAGTGTTTCTTTGTGAACCTGCCGACGAAAGCTCACCTCATCGTGACGATCTTCTCATTGTTAGTTCTCAATATGGGATTGATAATGGGGAGGAGGGAATCTATTCATAACCGTTTTATGTCACAAGGAAGGACGATAAAAGGTATCTTGATGAACGGAGTGTTTTCCAAGATTATACAACCAAATGGAAACCAAAAATTAAGGCTAAAATTGTCAGATTTAAAAATTTATATCTACATCATTTTAAATGCTAATTTTGGAATGCGAATATTGAGTTTTAAATTAAAATATTGTAAGTTTTTAATTAATTTGTTTTGTTAAGTATGCTATATCGTCATCTCTTTCAATTTTGGTTTGGATACCTTTATTCTTGCTCACTTTAATCTATGCGCCTTGCCTTCCTAATGAAATTCACTGGTAGGTGTTTTTATATTCAATGATTTCAATTGAAGCTTAAAATATTTCATAGCATCATTAATGATAACAGTGTTTGCCTCTTAATGAATATATGGATTTGGGATTGTTATTATTAAAAACTTATGAAAAAGTATCTATTATAAGTGAAGCTATTTAATTTTCGGTATTCTATTAACTCGCCAACTCTGTCTATTTCTTTTCGAAGTAGTCTCTCCCAATTTCGATACAAAGTTGCATGTCTTCTCCCTTTTTCCTAGACAGTTGGAAAAAGAAAAGTC
This sequence comes from Metallyticus violacea, assembly GCA_030762175.1. Taxonomy (NCBI): domain Eukaryota; kingdom Metazoa; phylum Arthropoda; class Insecta; order Mantodea; family Metallyticidae; genus Metallyticus; species Metallyticus violacea. Next base: position 65,682,510 of record CM060831.1, read on the forward strand.
ACAGTAAGCTAGATATGGACTGTATGGTGGGATAGTTCATTAGGTCACTTACGATTCTTGAAGAAATGTCACTGTTTTCAAAACTGTAAGCGCAGAGGGATTGTCCTAGTCAATGAACAATCCTCGACCCAAACTTCGGTCTTCTTTCTGTTAGTGTTTTGACGACTCTGGGGAGTCAGTTTACCAGTGCACCGGTTGGCAGTGATTGTTTTTTGTCCCTGGAATGGAATGGTTGCAATATAAACACTTGCTGAGATAAAACTGGCAAATATCTTCCAACTTACATTTTGACGTTATTTACTTCACTGCGGGTCGCATTTGCTGCTTCATTAATTCCGGGTCATATTGGTATTCTGCTTTTGTAGCGTGAAAATATCATGGGAACTGCCACTGTCCAAATGATGAGCCATTTTCTAGCACAATGGCAATAGAGCCCCTCAAACGAAGGGTCTCTGACGCCTGCAGAGAATGAATATTTAGAGACACCTCTATTTCCCTATAAATCTTCACTATGGCTTCTACAGAGCCATGTTTTTATCCGTGACTACTGTTGTTGGACGCCCGTGAGCTCTTCATCTTTTCAAAGCTGTTCTTCCTCGTCTCAACTGTGCAAACCAATTATAGACTTTGTTCGCGAAGCAGCACAGTCAAGGAAAGTTCTCTCTAATTTTTCCAGACATTCTCGTTAGCTCAGGCCGCACTCATCGCAAGAAAATTCTATCGAGTCACCTCTATTTTAGAACATCAAACATCAAATTCCTTATAGTTACTAACTAAGACACGCTTTTCCACTGCTACCGATAGAAAACTTATGTATTACACGAAATAGTTGGAAAATAATTAGCAGAGGTCTGCGAGATATAGATAGGCAAAATACTGAGGCTCAATGCGCAGAAAAGTATCGCTTAACCTGCAGATTCAAATAGATCAGGTGTGGGGGAGGGGGTTATTTAGATGTCTGTTGTACAGATGAAAGAAGTGATATCACAAGGTTCAGATTAGGGGCTTGGAAAGGAAATAAAACAATTAATGCTCTAGGGGAAAGAATTTGCCCAATGTGTGAAGAAAGTGATACCTGGAGGCATATTCTGGCAGAATGCAGGGAAACAGAGATTTTAAGAAATGAGCATTTACCACCACAATTTCTGAATTCCAAAAGAAGTTTGAACATCTGCTGGGGAGTGTTAGTGCATGAGAGATACTCACACAATTCTGTAATATTTCTAGGGAAAACCCGACAAAGAATGTTAATGCCTATAGAGAAGAGAGGGGAGTTTCTGAGTTCCAACAGAAGTTTGAACATCTGCTGGGGAGTGTTGGTGCATGAGAGATACTCACACAATTCTGTAATATTTCTAGTGAAAATCTGAAAAAAGAATGTCAATACCTATAGAGAAGAGAGGGGAGTTGGAGAGGAGTGCAAGTGAATGGAAGGGAGGCCCAAGAGTAAGGATTCTATTCATGTTTGTATATAGGTATATAAAATTACTCATAGAAAACTTGTGATATAAGTAATCATTGTGTTTGTACATATATAGGCTGTATATATGTATATTTCGATTGCTACAAGGATGATATCAGCATGTAAGGATGTAAGGTCTAAGAGGCAGTTTTACTTACTTGTGCATATTTTAAAATTGCTATGTCTCTCACATCTCTTTCAAATTCCCAAAATGAAATTGCGATCCTCGTATCTTCCCACAAATTTTCTGAAGAGGCTGAAAAAAGCTTAGAAAATTGGGAATAGGTATAAAGCATCTGTCTCATTAAGGTTTACTTTACTAATTTTTATGAACTTAAGAGAACTTTTTTTTTTACTAACACTTATCCTATTAGATATTCTTTACTAATCAATAATAATAATAATAATAATAATAATAATAATAATAATAATATATATAATGATAAGATTGCAAAATGTTATCTGACTTGATGATGAATTTGTTATTATTTAAATTTTTAATCATAGGTAGGTTAACTATTTTTTGCAATAAAAGGGTAATTTTTTGTAATTAATATTTTTTTTAAAATCTACCCTGAGCATCCTGTAGATATGGGCTATGATTACAAAATGGTCAAGCAATGTATTGTAACATTTAATGAGCTACAAAAACCAAACAAACAAAACAAATAAGAAAAAAGCTCTAAGCATTCAAAAAGTTGTAAGGAAAGTTTTATGTAATGGATCAAAGGGCCTTTGTAGAATAAATTTGGAGATTGCATACTACCCAAAATATGAACAAATTAAATATCTTTTTATAAACTAATTTACTTGAAATATATTCTAAATATTAAGGTTTACATATTATCTACGTAGAAAGTCAAAAAGAGTAACTTTGAAGAAGTAAAGTTAGTCAATTATTACAACAGAAACAGTTTAATGTAATTGAGAACTTTTAATGTTGTTGAAAAAGATCATAAATTCTAGGAATGTATGTAATTTTTGTAGTTAATAAATGTGTGTTCTAAAAATTATTTCTCCTGTATTTTTGAATTAGGGTGAAATTTCCCCCTCTCATCAAATAAAATTTCCTTTCTTGCCAGGGAAATATTTACCTACCCATCTGACATTTGTTGAATAGCATCCTCATGAATACTGGGGACAGTTGTGATGTCAACTGTCAATATTTTACAAGCTGAGAAGCAGAGCAATATTTCGTGGATTGCTCCAGAAAAAGACTTCATGATATTTCATCATGAAACTGGTTCTATTTAGGGATGCTCGAGAAACAATAAAGCAACTTTCCCTGTACCTACAGTGTAGAAACTCTAACGCTGTAAATGCTTCTTCAGATATGATGCATCATTGATGCATCGACTGCAAAGAAAAACAAGTGTTCATCACCAAGCCACCCAAACCGATTATTCAGCTTTGAAAAACATAAAGGCACCATATCTCCAAACCTTTGAACAGCAAAAAATTGTTCACCAATTTCAAGTAACAATTTCTTCAAGAATTAGAGAAACATATGATTGCAAGATTTTCCAGTATAGTTCATTTTTTAAACAGTGTGACATTTTATATAAAATGTGGTGACCACAGTAGGAAAATGAATTAATTAACATTAATTGGTGATGAAAAAATTGAAGCATTGTATAATACTTTGAAATTAGTATTAGCCTTCAAACACTGATACTTATATTTGTGAAATCTTTGAAATATCTTCCCCAATTCAATAACGTGAAAAATAGGAGGAATTTATTGGTGAAACATTAAGAGAGCTGTATCAAAGGATATAAATAATACCAGTGTCTTCTGCAGAATGAGAAAGGTGATTTTAGTGTTATAATTAACACTCTCACTAAATTCCAGAATTGAATGCAAACAAAAATACTAGTATCTGCCATGTTTGTAATTATCAATGGGCTATGTCTAAAGGTTTTCCTGCCATGTGGTAGAAGTGCATTCTACAATACACACCCCATTATAGAAAAAAAAGTCTTCCAGATTTTCTTCACATCAAAGCAAACTGTTCCTGCAAATTCCATTGAGTGTATTTTTATTATTTGGAATATTATATCAATTCATTTCTTTTTATTATTCTCTAGGTTTACTGGTATTATCATCATCATCATCATCATCATCATCATCATCATCATCATCATCATCATTATTGATAATTTTTATAAGGTTAAATGTATTGCACTTAATTTTACTCCTCATCAAAATGTTTGATTCAAATCCCATGTCAAGAAGTCATTGTTTTCTAGAATCATAAGGATTGTAAAACTTACCATAAAAAATGTGATTTTATTCATGATTGATTTTGCATGTACTGTCCATTACAACATCATGCTTACTTTCTTTACTTTGTTTTTTTTTTTATTATTTCTTTATAGGTTTGCATCAAAAAAGGTCTCGTATGCTAAGAGCTCATAAAGTTAAGATATATGAACTGAGAATTCTGGAATGGTTTCAAATTGATTTTCATTTTTCTTTCTGCTTTTCAATACTGAATTGTTGGAATGTTTGTTTATTTGGAAATAATCTTTCATTATGTTTCTGTCATTCATGTTATTCAGTGTGACTAGAACTACCTATAAGAAAATTTAAACTGAAACCATTACTTAGTACTTAGTACTGAAGCTTTGTAGAAGTTACTTATTCCTGGTGATAATTATTTTTCCATATTGTAAAATCATTCACTTTATCTATATCATACATTAAGTCAATGAAGTTCTTTGCATGGATAAAGCCAAAAGATTAAATGTGAACTATAACAATACAAAGTTCGGTAAGCATTTTCTTCACTTAAAATTGTTTATTTTGCTCTTTTTTTAAAATAAAAATGTATATTAATTTAAGAATTCACTTGTGAAACAAAAGCACATTTGTAGCAAATTGTTCTTAATATATCTAACATTAACCATCAATGATTCCTTATTCTCTCAATGATTCCTTATTCTCTCAATGATTCTCTTATTCTCTAAGTTTTAATTGTCCATATTGCTACCTATTCCTGATGGTATACTCAACTCATATAAATGAACTTTGATTGGGAATACTTACCTTAACCATCTATGATTAAGACTGAAGTTATAAACAGAGTAAAGCTGCTCTAACTAAGATTAAGAAAGGTTTGGTAAATGAACAAAAAGTGGTTTTACCTCTAAAATAATATTATTTGTAAGCATACTTGGATAACATAATAGGGTCTGTAAAACTACTGTGCTAATAATGAGTATTAAAAATTGTTAGTTCAATACAGTTATCTTTTATAAAAAATGCAGTACTTGGTGATCAGCAAAAACTATGAAAATTTGAAGTAATGATTGCAATAATGAGCGTAGTTTGGTTTAAGATATGTTGAAAAGCAGTAATACTTCATTCATCTTGCAAGGCAGCAATTTCGTAACACATAAGGGAAATTATTATGTACCATGCTTACAGAGTTAATGAATCCACTTTCTATCATTGGCCTGTTTTGCATTTACGGTAGTAACTATATTTCTGCAAACATATTTATTAATCATCTTTATAAAATTCACGTATATTTGGCATCATGTAATATAAACATTAGAGTATACCAATAAAAGGATGGAATCAAAGGACAGAAGGTCTCTATAGGACTGGCACATTCTAATGAAAAATAAAAACATATAGTCATGCAAAACAGAAACTTATGCTAAACAAAAACTACATAGATGGAAAAACAGTACAATCAGACGTAGATCATGTTGAAAAATTTTAATATTGTTACAGAATGAAAAAATTAATAGACATTTTGGAATCGGAATTTGTCAAAAAGGACTTAAATTTGCTTTACTTTATATTTTGAAAATTTAAAGCTTAGGCATCTTAGTTTCAACAGTGGATCAAATATACTTACTTGCACTTTTGCCAATATTAATCAAGACCTTCTAAATGAACATACTGTTGAAGAACATGAAATATTATTATATGATAAAATCAACTTCTGTTTATGATGGTAATGCTTTTGGAATTGTTAAATATTCCTAAAGTACATTCTTGTAACCTTTAATTTGTTTGAAAAATTAACCAGCAATGAAAGCAAAGAAAAACTTAAAATAGAAACAAAAGAAGAAGAAAAAAAAGTATATAGCATAGATGAAATAAGTGCCAGATGGGACAGTGGAAATTTCTACTGGGAGGAACTTTATCTTGAAAAAAGACAGCTGTAGTTCACGAGAGAAAGCATGTTTTATTTAACACGTGTTATTTTACATCACAAAAATAGATAGCTTTACTTTCCTTAAGAAGAATTTTTATTTAGTAGAAGAAATACATTGAATTATATTACACCCATTCATATATATCAACACCTTGATAGTAATGTAGAAATGGATATTAGAACACAGGCTTTGAGACCATCGTGTATTTTATGTGTGAATATTATGTATATATTTAATAGCAGTTTTAGCTTAGGTAAGAACATAAGCAATATCAGGTAGTATTGAAATTCATTAAAACTATGCATATGAAAATGAGTGCAGGATCATTTTCAAGAGTCTTTGGAGTAGATACATTGATTTTATGACCATTATTTTTTAGCCAATAAAGTGAGATTGAAAATGATAATTATGTATTTTGTAATGTTTCAGTGCACTTTGGTGATGATATTAATTTATGTATATCAAAATACTTGTGTGTGTGTGTGTGTGTGTGTGTGTATGTGTGTGTGATGTGCATATATATTAATGTACATAGGTATATATGTGTACTTGTTCAGTTGCTTTCTAGAGATAAATGTTAAAACATTTAAAGTTGTTTGTATTCATTAACTATCTCACTTTAAGCACTTCAGAAAACTTTAAAAGGATGAAGAGTAGAAACACAAGCATAAATGGAATATGTTACTCATTGTATCTTGAATCTAAAGACATTGCACCCTGCACCACATTTTCAACTGAATCTACATAAATCTACATCACAACACAAACCTATTAACACCATGTCTCATTACAAGATATTTTACAACTGTCTCTCATGGTCCTAACTCTAATGTGTGCCATATTTTTTTGTAAGTGAATAATAAGGGTGAATGCCAATAATGATACGCATGTAAACTTAAATAAAGATGGCAAGGAGTACCAAAAATTAGGGATATCACAATATCAGTTATCACCAAGGTATGGCATATGTTCTTGTAGTGTGTAGCATAACCTTAACATGTGTAGTGTGGAGTGTACTGTGCTCTCATGCCTGCCATTATGATGATATGTTATACAGAACATTAAAAAGTGTCTTCTATAAAAATAGAATTCTTAGATCAAAGCTGAAGGAAGTCTAAAACTTACTGACTCAGACTGTGGTATACATGAAAATAATTTGGAATATTAGCATGTCTGAGTGGGATATCCCTGTTAAATAATCAGTCAATCATATTCTGCAATATGATTATACAAAAATACTTTCATCACAATTAAATTTAAATTTCCAAAATTTAATAAAAACAGTAGCAATGAATAAATAAAACACCACCCTCATATTCGAGGTAAGCTGTCCCATCTGACATTAATTCATACACTGCCTAAAACCCATACATAGCTAAGGAGCTTACTGTTAACTTTTCCATCTTCGTAAACTAATTAACATCATTAACTTCTGTGAATTTCAATCTATATACATATACATATTACACTGTCAACATTACCTACCTTCTACAGTATATCAACACAGTCTACACTTATTGGTACACCATAGCAACAATTATAAGTTGAAGTAATGAATTAAAATCAAACTCACCATAAATTTTGTATGCTGAGTAAAGATTATAATATGCTACACATACTACATGGGGTAAAAATAAATGGATATGTTTAGATATTTACCCTTTAATAAATAAGAATATAATTTCAATGAAAGAAATAAGGGTATTCATACAGTTTGTTTGTTTAGAAAGATATGCCAAGTAAGGTTTCGGCGAAGAACATTCTGTCCTAGAAATATTTAACTTCATTAAGTGAAGATAATATATGTATATACTATAGAGTATTAAAATAGTATTAACTTTTCCTTTATATTTCTTTTGAAGTGAGTATGAATTAATTGAATTGATATGAGATTAACTCAGTACAAGTGACATCACAATGTTTTTGGTTTAATAAAATATTGATGATACATCAGTAATGATACAGTTATATATTTGCTAATAAACAGTTGATTTCCCTAAAAATATTGCTTAATATATAACTAAAATAATTTAACATCATGGTCAGATTAAAGTGTAAAATATTTTAACACAGATATGAATGAAATATAAAAGTTACCTCTAAGTAGTTTTTCCAGTTTCCAGAGCAGCTTACATTCAAATCATGCAAAAGAAATTTATTAGCTACACTAACAGAAACAGAAGGAAGGATATATCCTTGAATGAAAGTAATATAAACATTCAGAAATTACAAACATCTAACTAAAAGAGAATTATCTAACACCCAACATAAGGGAATCTACAAAATAGATTAAATTACATCAACAACAATATCTTGGTGTAGTTATAGCTGCTATCATCAATGTGATTTTCTGAAGATATTCATGATCTACGTTTGATTGTACAGGAGCATTCCATCAACTTATGTTTAGTTGTCTATACGAGTTAATGTTAACAGAATAGGGACATTTGATTGACATTAAAGAAAAAATTTTATATCACAGCAAAATAGTTTCAGTCACACAATCATACTCTTACATGTATAAATATGGTGTTTATATATAAATATATCATTAATAGAATGTGCATTGAATACAATTGGTCTTTTATTCCCCCCTTATTATGCTTTTAATTTTTCTTATTAGATGATATTAAATTTTAAAGACAACTTTAAACAATAACTCTTAGGCCTCTTACCGAAGACTAATAAACAGATAACTATTTTTAGAACAGGGGTATTGGTGATTAAATCAGTGCTGTACTGAAATATTATGAAAATATAAGTGAGCATGTAGCAAATAACTAAATAAATAGCATAAAGTAAAACTAAATGTTTGAAACATTTTGTTTATTTGAAGCAAAAAAAAAAAATTGAATAAAATGTTAGCAGCACTTCAGCAAAAATTGACTTTTTTGTTTAGGCTTTATATTTCTTTGAGATTATAATTTGCTGGAGAAAAATATCTAACCATAGTTTTAAGAGTTACTTTTAGAGGAAATAAACCTTCATTTATGGTAAATATATATTTCCAAACAATACAGAGTTCCGCGCAAATATCTGTTACTATCAGATCCATTCAAATGTGCTTGTTGCCATGCAATAAATGAGTAATAATAATGTTAGTGCACTACAGACTAGTAATTTTACAGGGTAATGAAGACAATATAGTGTATGCATTTGATTTAATTAAGCAACAAAAGTAATAGGTAGATAAAAAAGGGAACCTTTATGTAATCAACTGCCTCACACAAAATTAACTATATTTTTTTATATATGTACATAATTTAAAAATTAGTTCTTAAATTTAATTTGAAAAAATTACCTCCTTTTAAAGCTTGAGCTATAATGAAATACCTATGTTGAATATTAAAATTAAGATATAACAATGGTTATTGGGAAAGTTATGATTATTTTTACAGGCTAGAAATAATAGTTGTAGGAACTGTAAAAATAATGTTATACTATGTAAACTCTTCCTTAATCCTTTGCAAATGCATCATTATTTTGATTTACTGCAAAAATGTTATTTTTTTATATATCAGAATTATAAGCAGTTTTTATAATTGGTCAAAATCATTAATAAAGTGCTACATTACAATATTAGTTGTATAGAATTATCATAATATAAATTATATCATTAAATTGTTTTCATTGTTAAAATCATCATCAAATGAATATTAAAACTATTAATAGTAATATATTAAGAAAGCGATTTATGTATTACTGAAAACAAAATCAGTCATTCATCTTTATTGCAGATTACATAACTATAATATGAATAACAAATTGATAAGTTAATATTAGCTACCAAATGGATCAGTAGAATTTCATAATATTAATCTGTTCTGAAATGTACACCAACACTTAAGCCTCTGAAATATCCTTAATAATTTTCTGTTCATCTATTAATAAATCTGTTGTATACCTTCTGATAAGATCATAATTTTTTTTTCAGTAACAATTCTGCATTTTAAATTTGGACTAAAATTTTTTGCAGTAAAGAAGACATTGACTTTAGGATAAGTAATTAGAAAATTTACTTTACTTTATTTTATTTTATTAATATCCTTTATAGTTCTGGTATATAAAAATAGAGTATGAAATGTATTTATAATGTTATGTAGTTATTGCATTTGCAAAAATTACAAAATGCGCTTTGCTAATTTATTAACATTTACTCCTGCAATAAAGTATAACATTATGGACTAGTATCACAATATATAATTAATAGATTATTATTTGTTATAATTGCAGCAGATTTTTAAGAGTTTTCATAAAATAACAAAATTATATGTGCAGCTTATCAGAGTTTCATGGTTTATGCGCAGGGAAGTGGAATTTTTTGACATGATAAGGAACGTGTTTGTGTTGATAGTGAGGAAAAGTAATATATTCAAATAAAGTAAATTTTCATGAAAAGCTCTCAAAAAGTTTCAAATATCTATGTACGCTTTACCAATGCTTTCTAAGCACTGAAATTTCATTATGAGGGCAAAGTATAAAAATGTTTTTGTTATTCGTGCTTTATGTACTTCTATATTTTTATTCTTGAATGAATGAATGAATGAATAAATAAATTTTATTAGTCAATAATATCTCTACATAAACAATTAACAATATTTTTTATCATTTAGCTATCCATTGGACCTTGATCTTCCACTCTGCTGGAAGACTCAGGTTTGGCAACATAAAATTTCTACAAAATAATAATAATTATCTTATTTCTAAACTATCTATATGTCCCAATACTTATAAAAACAGGTAAACAAAAACAAAGAAATAAAATATTTAAGAATTTATTACCAAAACTAGGGTTCGCCCATACCTTAATGTCCAGGTAATATGTATCATAAAACACCTCTAAAATAAATAATCATTTTAACAAGTGTGTGCCCTCAAGCTCCTTCCTTAAACTTCTATTCATTTATCCCTTATATTTCCTAAAAATTCTCCATTCTTGTTTATTTTCTCTAACCTCATTTCTGTCAACATTCAATTGCCACTATATGTTGTTGTAGTTTGTCCCATTTTACATCTCTCCACATTTTTACCATTTTATATTCTGTTAGACAATGGAAAGCACTATCTAATTTCCCACACATAATGCATCTTTCTTCAAAATTGTTTTTTAATCCTTTTAGAAATAATACCGCTGTATGCATCAATGCAAGACCTATTCTACTGAATTGATCATAATTATCTGTATATTTCTCCTGTTCCCAGTGTCTTTGAAATATTTTATATAATTCTAAAGAACGTTTATCCTCAAAGCTAGATCTCAATATCTTCTACCCTCTGCCTCACTTCTTTCCAAAATCCACTGACATTACTTTCACCACACATTCCCCATTCCACTTTCTCCTAATACTTTCCCTACCTCCCCAAACCAACTTTCTCTCTCCTCCCAGTCTTTGGTATTATTTGGTACTTTAAGACATTCCTTTAATACAATGTTATTATCTAATTTTAAATATTTGTTAATATTTCAGAATTCTCTCCTCTATTATACTTTTCTTTTCTACTATTCCTCGTTATACCAAACTTAGTGAACTTTTTGGTAACACAAGAACCTCTCTACAAAACATTCTATGTACCACATCAACCTTTGTCTATCCCTTTGACTCTCCCCAAATTCCTACTTCATACATCATCTTTGACTCAATCACAGCCTCATATAGTTTTTCTGTTTGTATCTCTGTATTAAAAAAGAAAAGTTGCATTTAGAACTTTATGAAATGAGCTTCCAGTTGGACTTGGGATTATTTTTAAGCTTTGAAAATAATTTACCAAAGTTATACATTTTATAATAGAATCGAAAACAGAACATCTCTTTTGAGCAATAGATTACTTAATATTTAATAAGTTTTGACATTAATATATAGTTTTGCATACTTTATTTTTGTAAATTATTAACGTATATCATAATTTATAAGAGATTCTATTTATTTTTTGTTTGTATATAGTTGTAAAAGGAGTTTTATACTGGTGTCAGTTTACGGAAGAAATACTCAAGCTTGGAGGTAATGAGATTTTGTTTATTTATTATTTTTGATGGGATATATGAGTCCTAATACATGAGGGAACTGTCATTTATATTCAGAGGTCATGGAGTTATATTTCTGAAATCACTGAGTATCACAATTTCTTTTGTACTTTTACAATAAAAGCTATTAAGTTACACCAGTATTATTCTATTTACACTTTCAATAGTCAAGCATTGATTGCTAAAAATGTGTGCTATGATATTAAAGTTGCAAAATTACATAATGTGAGTGCATTGATTTCATTGCAGGTATATCTTTTAATGTGAAAAATAATCAAAATATTCTTCAGATACTTTCCAGAAGGTTTCATCTCAAATTATTTCAAGAAGCATGCTTTATTAAAAAAAAAAATTCTTGCAATTCTACATCAGTTAATACTACAATAAAGTCCCTATTACAATGACATAACTAATGCAAATTTCAAATTAATATCCTTTTAGTTTTATTCATATTTCTGTAATAAAATAAATATGTGATTCTATTTTTGAAAATGTTGTCTTGCTACTACTTTTTACAAGCGCATAAAGTGAAATATGTTAGCTTAGGATGTTGATAATGTTATTTGGAATATATTCAATCTTTTATCAGTGCAATACTAGACCTTACCAGGGCTATATGCTACTGTAACATCTTATGGAGGAATTTTTATAAGATACCAATGAATAATAAAAGTATTTAATATCTTTTTTTTTCAACAAACCTGATATTCATATAGGTACTTTAAAGAGCAAGCACTGTGGAATAAGTCTCTCTTCAGATCTGATATAAAAGATTCACTATGCTTATCATAAATACTATATAAGATTTTGTACCTCATGTATAGTTTTATTAGATGAATTAACAATTCTAGCAGTTATCTAGACTTCATGGAAAATATTCCTGAGTAAAGGCCCACTTAGGTGTATAAACCTTTTTTACAGTGGAATATCATATCAGATAAAAGTATATTCTCTCTTTCATATTTCTATAACAGATTAAAGGAAACATTTTGGAAATATTTTTCGTAGTTACTTTAAAATACATGTTATCTCAATAATCTAGGCTAGAGTGGTAATATTTTGTGCTAGCCCTTATATTGCTTAATAAATGGCAAAAGAAATAATTTCAATAATTTATTCAGTTTCATACTTATAGACCATGTAATTAATCAATCTGGTAACATATATGATGTAGCTAGTACAACGTTTCTTTACTTTTAATGCTTTTCATTCTATAGGCTGAATTCTGAATCAAGATTAACATTAAATATAACATTTAATTTCATGTCGGAACCAATGCAGTGAAGCAACTATTATGTTCTTAATTACCTAGTGAGTCGATTTAATAATCTTATGCTCCACTAATTTTGCATAATTCAACAGTAAGTGGAGCATAAGATTATTAAATCGACTCACTAGGTAATTAAGAACATAAGATTAACATTTTCACTTGGAAGATAAGGACAAATGCAAATTTTAGCAACCTACCTCTTATAATTCACTATTAATATAATGTTGTTGTTTTTTGAATTATTGTATGCTAAGACAAACAATACAAGGAAAATTATCAATAAGAAGAAGGGGAAGAAAATAGTTATTTTCCATTATCTAAAATTGAAGAGGAAGATAATATTTAATTCCTAAACTATGTGATTTAAAATGCAGTGTTCGCTCACCAGAGTAAACAGGCACATGCTGTTAACTAACAGGAAAAGTTAATAGCACTCCTATGATCTTAGAAAGAATTAAATATTCATTATCCTATAAGCAAAGTCAGATGGTTCGTCATTTAAACTTCTGCTACATATAGTGTATGACTCTGTTGCCTTTTGCTGTGTGCTGCTGCGAAATAAAGTGAAAAAAGAAGAAGAAGAAGAAGAAAATCCCAAAAAGTTGAGAAAAGAAAAAATGAAAAAATAAATATGCTATTTGCACTGAAGCTAGACAAATGCTACAAGTTGCCACTTGTATTAACTGAACGCGGTCATTTCTTTTTTCTTTCTTTATAAATGTTAGCATTTATGTAGGGACATTAGCCTTGTATTTAGTAATTAAATGATGTTAAGGAACCTTTTATTATGTAAAACAGCTATAACCAGAATTGTTTCTATAGCCTTCAACTGCCACATCCATTTAAAATAACACTTTCTCTAAAGATGATATAAGCATGTTTAAATGCTTTAAAACACTGTATCAGACATTTTTGACACCTTAAAAGTGCTAATTCAATATTTAATGTTGTTAGTTGTTAAATTTTAATATTTAGTATTGTCAATGATATATGTATATTATTATATAATAAATGGTATGATTCTTTCCTAATAGAAATTCTTTTTATTTACCCATACATGTATGAAGAAAGTAAGGAGAGGGGCAAAATATGGTAATATGGACACCAATTGGCACAGGCACAGAATAATGATATATAGTAATTAATTTATAATTATTGTTATCCTTATAGTACTTAAATTCTTATAGTACTAAGATTAGTTAATAGTGCTATTCTTATGTTTTTATATTATACCGGTGTTTTTGGCAGTTTCCGTCGTGTTGGCGATGTGGGTGTTTTGTCCTGTTCTGATTCTGAAACAAACAAAAATTATATACTCAAAATCTAGAACTAATATGATGAAGCTTTAGCCATATACAGAGTGTCCATCAATGATAGATACAATTTCAATTCTTATATATCAGTCTAAGTATTACAGCTATACAATCGTACTAGTGTCATTTGGAAGAGAAACTTATGTCACAACATGATGTAACATAACCTAAAGATTAATGTCCTGATAGAAGTCAACCTGTAATCCTGTTCATCTCTTCTTAACATGCGCCTATCAATTGTCGTGACAATACTTATAATTCTCAATGTTACTCATCAATATTCCACAGTAGAGAGGCATTAACTCTATCCTATGTATCATCTCATATGAAAAACATATTTTTTACATATTTAATGAACATTTGGTGACAAACTGCATATCATGAAGTGGTCTATATACAGAAAAATGGGAAAAGTACTTATTTCTAAATAAATAAATAAACAAATGAAGGCTAAAGACAATGTTCATTTTCACATAAATTCAAATTCAAGTACTACAGCTTTAGGAAGTTGCAATGAGCAACTTTTCTTATTTTTCGTGTTGATTTAATTTTAGACTACAAATAAAACTAGAAAAAAAAAAGTTTTGTCATAAGCTCCATTGGCTATAAGGGCAAAGCAAGCGAGCCTTGATGCACAACATTACGTAACTGATTACGAAAAGTTGTGCATCAGTATCACCTACATGTAACATGATTTGACTATGGAGAAAATGTGTAAGCAGGTATTAAAAGTGTGACATTTCCTAAACTTAGAACTAACGCTAACGCTCGGTGTCTAAGATTAACCTAGCCACTTTTTCGTACACCCAAAAAGTTCCTGATATTTAAACGGACCTTCGGGTTACATTTTTTAACGGTATGATGGAAAGAAGTGTGACGTAATACAAAACTAATGGCATCACAAATCCAGCGTATGATGGATGCACTATATTTTCCATTCGGCGCGTTAACGCTAAACTGCCTATAAAACTAAAACAATAATTATTCTAAAACCAAAGCATTACTCACCGATTTGAACGCCGAGCGCTTCCCCCTGCGCCGAAACTCTCCTGGAACCTCCTGAAACCAAGGCACTCGGATCGTCCAGGAGTTCGCACATTCGCCTGTAAGAAATAGAAAAATACGTTGCTTTTGCAATATTTACTTGCAGTGACTCTGTTAAATTATTTTCAACCAAACGGGGGTGGGGGGGGGAATCTAAATATGTCCTCAAATGTTGGCGTTGTTGAATTTTTACTTAAACATAAAGTGGCTTTAAGACATCTCGAACTTAAAATCTGAAAGAATCCCAACCTTTGAACCTGTATCTTTTGCATTTGTTAAGACTGTGAGCTAACAGTGTAACGCATAACGCCAAATAGTATTGCAGGATTAGATTAATGGCAAATAGAAAAAACAGATTCCTTTTTATCTGTGCAACAATGAATACAAACAGATGCATTGAAGATTTTTTAATGGTGTCTAACGCCCGTTTTTACTACTGAGGCACCACAGGTGGTGGACACTGATGACACATGAGATGAAATGATAAATTGGGAAAGAATGTTTTTTAAGGAAGAAAACGTTCCAGGCCTAAGTTGCGGGATTTGCCATTTATGAGGAACGAGGAAAACCTGTGAAAACTCCAGCCAGGGAGGACGGTCCTAGTGGGAATCGAACCCCAAACCTCCCGCTCACGAGTTCGCGCATTAACGACCTCGGTCATCCGTGGCGGCTTGATGTTTTGCAACTTATGCTGCTTCCTATTCTGAAACGTCTGGAGTTAATTCCTGTATATGCATGCCAAAGCTCTTGATGCAGGGTGTGTCTAAGTGATTAGAAAGGTACCATGTTATGCTCAGTTCCCAGATCTACATTCATTATCTGTGGGATATCTTTCAACAGAGAGCTTTACAGGATATTAAAAACATCGAGCCTGGGTCAGCTGTTCATATGTCTCCTTTATCAATGGCGAATATCGAAAAAGATGAAATCCTTCATTACATCTATTCCCCCCCCCCCCAATGTTTAGGTGTCTAGCCGTACATGGTGCGAGAGATGCTGGTACAAATTGTTGATTGCACAATCATCACCGACCGCCACGGGTGGCCGAGGTCGTTAAGGCACGGACTCGTGAGCGGGAGGTCTGCGGTTCGAATCCCGCCAGGACCGTCCTCCCTGACTGGGGTTTTTTCCAGGTTTTCCTCAGTCTTCATAACTGGCAAATGCCGGGGAGGTACCTAAACTTAGGCCTGGAATGCTTCCTTCCTTAAAAAAAAAAATATCCTTTCCCAGTTTATCATTTCATTTCATGTATCATCAGTGTCCACCGCCTGTGGTGCCTCAGTAGTAAAAACGGGCGTTAAACACTACTCAAAAAAAAAAAAAAACAATCATCACCAGGAACTAACAATTTAGCACGTGGATACATTTTCTTTTTGTGGACTGTGTCGTGAATGTAAATATTGTTTGCACATCTTGTATGATAACTTTCTATTTGATAACGTAAGAAAGTATGCTGTGTTTTTTAGACAATTTTTGTTTGTTTGTTTGTTATTTCTCGATTCTCGATAGTCTGTTACATTCTTAGGCAAAATTAATAACGTCAAAAACCAGCTACCCTCTATGAAGGTAAAAATGTTTTGTGATCTCAGAATTCGAAAATAACCAAAAATCAAGTTTTAGGGGGAAAAAATCTGAGCACCACAGTACATAGTATGTGGGTTTACTTACAGGTCGGCGCTATGTTCGACAAGAAGCTCGGCGACATCGCCTGTTCTGTCCATGACCGCACACACTTCTTCAAAACTGCGATCAACCAGTGGCACTCCATCCCATTCCAACACCTACAAGAGTGTAAAATTGCCACATTTAGTACGCAAGTATTTTTGTGTCAGTTACTTGTTTGTGTGTCCAACGCGTACAAAAGTACAGTGTATATGTCTTAAGGCACTAACAAGAAAGCCTTGTGTTGTTTTACAATACAAGCATTGTGCATTCTTATCTCTCTGATGTTTTACAAATAAAGAAATTAATGAATTATTCGTTTCATCTAGACCCACTCATCATTTGGATTATATTAATCTTTATAAACAACAGCTGAACCGCAACAGTACAGGTTGTTAAAACATACGCACATTTATCAAAAGAAAATGGTAAAATAAAGGTCTAGAGAATAATTACGGAACCCAAAACAAAATTCCTGCTTAGATAAGGGCAAAACTTTATCATTATTATAGGAGATACTCTAAATGGTTGCCATTCACTGTTGTATATGCTTTAGTCCTTCATAGAAAATCACACATATGATTTGCTGACATGCATTTAACACATGGTTTAAAGGAATTCAAACCAAGGGGTCGGGTAGGCCAACTAATGTCTCCTCCCTCAGTCTATCACCCATTAAATATCCGGTTCAGGCAAGCCGGCCGCCCACGAACCAACACAGGGCGGCACTTCTCCAATATGACAGTTAATTTATTTGATAAGGACCACGTGGTTATAAAGAACCTATTTGGTGGAATGCATGGGTCCAATGTCTGTATCTATAGTCGATGCTGATGCCTCAATTCTACGACCATGAGAGTATTTACATCTGTCCATTGTCGTGTGACTACAAAGCGCGCCCTATGGTGACGATAAAGACTTGCCCATTTCTTTTTCTTCTTCTTTAGCGATTCCTTGCTGCCTTTACGCTTTACATCGTCGGGAGAATCTCGATAAACTTCTTCCTCTTTTTATATCTTTGACCATAGCCTTCAACACAACGCAGTGTCTCTCCACCCGAGCCCTTCTAAGCGCTCTCTCGTATATCTTGGTCCTTCTCCTCTTATTCTCTTTCAAAGTTAATTTTGCAGATCTGCCGAAGCCTCCTGTGCAAGCGTCCAATCAATTTAATGCACATTCAACTTGGCCGTCACCAACACCTGGTTTCAATTTTTCCTTAATTCGATCCCGCTTAGCCTTTTGAGATATACGTTCTACGCTTTCGTGATCCTTGACAGGCCTTTTCCTCCAGCGGGTTACCTCTCTCTTTCTTATAGCAAGTGTGTTCACTTTCTTTCTTCTCAAAGACAGTTTAACTCATCTGGTAATACGCTGAGGTAGTTAATTTACTCCCTTCTGAAAATTCCCGTTTAGATTTAATATTTGTAGTGTTGAGTATGTTCTATTATGCTTCCGTTACATCCGATGTTCAGCTGACTTACTTAGTCCTCCCCCAACTCCATATCTAAGCAGCTATTTGTTTAGGATTTAACATTCACTAGGCCCTTTTTCTCGGTAATTACGAGCTAACTACTATGAAATACGCTTCGATATTATAAAAAAATCTATATGCCTGTTCTAATATGAACTACATGAAATTGCTACTAATTAGGTATAATAATATCCATCTAAACAAGGACCATTTCTTATTAAAAATGTGAGCATTTTAAATGAATGTAAGTAGGGGCTTGATTTTATATCCCTATCACTTCTTCTATTCTTACTCTACTTGATAACAAGGATAGCCTGTACTGTCCCAAAAAGAGATAAGCACTGTAAACAAGTTTTCCAGGAAAATTCGCCTCAAATAATGACAATGCTTTATGTGGTATTATCAAAATCGGATTTATAAGGGCAGTTGTGTAACCGTTCAGTTTATTTTCAGCGATATATAGCGAAAATTCAAAGGCATCATCAGTAAGAAGAAAGCCAACAATGAATTTAGTCGAAAAGCTTCTAATATTCAAAGCATATTTATTTTAGAAACAAAATGCAAAAGTATAAAGGGCATTGAAGAATAAAATGTTTGGAAATAATATGAGCGCACTATCACATATACGAAGACAATTCGATAACAAGACCTCTCGTGTGTATAATGCTCCTTTTTTATTCAAATTTCATGGCACCTCAGAGCAAGTAGAGCATAACTTCCTCTCAAGGATACCAGACTCACCTTATCCATCAGATATGAAAATGTGTGTCTGAAGAAAACTCTAAACATTGAGCTAGGTACTATGATAGGATGCAACCCCAGCTGAAATTCACCGCATAGCTGTTGAGTTGTACGATGCTCATGCCACGCAAACATATTTGGTTTTCTGCACTGCCTTTGTTAACAACAGGACAGATATTCAAGATAAGCATTTATCCGGCAGGACAAAAACATCTACGAGTGATCCACTGAAGGTTTGATTCGGGAGAACAAACATATTCATTGCTGATGAACTTTAAATCTCATTCGTCATAGTGCATATCGTTTATGAATTCTGGAGCACTGGAAAACGTGTTCATGCTGGTAATCGCAGAAACAGTTCCTCTAGAATAAAATTGTCTCTAGTGCAATTGTTGCACTATCATGAAAAGGGAGAGTAGTTGCCACAGCTCGAACGTGGACACGTCATGAAACTGGAGGACCAAGAGGGTACGGTGAATGGACCTCTATTGTGACTTGTTTAGTCGGTTGAGGAAGGCAGTTTGTAGGAAGCGTTCTCAGTTACTGCGAGACAACTCCAAACCACAAAGTTATTCACATATATGAGTTGTTCCAGTGCTACAATCGAGCAATTTACTGAAGATTCGCTGTCATGCTGAAGGTTATTCGCAAACGATAGGCAAGATCAGATGTCATGGCATTCTCGTATGGTGATATGCGGCGCAGCAAACGCTTAAGCTAATATAACAATTATTGTGTTATTATGACGTTAATAATCTTTACTTACTTTCCTTTTACTGCTTGTCTCATGGATCTCTTCCTATGTACCAGCTATTTCTAGGAAGTTCGGGCGCATAGTTTTAGTTTTTACTATATTTGGTGCCAATGTTTCTTTCTCCTTTTTCTTGCCGTTTCGCTTCGACTAATCAGACGTTCGCTCCTTCGATATACAGATCTCTCTTTCGAACTTGACTGAGTACATGATGCATGGCCGTCGAGAGCGTTGGGACATCTTGCTATGGCTCCGCAACGATCACTCCTTCAACGTTCTGCCACAAAATGGCATTTCATTCTGTTTGCCAGGTCACTGAATCGTTTTCTTGTGGCACAGATGAAACAAAATTTTTTGTAAT
Organism: Metallyticus violacea; assembly: GCA_030762175.1. Classification (NCBI taxonomy): domain Eukaryota; kingdom Metazoa; phylum Arthropoda; class Insecta; order Mantodea; family Metallyticidae; genus Metallyticus; species Metallyticus violacea. The sequence goes on from CM060831.1 coordinate 65,702,779, forward strand.
TATTTAATTAGTATGCAGGCAATTTAAATTTTTAAAAAACTGTATGCTCTGTGCACTTTTTCTTTCCATGTTAGTATAATTAGTCAGTTGTTTTAAAGGTGTTTCTGTTTCAGATTATGTATGTCGTAAACCCTTATATTCTTAGCTACAAGTTGAAGGAATTTATCGAGCAATCCTTGTTGTTATGTGCCGACTTATGAGTTTTAGACGAAACTGTTAGTTTCTTTAAGCTGTACACGTTTTCCAATTTTGCTTATTGTAATTAATGGTTAATTGTGTTTGAAATTTTACTATTCCTTTTCTATATCACTGGAAAACATTACGATATCCTTCGATGAGTGATCCTGGGGGCTTTATTCACATTTAGTTTCTTACATTTGCTTTAAGTGTGAGTGATAATGGGAAAACACAATGAAAATAAAAGAAATAAGGAATATATTTGGAATTCTGCAAGGCAATATGAAAGAACGATTTGTATAAGATAGTTACACTGTATCTATGAATACGTTTTAGCAACGAGAGGTTTCGTTAATCGTACTTATTGAACCATCTTCGTATTGTGAAGGGCATTTTCTTTCCACAAAATCAGTTATAATTCTTTCTTGAATGATTTTTTGCCTCAGGCACAATAGGGTTGGAAAAAAAAATGAATTGCAGGTTAGAGCTAACGTACTTAGCACAGCACCCCATCGTAAAACTCCCTGAGTTAGAAAACATTACTTACCTTGTCGCCTTGCTGGAGGCCCCCCTTTTCGGCTGGACCTCCAGGCACCGTCCACACGATGTAGGCGAAGAGGCGTCCGTCCGTACCAGTTTTGCCGCCCACGACACGCATTCCAAAACCCCTGGCTGCCACATACATAAACATGTCTACACCTTATGTATAAACATCTACTTATATTATTACAATAGATATTGTTTATATTTAGACTGCAGGTATTGAAGATATTCGTTTTTAAATGTAGGTTTAGTAGATTTTCTAAAATAAATAACATTTGGCTAACAAAAAAGCTCGTTTGGCATCTTATATGATTACTTATAGGTCCTTCTTGGTAAACTTAATGCTTTAATTTTTACTTCTGATTAATCTCAAATGCATAAGGAATTAAACGTTAGTCGTAAAGAGAGACGCCTTTAATCAACACAGAGATATCACAGATAGGTGTCTAAGACAATTTATTAACAGAAAGGTATGGGTGGTTGGTTCCAAATGTTACGCATAGACTTTAAGACATCCGGAAAAAAAACCCCTCATAACACTAATTTTAAGTATATCATACACACACGAACTATACAGTTAATTCACCGACAATTTCCCTATTTAAGAATTCGCATTAAAGTATAGACTACGTTCGTTTTTTGTTACCGTAGTTTTACCGTACTATAAGATCCCTATACAAGTGAAAAATACTGAGTCTTTCATGCTCTTGTCGATCGGCAGTCAGAGCGGTAACACAGTGTGACAACATTTAGTTAATCAAAACAAGCACGTAGCTTAAGACAGGAGATGTTTGAAATGTCCTGCTACATCCATACATTTATGACATTTTTATCGAAAAATGATCTTAAGTAATATCACGAGGGGGTCTGGAAAGCTCAGACCTCGAGTGATATTTATTAGGGCTATTTCACGAATAAAATAAGAATTTAAATGCAATTCCTCTAAACTTGATTTATCTTGCGACAGAAGAATGCCGATTGTCAATGATGCCAATAGAGAAGAGCAAAATATGGGGTTAAGACTGTTTCATGAATGCAATAAGAATAAGAATAAAGTGATATATATAACAATGTAACAAATTAACAGTAATTATAATAATACAGAAGGATAAAGCACTAAGAAAAAGTCACACTTGAGATCACTATATTTCGGACTCGTGGAGTCCTTCTATGGCAAGTGGTAATTTTCTAAAAAGATGCCAAAAACAGGTTCAACGTATCTTGTCATAATGTACGTACATATTTTCATTACAATTATAGTTGTAAATGCGAGAACTTTAATCAGTTGCGCAGATATTACATTCTCTTCGCCGAAAGTTACCGCTCAGACTGCCATTCCGTCTACTGCCGTGAAACGGGATAAGAAAATCAAACAATTAAGTATCTCAAAGCAAAGAATCGTTCTATATTACAGATACAATTATCTAACTCGCTTTAAATTACCCTTGCGGAAAATACCTCCCATTCACTCTGACATGCGAGCATAGACAGAAAAAGAGCAGATGGGTCACCAAAGGTTAAATATTTTGCTCAGACGGTGTGCGCATTCTTGACGACTGCCCATCAACACAGCCCTTGCAAATATGCCTCCCAACTCGATATGGCAAACATCCACTCAACATTTGGTCACGTTACCTTCGACAATGCTTATGAGCGTATGTACACTTTATATCCTGTTGTAGATGTTGTTTTAGCAGTACATATATTTCAATCATTCGCATTGTTGTTTTCATATTAGGTACCATCAAAGATGCTCATCCATAAATATTTGTTTATATTCGGCTCGTGGTCTAACGATAATCGCTTCGCGATTACATTTATTACTAATTGAAGGAAATTCAGAGTATTTAATTAATGATCTGTAGATACAATTTTAACTGTGATTTGAAGTCTTAATTACTTACCTAAATTTCGCCATATATATTTTGTTAAATTAGTAGGTTATTTGACAAATATAAACCAAAAGCTTAAATCTGAATTTTTTTCGTCGCCTTTAATAAAGAATTTATCTAAATAGGTTATAATTATATTTTTAAACTTTCTTAATATTTTTTATAATGCGTTGTTTAAACCAAAACCAAGGTTATAAAAGATTAAATAACAGCACCTGTCATGAATATCCTTGCACATGTATAATATACAATTTTACTAATCCCGAAAAATGAATTTAAAGCAAAATAATAATTACGTTATTTAATTTATGGGCTTTATACCGTCCCTTATTCCAAAATACAATTACCGCCACGGGTGGCCGAGGTCGTTAGTCTCGGACTCGTGAGCGGGAGTTCTGGGTTCGAATACCGCCAGGACCGTCCTTCCTGACTGAGGTTTTTTCCAGGTTTTCCTCAGTCCTCATAAATGGCAAATGCCGGGGAGGTACCCTAAACTTAGGCCTGGAACGATTCCTTCCTTAAAAATAAATCCCAATATATCATTTCATCTCATGTATTATCAGTGTCCATCGCCTGTGGTGCCTCTGTAGCAAAAACGGGCGTTAAACGATGTTCATTCATAAAATACAATTGGAATTTGTATACACTAGTGGAAACCAATTGACTACACGATTTACGATAAGACATGTTAAAGTTCCGCTGACGCAGGCAATTGAGCTTTCTCGGTTGTATTTATCACGCCAAATGTTTGTCGAGGTACGTGTTAAACTTTTTTGGATTTGCGAATTTCAAGAATGGTAAATCCTATCTGTAACGAAAACTTTTTTTCAGAACTATGTACAAATTTGATTACAGATAGGTTTAATTGACAAGTGTATTTTTATTTATCAACTAGCTCTACTCAAAATTGTTTGTACCTTTTTTTTTCTGCAGTGAGTACTCTCATCGAAAAATGTTATCTTATTTCTTAAATCTACATGGAATGACACGAACTATACTTTTAAACGACAGAAGCATTTAAACACATGAATATTTACACATTAAATAATTATATATACATTTCAAAATCATTTTAATATAAATTTGGGATACTTATGTAAAGTCAAAAAGAAAGAAAAGAAAGAAAAAAGAAAAGGAAAATATCCTCTTTATTGCTGCCACAGTTTTAATTTTATTTATTTATTTTTTGCAGAACCTTGTGCTCAATTAGATATGCATGATGATTTAGGTGCTAAGCACTTGAATTAAGCTGCAGTAACTTTTTAAAGTGCCATTTGGATAATCTTGGTTCTGTAATCTATTTGTCTTCACCAGGAGCATTGTATGTGTGTGCGCGCAAATATTTTCTTTATTATTTGAAATCAATTGATTTTATTTATAAAATAATAACTCCAGCTATAGTGCCAGCAATAAAACCATATACGTAAATTAAACACGTGGAACGCGAATAGCATGATGCTTATTAGGGGAGTTAAATTGATACTTTTTCAAAAGCGAACTTGATACCCTTCGCAAGTTAATTAATTTCCGTTACATGTTTGTTTTCAATTTCAAATACTGACCCTAAAGGAAGTCGTGAATGCGCTTCGCAAGCCGGTGAACCACAAACAAACTCTCTCGTGGCGTATAACAGTACAAGAGGGGTGTTCTTTAGTAGGCTTAAATGGAAGGCTGTGAAATGGCCGGAGAAGGAAGTGACACAGCGTGTGATGAGAAAGGAGGAAAGGAAAACCTGTTGATACTGCCAGCAGGGAGTCTTCCCTCACTTGCACTACTGGGCATAATAAAAACCCTAACACATTCTCTTCTCGTACTTTCCCATCTTTTCTCTCCCTCTCTAATATGCATAGTCCCCAACGGTACAAGACCTCTAGATAGAAAAACATACCACTTAAGTCCTTTCAATTTGGTCCGTTTTAAAGAGAACATTTATTTCGCGATTCGTGATCAGATAAAGTGATTCAGAAATTTTCTATTTAGATTCACATGGAAAAAATGACGTTTGAAATTCAATATGCCCTAGACACCCGTTTTTAACTGTGTTTTCATTATCACTACATATACGATCACATAGATTGATAAAGAATTTCATTAAGACTTCGTACCAATTAGCATTTAACTTCAGAAAGATATAAAAATGCCACTAGGTTTCCTTTTTAATACACAAGGCTTTGAAAAATGAGTAAAACAATTATTTTGACGTGCTTTTATGATGATATCAGACAGTGTGTGTTTTGTTTTTGGAATTATGATTTTCCTGTTTTAAAAAGTGAGAAAATGTTTTAATGCATAATTTCATTAATAAATTTGTTAAAATTTGTTTCAAAATTGTTTTAAATACGTAATAGTATGTTATATCAATAGATATACTATTAATTAGCTGAAATTTGAAACAATCCTGAAAATATCTTCATTATATTAAAATTTAAAAATATTTTGACGAGCTAAAAATATAACAAAAAAGTTTCCTAAACAGTCTTTAAATATCTCACTGAGTTACCACTTAACAAGACTACTATTAGTTACAACTTTTAGAAAACGCTTGAAAGTCTTGTTTTTAAAAGCATAGTATTACTAAAAGTTTAAAGAGCCAAAGGAAACTTGTAAATTACACAAAACACGGTTATTAAAGTAAGATTATATTTAATTTAGGAAATTGTAGTAAAACTTTTTAGAATATATTTATTGGATAATTAGGCCACAGGCTTAGAAATGTCGTTAATAAACAGAACGTTAATGATTATTCGTATATTATTGCTAATATTTTATTGAACCTTTTTCTATTTTAATGACTAAAAACATTAACGAACATTTCAAATATACATATTAAAATTAGTAAGTATTTCTAGAATATGGAAGTGATTCACTTTGTTTTAAACATTTTACATATCTTGTGACAGCTCTTACGGCCTGCCCCCAATTAAATATAAATATAATATGTATGTTGCAAACCAAATTATAATAATATTTGATGTATTGTAATTAGTTATATAGATATCATGTATGTATATATGTATAATAAGGTATAACATTAAAATGTGAATTGTATGCCGACTAAAGAGAAAGTTCCCTGGTGCCTTCTATTTACGGTAGCTTGGAAAGCCAAGAAGGCCATAAAATTCTCTACAAAATGTAGAATAAACACAAGGGTCAATATTTTCCTTTCAAGATTTTCTATTATTCTATACAATAACTTTTCAGGATTCTTTCCATATATTTTGATGCCACTTTTAAAAGGACAACCGTTGGAGGGTTAATAAATCCCGGGCCTTTTAAATTCGTTAGGGCTTTAAACTCGACAGGCAGTCGTACAATTAGCTTTAATTGGTCAATGTCAACAAAATGTTTTAAAATTCCAAACAATAGCGAATGACATGTGTGGCAGATGAACAAAAACCAGGCAATGATATGTTTGAACTTTTAAAGATAGGCGCGAAACTTGTGCGTGTTCGTAAGTTAATTTAATTGCAACTGAACCTTTTCTGTTTAGTTTAAACACTAGTTAGCTTTTTTATTATTAGGTTCTTAATTTCATTAATCTGTTCGTGTATATTTCTATTAATGAGTTTCTGTTCCATATATGGAATGTAAGTGAAATAATCAGGAACATTCAAGGGAACAATAGAGTACATGCAAATTAATATAAAAAAACAACAACACAGTTTGTGATTAAACCTACTAATTATAAAATAAAGCTGAAAGTTTCATAAGACTGGCAACTTTGCCAAGATCTAACCTGCATTGCGATACGTGATACATAGTAGTCACTGAATATCAACAAACGGAAAACAAAAGACTGACAGTACACACGTACATCACTCGCACTTATTAATACTTATACAAGAATACGAAACCAGGTATATCAACTCCCAGCCGCATCGGCAAGATCTAACCTGCATTGCGATACGCGATACACAATGGCCACTGCTTATCAACAAACGGAAAACAAAAGACTGACAGTACACACATACATCACTGGCATTCCTAATACTTATACAAGAATACGAACCCAGGTATATCAACTCCCAGCAGCATCGGCAAGATCTAACCTGCATTGCATAATGGTCACTGAATATCAACAAACGGAAAACAAAAGACTGATAGTATACATAATGGCCACTGCATATCAACCAACCGAAAACAAAAGACTGATAGTATACACATATCTCACTGGCATTCCTGCTTTGATGTTGCAAGCAATTTTTTTGAAATTCTCTATCGTTGTGCGCTGCAATTAAAACTCTACGCGCAGTAATTATCCAAGAAGAAATATATTGAAAACTATAAATTTCACAATAATACGACATTAGACTTTTTGCTATATCATATATGAGCTCTTCGCACAGAGAGTTTCCACTCTATATTAGTTTAACCAATTTTGGTAGATTTCTTTTATACTATCTTCATGCAATATATGTCATTTAAATATCTTATTATGGATTAATTACGTAGTTCTTGTCTTCTTGTTTTCAACGGGCTTCTTATTTTTTAAATATGCAGACAGTTTAAAATCTAATACAATATATCTTTGTGCGAAAAAATGTGTGTGTAAATTTTAGTTCATTATATGTTGTGAAATAAATAAGTTTGTCCTTTACTCTTTAATTACCTTTCTCCATGCTTTCCCCATCACATGTTCGATGGAAAATCATATTGGTATGTTCCGACTCGGTCGGTAATTATTATATATCGATCGAGTAAGCGTTTGACACTTCTTTCGGCTCGCCATACATGTACAATAAAACAAAAAAATAATATTTCTTAAAAATTTACACAAATTTAACATAATTACAGTTTTAAAGTGGTGTAACATTGAATCAACAAGTTATTTACATTTTTCTAATGCGCTTTCTGTATTCCTCTATGTTTTAATATGCAAATTCAATTCAGGATAACTGAAGTACTAATAAAATATTTTCCTTTTTGTCTCTTCCTCAGGGCTATAGACTCGAATACTAAGATTTAATCTGGAATTGTTTTAATTACCTATTTTAGAATTACCATTTTGTAACAATCCTCGTTTATGCAATTCTTTCAATTGAAATTGTGATTTGAAAAAGGAAATAAGTCCACATTTTTGTAAAAATGAGTTGATATATACATTTATGTTTCTCAGCCCTCAGCCCTTTACACAATTTCACCTTAAAACCTTAGAGTAAATTCCACTTCATATATTAACTACACTCACATATTAAAGTGTTATTTATTATTTTTGTGCTGTTTATAATGGATGGTTCTGAAAGTGAATCTTCAAGAAAGAATAAGAAGAAAGAAGTTCGAAATATTGATTATGCTCATGAGAAGAGCTCGTTTAGATCGGAAGGATAGGGTTATGAACGATAAGGAAAAATGTCTTGATTGCAGCTGCCAGCTGAAGGACACAAATAAAATATCCGATGCTGATAAAGTATCTATTCTATCACAGAGACTTAGCGGATCTACTAAAAAGAACAAAATGCCTTTCTAATGAGACTAATAGAGAGTAAACCAGTAAAGAAAGACAATGCAGAGACAAGAAGATCGTCATTCATCTTTCATGTGCTGTTAGTGTTCGTAAACAAGCATTTCTGAACCTGTATGCTGTCTCTGTGTATCACTTAACATCCCTGTTACCTCAAGGAAAGTCTCCTGTTGATAAGCTTGGAAAGTATGTTGATTGTGGTAATGCAGTCCCCGAAGCAGTACTTCGTAAACATATCAACACATCTGGGCATTTCCTAGACACCAAACACATCACTCAAACTTCTCACATACCTAGACCCCCAACTTAGCATACAGAGAACAGAACAGTGCAAAGTAAGAGTGCTATCTAAAGTACTAAAATGAAAAGAATGGGTTTAGATGGTCCTCCTCAGTAGATGTGTGTTCAAAGTGCGAGATTTAAATGTAAAGACCAAGTCTGCATCACTGAATGGAAATACTATAAGGGCTGCAGTTGTAGAATTAATCCCATATAAAAGAAGAGCAGTTTATATTATAAGAAACTGGAGAAAGTAAAGAAAAACTGCCAAGAAGATAACAGTGTTGCAGCTATAATTACCTGCAAAATATCCAACTCCACTTTTTTTTTATTTGGTTTATTTACGGACGCTATTTAACATCTCAGGTCATCAGCGTCCCATTCAATTCAGGGCGTGAAACGGCCGACAAATTTTGCTCAGAGATCTCTTTTTTCAGCCTTGAGATTCTTTATCGTGCTGTAAATGTACGACACGGGACCCACGGCTTTACTTCCCTTCCGAAGGAAGCCAAGCTTAGAATTTTTACCATACTGTGTGTGTGTGCGCGCGCGTCTGTTAACGCTCTAGCGATCGCAATTGCTGTTTATTTTCAACGAAATTCGGATATAACCCCCAATTCACAAAGAATTCTCGAGTTAGTTAACCAGCATAATTGAATCATTGGGATTGGGAGTCAACCTAAAGTAAACATTAATAAAAAAAATCGCTCTAGCGGTCGCAATTTTTGTTTTTTTCTCAACGAAACTCTGCACATTTCTTTAAAATAAATTGATAGAAGATCAGGACAATCGGACCATCAGGAGGGAGAGTATACTTGAAACACGAGTGGGGGTAAAGCGAAATTTAAAATTCGCTCTAGCGGTCGCAATTTTAAATGTTTTAAGGATACTGTATATGCCAATGAGATAAAAACGAGAGAGAGAGAGAGAGAGAGAGAGAGAGAGAAAAATAGTTTATGAAAATCAGTGAAATTGGACTATTAGAAAGGGGGTTACCTGAAACTCAACATTTAAAAATACTCTAGCTACATAAATATTTGCTTTTTCGCAACGAAACTCCATATATACCATTTAAATATAACGAGAAAAATAGTTCCTGAAAATCAGGGGAATTGGAACACTAGGAGTAGTGTTTTGTCTGAAGCCGAAAATTAAAAAAAGATTTTTTAAAATTAGGGAAATTGGAACATTAGGAGAAGGGGTATACTTGAAAACGAAATTTAAAAAGCACTTGTGTGTTTAATTTTCCCTACATTATTTTAAGATAAAAGGACAAATTAATTCAGCATTTAAACTGTATTTATAACGATGCACATGCTTTATATTTAACAAAAGCATCATCGTGAAGATAGCAAATGTGAAATATTAATGTAATATGTGTTTGAGAATTATATAAGAGCGCTCTGTAATAACCTACAGAAAACGTTTGCGTTGCATGTTTTTACTACAATAACAATTAAATTAAATTTCAAATTCAATGAAAATCGACAGAACTTTCGATTGTATATTGTTGATTGTGTTTATTTGCTTAGTACATTGTAATTGTTTTTAAAGACTAATATGTTTTTATTTTATTGAAAAATATGAATCTCTTTTTAAGTATACAATGTAACTCGTCACTTTCCGTTCCCCCCCCCCCCCCCCCGTTTTTCTCTATTTCAGTGACTGTAAAGATGGTATCAAGAGCTCAGTTTGTAAACATGGTTACATTTAAAAATGTCTAAAAATACCCACAAAGTACAGCTTTGTCTATCAGTGGCCATGCATTTCTTTAATTAATAGTATACCATTAATTTTTGTGGTTTACTCTCAACAATAATAGCAATTCTAAAAATATGGTTTCTCTTTTGTGATATATATTGTAAAAATTCTAATTTTGTTCCCCTAATACCAAACAGTAATGCCATAACTTATTTCATTCCAATAATTAACAGGGCCATAATTTTGATTTTATGTTCTTTTTTAAATTTACTCTGCTAGATAAGGGATTCGCTTAGTTTACGCAGTTCCTGCGTGACGAACTTTTCTATTTTATAGGTTTTAAACTGTTTAACATTTTATCGAAAAACGCATGATACGTTAAATGTCAGTTTTTCATAAATTCATACTCAAGTATAATAATAACAATAATAATAATAATAACAATAATAACAATAATAAATTAAATCTACGAGATGAACCTAAAATATGTAATAATATTCCATTTTTTACATGCATGGTTTCCAAAAGATAATACTGAAACAGGAAAAAAAAAAAAAAAACATGAAGGGAGATATATAATTACCTGAAATAATTAGAATAAAAGTTTTATAAATTTTGAAGCATTAAAGTTGCTATCCCTATTTACAGAAAACTTATTAACCTTTCGTTCTACCCGAGTTCTTTATGTGACATCTTTTGAATATACTCAGAGTTTCTTAATTTATTTCAGTATGTAAATGTATCATCAGTTAAAACTTTTACTGTGAAGCAAGCTCACTTTCCAGTTTCTTCTAATGAAGTTAATGGCTGAAGAGAGGTAAAAGATTTTCTTTCATTAAAATTACGGAAAAGTTAAAAACATTTAAAAATGAAAATCATTTCCCAGCCTGCGCTGAAAACTACATAATGTCTAACCAAATCACTGGGAACACGAGGAAAGCACACATCATTGCCCCGCGTAAGTAAGGATTGAATCACTTAATCTGTCTATTGTGAAGAAAGCTTTCTACCCTTTGGTTGCTATGGAAACGATTCCAGAGCGCCTCTATCCCTTCCCGTTCACAAGTTCTTGCAATGCATTACTTCTGAAAGTTGTTAGCAGATGTTTTTCAGTTCGCACTGGTGAATAAGAATTGCTAGCAAATAATAGAAGTTTAAAAGCGTAGTATCAACATTTCTTGTCATCTAGTTATAACACATTTACATTAGTCACAATTAGTTACAATACTACGCCAAAATTATTCATTATTAAAACACCCGCTAGCTTTTCTGTCTACTAGGTGATTCATAGAACCACTAAGCGCATGCGTACTATTTCCGATGTGGGCGAATGCGTCACTTGTTGCCCTTTATGTTCGCTGTGGCGATAAAAGCCAGAACGTAAACTGTGTCATTACCCGCTGAGAAATGAAACGAAGTATGTTTCAGTTCTTACATGTCGTAAGGATTTTTTATGCACACTAACTTTTTTAAATTTATAGTTGAGATAAAAATAACAGGGAGTCATGTCGGAGACTTTGATGCCTGCAAATTCTTACTTATGGTAATTTTGATCATCTTGAGCTTTTTCTCAATTTATTTCACGGAAACACTGCCTACATGGGCTGTCTTTATTAGAATAATACCTCTTTTTCATTATTCTGTTTAAATGTGGTTTTAAGGTCATATTCTTATATCTATAGGCAATATGTTAGGTCACAAAAATTACGCTACGATTATTTCGCCATTCAAAGTGAAAAATACACCTACGTTTTATTAAGAAGATCTACTTCATATAGGACATAAGTTTTAAGAGTACCCGCCATATATTTCTCTCTAATTCCACATGGTTGAAAATTTACTAAAACATTTGGGGCTAAGATCAGTTCTTGTGTCATAGTAACTTTTTTAGATTTCGCCCCAACAATTTTGTAGCTTTTGCACAGAACAATGCTGTACTCTGTTGTGAAAATTTCTTAGAGAATTTTAATATAAAATTTGATGACAACGTATATTAATTATTCAAGAATAACGAAACATTTCTTGACACTTTTTTGAATACTAATTCTTTTATTTCTAATGTAGGCGTCTTTTTTTTTTTATCCAAAACAAGAATTTTAAGGTTATGTTATCAGAGGTTAATTAAGTTTTGTTTAATTGTCCTACCTGGTCTGCCTGACTTTTGTTCTGGTTTTGCATTCAGTTACGAGCAGACACATACAAGTCCCGCGGCGTGGGGTTTTTCTTATGAGGGGGGGGGTTTAGCAAACCTCTCGCTTACTTGTTGACCTTGCTGACTGTCGCAGTTGTAGCGCAGCTGTTCCCGGGTGTGTGTTGTGTTGTTCGTTACTTAATTCGACAGTATACAAGCACATTATGCCTCGTATGTTTACTACAGCACAACGTGTCTTTATATATGATTCATATGTGTTAACTCAGTGGTGAAAGAATCATATGACCACTTTCTTTTAAGCACACGTTGATTCTTTTACTTACGTGAATACCATGCTAACTCCTTTTTTTTTTTTTTAAAGAGAATTAACCGATAGGGAGCGTGATCGTGCATTTTTTCAACAGAACTCTTCCACTGCTCACACTCGGAATAATTGCATGAGAACAATTCAAAATATGTTTCCACAATGCAGAATTATTAGTAGCTATTTGTGGCTCCCTCGGTCTCTCGATTTAACAGCCTGCGATTATCATCTCTGGAGTAAATTAAAAATGTAGCGTACAAGACGAACCCGCTCTCATATAAGACCAATAACATTCGTCAGGAAATTGACTGGATTTCTCAGATTTATAGAGAGTGATGAATAATTTCCTAAAAAGATGCCAAATAAGTAAGAAGTATGAAAGCATGCAGTTTCAACACCTCAATTGACAATTCACCAAGTTATGAAGTCTCTTAAATTGCTTTGTGTATTGTTGCATGTTGGTTTGTTTGATTGTTTTACCCTTCACCGAGACCCGACTGGCCGGCTAACAGGCTAACGAGCGCGCTCGCCAACAGGCAAAACAAACCTGCCACGGTAGTTGAAGAAAATCATAAGGTTAAAAAAGTGGCAGGTATCAAGGCATTGGTATCTTAAGCATGCACTAGTCGTAATATTATATTATATTACATTATATTAAATTACATCACATCACATTATATTATATTTTGTTACATTTTATTACATTACATTATATATTAAAATGACAATAATGTAAGCTTGCACATAACAATAACTGAGGTATATCCGTGACGAAGCGAATCTCCACGGGAAATTCATATGCTGTGATGCTTGAGATCACCTATCACCTGTTATTTTTCTTTGACTTCAATACCTTAATACACTTTGCCTTCAGGGATTGAACTCCTTCAAAATATGTGCATTCCTCATGATCCTTCAGCCAAGCAATTGCTAATTTCTTGAAAGTGTTATCGTTTGGAAAAGTTACTCAACTAGAAATTTCTCTAGTTTCTGGAAAATATAATAATAGTCAGATCTGTAGGGAGACAGCTGAGCTTCATGGAATATTCTTTGAAAGTTACCTTAATTTGTGCTCTTTGCGGGATGGTGCACTGCTATTAAGTAGGAATATTTATCTGATGAATCCTTCTCACGTCGCATTCTTTATGGCTCATGTAAGAACTCCACTGCGGAAGCATGGGACTTCCCAGAAATGATTGACTTGGTGACATGAATTCCAATCACCAATATCCATGTTTCACCACTGATAACAGTCCTTGAAAAAGCATCAGTTAGATTTTCTTCTTTGTACGTTGAATTTCAGGTAACATACGAGGGTACGTCCACAAGTTTACGGCCTAATCATTTTCTAGCTGTGATAAAGACAAAAAAAAAAAAACAATATTTCACTTTTCAATATAGTTATCCTTTATTGCAATACACTTCTCACATCTTTGAATTAACATTTCAACCCCCCTTCCTAAATAGGCAGAACTCTTGCCTGCAAAATTTTCCTCTAAGGTGATTCTTGAAGATCGGGCTGTAAGGTGGATGGTCGATCTCCTTGAAGTCACATTTCTTCACAGCTTCCTTTGCAACAAGAGCCGTGTGCACAGGCACGTTGTCGTGAAGAAGACGCACACCACCACTCAGCTTTCCTCGTCTTTTCTCTTTGATGGAAGCACGTAGTCCGTACAGTAGGCCAGCATAGTACTCCCCATTTACTTTAGTGTTCCTCTCCTTGAAGTCAATGAAGAGTATTCCTTCACAATGTCGAAGGATTGTGACCATGATCTTATTGGTTGACTGAGTGACTTTGGCTTTTAGAGGCGGTGCTTCGTCAGGTTTACGCCACTCCATTGATTCTTCTTTGGACAAAGGATTATAGTAGAGGACCATAGTTTCATTTTCTGTAACAATGGTTTCTCTCGTTGTCACGGCAAAACTCCAAAAATGCCTGAAATAGATGACTCGTTGCTGCTTTTGGACTGAGGAAAGAAGTTTAGGCACCCTTATTGCACTAACCTTATTCATGTTTAAATGTTCATGAATAAATCGAAGGACTATCGTTTTAGAAAGGCCCAATCTTGTTGCTATTTCTGCAACTTCGCGCCCCCGGTATTCGATAATTTCTCCTTCAATAAGAGCCATCTTTTCAGGAGTGAGCACCTCCAAGGGCCGACCTGCACGCTCTTCGTCTTCAATGCTTTCACGATCTCATTTACGGTAGAATATGAGGGGGATATACACCGTCCAATCGCTGTTTAATTTCATTTGGAGTAAGTCCTTCTTTTGTGAAGAACTTAATATAATAACAGTTTGATATTCCGTTTTGAACATGTCACAATCTTCTACACATAAACTTCTTTATGAAATTATAACTTAACAACTGAATACAGCGGAGAGTAAGTTAAAGTTCCAATTATTTACTTAACAGATAAGGTATAACACCAGATAAGGCTTTTGTGAAGGCGATAATCCTTATCGGCGAAGCCGGAAACTTATGAACCTACCCTCGTGTTTTCTTATCTCATGTCAACAAGATCTGACTTTTCCTTTCATATACTGTTCAATCATATACTACCAGTGTGGCAGCAGAACATTTACTTCATAAGCATCGATAAATATCCATTATCATAGAATTTATCTTTTGGAATTCATGCCTTTACAGTATGTTCAATGGGCTTTTGACTCCATTTAAGTTTTGGCCCGAAAGTTCTCTCTTTAAAATGCACCGGAATCGCACACAGCTTCCTTATTCCATTTAATTCTTTTGTGGATTCTTCTCTTATTTTGTAAGGATTTCAATCGAGTCTTCAAATCTATGTTTCTTTGTAAACTCACAAGAAGATCGAGAAGATGAGTTTGCCATCCTCTTTCTCAGTGTTTATTGGCAAAATAATAGAAGTTACATGCCAAGATATGCAAAAAAAAAAAAAAAAAAAAAAAAAAAAAAAACGCTGTTTCTTAATACAAACAGATGATAGTCGAATAGATTGTTGAACGTATTTTTTTTCCCTGATATACTGAGACTTGAAATATATGAATACGTCCTAGGCTATGATATATACGACATATAGAAAACGTAGAAGAGATGAATTAGTCCAACGAATAAACCTTTGCATCAGAACGTGCAGAAGTAGTCTGAACTCTAAGAGAATACATACAGAATATATATGCACCGCTTTACAGGACATGTTTCGTGTGAATAACGATTGAATTAAAGTGACTAAAAAGGGGCTGAACTTCTGAATCGCATGCATGTGCTACGAATATAATTTCATTAGCGTTAATCTGAAAAAGTGACGCAATAAAAGGAGAGCGTATTTAATGGAATGTGATGCACGCTTTGTAATGCAACATGGGTTTTTATTGCTGCTGGGTTGCTATTAATTAATTGCTGTCCCGTTGTTTAAATGAAAGCAATAAATAACGTGCCAAGTTTATTTTGTTTTTGTTTTCTAGTTAACCCACGCCCCAAGCGTGGTGCTGTGGAACATATATTTTAGTTTGTAGTTTAAAAAAGAAACACGGTTCTCTTACAGTAAATGTGCGAAAATATCCCTTACATAGTTCGTTAGAAAAAAATTGTCCTGTGAATAGAAGTTTAGTGAATGCAATGTAAAGTTAATACTGGATTATATAAACAAATAATTTTGTCATATGCAAAGTAATGTGCATACTTAAGACGGTTAATTTCCTTCAAAGACAAGAGGGGGAAAAACAGAAGAATATCCTTTTATCATGGAAGACTTTCTGGTACCTTCAGTTTATGCTCTCCGACAGTAAAGTAAGCAAAAAGCTTAAATTCGAAGTTCTAGAAACCTGCATGTGCCCAGTAATGCTATACGGGTATCAGGCTGGTCGACTGCAAACAAACAGATGAATGCACTACACATAAACCAAAGGATAATAGAACGCAGGATATTACGAATAATAATAATAAGGGACAAAATCTTCAATGAAACATTAACCCATATAACATCAACAACAGACATCGCAGACTGAAGTGAAAATGGGAAGATCATATAACGAGGATGCAGGACGACAGATGGATGTATAAGACCACCATGTGGCCAAGACAGAGATGGGAAGACTTCTACGCGGCAGAGGTAGGTGCATAATGGTCCAGAATAGCAAGAAGCAGAATATATGGAAACCCATCGAACGTTAACTTCGAAACGAATGAAATCTGATGAACAAAAGTGTAACAAAGGGTAGTATACAGGGTAATACTACTGTACTACTACCTTAGTGCGAATTAGCTCATTGCATTGGCGAACAAGAGCTATCTTCTTGTAGGAGGCCTTTGCCTTTCTTAGAGACATTCGGGATTATTATTATTATTATTATTATTATTATTATTATTATTATTTATAAAGAAATAAACCTTAAAGAGATTAATTCATATTGAATTTGTCTTCATATAGTTTCTTGTATGGTAATTAATATGCATGAAAATAAATTAAATTACATCCTGAAAACAATAACGATAATGCTTAGACTGCTTCTTTCCAAATGGTTTCTCACCTGTACATTTATTACAAAACCAATGTTTAACTAAACTTAACACTGAAGCCTATTCCACAAAAGTATGGTTTAATACAAAGCGACCCAATGCACCCTGAACCCACTTGCGGTGTTTTGCCTACGGAGAGAGCAGCGTTCGTTGCTGTCTACGGATATCGTAGAACGACGCTAACTGCCTGACAGCCACTTCTCACCGTAGTTGGCAGACACTTCTTTATGAATATTCTATGATTCCATGCCTTTTGTTCACAAAAATCGCGGAACGGAACGATGCTCGAGGGTTATACACTCACTCAGAGGCGCCGCCATCTTGCAACTGCTATTTCGCTATTGTAAATATAGATTGCCTCGTGTTGAATGTCACCAATTACCTTCAGACTAATGCTGCCACTAGTGGCAATAGCCTCACACATGTACTAACGCTCATTGATTTGTAACTTACTTAACGACTTACCCTCGTTATTAGTAAAGTCCGATTAACTGAAGGAAGCAGCTCTATTCGATGTAGACGAGGGACGAGTAAGACGGTGGGGAAACCAATGCCTTAAAGGGAAGTTATCTACACACATATCCTATCTTGAGGCTGATTTAAAGCAATAGTGCTGCACTTGCAGACTCGACTGCATCACCTTCATCTTCCTTTGAAAATGTCACTGTTAAGTCACTGCATTCATCACTGATAGTGTATGGTTCTCTAAAATAACCCAGTTTTTCTTATAGAAATCTATCGAATGCATTTACGTAATCCAAAGGTAACTTTTTCTTCCTTTTTGTATCAGTCGATCCATAGCAAACACGCAGTCACAGCGGGATCGGCATTTTCTAAACCCGCATCAGTTTTCATTTAATATTGTTTCAAGAGACAAGTCTGATTGATTTAAAGATGTTATTCGAGCATATAATAACATTTTTATGAAATTAGTTTGAAGAACATGTTATATTAAAAATAATATTCTTTAATTAATATGCATTATTTTACAATTCTTCTTCCAGTAACTGAGCAGTAGGTATTTAGTTCAATCGCGATATATTTCACTTAATTAAAACCATATCTAAATACCCCTTCCAATTTTTTCGCTTTGGGATTTTTCTGGCGCAATAACCACAGGCCCCTAGGGGCAGCACACCAAACTTAAGACATTAACACCTGGTATTAGATATATGGGCGAGTCAAAAATTATCTACACTTTTCTTTCTATATTTTATTCATACAAAGATAGGGACTTAAGGCTTAACATATACATCATTTTTCTATACAGTCTCCCCCCTTTTCAATGCACTTAATCCAGCCGTCCACAAGCTTGCGCATTCCTTTCAAGAAGAAGATTTTCGGTTGGTCGCGAAGCACTTTTGCACGGTTAAGTTTGTGCAAAATTGACGACCGCGCAAAGCATCCTTGACCGGCCCAAACTAGTGAACGTCGGAGGAAGCGAGATGTAGGCTGTAGGGAGTGAGTTCCATTGATGGTTTGAACGGTGTAGTGAGCCGTGTGCCGGTGGGCGTTGTCATGCAACAACACCGATTTCTGCGTTTATTGAAAATTGTTGACTTCAGCTTCTTGTCCAACAATTCACTGTAACTTGCGCTATTGATAAGAGCCCCTTTTCCATATAATCGTCCAGTATAGGTGCTTTTACGTCCTAAAAAGCGGATAGCATAACCTTTCCAGCCAATGGCCGAGTCTTGAAATTATGCGTCACATTCGTCTGGCCACATTTTGATCTATTAAAAAACACTTACGAGATAAAGCACTGTTCCCTTATTGTGATAAAAGTGTACGATGAATTTCAGCCCCATTCATGCCCTCTGACCAGAGATATCGAATCATGCTCGTTGTTCCTCCTTAGTGCAAACTGCCAGTGGAGAGGACATTTTTACACTGTAATAGCTGGAAGTTTAATGACGCGTGCAAGGGTAAATTCTGCACCTGCGACCACAGTTCGTACCGAATCTTAAGCACAAGGCAGTAACTTTAAATGTGTTTTATGACGGAATTGTAGATAATTTTTGACTCGTTCTCGTAAATACATTATTCAATGTGCAGTTTCGTCACAGTGCAGAAACCTATAAGACTACAGCCCTTAGGCCTATCGACTTCAAAGACCCTTGTACATCAAGAGCAATTGGAAATATAAATTGAAATCTACGTTGCCTCGGGTTGGTTTGCATCCTTTGACAAGCTAATCGAAGAGCAAATGTTGAAACAGAAGCAATTCAAACCCACCTAGGTACGTCTGGCATAGAGCCTTTAAAGAATGAAAATGGGAAAACGAATATTAGATTTGTGCCTGAAGAGTTACGCTACAACGTACAGAATAAGGTAGTATAGCGCCTTTTGCCGACATGACTATTGTGTTTTCATTACAAAACAAAGGATTCCAAAGAGAATGCGTGAAGTTGCACATTGTTCTTCAGAATTCCTATAAGTTTAGCAAAGAATCTTGAACCAAGAGCTGCCCAGTGTGTTTTAATGGGGATACAACCATAAATTAACTATAATTTCGACCATATTGCAAGCATAGCCCCAGATAAATGACACACATGATACGATACTCCTAAAAACAACAATACATAAACAATAATCTATAATCCTAAAAGTGTAAATAAATAAATAAAAAACACAAAAGAAAAAATCCAGTTCTAGCTTTTGGTTTCTTATGGTTTCTGAAGGATTCAATAACCGTTTACTATTGTGCAATTAAGGGCAGTGGTAATTAAAATACAACATTTAAAGAACCACAACTTTTAAAATAAAATATTGCTTTAAGAATGGCAGTTGAATTGTCTAATTAATTGTCTTATTTGTTACAAAATTTTATTTTGCTATAGAATAGAATGCAGGAATACTGATAACAAAATATTAATGCATCTTTTTTATGTGATAATATCATGTATTATTATACTAATCATATGAAGAAAACAAGACAACAAAAGAATATTAACAATAACACATGAAAATGTCTGGGGAAAGGATAAAAAGGCTTACCATACTTGCATCCTAAACCCAAGATCGCGGGCTCGAGCCCGGCCAGGACCGATGAATTTTTTCAGGCGTAAAAATTCTAAGTATGGCTTCCTTCGGAAGGGAAATAAAGCCGTGGGTCCCGTGTCGTACATTTACGGTACGAAAAAGAATCTCAAGCCTGAAAGAGAGGCCTCTGAGCAAAATTTGTCAGCCGTTTCACGCCCTGAGTTGAATGGGACGCTGATGACCTGAGATGTTAAAGAGCGTCCATAAATAAATAAAAAAATAATAAAAAGCGTGCAAAATATATATTATTTATAATGGCCGTATATTTTTACAGAATAGGCAACTCACAGTACGCCTTAAGGGTTGGGTAAAGCAGAAACTGATTTAATAAATCACACGAACAGCAAATTCAGCAGATCAAAATCACTAACGGCTAAAGCAAATATGTTTAGTATAGATGAATATGTTTAAACAGCTCTACATTGATTAAGCATTAGTTTTGTAGTTTATTTGGCCAAGGGAACAGGCTGGATTTAGGAAAAACATGTCAACCATGATGCCACTTTCATGTTAACAAACGATGTTCCTAAATCCCTTGATAATCATTTAATACAACAGGAATATTCTGTGATCTATCCAAAGACTTTGAATGTGTAAATCATAACATACTATTATCAAAATTATCGTATTGTGGTAATAGGAACAAAGGTTATCAATGGATTGCATCATACTTATCAAACAGAATGCGAACAGTTATAATAAATTCTTCAGATAATTACAAAGTGTACAGTGTTCCTCAAGTTTAACTTTGGGTCCATTATTATTTCTACTATATATAAATGATCTCCCTCAGTAATAGACAAATATGCATATCCAGTTCCTTTTGAAGATAATATTAGTATTCTCATTAAAGAACGCAAAATCAGCCACCTCTCAGATTTATCCAATGATATTTTCAGTGCACTATATAACTGCTTTGATAATAACAAATTGCATATAAAATTTGAAAAAAAAAAAAAAAAAAAAACGAAATATGTTAATTCTCACAAAAAATGAAAACGTCTAAGATCTAAGGATACAAAATGAATGCAATGAAATAGTGTAATTTAGTAAAGTAAATTTTCTTGAGCTTATGAATTGGAAAGACCAAATTGATTACATCTTATTCAAAATAAGCAATCAGATTATTAATTCGTTTTGTAAATAAAAGCATATTATGCTTAATTATATTCCTTAATGACTCATGGGAATAATGTTCTGGGGAAATTCAGAAAATGCTAACAAAATATTTCTTATGCAAAAAAGAGTAATAAGAATAATAGTAGCTGTACTTTTATTTGTAGCACATACTTCATAAAAAAAACTCAGATGTAACAGCAAAGAAACCAGACAAGCAGAACTTACGAGGGAAGATTCGTAAGTTTCCGGCCTGGCAAATTAAGGTTTTTATCTAATGTCATACCTCATCTTTAAGTAAATAATTCCAGCTATTACTTTCGCCCCGCTGTGTTCAGTTGTTCAGGTATAATTGCATAAAGAAAGCTATGTGTAGAAGATTGTGACATGTTCAAAATGGAGTATCGACCTGTTGTTAAGTTCTTCACAAAAGAAGGACTTACTCCAAATGAAATAAACAGCGATTGACCGGTGTATATGGGGAAGCATCTCTTCATATTCTACCATAAAAGAATGAGCTAAACTTTTTCGAATGGGTCGAGAAAGCATTGAAGACGAAGAGCGTGCATGTCGGCCCTTGGAGGTGCTACTCTTCTCAAAACTCAAGAAGGGAATTTATGTGTGACAAAGAAGTGATGGATGTTGTTTATGGCCATTTTGCAACAAGACTTCTGACTATTTTTTTTGGAGGGGGGATCGAAATGTTTATTCAAAGACGTGAGAAGTGAATTGCAACAAAGGATAATTATACTGAAAAGTGAAATATAGTTTTTATCTTTATCGTACCTAGAAAATGGTTAGGCCGGAAACTTATGGGTCTACCCTCGTATGAAGATATACAATGAAACCAAACTGAATAACGATAATAGGAAAGAAGAATGTTAAAGAAATTCCTAAGAAAATTAACAAGTGCGGAAGAAATCAGAAAGTTCTCCAGAGATTTTGCTAATGTTAAAAAAATAATAAACAGAAATTAAGAAACAAATAAAAATGAATAATTGGACAGAGATTAATATATGAAATATCACAAATTTCACCTAATATTCAATGGGCAGAATCGAGTTAGAGTTAAGAGCATATGTGCAATCTTTACAAATATATTTACACAATATCATTCGCATGCATTTTTTGAACACAAATTAACTTTATTACACAGATATGAGAGGTATAGAACAAATTCCAGGCCAGATCAAAGATATTTACAACTCTTTATCAAATACATATATCCGCACACACCCACAGATATTCAGGCTCAAAAAGAGGCAGCTCATTTCAAAAATCACATCCAATTTCATGCCCTTTGCATACAACGCAGTTTTATTCCATTGTTTTCTTGTGCAAATAGATCCCAACATGCTAACCTATCCCTATTCGACTTAGCAAACTTAGTTTCTAGAGCTGCCATCCGGTACTGTCCGGTACCTGTGTAGTCCATTAGAATGTGCTGCCAGTTTTATTTATCTCCACAAAAAAGCACAATATTATTTGCCCGGCCTTATCTGTTATTTTAATCGCCTTCCGTACACTTGAGACCGATCTGTTTTGGAAACCACAAAAAACACATCTCTCTGACCCATCTGCTTTTTTGAGTTCATTATCTGAATTAACTGTTTTTTTCTATTCGGTCTCTATATTACGTTGGTAAACATTTCTAAGCTTCTGTTGTACATTCGTCGAAACATAATAAGATTTCTTGCTTTCTTGTCCCAAAACCATTCCATAACATCCAATTGCTTCTAAACTTCTTTAATTCCCGACGTCCAATATCTTTGATCCCAAATACTAATTTAGAGTTGGTAACATAAAAACCTTAAAATAATGCGATGTGCTTTATTATGCGTAACCGGTACTTTCTAATCTTTTAATGAATAGTGTCTTCATAGCGCCCAAATTTCCGTACAACTCCACAGACGGCTGCATTCCTCCCTACTCCTAAAAATTGCTTTGGAAACTTATATCTATATGTGACAGCTGGGGAATTTCAAGGGGAGTTACCTAGGGATATATTTTATAGCTTCTATTAGTTCATCTACTTGCTGATGATATCACGGATACATTGATCTAGGAGGAGATGAATGCTCCAGAAATAAACGAACACTAAGATTCCAGTTCTTCTATACGCCAATGGTTTATTAATTTGTCCGTTATCTATCGAAAGTCTACAGAGGGGACTGGTAAAGTTTAAGAGCTATTGCAACAAACGAAAAATGATCGAGAATGTCAAAATGTTTAAGTTATCACTTTTGAGTAAAAATGAGATATGAAAATACCAGGGAGATGAACTAGAGAATGTAAAATCTTTTGATTATCTTGTTGTAATCCTCATATGAATGGAAGATGGACTAAGCACGCGGCGTCGTATAAGCTCGGAACGTTAGAGGTTTACGTGCGTTGTCACACATGCCTATATTCTTGTAAGGTATGTAGGGAGGTGTTTAGTACCACGGTAATCTCTGCGATGTTTTATGACTCTAAGATATGGGGCTGGTAAAAGTGAACGGATATTCAGTAAAATGAGGAAACAATAGAACTATGCAGTTGTTAGCTGACTGTAGTAGAGTGCAGACTTGTCTTTTCCCCTCTCCCGAGTGCTCCGCAGTTAGCAGCAGATGTTCACGATGACTAAGTTAGAAAGCGTTCTGGAGGTGCTGAAGAAGAAAGTTAAGATAGGTTTTCAAGTTAACCTAGAACAACATGAAAACATGTTGGAAGATTAATTCGGCAGTGGAAGCCTTTGAAAAGTCAGCGCATCGCATCCGATTACTGGGAGAACGGTGTGAAATACTAGAGGCCAAATTGCACTGCATGAAAAAACTCTCAGGAAGAAATAATTTAATCATGTGTGGTATGCTGGAGGCTCCAACGAGAACTGGCAAGAAACGGAAGAAAAAATAGTACGAATTAGGGATACAACTACGAAACGGCACACCGGGTCGGGCAATACCAGGTCTTTTAAGTTGCTCTCATATAAAATTCAAGAACAGCTCTTAAGTGATAGCACATGCTATAGTAGCACGGGATTTGCCATCGGGGAAGACTCTAGTGAGAAGATGGTATTAGCGGCAATTTCTCAGGCGGCACACGATGGAGATACGGCGACAGAGATGTCATGCCGTTATACGCTTTAATAAGCTGTACATCAACGGCCGATTAAAAAGCAGAGAGGAGCTGGAGGAGATGGATAGATTGGCGATAACTGGACCGGGCAGCCAGAATGCAGTCGCAACAGAGAAGATGCTGCTGCAGCAGATCGGGAGGCAAACAATGGACCAGCTCAAGAAACTCTGCAAGTAGATTCAGAGCGACAGAAAACAATAATGATACACAGAGAGGTAAGAGGGAATATTAGGGAAATGAAACACGGGAAGGGGGAGAGCACATGTTATTAAAATTCAAGTCGATATTTTGGAAAAGGGTTCTCGAGCTCTCCAAAGGAATGTGAAACTGTGGGGTCATGAGGAAGGTGAGTTGCTATGAAGATGCGGTCAATATAAAACAAGGACAGTGAAATACTGGCATTGGCCTAATTGACTTAGGCCAATGCCTAAGTCCACACTTTGCGCTAAAAGCAATAGACACCAGAAACAAAAGATAACGCCAACATTTTGGACTTTAGAGAAGTACTCAGAGGAATTGGCCTGGGTTTATTATGGCAAGGGTACAGGGAGCAGGCAGGAAATTGAGGCAGAAAGTATCACCAAAGTTCCTCGAGGCTATCGAACGAAATTAAATTAACCTGAGGTAAAAATATGCTCATTCGAGGCAGAAAAGCAAGATCAGGAATGGCCTGGTTTTGACTTGGAGGTTGGAAGGCTAATAAAATAATGAATAGTTCTGGTAGTAGAATCTGTCCATTTTTTCTGGCCGAATATGTCCCCTGGGAACACCTGATAAAAACAGTGTTTCCAAATAAATAAATAAATAAATAAATAATAATAATAATAATAATAATAATAATAATAATAAAAACAATTTAAGACAATTAGAGGTCAATTGGCATGCTGAGACCTGATTGCGGATGACGCTGTTTGGTTGAATATGGGCTTTTTCATAGCCAAAGTGCGCGAAGCTAGAAAACATTTATTTTCGGGTTCAAACGCATAACTAGTATAATTGTAAACAATACGTTAGGTGTTTCCACTCATGTATAGGAGTGGATATATACACATTTCCCTCCATTTTTAATATTTATTTATTATTAATAATATTGTAATATTAATAAATATTAATTACATTTATATTTTAATATTTGTTTCTCTTTCTAATTTGTACCATACTTCAACATGTTCGGCCGACAAACTATGCATAAAATAAATTTGTAAAATGCATATAACGTTTTATATCAATATACACGTACTACTACTTCTGTTCAGTTTGTCCTTTTATACATATCTGTATCAAGTGTCATTCCTGAGTGTTCAACACTGTTCAATTTTCATTATCTATACTTGAATGAGTTATAAAATACATATCAGCCCAATGTCCTATAGCAACCAACATACGTTTGAATCATTGCTATAATTCATTATCATGCATATGTTCCAATTTACCACAGCTTTGTAACAAACATTCTGTAGTGTCAAACTGTCTGCTAGGCACAACCTTTGCAGCCTACAGGATTTGCATATACAATTATCTATTGAAACATGTGAGACAAAGCTTTGCAAAATGATCGCTTACGTAATATTTGCAGTGTGCAAGGACACTACGCTCTTCGGACCTTTGTAAACCAGTGCAATGGGGCGTTATGCCTGATAGCTGTCTCGCGCAGGAGTCCAGTTGCTGAGGAAATGCTGTTCACTGTACCGTAAACATGTCTGTCATCTTGCGTAACGTCATTCAACTGTCTTACCCTTATCCCGTCTGACAGCGCTTAGCACTGAAAAGAAACGGACACTGTTTCTCTCGAAATACAATGCACAATCGGAGATCTGCTCGTGTGTGGCTCAAAAACGAGAAAAAGAAAAAACGGGAACAAATGCACTGTTTCAAAAAATGTATATTTTTATCTATACTTATTTTATACATATATGTGTGTGTGTGTGTGTGTGTGTGTGTGTGTGTGTGTGTTTACCGAAGGCAATTTTTAAACTTTACAATAAATAATTAGTTCAAACGCAAATATACACGTCAAAATTGTCTAAGGAACAACCATTTTTAAATTACGTTCTTGCAACATTTTGTGACAAACAAAATTACCACAGTAGTAAATTGTTATTTGTTTTATTTATTTAAAAAGTTACATTGTGTGTAATGAGAATTGGGAGTGTAATGAGATGTAATGAGAATGTAATGAGAGTTTGAATGTGAAGTTGTATGATGATAATATGATAGGAGCATACTGTATATTAGAACTATAAGAACCCCCTGTATAGTCAAAACATTATTGTCAGATAAAGTGACATGATGCTGGCACAACCCCTTAGACGGCCGCACGTGCATAGACAGATCTCGTGGGCAATGTCTTTAACACTTGTGTAAACGCAAACTTAGCTAGAAAGAAAGGCTTGCCTTAAAAGTAACACGCACAGTTAATTAGATGAGTTATTAGGTGCACGTGCATAGACAGAATTCCTGGGCAATGTCTGTAGCACTTGTGTAAACATAAACTTAGCTAGAAAGAAAGACTTGCCTTAAAAGTAACACGCACAGTAAATTAGATGCCACTTATAATAAGATAAGTTATTAGTTGCAGGTGGCTGGATTGTCACGATGTGCAGTAAACAGACACACTTGTGTAAGAATTAGATTGTATATAAAGGCCTGCTAACTTGTTAAGGCAGGAGAGAGAGATAAGATTCGACCAAGGACACTGTTGGTAGAGCACTGTATTAAACTTTCTTTTCAATAAATACTTTTATACATGGAAGTTGATTGAGTTATTCAGTAGAAGCCCGGAATCGCCTCGTCTTTCCTAGAGGACAGGACTTAGTTCTTACCCCTGAATTCATCTACTATCTACACATTCATTCTCTCTTTTCTTAAGCCACCACAGACAAGCAGGAAATAAACTCATAGAGGAAAAACATCACATCCTTCAAGATAACACCTGGTGGCAGCGGCGAGCGCTACATGTGAATTAATGTATAAGTAGCTTTTTAATACTGTAATCTAGTAACCGTTTTCTTTTAAAATATTGGGAGAAGCGATAAAGTACGATTTTTAATAAAAGACATAATTTAAGTCGATATATGTTTATGGAGATTGGGATAATTAAACGTGCTGGAACACAAGCTAGTGCCGCCAGCTATCTGAATATCCGACGAGGCGTTATACCGGGTGTAATAATAAGGTGCGGCCAAACTTTCAGAGGAACATATGTTGCATGGACATGGGTCCGGAAAACACTTTTTCCATGTTAGAACTCGTTTTCTACTATTCTTTTTAGTACATTAAACATGGGAAACACACGGAAACAAATCGTACCAGTATACCGCATTATACTTCATCTTGCATGAAATGTTCAAAATGCCCTCTTGGTGAAGTCTGGTTGAGTTGTAATTCTTAGGTTAAGCGCCAGTGTTTCGTGTTCCATTTGAGTAAAGGTATATTGAGATGCGACTCACTTAATTGCCTTACTACCACCATAATATCCAGTGTTTAGTGTTTGTTGCAAACACGCAACTGTTTACTAGTGTTAATCACCGACTTGGTTTCCGGTATAGTGCAATGGAAGTGTACACAAATGCGCAGTTGACGGAAGCTCATTTGATGTAAGGATTAGCCGTGCCGTTCAACGATTGTAAGATTTCCAAAACAAAAGTGCCCGTACAGGATCACGTTAGATGCAATTGATCTTTTAGGTAACATGGAACGTTTCAGCCTGCTACTCGCGACTGGGGAAGGCCTAAAAGGACGAGGACAACTGAACTGGAGGAGGCAATTCTTCATGCAGTTGACGACAACCCTACTGTCAGCTGCAATAAGTAATGCTGATTACATGACTGTTAGAGAGTGTTATACCCTGAGATGTCGTTGAAGCGTAAACAATAACTGAGACAATCATCACTATTAACAAGACCGTTTCAGTATTTGGTATCCAACTACCAACTAAACCGCTTCAAACTGCAAAAAGATTGTGATCTTATGAATTCAATTTTATTTCTTTCTTTTGGCAGTTTATCTACCGCCTGGTTGCCCTTTTACACTGCTGTCCTGGCATCAAAAACAGTACTGATCGACTCTTTGTTTTTTTTTTAATTGTTTTATTAACGGACGCTCTTTAACATCTCAGGTCATCAGCGTCCCATTCAATTCCGGGCGTGAAACGGCCGACAAATTTTGCTCAGAGGCCTCTTCTTTCAGGCTTGAGGTTCTTTTCGTGCCGTAAATGTGCGACACGGGACCCACGGCTTTACTTCCCTTCCGAAGGAAGTCATACTTAGGATTTTTACGCCCGAAAAAATCCATCGGTCCTGGCCGGGTGTGAACCCACGATCTTGGATATACAAGGCAAGTATGGTTACCACCACACCACCAGGACCGACTCGACTCTTTGTGGAAAGGTTAACGATACATATAAGTCTGGTGTTGACTTCATGAGATTTATGCGATTACTTAACATTTTAACTATACATTTTATATCAAATTTGTGTTGGGTAGTTACTACTTGGTCATAAAGGAATTGTAAATTAAATAAAAATAATTTTATAATTTTAACACCCCCGTCATTTTTTAGAAAAAAAACTAATAATATTAAAATTCAATTATATATATACATATATATTTTTTTTTCCTAAACACTTAACATCTCTTTTGAAAGGTTGAATGCATTAAATAAATGATGTACTTTAACATTATTTCGCACTCGTCGTTTCAAGGCAAGAGCAAATCCTACAAAAATAGGTAAAGGACTTTCACTATTTGTGTGAACTTGTAATGCGATAACACAGTTATTGCACTTGGGAGCTGGCAGTGCTACAGATTATCACTTTCTCTTCAGTATCCGTTATAATTAGCTGCGCTGACACTGTCAAGATGGTAAAGTGGCATAGTTCAAATCGGAAGAGAAATCCAATATAGCAGCGAATGTTGATTGCCGCATAATGGAATCTCCATTTAAAATCTCAATAAGGGTACAGGGAGAGGTAGTTACAACGACGTCAATTGAGTGTACTCGAGCGCTGTCTACAAGTTAAGCCTAGCATTACCAACGGTTGGGAGGGGGGTACTTTATATTCACCTTTGGTAATTATTAATCCTGTATTTTAATTATTTTACTAGAGACATAAAGTCAATATTTATCGTCTTTATTACTGAACTGCGTAATTGTTTCAAAGTTCTTATTGTTGATCTTTTTATAAAAACAATGATCTGTCAAAGTGGCCATAAAGTACCCCCTCTATCGGTAGCTCGTGCGATTCATAACATATCTAAACTTTCTTTTGTTGGAATGCTGTTGGCGCGTACAACAATAGTATACTGTTTCTAATTCTGTTTGTATCAACAATGGAGTTCGTTTAAACAATTTATCCTCTCATTATTTTGACAGTTTGTTCTCTTATAACACTTCCACCTGTTCCCTTATTTAGTATTCAATGTCTGTTGTGAAGTCATAGTAATTTACACATGTTATTCACAAAGTTATTTCAAAATGTCTCGACATTCTTTGGCTGACAAAGAAATTAAGAATATATTTGACGATGTAATCGTTTATGATTTTGAATTGATGATAGTAAGGCAATGAGTGCAACAGAAGATCAAAATATTGCGTAGGAGCAAATAGACAAAGCAATTTTGTCACCTTCTGATGATGAGGGTTATAATAATAATGTAATTGAAGATGACGCCAGTGCTAGGTATGTTACAACTAATGGAAGGATTTTCACAGCTAAGCCTCTTCGGCCTAGAATACGTGTAGCGCAAAATGTTGCAAAAGAACGGGACGTACTAAGAAATGAAGGTAAAATGAAAACTATTAGAGAACCTTTTGACAAATTCTTTACTCGAGAAGTTATAAACATGGTCATAATACATGTCAATGAAGAAGCTGTGAGAATAAATGTATAAAAATTATCTGTGAGGTTATGGGTTCTATACATGGGAGTGGAAGGTGACGGTCCATATCATTCCAGATCTCTCGTTTAATATTTCTGACAGATACGTATATACTGCAACTATGAGCAGGAACAGGTTTCTGAAACTAAAATTAATTAGATTTGATAGAAACCCCAAATTAACGCAGGGAACAAGATAACTTTGCAGCATTACGACAGATATTTAAAAAATGAACCAAATACTGCCAAGATATCTTTCTTCTGGGATTCATATGGTAAGTAGTTAATGAAACACTAACATTATTCAGTGGAAGGTGTCCATTTAAAGTGTTCCTGAAGGACAAATCAGGGAAATTTGGATACCGAAAATTATGCTCACTGATTCAAAAACAAGATACATTCTTAGTATAGAACCATAAGCTGGAACGAAGAATGACGGAACTCAACAAGAAAATTTCCTTCTTCAGTTATAAAACGCTTAGTGCATCCTATAAATTACTCTATACGCAATGTAACAACATGGTGATTTGGCTCAAGAGCTGCGGAACAATCACAAGCTTACACTTGACGGAACACTACAGTCCAACAGGGAGCACATTCCTCAAGAGCTCAAAGCTGTTTCTGAAAGAGAGCTGTATTCAAGCAAATTCGCTTTCAGTGACCCTAACACAACAGGGATTGCAATCAAAACTGTCGTGAAAAATCTAAAAGGAATCTTCTTATACAATCTACTCAGCATAACGATGATGCAATAGGTTCAAAACCTTCCGAAGAAAAAAGCTGTTATCAACCTTATTATAAGGAACCAAGACAAATGGTAAGGAAATGTTCTGCAAAAAGAGCTACCAGAAGATAGCCGAGATCCGTTTTCTTCATCCTCATTGATATAGTCGCTGTAAATGGTTATACACTCTTTCTCTTGAATTTTCCTGATTGGAATGAGAAGAAGACAAATCAGAGACGATTTTACCTGGAAGAATTAGCATTGTAGTTGATAAAACAAGAAGAATAAGTCAGAGATATCTCAAGACTACAGAAGAATGTAATCATAGCCATGGAAAGAATTCTTGAGAGGAATGTTAGACCGCCACGGGTGGCCGAGGTCGTTAATTGATTGATTTATTTATGGACGCTCTTTAACATCTGAGGTCATCAGCGTCCCATTCAACTCAGGGCGTGAAATGGCCGACAAATTTTGCTCAGAGGCCTCTCTTTCAGGCTTGAGGTTCTTTTTCATGCAGTAAATGTACGACACGGGACCCACGGCTTTGCTTCCCGTCCGAAGGAAGCCATACTTAGGATTTTTACGCCCGAAAAAATCCATCGGTCCTGGCCGGGTTCGAACCCGCGTTTTGCGTGTAGGAGGCAAGTATGGTAACCACTACACCACCAGGACCGACTCCGAGGTCGTTAAGGCGAGGACTCGTCAGTGGGAGGTCTGGAGTTCGAATCCCGCCAGGACGGTATACCTGACTGAGTTTTTTTTTTTCAAGATTTTTCTCATTCCTCATAAAGGGCAAATGCTGGGGAGGTACCCTAAACTTAGGTGGTTGTTGATTCGATTTATTTATGGGCGATCTTTAACATTTCAGGGCATCAGCGTCCCATTCTATTCAGGGCGCGAAACGGCCGACAAATTTTGCTCAGAGGCCTCTTCTTTCAGGCTTGAGGTTCTTTTTCGTGCCGTAAATGTGCGACACGGGACCCACGGCTTTACTTCCCTTCCGAAGGAAGCCATACTTAGGATTTTTACGCCCGAAAAAATCCATCGACCCTGGCCGGGTTCGAACCCGCGATCTTGGGTTTAGAAGGCAAGTATGGTTACCACTACACCACTAGGACGGACAAATTATGAATTATGAGAAAATAAAACGGTGTCTATTTATTGAGGTAAAGTAATAGTATTTATATATTTTTAAAAATTTTATATGACAAGTGATAAGAGAAATGTTACAAAATTTTCAGACAATAGAAAACTAATACAGAGAAGTAAGAATTTGGGGAAAAAATCAGTAGATGGCAATATTTTGTTGAGAAAACAATGCTTTTCGTCTTCAAATTCTTCACAGAAATCAATCTCAGACATAACTGCAAATACTTCTGGACTCTCTTTTGGAATATCGCATTTCATTTTACTGATCGGGGGGGGGGGAACTCGGGTTGTTTTAATGAGAGTTAATAAAAGCTTCATTTCTGTGTGATACTAAATTTCACAGAGTTAAACACTTTAAACATTTTACATATGAGCAGTATGTATGTATATTTTGATTGATCTGTTAGATTATTTATCTCTGTCATAGCTCATCAACGCATAGATGACGGCGCCAGTCAGCAGCGCAAGTATACAGAAACAAAACGGTCGCCTTGCCCATCGATCTCTACAAGGTGGGGGGGGGGGGACCCACACACACACATAAAGAATTTACAAGTAGAAATGATCTCGGACAAATAAACACCTCAAGAATACAAACAAGTGGTAATGCTTAGTATTGCAGCTGCTAGCGTTAATTCCGTTAATTCGAAAGCTAACAAATGCTTTTATGGATGGTCAAGAGAACTGAAAACGCAATAGTTTACATTAAACAAATAACTTACTCTGTCAAACACAGAGCATCACATGGGCCACATTAATTGAAGTTCAAATACAATAGTTGCTCAAAAAAGGAACTGTTGTAGTTCTCAAAAAGCCTTAAAACTTCCACGAAGTCCTGACACTGAATGACAGCGCGTGAATTGTGACGTGCCTGACATTGGTTTACATTTTACTGGCTATGAACACACATCACGTGGCTAAGACGTTGATCTTCGATGCCCGTAGTTCCATATTAAGGCATCTGAGACCACTCATTCCCACATTCAAAATACTTCGTCAACCCTCATCTGCTCATAAATTTTTGTATATACATTTCCCACACTTTGTACGTCAGTATCGGTGCAATGTAGTGTAAAAACTTAGCCCAACTTACTCTTAAGAGGTAATGGGTAAGAGAAAGAAAATCATGTCATTTTTCAACATAAGCTCTAGTTATTTCAACATACTTTTCACATTTTCGAATTAGTTAAAATGTTTGCATGCAAACTGTTTTTAAACCGATTTTTCTTAGGTCTTTCTTTATTTTTGAGAAAAGATAATAGTCACTAAGGACCTAGTTCTGGGATGTAGGGTGGATGGTCCAATTTGCTGAATTCACAGTTCTTCACAGCATTCTTTGAAATCTGGGTAGACTTGTGCATTGTTGTGGAGGAGTCAAACCCAGTATACCGTATATCTTACAGTTTATGTAAAAAGCTGCAGCAGTAATTTACGTCTCTGTTGTTGTTCCTAACAGAATTCCCTTGTAGTCCCGGAAAATTTATGGCCATGATCTATATCTTGAACTGCACAATCCTGACTCGGATTTCCTTTTTGAAAACGGATTATAAAGGGAAAACATAGTGTTACGCTTGATGCCATAATTTTCTTTCTGTTTGACTCAAAAATCCTTCTCTACACTACACTCCATGCGTTTGTTTTTGACATGCTGAAAGAAGTCTTTGACAGCAAATCTTACACTGACCTTTTTCATATGAAAATATTCATGAAAATGACTGTTTTGAAAGACCCAATCTCGCATAATTTCTTTCAGCTTTAGTTATCTGTTATTCAACACCTCCTCTTCAACAAGAGCGATAGAATAAGTATCCCTATTGGTCGGCGCTCACTGATTCATCTCCAATGTTTTCTCGTCCTATTCGAAAATGTTAGCCCATTGTTTTAACGTTGAAACTGAAAGGGAAGCTATAATATACACTCTAGCATGCGGTACTCAGTTTTTAATATTTCCTCTCTGACAGACACAAGGTTTGCGATTGTCAAATAATAACAAAGAAAAGGATATTTCTTGAGCAAATGGTTTTTCGATTATTGTACTGAAACATGAAAACTACATCGTATGTTTGGACTTTTTTGAGGGGCGAGAGGGGCTTAAGCTTCTTATTTTCTTTTGTGTTTGTAATTACTTTATGTTTATAATAACAAAAAATGCTTACAGCTTTATTTTAGCAATTGAATATGGCTAGAAAAACACACTTAAAATTGCAGCGCTTTCTGGTTCTGCGTTCTGAAGCTTTGCTATGCTTTTATTAAGCGTTATCATTAATTAAAGTAAAAATTTACACACACCAACAAGCTATATGGCGCTAAACAGTGACTAAGCTAATAACTTTGTGAGCAGCGAGTTCAAGCAATATATACGCAGCGTGATTAAGCCGATATGCACTACACCAGCACTTAGCCACATAATGCAACAAAACTCTCATGGTAGAAGCTGCGCACTGCTACTGGGATTCGCCAGCTATCTCTTTAACAAACAGGGTTATTTATATCATGCACTATAGAGAATTAATGTTTCGTAAGAATGAAAACTTAAAATACCTTTCCGTTTATAAAATGAATCAAGGAGGCAGTGCCGTATCAGTAATTTTAAATAATTACACTGCTGTTCATTAAGATTGCAACGCCCATAAGAGAAGTATAGAAATGATCCCACATTTTCACAGAAGAAACGAGGATAATTCGTCAAAAATACCATAACAATGCCAGCAGGTATCTTGGGAGAACTATGCCACACTCAAGAGCGCACGGTGCTCGTGTTGAACGAACAGCGAAACAATATGAAATCAGTGCCTCGAGGTAGGACGAACACACAGACGTGAAAGATCTCAACGGACACGGCAAGTAATCGATCGAGAAGACATGGTTATTACTAACATGCACAATGTGTGGCAATTTAATGACCAGCAGCGTACTATTAAAGAGTAGTTAGCACAGGATAGGATAGCCTGCTTTCTGTACCTAAAGATTATTGGTATCTACTTAAGACGTTATGCACCATTTGAAAAAAAAAGTTTCTATTAGCTCGCTCAGGACATCAGAATTATTTTATAAACTTTACAATTTAACGTAAGATTGATAAAATGTGATAGGAAATTAGGTTCTGCGTCAATACTCTAAACGATAATAATTGAATTATTTTCTTGCATTTTTTATAAAAGTAGTAGAATTTTAAGATATTTAAGAAGTGAAAATTAAAGAAATGGAAGTAGATGGGTTATCATGGACAATAATAGAGAACAATTAACAATAATATTTGGTCATCAATATTTAAACTAAAACATAACACACAAGACAAAAAAAAAATACGAAGTTGAAGAAATAAGGTGACTAAAAGTCAAATAACGCCATGTATACACCTTAAAGGCGAATCAACTAATTCCAAAGCGATACGGATAATGCATACAGGAGTTTGCAGTTAACAGGAGTTAATGGAAGTTCGAAATTATTTAACATTAAAACGTAATTTTCGCCTTTTCTATTGTATGTATCTACTGAAAGACTGTTACTATAACGAGATAAGAGAATTTTCTTTATTTTGTGGATTAAGCTATGAATAACTATGTAAAACTATTTATTTTCCTAATTCTTGAAGCTTCCTCTATAGAGAGAACTTAGCTGTTGAGTATAAACTTTTAAAATGTTAGAGAAGGATGGTTAATGTTACAGACTACTCCATAGCGTTGAAACGCCATGGTGGCATTAAAGATCTACATATGTGTTAAGTAATTCAGGGCACTTATATGCGGCAGTACTTATTGTTTAATAACACTTCTTGCCTCTTGACCTATTAATTTTATAAGTACAAAATGCTGAAAAGAGCCATTTTTTTTAAAAAAAATCGAAATTCAAAACATATTTACCTATTTTGAATGACGTTTTATCCCCAATTTAAGGAGAACTTAATTAATATTAGTGAAATTTTATCATCTTTAACTCCAAATCAAACTTAGTTGGATATTGTCTAATTTAGTAGCCTTAGAGTTTATTTTTTCAGCCGTTCCTAATTAAGCCAGCATGTATGCTTTCTTAATTGAGTTACATATGATATCCGATATAAAATACATTATTACGCTGTTTCTGAGGAATGATTAAAAGTATTTTGTACTCATAAATTTCATATTTCCAGATCTATAGAAATGTAAGTGGTAGGGGGGCGTTATTTGGGCAGGTTACCTTCAGAAAATAAAACATTAGTATAAAAAAGTAGTTCGCAAATTATCACAACGAGTATCATTGTTTTAGACGACGTTCAGTGTGGAAAATGCTTCACTTAAATGCGTGGACATGTAAATAATATTAATCTTTGTAACAAGGAATGCTTTTAATTCATCAGGTTTATAATGCTTAATAATTACTTGTGGAGTGGAGTTAGAGCTGAATTTACATGGATTGACGTAAAGAAAATTATTAAAAACTATAAAAATAGCTGCTGTTGTAGCCAATGAGTCAACATCTTTGTCCATCTCGTTAATGTCAATATATATTTAAAACATAAGTTAAAATGAAAAAAGTAATTACATTTTATATTAATGTATATATTCGTACACATAGTTATGTGACACTACTTATTTGTTATGTATAACAACTAGATAAGCAGAAACGATAAAATACTGAACTATTAACACAAATAGGGGATATTTGACATACAATTTAAGTGATGTATTAATTTCCGATTCTTTAGTTCTTGTAAAATAACTAAGCTAAGCTAAGCTAAAATAAGGTATATTGTTCCAGAGTTACTTTAAAGCCATAGAGAAGCAGAAATAGATAAAACACTTAAGAGAAGTATCAAAGGAAAAGGTGGCGTGGTCAAATATCATATTTTTATTTTTTGTAACAATTTAATAGTTCGAATTTTCTGTTTATTTTGATTTTCTTTAATGTTTCTGGGTTGTGAATATTTTAAACATTTTTTAATTTTGTCAGTGCAGAAGGTGCTTTTTTGTTTTTGTTTTGTTTTTGCAAGCAGTTGTTCAGTTAAAATTCTATGCCTCAGGAACCATTTGCTCTAGAAAATTGTGGTTTGTCTTGAATGATAGAAAAAGCTTTTAGCTGGTGTTTTCCCCAAAAATTTGCTTTTTCTGTAACAACAGTTTTGGGCAGCACTTTTTTAAAAATGACATTTTTTGCATAAGTTTCCCATTTTTAGGACCTGTATAAGCTATTACTGTGAAGCTTTTATAATTTATTCTGTTATTATTATTATTATTAGGATGTAGATATATTATAAACTAATACAAATGCGACAACATAAAAAATTGAAGAAAAAAAAAAAGCAAATAATTGAAAATAATTTTGAATTTGCTTCAGAGTTATGGTAAATAGTGAAAATAGATCACCGTATTTTATTATGTGCATCTGCACGTTGTAAAAGTTTCATTTCATTAGCTTTAATGGTCCTTGAAAAAATGGAAACTGGAGTTGGTAAATTTAACATTATAAGAATAGACCTTCCATACTGCCCTTAAATAGTCGCACATTTTTCACTATATTTCGAAAACTTGTTTTCTTCTTCAAAGGCAGAAGACAAGTGAAGGTGGTTTTTGTTTTTTTTTGAGTAGTGTTTAACGCCCGTTTTTACTACTGAGGCATCACAGGCGGTGGACACTGATGATACATGAAATGATATATTGGGAAAGGATTTTTTTTTTAAGGAAGGAAGCGTTCCAGGCCTAAGTTTAGGTACCTCCCCGGCATTTGCCAGTTATGAAGACTGAGGAAAACCTGGAAAAAACCCAAGTCAGGGAGGACGGCCCTGGCGGGATTCGAACCGCAGACCTCCCGCTCACGAGTCCATGCCTTAATGACCTCGGCCACCCGTGGTGGTAGTGAAGGTGGTGAAAATAAATATTGAATGTAGAAGGTAACAATGCGTGGAAGCATATTAAGCAGGCAAAAGAAGGGGAAGGAGAGAAAAAAAATATTGTACAACAGGTTTAAATCTTACATGTTAATATATATATATATATATATATATATATGCATACACATTATTATCTCTCTTTGCTTGTGAAATCTGTTTCCACGCATTACATTAGCTTCAAGATTCAATATTTATTTTTACCAGCTTCACTTATCTTCTATCTTTGAAGAAGAGTCACGAGTCTTGGAAATATAGCAAAAATAGGGCAACTATTTCAGCTTTATATCCATTTCTGCTTCTTAGCATATATCGGTACATTTTAGGCTTTACCGGAATTGGATAGTTTAGTAAATATCATTTTCAAGAAGGAGGGCAAATGTATTTAAAATGCACAGAAAACTTGTAAATGAACAAGCTATTTCTCAAGATTATTACGAAATTTATTGTGTGACCAAACGCCAATCTACCAGGTTCTTTGTTATACCATCACGGAAAAAAATCACTACTTCCTGGAAAAAGGAGTAAACTATTAAAAAAAAAATTAAAAGAATTCAGTTATATTTAATAACTTTTTCCTAGGCCAGTCGTTAACGAATTAGGATAAAAATTCCCACTATTATAAACTAAAACATTTCTTTATCTTTATCAACAAGCAAAAGAGGTTTGTATTACAAAGAACACCATGGGGGCGATTCCCAGCGGCAGAGCAGCATTTTCTACGGAGAGTGAAGCTATATCCTTTGTAAACCTAACTCTATCCCTTTGTTATAATATCTATGACAATATTACAAAGCCAGCCATACAACAGTACACTACCTACAACATATTATGAAGCTCATGATTTGAATCTCGCCAGAAAACAAGCTTTGGCTATACACTTTTGAGAAATTATTTTGGTACCTTCAGTCAATGATCATCAAGTTTCGGACAAATAGAGTAACATTTGCATGTAATGTACGAGCATATCCTGATTATTTCTAAATGTAAAAGTGGAATTTAGAAGCAAATTAATAAATAAAATTTAAAATTACGACTTTGGAACATTAAAGCATTTTTAATGAATCACGAAAGAGAAATTTAGGATATTTCATTTTAGCAAAGAAAATTGACATTGTTATTTGTCCGCAACTTAGAGGTAGAGAAGTAGATAGGTAAGTAACAAGACAACATACCCAGCAATTGGTGAGGGGGGATGTACTCACTCCTATGCGCCTTATCCAAGGGGTCCCGCCTCAGCACAACTCGCCTCTTCGAACCCGGCCTCGTACCTGCAAAACAGACGCAAGTTCTTAATGTGACCAGAGCCCGGGAGTTCAAGCATTTATTTTGGTTGAAATAGGCAGGCAGAAAGGCACTTAACATACCAAAAATAGGCAGTAAAACAATTAAAATATGCATTTATTACAAGTTCAAATAGAGTAATATCTTCATTATTAATGAAAACAGGTAATTAAGATAGTTAATAATTATTTTACCACACAATACAAATACTTAAACTTACATTTCTTGGTTACAAGTAACACCAAGATATTTTTTTCAAGGTGCGCAGTGTTAATTTTCTGTTTATGTGTTTATAGGGAATCATCTTTCACTTCCGTGCTGAACACATTGTAGGGACGGTTGGTTTGCACAACTGTACCGCTGTCATTTTTCTCACTTGCAAATGTTTGTTACATTTGTTACATTTATGTAGCTGCGAAGTTACCCCCATCACAAATTTACTAGAATTGTCTCGCGTAGATCGATACAAGGTCACTCGCCAGGACTGTTCTAAACTACAGTACTTCCCTCAACCTCTGTATTTCCTGGTATTCGTATGCCTGAGATAACCTACGTTCCTTTCACTAATGAAAGTTCTCCTATTTAAAGAGCTTAAGTGAATGAAAGTTTTCGACTGTTTGGAAAGAAATAAATGTATAACAAGATTCTCAGTATATATTTTTGTGAGGAGAACATGCCATATAATTTTGATAACTTTTTTACTTCGATGTATTGAAATTCTTTATGCGGTTTTTAAAATGGGTAAATAATCACAGAAAAAAATCCATAACGATCCAAATCAGAAAAAAAAGTTTTAAATCTTAAAAAACGAAAGAGGCCAAAAGGGGGAGGGGCAAAATATAAACTTTCCTTGTCGATCCCAAATGTAGGAAATATGTCCATTTCTATCTGACTCTTAAATATATCCACCCAGATAGAAAAGACATTTTGCCTAACTTCTGGGTTCTGCTAATTACAAATGACAACTTCTCCGATTGTGATAAAATAAAAACCATTCCTTACTACAAATTATAAGAATACTAAACATGTATATCATTATTATAATAACAAAGCTGCAGTTTAGCTTAACTCATAAACTGTGTCTGACGATGGTGGATTATTGCCCTGGACTCACCAGGTACGGGGTATTGAACCTAATCCTAACCTACGAAATGGAGTAGGAAGTAGTCGAAAAGTGCCGGGAAATGCCTTGGATTCACCCGATAGATGAGGAGTTTTTCTGGCTACAGTCAGAATAAGACACTTTCGCGTTCCTTAATTTCGTTCCATTCCAAATCATATTAAAATAATGTTAAAGAAAGCAAAATGATTACGTATTTCATTCATAACAGTTCAAAATTAGTTTATTAAATTATTATATTGTAATTATTAAATTACAACATATTTTAGAAAATTTAACTTGATTTTGAATGTTTTAAGTAGCTCTGGAGAACCTATTATATAAGGTTACTATTTCTTAAAATCATATACTTATATATTTTCAGGTTTTTAAGGCGTTAATAAGTGTATGTGAAATATGGCAATTAAGAAACTGTATTTTCAAATTAAGCTTCATTTATATATTTTAATATACAGGAATATCTTAGTAAACCATATTTCGGTAACAGATGTCCAAAGTAGCCAAAAGTGTTTGAAAAATGCTGCTAAATTTTAATTGAAACGACATAAAAGTGAGCAATTTCAAAGTAAATGAATCAAATAATGTTTTTTTCTCCGTTAAATATGTTTTTCGGCATTATTTTAAATAAAATACGTGAGTCGCTCCGAAAATACCGTCTCCTACTTATCTCCATGGAAAATGAACCAGATAAAAAAAAAAAAACACACACACACACACAAAAACACTATTTGATAGAGAACGGGATCAGCCATAAAACACCACATTTTGATATAATTACAACTTTTGATTGTGCATTTTCGCAAACAATGAACAAGAGTCAGATGCCGCAATAGTGACATTGTTTCACAGTGGTTATGACGGCGTTGCTAGAAAAATGTTGTGAATGCAGTGGATCAAACAGATGGAAGACAGAGGGCACTCACTATATATGGGACTACATGGTGAATGTGTTAGGACAGCCTAGCCAAGATTGAAAGACTGGTATGGAACCTGACATTATTGTGCTGCTAGGAAAAAAGTTGTCTTCTTCTTTGACTTGGCTGGAAATCCGTTGCTTCACTAACTCAGCGTAGCGATGTAACGATCAGAGTTGATGATTTGTCTGGGCTCATGAAAATCCAGAAGGATTAATCCTTTTTTATCTTGACAGTGCTCCATACTTTATCCGCTGAGGGCTACATGTTGAATTTTTTCTGCGTTAGGAATTTCACATGTCGGCATTCCATCTACTGCTGTTTTGATTCCAGTTCACAGTGGTGACATATCTCGTCACCGGTGAAACTGTCACCTTCACCTCGTACTGGTTTAGTACAGTCGAAGGTTTAACCTACAAAGCTAGTTGCGATTTTTCAATTGATTGTCAGGGAGATGAAGAGGGTTTTGCATGCAGTTTTCGTTGCTATGTAGACTAGCATTCAGCCCAGTTGATTATATCTTCCTTTTGGTAGAACCTGAAGCCTAACAGTAGTATCTGGATGCAGATATCAATTTAAAAACTGA
This sequence comes from Metallyticus violacea, assembly GCA_030762175.1. Lineage (NCBI taxonomy): Eukaryota > Metazoa > Arthropoda > Insecta > Mantodea > Metallyticidae > Metallyticus > Metallyticus violacea. The sequence goes on from CM060831.1 coordinate 65,744,580, forward strand.
ATCATTGATTTAAATAATTGGTTATTTTTCATCTATACGCGCTCCTGTCTTAACTTTTCAAATGTTATAGCTTTAATTATGTTCTTAACTTCATATGTTTATCAACTCTCTTGAAAGAGATTTTTGCTCCAATGGACACTAATGAAGGAAACTTAAATTATTTATATCCTAATATATTTATAAAAGATTAGATTTAAACTCACTGAAGTTGGATTCCGAGTCCACGTCGTGGATAACGATCTTGATGTCCTCGCCAGCAGTAACGGAAGCCTGGCGTCTTACGGTGTCAACACTACACAGCTCCTCTATTCCACGGCTAGGTGGCACTACTGATCGCGCGCTCTGTGCTTGTCGAGCCTGGAGAGCGGCCAGATCCGGGCTGCAACACATTACATATGCTATTATTACTAAAACATATTGCCAATGCCTTATAATAAATTATGCGGCTCATCTTCTGCAAGGTATGATATCGTTTAATACACTAAACAAGTCATCGGATTAGATCATTTATCACAATGTTAAAGACTAATAATATATTAAGTTTTTAAATTAAACACCTGACACTTCTAATACCAGATATGTAATTTCAAAAGCCGTTATTTTGAATTTTTCGAAAGTGAGTTATTTTCCTAATTCACGCTGTTGTATGAACACTTGAAATAAATAGCTTACTTAAAATCCGATATTTGTGGTTTAAAATTAATTTTAAAATATTAGTATTTTCAAAACTAACATATGTTATTTCCAGAATTCATTTCTAAAATCCGTCAATTTTAATAAAGGAGCTGATGTGACTTCACAAAAAGCGTTTCAAAATTCGAAATTCCTTTTATTCTACACATTCTTGAACTAAAATTATCATGACAAATTTAAGAATACACATATTTTAAGATCTCAGGCTTTTCAAAAGACAAGAAAATGATGAACTGATAAGATATGAGGGCTAACAAATTTATCAGCCAAATTATCCAATCAGACTGTATTATTATTATTATTATTATTATTATTATTATTATTATTATTATCATCATCATCATCATCCAGGCAATTACACATGTATAGTTTTATGGTCTATTCAGGAACATCTCTAAAGTGTTGAGCTAAACAGCATACTTTTTTATACAACTAATAATCTTCTTGTTATGACATAATTTCCTAGGTTTATCACAAACAACCATATTGTCCTTGCAAATGTGACAAAATGTTATATATTTTCCGAGAATCAGAATAATAATAGTACTATGGTTAGAATTGTTTCATATTAGTTATAGAAATGTTATTTCCCAAAGCACATTAAAATGTAGAAATGATATTTCTCATCGTGAATCGTTCTTTCAATCCTCCTGATACATTTTTTTTTTTGGAAGAGTCGAGAAGGAAATATAAATGTAAGAAACCGAGGTAAAGGGAGTACAATGCGAAAGCATTGTGAAAATTTCGGTGAATAAATTTAGAACTTATTATCTTGTATATAATTAGTGAAAATACCACAATTATGGTTCTTCAAACTTCAGTCTTACAAATCATTTGTTTTTAGAAAAGGAAAAAAAAAAAAAAAAGTCGATCTTCTTCGTGAACAGCAGAATCATAGAAGTAATATGAGTTTAGAGTGATTAGCAAGATAGGAAACAACAGAAACACATTTTAATAAACTTCTATTACCACTTGGTGTCACAAAGAAACATAAAAAACTAATATACACTCACAAGTTGTTGAAAAATCATTATGGCGAAGAATGCAAAGGCAATGAATACCTTCCATGTTACAAAGAAGAAGGAAATGAAGAAAATACATCAGACAGCCTCATTTGTGAGCCACAAGAAGTTTATTTGAATATTTATTTTCTTTATTTCTAACAAGCTTAGATGTTTCGCTGTTTTCTCCTTATATTAATTATTTTTTGTAAAATAAATACATATTTTGCGTATTTAAGAAGTTATTTTTCAATAAATTAAAATATAACAAAACAATGCTGCTACATCTTTTTAACAAAATTCCAAACGTGATGTTAATTCGTTGGAAAAAGCAAGAGTCAGATCTGAAACATTTGGGTCACGGCTCAAATTCGAACCATGGATCTTCAGCTTTCCGTGCTAATGCTCTAGTCAACGGAACTACCATGTCCTCCTCTCGTGAAACCCCGAATCTCTCTTATCTGATTCAGTACATTCCGGAGAAGGGTTTGTCTATCGTGAGAGAGAGAGAGAGAGAGAGAGAGAGAGAGAGAGAGAGATTATTTCCTTAAGAGGGGATTCGCAATGTTACCAATCCTAATAGCGCAGGTTTCTAGTGCAACCACCAACATACACTACAAGTTTGAAATAACTATTTTTATATATTGACATTAATTCGTTGCAGAATATGATTTGCATTAAATGCACTTCAAAATCTCGACTTTTAGAATTTATGATTATTAAATATCAGGAAATTGTGACGCTTAATTTCACCATGACTTTTGGAAATGGGCATCTCTTAAGAAGTCTTGAAAGCGTTTAAGGAATATACAGGTAAACTGCACTTATTTCTAAGTTCTTTTCAAATAATCCATTGCTTTGGTGTACCAATAAACACAGTTCTAGGTGAAGTTAAAAATTAAAAATTTAAAAAGCACATTTTAAATATTGCTACCAAATGAAGATTTATTAAAGACCTAGGTGAGAATATTATTCATTATGAAAAACTCATCGTTGATATGGTGTTTGATAATATAAGTAGCAATCATAAATAAAATAGCATAAGAATCTATACATAAGTTTAGGACAGAAACACTTGATATCTAAGTGCGATGAAACAAGAAGAATATATAAGAGTAATTAATGAAAGTGATAAACTTATCAGGAGTAGAGACCTGAATTCTAAGGGATGAACCCCAAGAAGTGATTGTTGAAATTAACGAAGAAAATGAAGGGAAATAAAAAGAGGTAGAGATTTTGCATTCAAATCAGAGCTCAAACTCCTTGAACCTCAGTATTAGTATTGCTCTTAATTCTACGATGAAAAGCCAAACGTTGACAAACATTATAAACTCTTATAACATTTCTGAAAAATAAATTTAAATTATAACTATTTCTCACACTTCATCCTTTCAATCTTTTGCGATCTTAGTTTATAAAACATTAGGCTCAAACATTTTAAATTGGGAATGGTAATTATCTTCGAATTTTATAAACTGAACGCATGTTTTGATTCAGCGACAATGCTTACGTATATGTTATTCAGTAATATAATAATTATGGTAATAGTAACAGCGCTATAAGTAAATGTTATGGTTTAAATTATTTCTATTATGTTGAAATTATCATTATTTGATAAAAGACCAACAGATATTGTGTGCAAATTTGTTGTTATATCGAATATTGGTGAACTATAAAATGTCACTGGATGACATGTCAACATTTTTTATCTTCATTTATTACCCAAATAATGACGAAAAATAGTTTTGGTAGAATGTACCGCATATTTGGAACAACCAGCTGCTGCAGAAAATAGAAATGTGGGAACCAAACTTTTACATATGAAATTTCGGCACTTGGCCAAAAAATTATTCTCAAATTATTCGTTATATTAATCATTATATCACTTAGAGACATCAAATACTACTTGTAGTACCTAAAATTTTGCCCGCAGTAGGTTCCTGACCTACTGCGAAAGAAAACGGGTCCACAGAAAGGTTTTACATATCTCTGGGTCATCCGCAATGGTATGACGAATGCGTTTGTCTCCCTATCGTTAATGGAGATGAAACATGATGCCACCATTTTGAAACCGAGAGTAAACGGCAAAACCAACTCGTAAATCAAAGTACTTAGTATTAACAAGTTTCCTGAAACTCATGAGAGGGCTCTATTTTCTCAAGCAAGGGACTACAATCATTGCAAAGCGGCATGAAGATGCTTTGAAGAAACTAAGTCGAAACACCCTTCATGATAATACGCCCTCACACTTCCCACTGATGACGAATCGCTTCAGGGATTTGGTTGGGAAATACTTCAACGTGCTTCCTACAGCCTAGATCTTTTCCTATCGATTTTCATATGTTTAGCGATCTAAAGAGAGACATTCATGGATATCAGTGTGAAACAGACATGTGCAAGGGTTAGGTAGATTTGGCACCAGCAACGCTCCGTACTTTTGAATACTTTTAAAGTATTATAAAATATGCTGTGGTTTTTCTTAAGCAGTTAGGCCCCATTTACAATGGAAATTAAACATAATGTAAACTTAAACGTAAAAGCTAGATGCTATATATTGGAATGCAACCATTCACAATGAATCATAAACATACAATTATACCTAAATTAGAAGCTTGCAAGGTCTAAGGTATTGGGTCTACGTCTAACTTAAACTTGTGAAATCAGAACACAGCTGCTCTGTAGTGCTCTATGGTAGAATTTATCCTTATACGGAGCACGGAAATCAAATGCAACTCTTGCTGCTATCTGCTGCAAGCCCCGAGCGATGGCGGAAAGAGCCGAAGATGGTGACCCACAGATAGGTAGATAATAAGGCTTTCAAGCGAATAAGCTCAGAATGCGTTATAAATTGATTAATTTGACTTTTTTCTGCTGCAATCAAAGGAGATTTGCCACCATTACAGCGATTTACTCGCACTTGTCAATTTATATTTACGAAAAACTGCTGGGTCCACCCGGTTTCTAAGATTTACCCGAGGTTAGTGTTAGGTTAATATATGTGTATGTGTGTGTGTGTGTGTGTGAATTAATTGCGAATTCCATTAAGAGCAGGTTTGCCACTATTACAATATTTTACCCACCTAACAATCGCCTATCAGTTTATATTTAAAAGTTACAGAGGTCAACGCATGGTAACAAAAAAATAATACATGCAACATTTACACTGCTCCCAGGCACAGAAGTTCGGCTCTCTCCGCTGTCGCTCGACGCTTGCAGCAGCTAGCAGCAACAGTTGCACTTGTTTTCCGTACTCCGTGTAAGGGCAAGTTATGGTACATATAGCTGAAGATCAGTAATTCTGTAGACAAAATGGCGTCAATGGACAAAATATTAATTGCATTATAAGAAAGCTATCCTTGCTCATATTACTCCAAGCAAACCAGTTACTACACTTTGCATATGCATAAACGCTACCACCGTCTGCTCAGAAGCAGCCATTTTCAATCAGCTGTTAGTTGATCTTCGCTTGTCCTTATTTTTGATTAGCTAATACGTTCGTTTGGGTCTTTCATTGTGAATGCCTACATACTACTAAGTTAATGTGTTGCATCTTATTTTATTGCGTTTACGTTTAATTTTCATTTTGAATAGGGCCTAATATTTCTTATGTCGTTTATCTCTTGTGTCTGATTCTTAGATTTCAGTTTCCAAAGGAATCAGAATGTATGGTGATACATGCTATAACACATTAGTGAGTCGCTATATTGTGCTAATATGTGGTAGATTCTGTTACCAATTAATTAGTACCAGGGGAACGTTCCGTCACTCACTTTGAGACAAATGACAGCTACATAGCACAGAGCATGTGTGCTCGACGCGTGATTCATGCTCTACTGAATAGCGGAACGTGTTCGCTCAAAGTACATAATATTTTACTTCATTTATTTGCGGCGTTTTGAGGTGATTATTTCACTCATGTGAGATCATCTTAAAATCGACCAACGAAAGGAAGCAAAATTTTGAATTATGACGAATCACAGCCGGATTACGGAGTGAAATTATCGAAAATAAATTATCAAATTCGTTTTATCACGCGAAAAGGATTTATCTTGTGGTATGTGTAACCAAGTCTATACCTCCACTATATCATTCCTGAACACGCATCACTGGTAACTTTTGCTAGAGGCCTTTTTTTTTTTTTTTTTTTGATTAGATTTATTTACGGACGCTCTTTAACATCTCAGGTCATCAGCGTCCCATTCTATTCAGGGCGTGAAACGGCCGACAAATTTTGCTCAGAGGCCTCTCTTTCAGGCTTGAGGTTCTTAATCGTGCCGCAAATGTACGACACGGGACCCACGGCTGTACTTCCCTTCCGAAGGAAGCCATACTTCAAAGCTTTTGCTGTTGCGTCAAAGGTGCAAATTGATCTTATCATTAGGAATTCCAAACAACAAATACAAATAAAAATTGAGACACTATATATTATCCTTTTTTTCCTCCTCAATTGGTGTAAGAAAATCGAACGGTAGCAATTGTAATGGTGGACTTTAGTTCATTTCAGCCTTACGGCTTCTGAATTGAATAGATATTCTTAAGTATAACATTTTACACAAGTGTTAATATTCTGCGCGCGAATTTCAAATATATATATTATTCTTATTTTATCCATGAAACAGTCCCAATTCCATATTTTGCTCTTCTCTATTGGCATTACTGGCAATCAGCATATTTCTGTTGTAAGACTGTTTGAAAAGGTTAAGTATAAATATACAATTATTATGATTTCGTAAGTGAAGTTTAGAGGAATTATATTTAAATTCTTATTTTATTCGTGAAATAGTAAGAAATATCACTCGAGGGCTGAGTTTTCCGGACCCTCTCGTGATATTACTTGCAATAATTTATATTTTATTTTGCTTTTATTTTCATATTTTTAATGTTAGACCATTTTGTTCCTATTGTATATGAATGAAAACATTCAGCAGCTGAGTTTTAAAAATTTATTTGAAAAATCTGCACCTAAAACAATTGAACTTCATTTACGAAAGTCGTTATATTTTGTCTTTATTAGAGAATGGGAAAATTTAAATAAATAATGCTAATAACTTGCAATGTTAAAAAAAAACCAAAATCATCCACTAGGGTGATTATAAATTTATTTTTCAACACTATTAATCCATTTTGTTCGTTCTTTTTAGCCTTGAAGACAAATAAACATCCCAAAAATGGATTTAAATACAGAAAGAAAAACATAAAACAATAGAATTTACGACCGCTGTTCAAAAACGAATCTGCCAGACTTTAATAAGTAGTAGCTTGAGCCGAAATGATATATCTGTTTATAAATCTTTTCTTTTCGAAACTAAACGATCAAAAATGGACTTAAAAGAGTATTAGTCTGTCCAAAGCAATACCTTTCAAAATACGCATTTATTTTAATATGCTACATCAAGCATTTAGACACATTTCCCTGATGATCAAAATCTTGCAAATAAATCAGTTATGCTCAACATATATTTGCAACCCTGTATACATTCGAATTACTTGCTATTATATTATACAATACTGATTTAAAGTCGTTCATTGTTAGCTCATTTCTAACATCTTCCTAAGGAGCAGACATAAAAGAAAATATTATTTTTACATTTTATATCTTGTGATTGATTAATGATATTTTCATTTAAAATACTAAACAGATATATCTTTAAATGTAGGATTTATTTGTATATTGATCCGAAATCCTCATAAACGAACTTATGATCAATCTAACTGTAAACATATTTATGACTTTAAATTCAAATTAATTCATTACAAGCAGAAAAGATTAATAAATTGAAAGTCCAATCCATTCAAGTAATCCAAAAATATTTAGAACATTGCTTTAAACAACTGGAAAAAATCTTTCTCTCTCTCTCTCTCACACACGCACGCACACACATACACATACAGATTATAAATTACATTTGTAAGTAATCTATCTTGATTATGGTAAACATTAAACGGGAAACAATAATAGAACGTTTGAAATCTTGTCTGCAATGTGTTTAAGTATACGCCTAACCAGCTGATATCACAGGCTAGTATACTAGCGATCTCTCCAAAATAGGATAGGTATCAGAAATGAAGATGGTATTTTAGAAAGATTGCATTAGTCAACAAAATGAAGTTACTTTTAATGACCAGGGATAAAATTGGCCCACCTATTCACTTTTCGCCTATCACACACACGCGCGCGCGCAATTTATAATTATGCTTAAAATAATCAAAATTGTCATAAATAACTC